>ML682017.1:8211019-8457797 GCA_007922195.1 Podocnemis expansa
GACAAGTGAGGGGTGCTGGGATATGCAGGGGGTGCTCACTAATTGGGACTAACACTGGTACTAGCTGACAAGTGGGGGGTGCTGGGATATTCAGGGGACCTTGGGGCGCTGAGTGACTTGCTCCGCCACTGTCCCCCGCCGCCACCAGGGGGCGCCGGGGAGTTCGCTGCCCGCTCACCTGGCGGCGGGGGCGGAGGGCGGGGCCGGGCGAGGCCTGAGGGGACGCCGCGGCGTTCCATGCCCAGGCAGCAGCAGCCCCGCCTCCCCAGCCGCAGGAGCGGCGCGATTGGCCGAGCCCCCCGCCGGTCCCGCCCCGCTCCCGGTCCCTCCGCCAATCGGCGGGCTGCTGTCAGCGCGTCAGCCTCTCCGGCTCGGCTCTGCCAGCGCCGAGCGCGTCCCTTATCAAAGAAGCCGAGGCGGCGCCGGCTGCGCTCAGTGCCATGGGGGCCGCCTGCTTCTCGGGCCGCTTCTCTCTGCTGCTCGCGCTCTCCTGGGCGGGCGGGCTGGCGGCCGGCAGCGGGGTCCCAGGTGAGGTCTTGAGGCGCGGCCGGTGGAAGGGGCTGCCGGGGCTCCTCCCTCCCCTGCTGGTCCCTCAGAGCTGTTTGCGGGGCTGGGGGCAGCTTTGCAAAAGTTGCAGCGCGGGAGGCGTTTCGCTCGCTGATGCTCCGCGGGACACGTTTGGGGGGGGTTATTTATTCATTTCCCCCCCAAGTTGCTTCCCAGGGAAGGGCAGGGCTTGGGACCGAGACAAGCGGTGCAAATGCAGATCGGCCAGCCCCGCGTCCATTGCCCCGGTCTCCCTGCGCCCCCAAACTTGCCTCATGCCATTGCCATCGCCCCGCGTGTGCGAGGATGCAAAATCGCTGCAGAGAAACGCAAGGGGCACACGGGGGGGATTTGGGCTGTTGGCAAAGCGGGCTGTGTTCTTGACATTTGATTTCTTTTTTTTAAATGCCTGGGGATTTTTTTTGAAGAGCTGCTCCCCGAAGGGAAGGATGCCCAATGGCAAGCAAGACAAGGTGAAAAGTGCAGCCGGGGAAAGCTGCCGTGCGCTTTGGCCCTTTTCGTTTGGCTCCCTGGCATCCTCTGGCTGCTGGGAAATGTCCCTTTGGGTGCTACTTTAATGAGTCAAAAATATCAACCCCGGGGTTTTTTGCACTCAATCTGGGGCTCTTCTGGTCGCCCCCAGCCCATGAATTCACAGAAATCCCAGCTAGATCCGAGCTGGCTCAGCGGCTAAAATAAAGGAAAGGAAAAAGAGGAAGGAGCCAGATTGCAGCAGCCCTTCGTTTCTCCAGGAGACACAAATGCTCGGCCTTGGAGAGGGGAAAACTTTGCCCCCCTTTCCCCATCGCTTTGCAAAATAACTCCTCGTTGCCTTCTTGCGCGGCTGCTTAAAGGCAGGCGAAGGTGCAGCCCTGAAAGCGGCTCTGCCCTTTATCCCGCCCTCTTTGCAAAGTTTTCTGCTGGCTGCATGGCCACAATATCTGATTAGTCGCCTCCCTCCCCACAGCCCCTCCTGTCCCCGGTGACTTTGCAGGATCCTCGTTTCATCACCGGCGATGGCTGAGTGAGCATTTCTGAAACAATTAGCGTTGGGGTTGCAGGCGAACAATGCCCCTGTTTTCACTTTACTGCACCTTTTCTGAGGATCTGGTCAGCTAATTGGCATGAACCAAACTGCACAGGGATGTCACTGGATTCCTCCTTCCCTTCTCCCCCCTCACACCCCCTTTTACTTTATGAGTAGAAACCCCTCACTTAACTTTCTCCTGCTTTGTGAGCCGTTGGCTAGAATAAAATTTCACTCCTGATCAGAGGGCTCCCTCTATGTGTGTGCCTGGCTAGGGAGTGCCTATTGCCTTAAATTGCGAGGAAACCCATCTGAAGTGTATTCCCTCTAAAGGGGAATTTCTTTATTGACTTTTCAGGCAAGAATCAATAGCCCTGGGCTGCTTTTTTCCTCTAGTCCAGGGGCTTTGGCTCTCCCAGCCGCTGACATTCTTCCAAAGAGATTCAGTCCTTTCCTGACCCACTTGGCAATTTCGTTGCCTCTTGACTCTGACAGTCTCTAAACCAGGGGTCTGAAACTCAAATCACCACACGGGCCTCATGCAGATTAGTATGTTAGCCCAAGGGCCGCACCACTGAAACCTTTTCTTAGAATGATATTGCAAATATCAGTAACGCTTGTGTCATTGCAGGAAATAGCTTTAGGGGCCGCATGCTTGAGACCCCCTGCTCTAAACTACACTAGATGGAGATATGAGTGGGCAGGTTGTGCTGGATTTCAGTTTTCACTATGTACACCCGCCAAGCATCCATGAAAAGGGTTAACTTGTCTTTTCTGTGTTCACTTCATTAACATTCCCCCAACTGCTAAAACTCTTCTCCCCCTCCCTTGGAAAATGTGAGGAGAAATGAGGGCTCGCCATTGAACTGTCTTTGGAGGTTACTTTTCTTTTCTCTCTTTAAGGCAGCCTTGGTTCTTGTTTTAAAAGTCTACACATCATTAAAGACTCTGAAGGAAAATGTTCAGAAAGGTTGAACGTGCATTTTCTTTTAAACATTGTGTGGGTGTCCTAACTGCAGGTTACTTTTCTCCCCTGCAAATTTCATGTGTTCTCCCATCATTTTTGTGGGGGGAGCACCTTTAATAAAAACGATTAATGTAGTTGACTGTTCCTGTGCTTTTTTTCTCATTGCCCTGCTAAGATAGCATGTTTAAAATCTCTTTTTGAAAAAAAAAAATTCTGTTTTCTGGCAGTATCCAAATGGACCTTTCTTTTCCTTTTATGAGTCGCTTAAATTCTCTCTTATTTTGATTAGCCAGACAAACAGAGTGGGTTAAAATTTAAGTTGCACATTTTTCCAGTGTAGATATACACTACAGACTGGATAGTTACAAAACTTTTAACACATGCAAATTATCTGATTCCTGATAAATGAGGGATATCTGAATAGAAATAGCTTTAGGGGATTAAAAGGTGGGATACTTTTGAAGCAGTAAAAAAACAGCAGCAACAAAAAAACAAATAAAATCAAGCTCTCTGAGGATAAGAAGATTCAGAAGGCAGTCGACTAAACAGCTCTGTCAGTTGGAGTGTCCATGTAAATGACTTTCTGATCTCTCACTGTTGAACTCTTTGCTTATGTCTCGTATTCATTCTCTTATTTCAGATGCTGATGAATGTACAGAAGGGACAGACGACTGCCACATTGATGCAATATGTCAAAATACACCAAAATCCTACAAATGCATTTGTAAACCAGGTTATAAAGGAGAAGGGAAGCAATGTGAAGGTAAGGACAGCTCCTCTCTCCTTTCTCTCCTCCCTCCATTCTTATTTGTTTGCTCTGTAAAAGCTTCTGTAAATAGCTGAATTCCTGAAACGATTAATGCAGATTTACAGCTGCTTAACCTCAAAAATCTTGGTGTTTATTGGCAAGGATCTCCTGCTGCTTCTGCTAATTGTTCTGCACCGAAAACATAGTGTCCTACAATCACTTTAAAAGTAAAAACAGGGAGAATGGTCTTCTATCAAAGCCAGTCTGGTTAAAGAAAGGAAAGAAAAAAAAAAAAAAACCCCAAGAAGTAAGTGTGTGTGTGTGCGCGCGCGCGCACGCGCATGTGTTTAAGATTTCCGCATTTAAAAAGGTCAGATCCAAATCATCCGATCATAACGCTGGTGGAGAGGGACCTGAGGCTCCAATACTCCAGTTTGGGGCTGGTACTAAGCAGTGACCCTCAACTGCATGTGGGGTTGCAGGGCCAGAAGAGATCTTTCTAGACCTTCTTCTCTAATTCTCATGTCACACATATCACTGATGGGGGAGAGAGTTTTTCAACTAGTTATTTCTCTTTAAAATTTTCCACAGTTACAGGTGGTAACATAAGATGCTGTACTCAGCCAGTAGCCCACATATTCCAGTGTCCCATTGCCAGCAGTAAACAGTACCAGATGTTTGAGGGGAAGATGCAAAATACTGTAGACAGTTATGGACTAACCTGTTTCTCTCCCTTACCCACAAAGGTTTCCTTCTAATGCCTAATAGTTAGACATTGGCATAAACTTTGAAGAGTGCAGATTTATGCATCTTCCAAAGCTCTTTGTAAAAGAGATTTACTAGTATAGCCCTTCACGGGATGGTTTTGTTATCCATGTAGATGTCCAAGACTTTTTAGTTAATGCTGATAAGCTTTGGAGCTCAATGATATGTTACGATTAGTTCCAAAGATACATTGTACATCATATGACAAAAATAGTTCCCCTTATTGGCTGTGAATTTGAGACTTTTCATTTTCATTGTGTCCCCTTTTTCTTGTGTAAATGAAAAATTCTCTCTCTCCTTTTAAATTGCAATGATTAAAATGTTTGATTAGCATGAACTTTTTTGGGAGAAAATCCCACTTTGTCAGACTTTTTGATGAAGTGGGATTTTTCTCCCACAAAAGCTCATGCGATAAATAAACTCGTTGATCTTTAAAAGTGCCACGGGACTCCTTGTTTGTTTTGCTGAACTAGACTAGCACGGATACCCCTTTAGAACATTTGGTTAGGAAACCCAGCTCTCATCTCTCTACCTACATTTGACTTACGGATCGTATCAAGAGATTATAAACCTTCCTGAGTATCTGGAAACCCATCCCCACCCCAAGAGCCTGATCTAGGTCTCCCTAGAAGTCAGTGGAAGTTCTGCCATTGACCTCCATAGGAGTTCCACAGGACTGTAACGGAGAAGAAAACAAAACATTGGGGGAGTGGGGGCTCTTAAAATTATGTTTATGCTAAGTTACTGTGTATATCTCTGGGTGTGGAGAACACTTTCTCTACTTGATCCATGGAGAACTATAGAATCTCTTTTTAAAGCCTATGTTTTATATCAAGATGCTCGTGGCATGTTGTTGAGTTTATTGGATTTATACTGACTTTAATGGTAATTTTGTCTTTGTTTGTCTTTAAGTCAATTCATTCTAACTGTCCCAGATATTTTGATAAGTGTTATATAAATTAATATTTAAAATTTTATACAGTCCATCTTGTCTTTTACACTTCTCTAGAGAGATTATTCGTTTGTTGGTAAGAATGAATATCTGCTCACCACAGAACACATGACTTTTTTATTTTTTATTTTTTACTTTTAGATATCAGCAGTTATATAAATTCCCTTCCAAATCTGTTTTTCCAAGCAGTGTGAATTTTTTTCAAAATGTGTAATACAGTATATATCCAGTCCATTAAAAAGATTAAAGACCTAGAAATGACTTTGCTGAAGTCCACAAAAATTTGAAACCACGTATTATTCTCCACAGACTTCCAAGATGTTTGTGCAAGTGCCTTCATAAAGCATTTTTGTGGCTGTCATGTTTTTCTGTCTTGGGTTTAAATTAACAGAGATAAATGTCTACTGTCCACTTCTTGGTGCTGTAGTGTTTCTGAATTGCTGTTTGTTGGAAGCCAGATTTTTTTTTATTGCAAGTAGATCAAGAGAATATTTATCCATCACCATTTTCCTCCCCCGTTCCTGTCATCCAAAGAACGAGTTCTACTCTTAGAGAAAATCTACTTAAGGCTATCACTACAGTAGATACAATGTCTTTAACATTGATCCTGGTTGCTGTACTGGCTTTCCACATCAAACATTTCCCTAAGCATTAACTACTCATATTTTAGATTTTGATCTGTGCTTAATGGTAGACCTGGCTGATATCCATGCTTATTTAATACATATATTTTTCTTAGCCCAACTTACCTTGGCTCATTTGAAAAAGAGAGCTCTATGAGTAGTAAAGTACAGACTTCCCAGTAGAATTATGTACAAAATGGAATTTATATGGCTAATTTTAAGCTCTAATAGTTGATGGTATTTAGCATCTGTTAAAGCTGACAAGTAAAGAGGCCGGGCAAACTCGGGCATGTTCTGCATGGATGTTACATAGTTGGTTAAAACAGGAAAATAAATGTAAAGTCCCTAGAACCTAATAGCAGAGATTATGTACTGTGTATGATATATAACCTTGGCATCTATTTGATTGTTACTATAAGACTATTGCAGCAGTTTTGTATCCATCTTAAGTTCTTACCTGATGGAACATTTTGTTTGGTGTAGGGTGAGAATTTGAAGTATTTCAAATGTTTCTTTTTCTCAAATGTACCAAATGCCCAAAGGTTTATTTTATAATACTCATATACCGCCTCTCAATTTTGATGATCTCAAATTACTTTTCAATCATTCATTAACAAAGTTCAGCAGGACCCTGATAAGGTGGGTGAACATCGTTATACTTGTTTTTTATAGATGAGTAAACTTAGGTTGAGGGAGGTTAAGATAAGGTCACGCAGCAAGTCTATGGCAAAATTAAGATCTACCTCTGAAGCTGCTACTCAGCAAGTGTAAATTCATGATGCGTTTTGAAGTTAAAGGTATAAAAATCATAGAGAAAAATAGAGCAGCAGCATTGATTGTCATGTAATACATTTCTGCAAGACAAATGCTGTCAATAGCCAAACTTGTGAAAGCTATTTTGTAAGATGCATGCAGTTGTGCTTGTGATGATGATGATAATTATCTCAGTGAAATATGCCAATAATATCACCTACAATGTTAAAGCCAGAACTGGAACGATGAATTATTCTGACTCTTTATAACAGTTCTTTCAAATGGCTTTCAATCTACTGAATTGAGTATCTATGAAAACAAGATATCATTTTGAAAGATAATGTTCTGCCTCACTGTCCTTTAGAAATGCCAGTGAGAGCTATCACATATGTTGCTTAACTTCTTCAAAAAAAGAAAAGACAAGACAAGAAAAGAAATGAAATGAAACAGAACACAGGGCAACCCTCTCATGGTGCAATTGCTTTCTCCATTGAGCCAGTTTTTACAAAATAGGCTGGGGTTCCCTATAACCCCATAATTGACGTGATGTAATAAACTGAAACATATCAAGATTTATATGTTGTTTAACCATAAACAGAGTTCACTACCATTGTTAAATATACTGTAAATGGGTTACAGTACACTATGCATAGTACCTTTTTTTATCCAGACCTTTTGTAGATATAAACAAGGAGTCTTGTGGCACTTTTAATGACTAACAAATTTATTTATTGCATGAGCTTTCAATAAAGAAGTTTGATAGTCTTTAAAAGTGCCACACAACTCCCTAGATATTTTTTTTTAAGTCAATGAAAATGACATTTTTGGGGACAGGGCTGAGACTGAAAACATAGCTGATACATGTATTTATAAAAGTTCATAGAAACTGTCAGTTACATTGTCCTCATAAAAAATGCAAATTCACAAATCTGGACATGAGATTTATATACTACTTAATCTACTCAGTCATTTTAAAATACAAAGTGGGATCTCAGTCCTAATACTCGCTTCTGTTGCTGTAGAAAAAGTGGAGCCCAGTTTCTTGTGCTGGAGTCTGTGCATATGTTGCTAACCTGAAACAAAAGAGTTGGGAGAAATGTACAGGTGCAGGAAACAACTCTCTGAAACAGTAACTTTTTCTTCTACCTCTTAACTTCTCTGGGTAGAGAGAATTTCTCTGTCCAGAGCTCTTCTAAACTTTATTTTTCCCTGAATCTCATTTGGATTCAGCTTCTCTCACTATCCAAGTTTTCCAAATAAAGGCAAAAGGCCCTTCAACCCCCAAAGCCCATGTCTCTCACCTTCTTTTCTTTTCATCAGTTCAGCATTTTCTGCTCCTACCTAGGCTCCTTCTGCAGCTCTACTAGATGATAGGAAGACAGGAGCCACAATGAGCAGCTCTTCGGCTCTGGTCCAGACTGAAGCTCAGCATCCTGTTTGAACAAATGACCCACTTTAATGTTGTTTAAAACATGGACCTAAGCCAAATATTAAATTGTGTGTTAATAACCATAGGAACCAGAACTATGGCCTTATTCTTCCATGGTCTGAAGTCACTCCACTTCCTTATAGAAATGTCACTTTCAACATTTTAAAATTGCATCAAAGAGATATCGGTGCCTGTTGGAGAGAGAGCGCGCTGGTTAGGGCAACTAGCATACACTGCCAGCGTATATTTTGGACACTATTGATTTTTCCCACTGGCAGAAAAAAATCATGTGCCATGGATGATGTCATTGAGTGCAGTGATCCTCTACCTACTGTGTCCACATAAAGGGACCATAGTCAATAGTAGGTCTGTTTCAAATAGTCATAGGAAGGTTTTAGTCTTTATGATATCAGTGCCTGGAGTTCAACTATCTGGCAGTTATATTTAGTATTGCAAGATAATTTCCTGTTCCTCTGTATAGCTACAAGCGACTTTATCTGATCACTCATCGAGTTCCTCGATCATGTACCTTAACTTAATTTTTTGTGCTCAAGTCTTCCCTTCAGGTTAGTATTCCAGTTACATTCACAGCTGGAAGATCATCACAAGGCAATGTTTCAGTTGCACCTGTTCTTCTTTCGGGTTTCATGTTCTATACAGGATCCTGTCTTCTGCAACATAAATTGGGTCTTATTGGGAGGATATGAGGCTTCCTGAGAGGGTGTTCACCAAGACTTTCTCCTGGGTTGAAAAATTCTCCTCTAAGATTTCCAACTAGCAATAAACTTTCCTTCTTGCTGCTGAGTTTCTACTGTTTTCCACAGCAATTTCATAGTCTCTCATCAGCTGTTATTATTCAGCTACATAGTTGGCATGACTTTTAATTTTTTCATTTTATCCAGAATTTTAAAAAGTATCAATGGTAGTTTTATGGTTTCCACATGCACTTTTCAAGATATATAATCCTTCAAGTGTGAATTTTGTTCCTTGGTAACGTTCATAATGCTGACAGTTTTCTTGTTTATGGTAGGGGGAGATAACAGGAGCTTCATGTCCCTTATCATTGCAAAGTCTTCTGAATAGCTGATTCTCAAGTTTGCATTCATGAATCTTCCCAGGAAATCTAAATTGAAGAATAAAGTCTCTGAATAGTCAGTCAGCAGCTGTTGTACCTAATTGATTGTTGGGCAGGCCTAAGTGTGATATATTATACGCTACTATGTACTTGTTGTCATCCTGATGAGCTATGAGAGAATAGTGGTAATTAAGGTCTGCAATGGGGTGTATGAATTTTTCCCTATTTTATAAGTTGACACATTGCTAATATACCATAGTTCTTCTTTCATGGCTAGTAGAAAAGTTTTTGTGCTGAATGAAATGTTATTTCGTATATCACAGTGGAAACCTTGAGCCCCAAACAATACTGGGGCTCCATTGTACTGGTATTGTACAAACATGTGCATGAGAGAGTTCCTGTCTCAAAGAGGACACAGTCCCAAGATAGATCTTATTCTCATGTGAAATTTTATAGAGTTCTGGTAGCATAGTTTGTTTGTTTGGGAGATTGGAATTCTTCCTCACTAATCTTAAATCAGACTCATCCTTGTATCAAGAGTCTCACTGCTTGAGTCTGCTGCCATTTATATCTTAAGTGGCTACTTTCTGCCTTTCCACTCAGTTACTCATCTCAGTGAGGATTTAGGGTTTTCTGTAGGGTTTCTTACCTGCTGTTGCTTCAAGCACCTCTTGGCTGAAGGATGGTTTTGGGAGGTGCGGAGAGAGGATTATCTCCCATTGCTATCTGGATGTTTCTCGAATAAGGGTCTAGCATACTTTCTTCTGATGCTGGGATAGTCTACTGGTCACTATGGACACTGTGCTAGGCCCTAGAATAGGTTCTCCATATACCAAGAAAGAATCTGCTTTGATGTTGAATGCAGGGCTGGATTAAATGGCCGGGGCGGAGGGATGGTGGAGAGGCAGGCCCCTGTACCCTTTGTTGCTGAGGTGGGGCCTGGGCCACAGGGCGCTTCCCCCCAGCCTTGCTTTGGCCAGTTTGCCTGGGGGGGGGAATCACCTGGCATGTGGTATGACAGTCCCAAGTGCAGCACCCTAGGGCCACAGGCCCTGGAAGGCTGGCCAGAGTGGAGACCATGCCAGTCAGCCCTGCCCCCTGGGCAGAGAGAACATGTGCTCGCCCACCTTGTCCTTGAGGGTGGACTAGCCGCCCCAGTGGCGGGGTGGGAATGCAGAGCCTCGCCGCTGGCTCCAGGCACCCTTCCTCTCCTTAGCATGGTGGGGCAGAAGCACTGTTAACACTGAGCAGGGCAGGGGGCACTGGATTATACCTGGGATTTTAGGGGCTGGAATCTGGGGCTTCAGCTCCTTTAGCCCCTGTGATAATCTGGCCCTGGTTGAGTGTTCTCACGTTTATGATGAAATTGAAATTTTTTAGTTCTCATCAATAGACTGAAGCATTTAGCTTTGTCATAGCCATGGTCTTTCAATACAAGCAGAAAAGTGCAAAGCCTAGTTCAGATGGAACATAAACTGTTCAGTAAGAGTCTACTTCAAAGCAAAGAATTCTGAATTCCTGGAATGCATGGTGGAATACAATTCCTACATGGTACATATTTGTGACCCAAAGGCTACTGCATGCAATTTATCCTCATGCTGCTGAAACAGTAATGTCCCTAAAAAACAAACAATAAGTCTTGTGGCACTTTTAAAGACTAACACATTTATTTATTGCATGAGCTTTCATGGGAGAAAATTAGTCTTTAAAATGCCACAAGATTCCTTGTTTGTTTTTGCTGAACTAGACTGACATAACTACTTCTTTGGAACTTGTCAATAATGCCATTAGTTTTTTAGCCAATGCAATGTTTAAAATGAATGACTGAATTGTGACTGGCACAAATGGGGTGGCTTGTGGCTTTCTATACAATAGTTTTTCTGGCCAAGAAACAAGTGAAAAGTTTCTTATTTTCCTGTTCATTACATCCTTTAAAAATGGCCCTTATTCAGGTTTAGCAACTCCAGAAGCATCTAATGAACCCTTAACTGAATCTCAGGGGAGCTGTTAGCATTTTGTGTCTCATGGAGTATTATAGTAATATTTTTCAGACTTTCTGTGGCAGTGGCCACATCTCAGGTTTCAGCTTAATACCCTTCCTTTGGAATTAACCTTCCCAGCTACGAGACTGTTCTTTTTTGAGGGGGTCCCACAGACCATTTTTAATTTTAGCCCATCATCTTGCAGTCTTTCAAGAGTTTTTTTTTTTTTTTTTTTTTTTTATTTCCCAAGTATCACTCTAAAGGCTTGCCATACATCAGGATGACCTAAAACTAGATCTGTGTATGATCCATACAGTGCTAGAAAGCTGCTGCTATTGCTGCCCTGGTCAGCCCAATGGCAATACAGATCCACTCAGAGTTCACTTTTCCCGGCTCCTGTTTCGATACGCCATTCTGTAGTGTGTTTTGTTGCCACAGAAGGAAGAGTCATCACAATGAATTCTGGGACCCACATGACTAGAATGATGATGTCCTCTCTTTAGACTTACCAGGACCTCATCAGTCCACTCACAGCAGATCCTTAGGATTAGACCATCTATACGAATGACATCACCTGATGTGGTAACACTGAGTGTTGTCGTCTTCTTTCTGAAACATTAGTCATTCCTTCTTGCCTGTGTCTGCTTTGTGTTTTCTGACTGCCTCAGAATTGCTTTGGCTGGCTGCTTTTATCTGCTTAAAAAGACTCTGCCCCAGTGACTCCTCCTTTGGCTGGTGATCCATCTCATTGCAGTAGATAAGGTTTATATCCTCAAGCAAGGGTCATCTTCTGGGACCTTCCAAATATTGCCTCGTTTCAGCCTTAATATTATCACTGGGTAGTTTAGTTGTTACTGCCTGTAAACATTTGCTTTAGGTAATGGCTTGGTCAGATGCAGAAATAATATGATGCTAAAGCTCCATATAGCAAATTAAAGAGTTCCAAAGAGTTGTCGAGCATCTCTGGTCAAACATTATGAAAAAATTATCTCCACCCTTTTTCTATGTATCATGTCCTGAAAATCTGCTGCAGGAAGATAAACCTGATCATGTATGTTCCCTCTAAGTATGCAGTTTCAATCCTAAGTTTATAGCCTTTATTATATCCTGCTTAGTCTCTGTACCCTCTCCTAACATGGTCTCACTTTAGTGCTTGAGGCTTGGTCTAATTCGTTCTGATCTGATTGGTCCAATAATATTGGGCTTTTTAGGTCCTCAGGGTACTGAACTTGTTGTCCTTGTTGGTTGTTTTACTGTTACAGGTCTTATGACATATTACTATATGAGGCTTCTTTTAGAGTTGCCATAAAAGTCAATAACATGTATCTGACTTTGGCATCATCCTAGGATTGTGACTCTCTTGCCAGGCTGGATTCCATCATCAGAGATTGCTGTTGTCTGTTTTGGTCAAATAGGATTGCAGCTGGCCAGCCAAGTACAGAAGAGTGAGCGTTCCATTATCTCCCAGATTCTAGGTGCTTTTACTCAGTGTTAGTATCGCATCATTATTCACATTGATTAATCCCTTATTCTGTGAACAGCTCCATTGATTTTGGCAAAAGCTACTTCCATAGCGAAATACTATTCAATATTAGTATGTGTTCAAGAACGTAGCCCTGAGTGATCAGCCGCACATAATGTCTCAGCTCAATACTGCTGTTTTCTTCTTCCTGCCTGATGGAAGTTACTGTGAGCAGCTCCCCTAGTGGTCCAATTTGAAATTCTCACCTTTTAACTGAAGAAAGTATTTTCTCTAACATTTTTAAGAATACATGCTCCTTGAATATAAATATCACCATAGTCTGCATAAACAAATACCTAGACTGGGAATGTCACCTCATTTTTCAACAGCCCTATGCATATTTGTCAACATGGAAAAATATTTTTCCAAGGGCTCTTCTCTAAAGAGCTGTTAAACTCTCCATCTGCTAGATGGTTGTATATGCAGTCTAAATAATTATCCATATATAAATATAGATAATTGGTCACTGCCTCCTGTTGTTATTGAATTACAGAATCCAGAGTGGTCAGCTAGGATAATATAAAATACATGTTCAAAAGAAAGCTATTCGTTTCCTAAAATGTACAACAATCCAATGTAAGAGGTCTGCCAGGAGCATAAATAAAATTCACCTATCTAAATGTTGTGTGTTTCTTCCCCCATCTCCCTTTTTGGGTATTCCTTACATATCTTATACACATTATCCATCGTAGCTATATTTTTCTGTATTTTTCCTTTGTCTAGTTTTCTCTCTCCTCCTCTTTCCCCATCTCTCTTTCCAAGAAGCAACATGTCCTTCTCTTTCATTTTTTCTCTTTCATGTTGGTTTTCTATTCATTTGCTTAACTGTGTCTAGCCACTCCCTCCTACTTTGTTCTATCCCATGTTGCACCATCCTATTTCCCTCAACAAGAGGGTCACTGAGAACACAGAAGAGTTGGTTTCCAGTATCTCAATTTTGCTGCCAACTCTACCCCACACTGGAGCAGCAATTACAGGGAAAATTTAGTTTTGCCCCTGCAGCACTCAGCTGGAGAGAGTATGTTTAGTTATTCTGAGGGAATGGTGCATGCAGAGTCTGATCAGATGGATGAAATGCATCTTGCCAGGGGCTTTCTAAGATATTTGGTCACAGCAGGGGAACATTGAGACTCAAGACCGTTTATGTCCATTCCAGGCTCTGATGAAGAATGTGCTGTAACAATGTCAAATGCTTCTGCACACTTTTCTCAAGCTTGACATCTTCTCTGTCCCCTGCACGCTGTCCCTGTCCCAGTCCTGTCTCTTTCCCAACCCTGGATCCTGATCCCAATCCCATCCTCCTGTCTGCTTTCCAGATCCAAGTCCCAGTGTTCCACCTCACTATTATCCCAGTCTGATCCTACTCCTTGTCTCATTTCACTCATTTCTCTCTGTATAGCCAGGCTCTCATCCCCTCTGCATTTAAGTAAAGCAGCTTCCTCAAGGCTTAGTTATTCTAAGGGAATGTTGCATGCACTAGGAGCTGTGACAGGCTAAAGCAAGTTCAGTGAGAATGGAATGTATGGAGATATTTAATGTGCTAAAATCCAAATGTCTCTTCTTTAGCATGCACAAACCAAGATTATCCAAAGGTTTATTATTTGGCTAAATTCAGACAGATTTTCATGGACATGGCAGAAGGCACAAAGATGCGCAGGCCAATCCCCAGCCAAATTTCAAATCCCTGCTTCAAAGCCTGCAGGAACTTGCACTGTTTAAAGAAATGGTTGTTGAAATTGTCCGATATGGGCAAACATCTTTTCTCCTAATCTCATTCTTGGAAATGCAGATGTTCAGCCCAAATGCTTGATGTCTGGCAAAATTATAAGCAAAGGAGAACAAGGACCTTAAAGTGATAAATGTCAGGCAACCTTAAAAATAGGTGGTTCTACCAGTCCTTCCTTTATTTAGGTTGTGACGGTTTACCTTCGCAGGTGAGACTTTCAGTATTCCTAGGAGAAGGAATATGTCTTTATTGTATTTGTGCTGCTATTTTTTCAGATGCCCTGGTTCAGCAAAGCACCTAGATCATATGCTTAACTTGTAAGCACTTTGGGTTTTTTAAGTGTTTTACTGAATTGGGGATGTCATCCTGATATTTTATTACTGTAGTATCTCCTCTTGTAGAGGCAAGTTACAAGAGAGGAAAGCTTTCTTCTCAGAGATGGGTGGGATATTTTTGATGGTGTTGGTTGTGAGGGGGAGGGGGAGATGTGGTAAGTCCCTAGTCATGCAGACACGCAAACCCCTTTAGTGCTAAATAATGGGGTAGTTCCATTGAAAACAGGGCAGTCTGCTGCTTTGAATAACATGAGATTCATGACCAAATCTCATAAATACTGACACTGCATTATTGCACAACCTCTGATGATAATACTAAATATATTATTAAATTTACAAAATGACTTAGATTACTTTGGTTCCTGAATTCAGTGATTGGACAAGTGAGCTTCATGCTTGATGCTGACAAGAAAATTGGGCTTAATTTATTTTCATTCAGTACATCATGTAATACAGTTTGAAACTGAGATAGCTGAGTAATTTATTATTCATTGTAAATAGGGTTACTGAAAAACCTGTTACACAACTATTACATGTATACATGGCCCACCGCTTGTGCTTGTCAGGAGCTCTGGAATACCTCCTTACTAATTTGATTCTCTGGTGGTTCGAGCATAGATTCAGTTATAAACATGTGAGTAGTCTAATTGACAACAGTGGAATTACACTCTGCTTCAAGTTAAGTAAGTGTTTTGCTGAGTTAGGTGATGGTTTACTGGAATTATAAGGTTTTTTGTGAGGCAGGGGACAGAGGATCAATATCTGATTTGGTATTTCAACAAATGTTGGCAATATCTTCCTATCTTGGGTAGAATTGTACTCTAGATCTATTCACACTCCTCCTGTATATGTTTAAGCTTGTACCTTTTGAATTATTCCATAAAAGCTTGATTTGGGGGGAAAAAAACACATTTACTTAATATGCAAACTACATAGGACCAAATTCTGACCATATAAATATAGCTCTTATAATCTTGCAGACTCTGACATCTGCCAGCTCCCCAGCAGTCTGACCATTATGAATATGGTTGCAGTGTGACTGCAGGCAGTGCTCTGGTACAGTCCCTTTAATGTTTAATGGTGAGATGATATACGATGTGCTTTGAAACAAGCACTGTAGACACTCTCAACACTGGGCCCTTCAGCTTCTACTGGCTCTCATTGGGTTTCCACAAATACTCTCATGGCTGATGATGAATAACAAGGAGAGTGCTTTACCTGTGCTGATGGAAAATAAACACTGTAATTAGTCGAGGCACTACTGCTTTCAGTTACAATAAAAGATGAACCATCAGTCCCAAAGGGAAGTCCAATGTAATAGAATGATGATACTTGTATTCAAAGAAGAGCAATGAGGATCTGAGGAACTATATACCAGTCAGCCTAATTTGAATACCTGGCAAGAAGCCTGAATGTATCATTAGCTCATTAATTTGCATATACTTGGAGGGTACCTCGCATCACCTTTTCATTAACAAACTAAAGAAGTACAATCTAGATGGAAGTATATATGATGAGTGCATAACTGGTTGGATAACCACTCCCAGAGAGTAGCTATCAACAGTTCTCCAGTCATGCTGGAAGGGCGTAACAAGCAGGGTACTACAGGGGTCAGTTCTGGATCCTGGTCTGTTCGCTATTTTCATCAGTGATTTAGACAATGTCCTAGAGACTACACTTATAAAGTATGCAGATGTTACCAAGCTGGGACAGATTGCAAATGCTTTGGAGGTAAGGATCACAATTCAAAGTGATTTGGAGAAACTGGTGAGATGATCTGAGGTAAATTGGATGAAAATCAATAAAAACAAATGCAAAGTACTCCTTTTAGCAAAGAACAATCCACTGCACACATACAAAATGGCCAGCGACTGCCTAGGAAGGAGTACTGTGGGAAGGGATCGAGGTGGCATAGTAGACCACAAGCTAAATATTAGTCAACAGCGTAACACAGTTGCAAAAACAGTAAATACCATTCAGGGATATATTAACAGGAGTATTGTAAGTAAGATATGAGAAATAATTCTTCCACTCTACTTGGTGCTGATTAGGCCTTCACAGGAATATTGTGTCCAGTTCTGGGCACCTCATTTCAGAAGAGATGTGCAGAAATTGGCAAAAGTCCAGAGAAGACCAACACAGATGATTAGAGGTCTGGAACATTTGACATACAAGGGAAGATTGAAAGAGCTGGGTTTGTTTGGTCTAGAAAAGAGGAGACAGAGGGGGATATAACAGTTTTCAGATAACTAAAAGGTTTTCACAAGAAGGAGGGAAAAGATTGTTCTCCTTAACTGCTGATGATAGGACAAGAAGCAATGGGCTTAAATTACAGCAAGGGAGGTTTAGGTTGGACACCAAGAAAAATTCTTAACTGTCAGGGTGATTAACCACTAGAATAAGTTGCCTAGCAGGTTGTGGAATCTCCATCACTGCAAATTTTTAAAAGCAAGTTAGACAAACACCTGTCAGGGATTGTCTAGAATGGTATTTGTTTCTGCAATGAGTGCAGGGGATTGGACTCAATGACTTCTCATGATCCCTTCCACTTTCTATGATAGAAAGGTGATCATGAATTGTCAAAATGGATTTGTCAAGAACAAATCATGGCAATTCATTCGTTTCCTTCTTCGACAGGGTTACTTCCATTATAGAAAGGGGGAAAGCGGTAAATGTAGAATAACTTGGTTTTAGGAAAGCTTTTAATACAATGCCACATGACAGTTCTCATAAGCAAACAAGGGAAGTGTGATCTAGATGAAATTATTATGAAGTGGGTGCATTAATATTTGAGAAACCTTACTCAGAGTAATTATCAGTGGGAGGACATGGGGTCTCACAGGAGTTTATCTTCAGTCTAGTAATACCCTATTTAGTATTTTCATTAATGACTTGAAATAATGCAATAGAGAGAGTATGCCATCAAGCTTGGAGGGGTTATAAGCACTTTGGGGGACAGGATTAGATTTCAAAACCACCTTCATAAATTGGGGAATTGATCTCAAATCAACAAGAGGAAATTCAGTACAGCCAAGTGTGAAGAACTGCACTTTGGAAAATAAAATTAAGTGCACAATTACGAAATGGGGAATAACTAGTTAAGTAGTAGTATTGCAGAAAAGGATATGGCCACAAATTCAGTATGAGGCAATGTGATGTGGGTGCAAAAAAAGTTTAATATTCTGGGCTGTATTAACAGGACTGTCATATATAAGATAAGAACTTAAGAAGTAATTTTTCCTCTCTACTCCTCAGCAGGGAGACCTCAGCTGGAGTTTTGTGTCCAGTTCTGGGAAACAATACTATAAGACAGATATGAACAAATTGGAGGGACTCCTGAGTAGAACAAAAACGATAAAAGATTTAGCAACCCTGACCTATGAGAAAACTTAAAACAAACAAAAAAACCCACCAAACCAACCCACACCCTGTATATTTAGTCTTGAGTAAAGAAGATTGAGAGTGGATCCAATAAGTCTTAAAATATGTTAAGGGATGTTATAAAGAAGATAATGGTCTATTTTCTCTACATCCACTGAAGGTAGAACTAGAAATGATGTGTGCGCTTAATCTTCAGGAAAGGAGAGTTAGGTTAAATATTAGGAAAAACTTTTTAACTGTAAAAAAAAAAAAAAAAAATATCCAGAATATACTACTAATGAAAGCTGTAGAATCCTTGTCATGTGAAGTTTTTAAGAACAGGTTGGACAAATGCTGGTCAGGGATGGCTAGGTTTACTTGCTCCTGTTTCAGTGCAGGGGTGGACTAAATGACTTCACGAGGTCCCTTCAAGACCTACTTTTCTGTGACGGTGGAGCTTGTCTTACCTACTGCCAGAGATAATCAGTCCACAGCAAGCCTCTTCTGGAGGCAGTTGCTTAATACCCTGCAGGTCTTTTAGCAAGAGCTCAGTCCTTTTATCTGTTTTGCTTGGCCTTCTCCACATGGATTCCTTATTTGCAAGTCACTCCCAAACAGTCGCCTATCATGGTTACTGCTTGCTGCTTTGTCAGAAATAAGTTGTTTTGTGGGTTTTCACCCACAGCTGGCAATCTGCTTGCCTTTCTCTTTGCAATCAGATTTCAGGCTCCTGCCTCCACCATTGCACCAGCTTCTATGCGCACACTGCCTTCCTGTGACATCCGGTGGTAGTTCTCCCTCCCTTCGGGTGATTATGGAGCTGTCTGCAGGCTGGAAGTTATATTAGAGATCAATACAGAGTCCAGTAAGGAGCCAGCAGGTTCATTACAGTTCAGAGACGATGTGGAGGGCATCTGCAATAAATACACATTCCTCTTCCCTTCACCCATGGCCAGCTTGTCACAGATCCCCATTCTTCTTCTCTGCTCCTGCAAAGAACACCAGGGATGTGGAATATAGAAGGATTTTTCCTCTTGAATATATGGTAGTGAAAAGGTAAAACACCCATCTCCTATCCTTTAACAAATCCTACTGAACTCAGTGAGTCTCCATACAAGGGAGTTCATCTGTGTGGACCAGGTGACAGGATTTGGACCCAAATTTCCATTTTTAAGTTCAGAGTGTCCCAATTCCCATCCTCCTCTCCCCACTGGATGATGGACACCTCAGATGCGAGGAGACTGGGCAGTCTTACTTTTGAGCTAGAGACATAATATTATATAAAAAACTTATACTAGCTTTTTTTTCCCCCCTGAAGAAGCATAACTGAGAATTAGAGTGAAACCAGTACTGTATTGAGCATAGTCAATTTCAATACATGGAAACTGAAGTGGCTATGCTGAACCACCTCCATTTTGGAATGTAAATATTTTGGGTATTGGATAGAGACGTCAGAAGGTAAGATGTTTGTGTCATAGGCATTCATCTTCAGTAAAGTTTAGCCTTTTTTTTTTTTTAAACAAAAAAACCCTACTTTATTTGACTATGTAAATATTTGTGATAAGTCCAGCACATGGGAATCACATTTTGGAATTAATCCATGTCATGAAGACATGTTTTCTTCAGGTATTTATTTAGGGGGTCATTTTAGCTCTGTATAAAAGTGATTTGGTTTCTCACGTGAGCATGAATGTTCAGATCCTCCTTTTGTTTGTGCTTTCATAGAATCATAGGGTTGGAAGGAACCTCATAGGTCATCTAGTCCAACCCCCTGCCAGAGGCAGGACCACTCCCACTTAAACCATCCCAGTCAGGGTTTTGTCCAGCCGGGCCTTAAACACCTCTAAAGATGGAGACTCCACCACGTCCCTCGGCAGCTCATTCCAAGACTTCACCACTCTCCTGGTAAAAAAGTTTTTCCTAATATCCAGCCTCGACCTCCCTAACCACAACTTGAGACCATTGCTCCTTGTTCTGGGAGAAATAAAATTCCATTACAGAACTATTTGTCTGTTGTAGCAGAGTCACCTAAATCATAAAAACCCTTCATATGGTATAATATCACCACGAGGGCCACGTGAGGACTACTAGTACATTAGCCCTAGGGCCACACCACTGAAAACTTTTCTTACAATGATATTCCAAATATTGGTAACAATAGTGTCATTGTGGGCTGCAGGAAATAGCTTTAGGGTCCACATGTTTGAGACCCTTGTTTTAAATGGTTTAGGAGGCTGCCATCAAGCTCTTTTGGACCTTTTAAGTTTGAGAGAGCTAATGTGTGGCCTTGTGAATCCCACAGAATTGCTACCATGTACACAAACTGACATCAATAACTTTCACCACTCCTCAGAATTAGCCAAATGTAGCAGTCCTTACCAAGAGCACCATAATAAAACAAAATTTTATTTTCTAAGCTCAAACCATATTGGAGCTCTGAGTCTCAAAAGAAATTAGAAATACTTTCAAGAGGGGAAACGTCTTTCTTTCGCATTCTCCTATATAGTTTTTGTGATTAGACTTTATAGGCATTTTTAGACAATTCTGGCATGAGTTTTTTGTGATTGGAGGAATGAGGGTAGGAGGTGTCATAGTCTACTTTGTAATGGAAAGCTGCATCAGCCCTAAAGCTGAAGTGCCTGATTTGCTCAGGCAAGACATTTATGCCACAGAATCCTGATGAAGAGATTGGGTCTCCATATAAGCATGGATTGGATTGCAGGATTGGGGCCCAGTTTTCATTATTGTAAGTTATGAGTGTCCCAGATCTCTGACTGGAAAGTGTATGGAAACATGTCTTCTGTTTTAGATGTAGGACTGAAAAAATGGCTGACTCAGTTTTGCTCAAATTTTCCAAAGGAAATTAACTGCAAAGCTGAGACCAAGCATGGATAATTTCAACCCCAAATGAATTACTTGACAAAGTTATGAGCGATCTGGAAAGGTGGGGTGTTATGCCAGTAATAAAAGCCAGAACCCAGACTTTTGTGTATTTCTACATTAAGTAGTCATATGTGTGCATGCACACACATACAAGCAACTTGAGTCAAGCAGAAACAAATTAAATGCACTCAGTTAAATTGTTTGGTAGCTATTTTTCCTCTTTTGATATTTTATTTTTATCAAATCTGTCATTTACTGAACCATATAAAATTAAATGGCAAACCCATAATAGAAATAAGTCCTATGCTATACTTATAATGTTATAAAACTTGTTTTATATTTTGTTCTCAAACTGATGTACTGTAGACTACAACAAATACATGGCAATATTATATTTCACTGAAGACCTAGTTCACCAATGGATTTGTCTTTATGAGCTTATGATCAACAGGGATCTATAAAATTTGATGGAAACATATGTCTGCTGGTCTCAATTAGTCACTGATATATTCTTCTTTTCTATTATATTATTTAACGCAAGGGAGAACACTAAGTGCTTTATCCCATTTAACCTTAATTGCTTAGTTTTTAATAGACATTTAATAACTAAAGGAACCAAATTATATTTTTAATTTGTTTTTACTAATCTTAATTAAAAGCTCTTCTTTGTAATCGGAAACAGCCTCACATGAAAACAGTAACCCTTTCTTAAATGGTTTGTTTAAAAAGCTGAAGCCCTTTTGATAATAGTTGTTTAGACAGAACATGGTGTCCCATTTCGCTAGATATATTGCAGTTAATTTTAAACAATGTCTTCATGTGGTTTTGTTCCATTTCTTGGTTGTCAATGCTTGTTTTCAGGGGAGTGGGAAATGCTTATTTTGCAGTAATTCAAAGGAATATTGGTCCCCTTTGTTTATGAAATCTTCTAGAGTCACAAATCACAAATTTAACATGTGAATTAAAATAAATGTTAGCTTCCTGTATTCTTTTATCCCCAAGTGAATGGTTGTCAGTCACTTAAATTAAATAGATTACTAGATATATAATTACAAGTTCTAATAATATGCTTATTAATTCATTCAGTTTAACATCAAAACTATCTAGGCAGTTGATTATGGGCTTCATCCTGCACTTCTTACCTAGATGAAATTCCCACTAAAATATAGGGTTGTGATATCAGAGAACTAAGGCCCCAATTCTGTAAATTGACTCAGTATGCATGGGTCCCTCTTGACTCAGTAGAGCCCATGAAGGCACAGACATCTGTCTCTCACTTGTAAGATCAGAACCTATATGTGCATACATTGTCAGGGCGAGATCCAAAGACTGTTGAAATTAATTTAAAAACTCCCTCATTCCTCAGTTGTGCTTTTGTTCTAGCTGTATCGGAGCTTACATTCAGCCAGAGCTGTTTGGAGCGGAGCTTTGGTAAATATTTTCAGACTTGCGGGGCTGAAGCCCCAAGCCCCAAAATGCCCCTTGGGTCTGAAGCCAAGAGCCCTGAATGTGGGGAGGAGAGGACAGGACTGTCAGGAAATACTATATGAGAATTTATGCCTAGAGTGATGTAAAGCGATCATTAAATTGCAGTATTATCATTATAGAAAACTTGCCCCATATCTTTTGATTACATATTTATTTTTTAAAATATATTTAGGTAGCATGTAGGGACCCAGTCATGAATCAAGGCCCTGTTGTGCCAGGAACTATACAAACATAAAATGGAAAATGGGTTACTTTACTCAAGTCCTCTCCCACTTACTTGCTATTTAATAGATGTATTATTATCCTGAAATTTTGGAAATTAACTAAAATACTTGGTCATTTCAATAACCGCTAAAAGCGTAGTCTTTTCTCTACTTTGGCAGCCCAGTTACAAAAGTCTTTTCTACTTAAAGCTTCCAGATCCACACAGAATGTAGGCTGATTCTATCTGAATAAATTAAGACTTTTTTGTGAGAGTTGGATTTTTATCTGAGAATATGGAGATGTGAGATTTTGTTTAGCATATGGTGGTGATGATGGGCAGCTGTCTCAACCATTACCTTGCCAAGATTGTAATGCCACAGATGACCTGCAGCATTTGTTTCCTGGGTCACCATGGCTTCTGGGTCTGGTATTAGCAGGGAACACAACTGCTTTGTCCCCCAACACAGTGTCAGACTGGTTGTTACTTCAGTAAGATTTTTGTCATGTTACCGGTACAAGTAGCATTACTGTGTTTTGTTCAGTTAACCATCAGCATAGAGTGTAATGTGGGTGTTCATTTAATTTGTGTAGTAATAATCTAGTAGAAAAAAATGAAGCATGAAATGCACTGTACACAAGTTATCTTGTTTATGGTGTTTCTTTATTAAAACAATATAGAAGAAGCTAACACTTCTTGTAAAGCATGCTTACACAAAGGCTAGAAAAGAGGGTGTTCAGCAGACAATGCTGGTAAAATGAGCTTTAATTTTAGGAAAAAATTCCATGAATTTTGGTTCTTTTAAAAATGGATAGAGATTTAAATGACATGTTTTGAATGTCAGAATTCCATGATTAGGAATTCTATGTGACTCTAGATCATTTATCAGAAGCCTGGTTGCATAATCTTATTCATCATTTTTGAGGTAGTGGAGTGAGGAGCCCAACTTTTTTTGTTTCTTTGCCGAGTTTGAAATTGAAATAATAATCTCACCTATATGACTTACTAAAGCCCCAGTTGCCAGGCACTAAGTATATCATATGGGGATTTTAGAAGCAAGAAAATATGTTCATATCAGTCTTCCAAGAAGTTATTGTATTAGATATGGAATCAAATGTCAAAAGAGGGAATTGTGGTGGAAATGGTTGTGATTTAGGAGAGGCAGGAGAAGTACAGTCAGATATCATGGTTCACATCTATAATGACTTGTGAACAGGAGGCCTCTGCCTGAGCTTGTCAGGTGCTAAATAAAGCCAAGTTCCAACGAGGTAGTCATGTTAGTCTAGTTCAGTAAAATAAGCAAGGAGTCCTGTGGCACTCAAAGACTAACATTTATTTATTGCATGAGCTATCATGGGAGAAAATCCCACTTTGTCAGATGCTTCTTCAAAGCTTATTTTAAAGAAAGCCAGATTCTAAAACTGCTATGTGCTCATCTCATCTGCAGTTCAAAGAACTTGAAGCCAATCTGTTTAAATGTCAGTTAAGAAGAAATGTCAAGCCATGAACAAATCCTGGGTAGGGGGCTCAAGGTGTCTTATGCAGAATAACAACAACTTTGGTTTGATCTAGAAAAGCTTGAAAAGACCTAGAATGTAGCAGTCATTTCAAACTCTAATTGTATACATCCATTTTTATATTTGTCTGACTTTGCATTATATTTGCCCCTCAATGTGCATTTGTAACTCACTGGCCAGTGTGTATTATGTGTCCTTTTATATGTCACACCCGCAGAGGATGTAGGTGTATAACCATTCCCAGCTTGAGTGCTTGGCTCTTTAGTCCATGCTGCAAAGAGTCACGTTTTCAGTAGGGGTGGCCAGAAAACAGTAATTCCATTTTGTGAAAAATTGTTTCCTACATTTGCATTTGTTCCACAATGGAATGAAATGTAGAGCTTTGAAAATTTTCACTGAGAGAGACAGAGAGAGAGACTGAATCAGGCAGACCACAAACTTCAATCTGAGTCTGTGACATTCCAGGTGAGTGCTGTAAATGCCAAGTTACTGGCTATTCTGGGTGCATCTCTCTTGATTTAACCATAAATTCCATCGTGAATCCGAGAAATCATTTTGATTAATATTTTCTAACAAAAAAACCCCACAAAAACCCATTTCACACAAAAAGAAATTCCCAACCAGCTTTAGTTTTTAGCACTGGAGCGTCTCTGTTCAGTCCCCACTCTGATGGATAAAGTAGTAGCTGTTACACTTAACCAATATTCATAAGTAATGTTAGTTGCATCTACCCTCTGAGGAGAGAACTGCATTTCAATATATCTTTTTTTATTGATCATACTTGCAATGGTATTTTTAGACACACAACATCAAATAAGCCTGCCATTAGGGCCATGGTAAGGCTGTGAGCAATCAAGCACTCAACTTTGGAATTTCCTGAGTCTTAAGGATGGTTGATTTCATTTATTTGATCTCTCCTCACTTTCTATTCCAGGAGTGTCAAACATGCAGCCCACAGAGGGGATTTTTGTGGCCTGCAAGTAATGTCCAAATTATGCAGAATCTTCATTTTCCTTATATAAACCAAGCAAGGAACCCTGTGGCACTTTCAAAGACTAACAACTTTATTTATTGTATGAACTTTCATGGAAGAAAATCCTACCTCATCAGACAGTTTGACGGTAGGGAACTTACAGAATGAGAGGAAAACAAATGCAGGGGAGTGTATGTCATATCATCAGGTGACATTGATTATGTCTACACCTAAAATCTTAGTTTGGACTTCCTTAGTCCAAACTAAGTAGTTGGAAGTTAGTTCAAACTAAGAGCATTTTTTTAGTTTGAACTAACTTTTAGTTTAAACTAGCCGCACTTTTTTTAGTTCAAACTAACTTTTTAGTTCAAACTAAAAATGCATCGTTAGTTCCAGCTGGAAGTTCAAACTGAAAAAGCATGGTTAGTTTGAACTAACTGCTAGTTTGAACTACATTTCAAAATAAGTTCAAACTAAGCCATTAGTTCAGACTAACTAGCTGAACTAACTAGTTTGAACTAACTTTGCTGAGTTTGAACTAAAAGATTTTTTTAGTTCGAACTAGGCAAAACCTAGTGCAGACAGGGCTATTGTGACAGCAAATCAAAGCAGTTGTTAAGATTCAAACACTGGGAAACAGCATATGGAGGAAGTTTAGGTCAAATCACCTATTGAAGGTGAAAAAAAATATCCATACTCCCTCTTTAGCCTTGAGGCAATGGTGTAAAATTTGCATATGAATTCCAGTTCTGCAGTTTCTCTTTGAAGCTTCGATTTGTTATCCATTTGTTTGAGCACAGGTATTAACAAGTCATCGATGGAGTGAACAGGGAGATTGAAGTGTTCCTCTATTTTTTGAATGTTGTAATTTCTGATGTCAGACTTGTCTATTTATTCTTTTGCACAGAGACTGTGTTTAGCCAATATCGGGGGTGGGGGGAGATTTCTAGATCATGATGGCATAAATCACATTGGTGGATGAGCAGGTGAATGAGCACTTGATGGAGTAGCTGGCTTGATTAGGTCCTGTGATGATGTCTTTTGTGCAGATATGTGGGCAAAATTGACAATGTGGTTTGTTGCAGAGGTATGTGCCTATGTCTGCAGACAGCTTTGACCAATGACTTAGAAGGGTGAACTTTCAGAATCACAGGATTAGAAGGGACTATAAGGGTCATCTTGTCAAGATGCAGGATTTGTTGTGTCTAAACCATGCAGGACAGATGGCTGCCCAGCCTCCTTTTCAAAACACCCGGTGACAGTCTGTTCCATTGTCTTAGTTTTTACAGTTAGGACTTTTTCCTGAGATTTAATTTAAGTATACGGTGCCAGTGGTTCCCAACCTTTTTGGCTCAAGGGCCACAGATATCATTTTATACAACCCTCAAGGACCACCAGTTTCCACCGCAGGATGCCCCCCCTGCAGCTAGATGGAAGGAGTTCAGCAGGGAGGCAGCCTCCTTGGTAATTGCCCATCTTCCTGGCTGCAGCAGGGAAACCACATGTATCCTGTGGTCCTTTGCGCTCCACCTAGACAGTGGCTCCCTTCTGTAGCCAGGGGGACAGAAGATCAGTGATCCCCTCCCTTTGGCTCCAGCAGGGAACTCAGCACCTATGAACCAAGCAAAGAACTTTGCTGTGTTTGATGCTCCAGCCAGGGGGAGGGGAGCACTGATGTCTCATCTCCTTGGCTCCACCAAGGTACAAGTACCAGTCTTTTAGCCCTGTGGCAATGTATTCTGCTTGGGTCCTTAAGCAGCTACTCCCTTCTACAGCCAGCAGCAGGGGAGCTGAAGACAACTTTGAAAGCCCCCAGGCCACAAGTTGGGGACCGCTGTGCTACGCTGTTTGAGCCCATTGCCTCTTGTCCAGCCCTCTGTGGCAAGAGGGAACAACTTTTCTCCATCTTTTTTATGGCAGCCTTTTAAGTGTTTGAAGACTCCTATGATATTCCCCTTTGATCGCCTCTTTCCAAACTAAACAAAAGCTGTTCCTTCAGTCTTTGCTCATATGGCTTGAGCTCCATCTGTTTGATCATCTTTGCCACTTGACTCTGGATTCTTTCTAGTTTCTCCACATCCTTTCTATCTATTGCTGAGCAAAACCGAACACAGTACTCCAACTGAGGCCTAACAAGAACTGAGTAGAGCAGTGCTGTCACCACCTGTGACTTGCATGCTATGTTTCTGTAAATTCAGTATAAAATTGCATTTGCTTTTTCATAACAGCATTGAATTTCTGACTCATGCTGAGGTTATGATCCACTACAACTCCCAGATCCTTCTCAGCAGTGTTTTTGCCAAGCCAGTTCTGTATTTGTGCATTTGTTTTTTCTTCTCTAACTGTAGCAGCTTACATTTGTCTTTGTTGAATTTCATTTTATTGTCTGTAGTCCAGTGCTCCAATTTATCAAGATCCCTCTAAATTTTAGCTCTATATTCTTCAGTGTTGGCAACCTTCCCCATCCCTAGCATTGTGTCATTTGCAAATTTGATCACATGGGTCATTAATAAAGCTGTTAAACAACAGTGGGCACAAAAGAGATCCCCATGGAACCCGACTTGAGACTTCACTCCAAACTGACATCATTCCATTAGTAGTTACTCTTTGTTTGCAATTGCTTAACTGACTATGCATCCACTTAACGATAGTTCTGCTGAGCTCCCATTTCTCTTAATTACTTATTAAAATGTCACGTGGGAACTAAGTCAAATGCCTTGCTGAAGTCCAGGAATATTCTGGCCACCACTTCCCTCAATTCACCAAACTATTTACCCTGTCAAAGAAGGAAATCATGCTGGTTTGGCATGATTTGTTCTTAGCAAATCCATGCTGACTGCTAGTGATTACCCCTTCCTCCTCCAAGTATTCACAAATAGAATGTTTTATACTTTGCTCATGTAGCTTCCCAGATATTAAAGTCTCACTGGTTGGTCTATAGTCCCCTAGCTTCTTCTCTTTCCTTTTTTAAAGATAGCCCTTCTCCAGTCTTCCAGAACCTCACGTGTCATCCGTGAAAAAGCAAGCAGTTCCTTCAAGCTGGAATTGAACCAGGAGCCATCTACTGCTCAACCTGATGAGCTACTGAAACAAGACAGTAATTTGTTAGCTTTATTTATGATTCTTCTCTGTGCAAACTTTCAGTTTTAAAGTGTTAATAAGTTAGAGTAAACCTTACCCATAGAGTACCAAGACATATGCCCATCTGAAGGTTTACCAGGACTAGCTAACGTATTTTTAAGCGTGACTCTTTTTGTCTCTGTTACGTGTCAAGTCGTATTACACATGAACTAAAACACACAAACTAACATGTTTACAAACTATCTTCTTTTCCTGCTGTAGCAAACCGACAAGCTTCCTGGACTCCCTGGTCTAGTGGCCTCTAAAAAAGGCATCTTTAGACAAAATGCCTTTAAGTAACTTGCTTCACGCTTGCTATGATCACAAAGTATTAGGGTAAGACTCAAGTTGTAATATGTTATTTCTTGTTCTCCTGCAGGAAATATCTCCTTAAGAATGACTCTTTTTAAATAGGTGTCTTTTAACTTTTTTAAAAATTCATAACTCACAAAATACCTAGAGACAGTCTTCTTTGGAGAAGAGCAAAGACATTAACAGTTCTTCCACAAATAGAAAACATTTGCAGCAAGGAGTAAATCATTAGCTATTTCAAATGCCTTCCAAATGTATTAGAAATACTTGTAAGAAAGATGCACTAACAACTTTAATTTTAGAATTTCTTTAGTAATGATAAAAATGTATCGATTATGCTTTTCTTTTATTTATCCATCTTGACATACCTGTCCATAGTTTGATTTGTGTTAGTTCCACTTTTTTTGGTACAAGTGTCTTAAAAAATGTAAAAGTACCAAGTTATTGCAGAAAAGAGAGCAAATAAAACCAATACAAAGTGTTGCTTGTTTTCAAAAACAACATGTATCAAAAACAACCACCTGCACCATCACAATTTATGTCCAAATCAGATCCATTACATTGGTAGTGCACTTCCATTGCATTGCCATTTTAATATTGGAAAATAGAGTTTTGTGACTTTTCCTTTTAGAGAAAGCTGTAAGAACTAAATTATTTTTGTTTCCCTCTGGACACATCAATAGCAAAAAGTTGGAGAAGGCTTTCAATAGCAGAAGGGCTATCCTAGGCTTCTATCAAACCAGTTTAATGCTAGAAATGCCTTTTATCTGGTGCACTTTTCCTCTGACCGCACTGAGAAACACAAGGCTTTCCTTTTGTGGACCTTCACCTGCCTGTCGTAGTCAACTTTGGCTCTTAGAACAGTTCTAATGGCAATCAAACATTACTGTTTGCTTGATCATAAGCATCTAGAAGACATCACAACTGGAAAGCAATAAAAATAAAAATGTTTCTCACTGATTCGTTAGATCATAGTATTTCAAAGGCATTTAGAGAAAAACACTAGCAGTTCTAAGGACAAAAAGGAAAATCTCTTATTTCTTTAGGCTGAGGGAAGAAACCAGACCTAACTAAAAGAACTCTGTGCCTTTCAATTTAAAGTAAGGTATGAATTAATCCAAGAAAAGGTCTTTTCATAAATTAATGTCACTTTGAAACGGTTTTGATTTGGAAAAAGGAAATTCGAATGAATTTCAAGTCTCTCGATACATTAATAAATGCATGATAAGAATAAGGCTAAGAACCATAAGCAGAATTTGACTTCAGTATTTAGGGGAGCAGCTCCAGTCAGGCCACTGGGACCGTGCACGGGGGCCAGTTCCACAGCTTGCAGTTTGAGGGGCAACCAATCTCTTTCCCCTTGTCAGACCTCGCCTCCAGCTCCAAACTATGCCCATGCTCAGAACATAAAATCAAATACTTGGCTCTCTGAAAGTCCACTGGCTGAAGTGAAAAATTTCAATAGAACTTTGGGCTCAGTGGAATTTTGTAACATAGTCTCATATTTGATTTTTCATTTCTCTTGTTAGGCCAAAGCTTGCAATTAATAAGTAAACACCAAATGACTTCAGATAATGTGCAAAGAACTGTACCAAATTCTGCAGCTTTAATTGAGGCTAAACTCCCATTTAGATTTATCTTTTTAAGAATCTTGCTTAGCTTGCATTGTTTCCGGTTAAATTTTTGCTTCTGAAAAATTTTACCAATATGTGTGATGTTATGAGTCACAAATGACTTCCTAGTTTTAGGAAGATGTAACTTTACATGAGAGGTCAGTGGTGGATTAGGGACCTCTGGGCCTCCCCCAGTGGTGGGCCCTGCCCGGGGCCCCAGCTGGTGCCCCACCTGCCCTCGCCTGGTGTCACAGCCCCCCTCCAGTCTATAGCCCTGTCCTCTGCGGGAGGGCTGGCACTGAGAGGCAGGGAGCTGGGGCCAGCGTCCGGCTGATCAGTATGCCGGAGTGGCGGAGCTTCTGGCGCCAGCGGGGCAGTTTCTGATGTGGCCTGGCCGTGCCGGAAGCTGCACTGCACAGCACAGCAGCCAGCCCTGCCCCGGGGGATGTACCAGCCAGCCCAGGGGCAGGGCAGAAGAACAAGATGCAGAGTCTGGCCTCTTTCTCAGGGCAGCTCCGCTCCTCCCCCCCAGCACTGCACAGCGGAGGGCCCCCCACATTGTGTGGGCCCCTGGGAATAGGCCCCATAGATCCATGCATTAATCCACCCACATGAGAGGTACAAATGTTCAAGTGGTTGTCTCAGAAAGTGCTGACAGGTTGTCCAACATGTACGACCAAGAGAAGTAAATCTGTATATTGACTCACCCACAGTTTTTCAATTCATGCCATTCTTACTGTTACAAAACTCAGACATTATAACCCAGTACAAGAGAGGAAGGCTGGTTTTATGATTATGATCTAGGATTAAAATTTAGTCCTGAATTTCTGGTTTTGGCTTTGCTACTGATTTGTTGCATGTTGTTTTATCTCTGTCTGTTTCCTCACTTGTGAAATGAGCATGCTAATGCATTATTTACTGTTATGAATCTGGGACTAGAAATCAGGAACTTGAGTCCTAATCCCAGTCTTGACTGATATTTACTCTGTTGCTGATGGCAAGTCCATTTAATCACTTGGTACCTCACTTTCCACAGTTCTATCTTAATCTGTTACCCAATCAGTGTAGCTATTTTAAACAAAAGAGGTTGGGGGCAGGATGCATAAGTGAAGGGGCCTTGACCCAACACACTTCTAAGGGTAGAGTCCAGCGATGAAATCCTGGCCCTACTAAAGTTTGTGGCAAAAACTAAATTTCATCTTGGGATTTTATACCTTTTAGATTCTGTGAGATACTTCTCTCTTCCTACACTTTTCTGAGAAATGATTGCATAATAATACTGTGAGGAAGAGGGGTGGTCTTGCACCTATTAAATTTGGGTTATATTCTTATTTGTACAAGGTCTAGAAATTAGCATAGTTAGTGTCTTTTTTCCCCTAATCCACACATTTGAAAAATGAGGATACTTCCTTATCTTAGATACGACTACGGTTTAATTTGAAGTCTTTGTGTGGAAGGCACCATAGAAGCATAAAATATCACTATTATTGTATATCTGACCAATGTATATTTCAACATTTGGCGATGAGAATTGCAATATTTCAATTTCAAAGCTGTGAGTAGCATGCTACAGTTGAAAAGCTAATGAGACCAGTCTTTCACTGCAGTGAAATACATACTACAAAAGTGTTGCAACTTTTCCTCTCTCATTTCCCGTAAGTGAAATATGAACTAACAACATTTCATGGGCCTGAGGAATGAAAACATAAAGTTATGAAGCAATGTTGTTTCTTTATCTGTTTCAAGCCTCCAAACAAAACAATTTTTTTTTATTCTCCGTAATTTTTCTTTGGTGATATATTGTTTAAAAATATATAAATAAAAATATCGAGACCTTGACCTGTACCTTCAGATCATGAAGAAATACTTGTATTTAACTGATTGCTGGCACACCCACAATTAAAACATTATATTTCAAAACATTTAGAACCCAAGCTGCTCTTGGGAGTATGCTGAAATGCATGTGATATCCCCATTATCTGTATGATATCTCCATTGCTAGAGTTTACATTTAGGTCTCTAATTTAGATGTAAGGTATATAAAATTGATATGGGCAGACAGATTCTTGTTGAATGTCATAGAGCCATAGGGTTGGAAGGGACTTCATGAGATCATCTAGTCCAACCCCCTGCCAAAGAAAGCAGGACCACTCCCACTAAATTATCCTAGCTAGAGTTTTGTCCAGCCAGGCCTTAAAGATCTCCAAAGACGGAGATTCCACCATCTCTCTAGGTAAGATATATTTAAATAGGTTTAAAAGCATAAATTATTTTCTTTGAAAGTCAGTTGCAATTTAATTGTACTACATCAAGTGCAGAACTGTCTTTTATAATCAGCAGTGTAGAAAGTGAAGATTTCTAAGAGAGAAAACCATTCATTTTAACCAATCTATGCTGCAGTTGAAGATTCATCATTGTAGACACTGAGAGCATGTGTATATTGGGATCTGTACCTTTTGGTAGCTGTCAGGATAAAAATCAAGCCAAATGCTACATTTGCAGCCATCTACACAAATCTGCAGAGTGCAGATGTTTAATTTGACTTTCAAAAGTGAGCCATCCTTTGTGTCAATTACAATAAAATCCACAGACATCAATGCACAGATTTCCAGTGGTCTATGGATCAAACTCTGAACATGCTGCTGTTATGCTTCTATACCCTGTAGATTAAATTTCATTAAATGCATCTTGATACTCTTTGGAGATTCAAGCACTTGGTGAATGTTTACCACTGTGGTAAAAAAATAGGGAAGGACTCTGTTGGAGTTAGAGTATGAAAGATCTTTGGAGCAAGGTCCATGCTTTTCTCTGTCCATACAATATTGAGTATGTTGTTAGTACTCAATAAACATTAGAATTGTAACTGAGCGAGCCTGATTAGCTAAAATGGGAATTGACATTTACTCAAAACTCAGTTCACCTTAGCTTTTTTGATATTCCAAAGTGCAGTGATGGAGTGGGACTAAAATTTGGCCCTACCATTTAAAAAGGTGGGAGTGGGTGGGAGGAAAGAGTGGAGTGAAGGGGGGGGGGGAGTAGGTGGCATTGGGCCCACATGGTAGCAGAAGGGGCCAGGTTAGGAGGGGGAAGCAGGTGCTACAGTCGGGCTGGACCCATGAAGTGAGAATTGGGTGAGGGGCAGAACTGGGAGGGAGAGGTGAGCAGTCCTTGAACAATGGAAGGGGTGCTGCTGGGTCCACGTGGTGGCAAGGTAGTGGAAGGCCAGGAGACAATAAACTCTGAGGTCAGAAAAGACCACTGTGATCTTCTAGTCTGACCTCCAGTGCAATGTAGGCCACTGAACCTTCTCCACCCACTCTTGTAATAAACCTCTAACCTATGACTGAGTTGCTGAAGTCCTCAAATCATAGTTTAAAGACTTTAAGGTACAAGGAATCCACCTGCAAGTGAGCTGTGCCCCATGCTACAGAGGAAGGTGAAAAACTCCAAGAGCTCTTTCCAATCTACCTTGGGGGAAAATTCCTTTCCAATGCTAAATAGGGCGATCAGTTGAACCCTGAGCATGTGGGAAAGCCATACTAGCCAGATACCCAAGAAAAAATTCTCTGTAATAACTCAGAGCCCAGCCCCCTCTAATGTCCCATCTTAGGCTATTGGAATATCTACCACCAGTAATCAAAGACTGGTCAGTTGCCAAACTGGGCTGTCTCATTATACTACCCCCTTCATAAATGTATTATGTTCAGTTTTGAAGCCACCTAGAGTTTTTTTGCCCCCATAACTCCTCTTAGAAGGCAATTCCAGAACTTCATTCCTTTCCTGGTTAGAATCCTGCATCTTATTTCAAGTTTAAACTTCCTGAGGGCCAGTTTATATCCATTTCTTCTTCTGTCCACATTGGCACTAAACTTAAATACCAGGGAAGGAGAGGAACTATTTATCCCTCTGATGTATTTATAGAAAGCAGTCATATCTCCTACTCAGCTGCCTTTTGTTTAGGCTAAACAAGCCAAACTCTTTAAGTCTCCTCTCATAAGACATTTTTTTTTCCAGGCTGCAGATCATCCTTGTAGCCCTTTTCTGCACTTGTTCCAGTTTGAATTCATCTTTCTTAACCACAGGGGACCAAAATTGCACACACTATTCTAGATGCAGCCTCACCAACACCTTGTATAATGGTACTAACACCTCCTTATCTCTACAGAAAATACCTCATCCAGTGCTTCCTAGAACCTTGTTAGCTTTTTTCATGGCCACATCATGTTAGCAGTTCAGTCATTCTGTGATTGACCAGTACACCCAGGTCCTTCTCCTTCATCATTTCAAACATGCGCTCATAGCAAAAATTCTTGTTGTTAGCCCCTAAATAAATAACCTTGCACTGTCCACTATTAGATTTCATCCTATTCCTATTATTCCAGTTTGCAAGGTAATCCAGATCTTTCTGTATGATAGCCTGATCTTTCGCTGTATTAGCAGCACCTCCCAACTTTGTGTCATTCGTAAACTTTATTAGCAGACTCTGACTTTTTGTGCTAAGGTCAGTAATAAAAAGGTTAAATGAGATTTGGTTCCAGGACTGATTCCTGAGGAGCTCTACTAGTTACCTTTCACTATTACCCACTGTAGTCTCCACTTCCTCATCCACCTTTCTATTTTCATATTAATCCCCATCTTTTTTCAATTTAACTAATAATTCCCTATGTGGAACTGTAGCAAATGCTTTATTGAAATCTAGGTAAATTAAAACAACTGCATTCCCTTTGTCCAAAAAGCTGTTATCTTCTCAAAAAAGGAGATCAGGTTGGTCTGGCATGACCTAACTTTTGTAAAACATGTTGTATTTTATTGCAGTTACCATTAACCTCAATATTCTTCACTACTTTCCCTTTCCGAATTTTTTTTTTCCAAGACCTTGCATACTACTGAAATCAAACTAACAGGCCTGTAGTTAGCTGGATCACTTCTTCTCCTATTCTTGATGATCAGAACTATGTTAGCAATTCTCAACATACAGCACAACCCCCAAGTTTACAGATTAATTAAAAATCCTTGCTAATAGGCTGGCAATTTCATGTGCCAGTTCCTTTAATGTTTCTGGATGGTGATTATCCAGCACCCCCAGTTGAGTCCCATGGAGCAGTTCGAGTTTGGCTTCTATCTACATATCCTCATTCCCATTAGCTATCCTACTACTATCCCTGAACTTATTAAAAATAGGGCCAAAGTATTTGTTTTAACTATTCAGCCATGCTTAGATTATCCTTAACCCCCCCCCCCCAGTGTTTAGCAGTCCCACTTCTTTCTTTATTTTCTTCCTCCTGATATGTCTATAGAACCTTTTAACTATCGGCTTTAATTCCCTTTGCAAGGTCCAACTCTGCTTGGCTCTTGGCATTTCTCATTTTATCTCTCTACTTTCTGACCTCCAAGAGAGAGCTCTCTTTGCTCTTCTTTTTTTATTTTCCACTTCTTCTAGATTTGCTGCTTTTTCTTAATCACCTGTCTGAGATGCTTACTCTTCCAACTTAGTTTGCAGCTCTTGCCTATGACTTTTTCCCCCTTCCATGATATGCACACATCAGACAGTTCCTACAACTTTACCTTGGAGTGATTCCAAGCCTCCTCTACCTTTAAATCCATTTAGTTGGAACCAAATTAGCTTATGACTGCTTGAAGCAAGGCTGTGCCCTACAATTAGCTCTTCTGTGAGGTCCTCACTACTCACCAAATCTATGATGGCCTCATCCCCCCTTGGTGGTTCAGTAACTGTTTGGTGAAGGAATTCATCAGCTACCGCATCCAGGAAATTCTGGGCCCTATTTTTACTCCTGGCACATGTAAGTGGGGAGGTCCAGCTGATGGGCCTGATGAGACTCCCACAGCAAACCATACTTTATCCTGACACTGTTTATTTCACAAAGACTGGCCCGCCAACCTTTGCACCAGCCCCTCTGGCATTTGCCAGAACTGCTAAATGGTCAGACCCCTGGTTAAAGAGTCAACCTTTTTTGTTGTTGTGTATCACTGTACCTTTTAGTTTCTGCTGGAACTGCAGGCAGAATTATTGAAATACTATGAAAGAAAAATCTGTCCTTGTGTGTTTTAACCTTGGTCAGTCAAGTCTACATATCCTTATAAGAGAGCAGTTCCTGTTGAGAATTCTAGAAGATAACAGCTTTGTCACAGTCCTGTGGGCACAATCCCTTTTAGCTGTTTCACTGACTCACACTTGTTAGGTATTTTGAGATTCACCCATTATTACCAGAAGAAAAGTCAGATCCTGAGCCCAGTAGTTATAGGACAGCCAATGAATTCTGAAGTCATGGATCCCTGACCAGGCCATGAAGAAGGCAGACTCTTAAAGGGAACAGCCAAATTCTCATGCCTACAACCCAAGAACAATTATTGATAATGTCAGGGCTTCTTTTCTAGTAAAAAGGATAGTCTTTTCAGGAGCCCATGCTGGTCTCCTTTGGAAGGTTTTTGAAACAGGTATCATAACTATTCTCTAAGCTGCTCTTTAGACATCACATTGATGGTTAATTGAACACTAAACCACTGATACGTGGTGGCCTTGGCTTCGGCTTCCACAGGAACAGCTGAATCTTTGTTCAGAGAAAACTCTAATGCTAGAATCCATTCTTCCCTCACTTGAGGTAATAGGTGAATCAATATAAATATTTAGAAGATCCAACCTAGTACTCTTTTTTACCACTGCAGTTTATTTTATTGGTCTTTTCTTTATAAATTTTAAAATGAACAGAGTATCTGAGAAATAATGCAAAAATAGGTAGAGAGAGAAACAAACTATCAAAATGAGCTTAAACGATGATGATGATGCATTTCTATACATTTTGGAAATTGACAAGTAGGGCAGGCAGTAACGGCAATGTGGCTTTAAATCATAATTTACAAGTGAAGTAAGGTAGTGGCAACATAGATCCTCTCTCTGAAATATTGTCTTCATAGTACAATCACTTACCCCCACTTTTTGTTTTCAGTTTTTTCACAGACGTACTGTCTCAGCCATGAAGGTTGTTTGTTGTGGATTATGTTTAGTCGTGAATTACGACAGTTTATTTCCTTTTTAAAGTGCCTTCACTTTTTATTGTCCTTTTATAATCCCGGCTTGCAGGGCTAATGATGTTATATGCCTAAATTTTGATTGGAGGAATTGTCAATGCTATAGAAATTGATTTACAGTTTAATCTGTTCCTTTTGTGATTAGAGTTTCATCAAGGATATAAATGATGCTTTTGCCGCAAGTAAAATCCAGATTCAAATTACTTTATGGGCTAAAATGTCTCTCATAAAGGCACCAGCAAAGTCAGTCTAATTTTTTTTCTCTGCTTTAGGATAGTGATTGTCCCTTTCCAGCCTGGCAGTACAGGAAAAAAATGCCATATACAACCACATTTTCAGTCTTAGTCACTGTAATGGCAAATACTACCTACTTTTTGTACCTGCCTATTTTATGTACACAAAATACCTGATTGGAGAGGTTGGGGGGGGTGTTTTGGTTTTGTTAGATCTGAACATGGCCAGTTAGCTGCATAACTCTCTCTGTGTGTATGCACACAAATAATCAATGTTCATAACTCGGGAAGTGCAAATGAAACCATGCAGTTGAATGTACTTGTCTTTGACATTCTCTAACTTTGAGGAAATAAGAGGTTTCTTACATATAGTAGCAGAAATGATGAGGTGTAGCATCATAGATAAGTTATGAAGGCATTTAGGGAAGTGCACACCAGGAGCTAGCTTTATGCTTATTTCTCTCTCTCTTGGGTGCATTTTGCTTTTATTTGATCTCACTTTACATGATTTTTGGAAGTGGGCAAGCTCAATGGAGCAGAAGAAGAGAAAAGGGATTTCAGTAGGAAATTCATGGTAAACTAAAGGAAAAGTGGGTCAGAGAGGAAAAGTTTATAGTACTAGAGAAATAAGATGACTTGGAGTTGGTTGACAGTTTTAGTGCTGGGGATGGAGAGGAATGGATGCATTGTTGTGATGTCATGGGGGGGAAAAGGTTTTAAAAATTCTCTCTTCAGTAGATACATTTGAATAATTTCTCAGTAGTATTTTATAAAGTTTCTCCCCCTGTTCTTAACTAAGTGTGTCAGTTGTGGAATGTTTTTTAGAACCCTCTTTAGCATGTTCTACACACTTTCTAATACAAATTTTCCAAAGGCTACTGGGAGTTATTGCTAATACCAGGGCAACGTGGGGAGCCCAAATAAGGACAGGGGATAAAATTTTCAAAAGCATCCCAAGTGATTTAGGAGCCTAAATCTAATTTTCAAAAGTGACCTAAAATAAGATTTAGGCTCCTAAGAGCAAAAGTCTACACTTTAATATAAGACCAGGATTAGTGAGATTCAAGTCATCAGACCCTTCTTTAGAGAACCCACAGCTTGAGCATCTTCACAGATAGTCATCCCTAAGTAAAGAATTTTCTAGCCTGGGCAGTAGGTCTGGTTTCCACACTGCCATACACAAATCTTAGTCCAGCCAGCTATATCCTCAACTTCCTCACACCCTCCAGAAATGCAGCTGCCCTAGCCCTTTGATTTGGTGTAAGGAAATATGACTGTCCAGTCCACCCTACATGTTACAGGAAGTTTGAATAGCCTGCTAACACAGTCTACTGATCATTCATTTTGCTCTGTGCACTCCCGGGAACCAGAGTCAGCAACACAGAGTAGAATCACAGAATCCTAGAAACTGGAATGGGACCAGGGTCGCCCTTGAGGGCAGGGGTGAGAGGGGCAATTGCCCCTGACCATGCAGTCCTGTGGGCTCTGCACTGTCCTGCTGTGAGCAGGGCAGCGTGGGGCCTGCCACACTGCCTCTCCCATGCAGCTGCACTGTACCCTGCCTTCAGCGTGAAGCAAAAGACAGCAAGGTGGGTGTGCAGAACTTGGCCTCCACTCTGGGCTGGGGCAAGGACCAGCCGGCGCAGGGGCGGAGCAGACCAGCCCAGAGGTCAGGCTCCACTCTCCAGCCGCTCCCCTGGGCCAGCTGTTCCACCCTGGGGTGAGGAGGGCCAGTCCAGAGGTGGTACGGGAAAGCTGAGCCAGGCGCCTGGGCCAATCAGCCCCACCTCCAGGGCTGAGTGTCTGGTTCAGGGGAGGAGCAGGAGTGTGGACCCCTCCCACATAAGCTAATTGGCCCCCAGCCCCCCCCCCCAGCGATGGCCCTGGAAGGGGCCATAAGGGGTCATCACGTCCGGTCCCCTGTGCTTATGGCAGGACCAAGTATCATCTTAAACCATTCCTGACTGGTGTTTGTCTAACCTGCTCTTAAAAATTTCCAGTAATAGAGGTTCCACAGCATATCTAGGCAGCTTATTGTGGTGGTTAATCACCCTGACAATCAGGAGTTTTTTCCTAACGTCCATCCCAAGCCTCCTTTGCTATAATTTAAACTCATTGCTTCTTGTCCTATCATCAGCGGTTAAGGAGAATAATTCTTCTCCTTCCTCCTTGTAACAACCTTTTAGGTACTTGAAAACTGTCATGTCCTCTCTGTCTCCTCTCTTCCATGCTAAACAATTCCAGTTCTTTCAATCTTCTCTCATAAGTGAAATGTTCAAGACTTTTAATCATTCTTGTTACTCTATTCTGGACTTTTTCCAGTTTCTCCACCTCTTTCCTGAAATAAGGTGCACATAACTGGGACACAATACTCCAGCTGAGGCCTAATCAGTGTGGAGGAGAGCAGAAGAATTGCTTCTCATGCCTTACAATACTCCTGTTAATGCATTCCAGTACAAAGCTCCTGTTAATGCATCCCAGGAACATCATTGGAAGAACTTTTCTTGCCCGCACTTCCACTTCTGTGTCATGAAACAAGCAGAGCGTCTGTGAGATGCTGGGGGACATTTTGGTAGCATTTTCTGAACTGTTGAAGTCACCTAACAGAGCTAATAAGGTACATGAAGAGGGAGGATGCAGACACAGGAGAACACAGACCTTGCACACTTGAACTGGACACTGCTGCTCATGATGCTTGCTATAGCCACTGATTCCTGCTACATAGACCAGAGCTTCTGAAGCAGGGTACAAGCACAGACTGGTGCAACCACTTTGTCATGTGGACCAGGGATGACCAGCAGTGGGTCCAGATGTTCTCATGAGGAAATGTACATTTCTAGAGCTTTGTGAGCAGCTTACTTAACTCTTCAATATAAAGACACATGCAAGAGAGCAGCTATGCCAATTCAGAAGTGAGTTGCAATAACCATCTGGCAACTGGCTACCTCAGGCTGATACAGTCCCATCACCAACCACTTTGGTGATGGTAAAGAGATGGCAGAGGTTTGTGAGGCAATATCCCAAGATGGGCAGCATAACAAAATTTCTTTAATTGCCAGCTGTGAAAGAATGGGGTTTTGTAACTGCAGGGGTGCTATTGACTGGTATTCATATCTAGAGTTTACCCATCTCAGCGAGCACGTGCGTACATAAACTGCAAAACGTAATCCACTGTTATGCAGGCCTTCTTGGACCACTGTGGCCAATTTATGAAAGTCAGCATGGGATGCTCTGGAACACTTCATGGTACCAGGGTTTTTCACAGAGAGGGAGTCACGGAAAGCTGAGATGCTAATCCCAAATTACATTGCCAAAAATGGAGTTGCTTTCCTCACCATTATTCTGAGAGATCTCATGTACTTTCTTTTGTTTCGGCTTATGAAACCATACCATGATAATCAAAGGCCTGGCTAAAGATGATTCAGTTATGCTCTCAGCTGATATAGAATGGTGGTTGAATGTGCATTTGGCACATTGAAATCCCACTGGAGAAATCTATGGACCCATTTGGATTCCAGTGTCATCAGTACTGTGTGTGTTACTGGGACTAACTATGCTCTTTGCCGTCTTTGTGAAGCCAGAGATACCATTTGCCCCTGAATGGACCTGTGAGGGTGATGGACTGCTGAACCAATAAACTCAGCCCAAAGGTTCACCTACCACAGCTGGAACTAGATGGACCTGGACAACAAAAATCAGGGGTGCTTTGTGCTTTCACCCTATGGACCTTCATGGCTCAGTGAAAATGGGGGAATAGTGCTTTTATCAATGTGTTGGGGGGGGGGATTGCTTGCTTGTGGGGAGTGATTGTGATGGCAGTGTATTTTATGAGTGATCTGATCACTTACATTGGGAGAAGGGCTGAGCAGCATACTAGTATGGACTGATTTTAAAAAAGTGGTTGGTTTCTGAATTGATGTAACTAACAGTATTGAGAAATTGTGGTTTGCATACCAATTCCCACTTGTCCCTGATCAAATGTTTATCTTTATTATCTCAGATATGTGTTGCATGATGTGATGCAGTGATAGCAATAAACTGTCTTGATAAAATGCTTTATACATAAACAAGCGTTAGAAAAGTAAAACATTCACCAGTTGCAGGCAGGCCAGCTGTCAGTCCCACGCAAACATACTGGTACCAACAAACCCTTAAAAAAGCACACAAGCAAAAGGAAACAGAGAAACCATGTACAGACAGAGAGCCCTTACTGTTGCATATCGTCTGTTCACACCTCGTTTTGTTTTTCCTTCTTTCCATGTTTGCTGTGCACTTGGCACTGGGGAAGGAATGGAGGCATTCACAGGAGTAGGGGCCAAAATGGAGCATTGAGTGGGACAGAGTTGCCTTCCCCAGCTGTTTATAGGCCCCTAATTGCATGAGCCACCCAGCCATGGAGTTATACAAGCTGTCAGAATTGCATCACAGGATCCCGCAGAGGATATTCGGCCCATGGAAAAGGAAGAGTTGGTACGCTGCAACCTATTGATAGTAGCAGCTACTGATGAGGTTTGTGCTCCCCTCTTAGCCACCATTCCTGTTCCAAGAACTGTGAAACAACTGCCAGCTCCCCTAGTCGAAACTCTGTCCTCAAGCAGCCAGTCTGAGACTTTCTTCTTGCCAGGCCTTTCCTCTACCCATAAATCCTTCTGCCTTTGTACTGAAGCTGCTTGTTGGCTGTCTTCAGAACTTCAACTGTAAGTTCATCACAGAACCCTTTGTCCTATGAGTGGACTGTAAAGGTATGTTAACCCAGGCTTCTGCTGCAGCATGCGTGAGCTCTGGAGGTACTGCAGTAGGTAAAGGTTGAGGAACAGGACAAGACAGAGAGGTTATCATCTCTGATATTTCAGTATAGGAGCACAGAAAAAATCCTTTGGAATTCTAAGGCCATAAGATCTTAATTTCTAAACAACTTCAATATATTGAAGTTGATGCCTCAGACCACAGAAGCTCCTTGGAAACAACCAAATTAATCACTGCAGAAAAAATGCAGAGACAATGGGAAGTTAAAATAACAGAGGAGTTTGTTTTTCTTTCTAAAAATTGCAGAACACTTGAATTTGGAAAGGAAGCTGTAGGTGGCCGAGCTATCATTTCAGATCTTCTCCCTTTTGGAGGACATAATAGTTTTTGTGGTGTCCAGTAAGCAAAAGGCCATGTTCCAGGCTGCTGGAGGGAAACTACAGCATATGCAATCAAAGAATTCAAGCGTATAGTGACTGGACAGCATATATTCAGGGGGATTGGGATGGTTAGCTACCAAGGTGGTCTGGAAAATATGTCCTTCTCTGAAATGTGACTATCTATCTGGAATTCTTGCTACAGGAGGAAATTGCAGCTATTTGTACCCAGTATTGGCTCAGAATTACGAGAGAATCAACAGGAAGCTGAGTTAGTTTCCACATGGCTTAGCGAGTTATGGTTCCATGCAAACACATACAACTGCACTGCCATCCTCTTTACATGGCTACCCCAACAACTTTCACTTTGTCACCTACGGACTTCATGTCCTTCTTTTTGGCCGCAATGGACTACATCGGGGTGCCCAAAGTTTTCATACATCAGGGCCGCAGAGCCACACAATTCCTGCTCTCTAACCAAGGCAGCTAGGGATGGATCCAGTTCCCCCCACCCTGCTGCCACCTTCCTGTGCATCCCCAACCTCTTTCCTAACCCCCCACCCTGCACCACTGGCTTTCCCAAGTCCCCAACCCCTTCCCTTACACCACTGCCCTGTGCGGCTGCTTTACCTGAGTCCCCAATACCTTCCCTAACCCCCTGCCTTGTGCTGCTGCTTTCCCCGAGGAACAAACTCTCTGCCCTTACAGGGTCATAGGGCTTTGGATCCAAGTCTGAGTCTGAGAGGTGTGTGTGTGTGTGTGTGTGTGTGTGTGTGTGTGTAGAGAGGAAGGTATTTGGGCTCAAGCCCAAGTCAGAGCCCAGGCTCTTGTTGCACTGGAGATATATCCTTAGCTATTTTTGAAAATGTTACCCTGGGCCTCCTGTGAATGGTGCCATATTTAATACCTGTCACATCAAACGGGGTAACAGAGCAAATCCAATTGATGCTGTGTTTTTAAAATGAATGGCTCTTTTGTCTATATTAGGGTTCTCAAGAGTTGAGTCTCTTTGTGGCGGAACTGGTGTTAGCAACAATAGGAAACTTTTTCTAAATATTTCCCTAGTGTAGTCAAAGCTACAGATTCCATCCCCGAGTTGAACTGTGGTCATCTTGCTAATGCAAAAGTTTAAGAACAGCTTCCATTTCGTCAGAGGTTAGCAATGTGTATTTACCCATTTTGATGAATTAACATAATGTGCACCATGATGGGCAGAATTCTGGAACTTTCCTCAATACCTAGAATACACTTGATGTTTTGAACTGAAGTATGTAGATATCAAAGACCGTTTTAGAGGTGTATTTCAGGATAAGGAGGGAAACAGGCTATTATACCTTTAGGACAGGGGTCTCCAGACACGCAGGCTGCATGCAGCCCTCAGAATCACTGCCTGTGGCCTGCAACGGAGCCAGGATTTAGGGGGTCCCAACTCCTGCAGTCCACACCCCTCCAGCTGGAAGCCGGCAACCGGGCTGTGGCTGCCTGCCTAACGCCTGGATGCGCTGCGACAGTGCTTCTGGGCTAGGCCACACCGCCCTCACCACCACCCATGGCTGCGCTTTGACCTGCTCAGGCCAAAAGCAGCAGCTGAATTAACCGTTGCTGGTTTGCTGCCTGACCCCTGGCCACGCACGCTGCGTTTGGCTTTGTATTGGAGCAGCAGGGAGGGGATGGGAGGCAGCACAGGGCCTGTGTCACTGACCCCTGGCCACGCTGTGTCCCGCCTCCTCCCCACTGCTCTGGCACAAAGGCAAATGCAGCGTGCAGCCAAGGGCAGAGGCGGGGACCGGCAGCGCTGAATTCAGCAGCCACCTCTCACCGGCTCCCCTGATCCACAGCAGGGGACAGCTGGCACAGGAGCCTGCCCCTTTACTGGACTGGCTGGCCCTGCCCCCCCCCCCGGTGCTGGCGGGGTAGGGTAGTGGCGGCCCCGCACTCGTATAGGAACAGCGCTGGCTGCTTACCTCCCCTCAGGGGCTGCAATTGTAAGTAGCCCTTTTCATTTGTCTTTCTTTATCTTCTCTCTTTCTGTTTTTTCTTTCTTTCCTTCTTTCTATTTCTTTCTTTCTTTCTTGTTTCCTTTCCTCTTTCTTTTTTGTTCTTTTCCTTCCTCTCTTGTTCCTTTTTTCTTCTTTCCTTCATTTTTTCTTCCTTCCTTCCTGCTTTTTCTTCTTTCTACTCTCTTCCCTTCCCTTTTTCTTTTTCCTTCTTTCCTTTCTTCTCTTTCCTTCTTTCTCTTTTCCTTCCTTCTTTTTTCTTTTTCTTTTCTCGTTCTTTCTTCTTTCCCTCTCTCTTCCTTCCTATTTTCTTCCCTCCCCTTTCTTTCTTTCCCTTCCTTCCCTCTTTCTTTCATTGCTTCTCTCCTTTTTCAAAAAGAATTTTAAAAAAAATTTATTTTAATTAAAAAGCTTTCTAAAAATTAAATTTCAATCAATTAAACTCAATCAATTATATTTACAATCACTTTGAATTCAGTTAATTATTTTTTAATTAAATAAACTGGTCACCCAGCTGTATGAAAAGGTTTCAGTAATGCAGCCCTCGGGCCAATATCCTAGTCCTCAGGCGGCCCTGGTGGTGATTTGAGTTTGAGACCCCTGCTTTAGGATAAAGTCACAGGTTTTAAGATGTTCTGTAGGGTACGTCCACAAAGCAATTAAATGCCTGCAACTGGCCAGTGTAAGCTGATTCAAGCAGCAAGTCTATAAAATTGTGGTTTAGACATTTGGGCTTTGGACCCTCCCCACTTGTGGGGTCCCAAAGCTCAGGCTCCACCTCCAAGCCAGAATGTCTACACCAAAATTTTATAGCCCATTCATAGCCTGAGTTGCCTGACACAGAACAGTTTTGGGTATTTAACTGAAGTGTTGGCATGCCAGTAGTTTGCTCAACGGCTTCAAAGATCTTTTTAGTTTAGTTTCATAGTCTGGTTTTACTAAATATTGATTTCAGTTTACTACTGTTTTGACAAATCCAATAATCAATACACTCCAAATATGAGTGTCGTAAAGAATAGTTTCTCATATATTACAGTATTGCATTCTTATGGCAAGTGCAAGCTAGCATTGGGAACACATCTTCTCTGAACCGTTACTTAAGTTAGTGATAAAAGCAAATTCCAGCAAAGGGATGCTGGGGATTGGGATTTGGGTCAAGAGTATAACCTGTGAAAGAAGCACATATGCTTATAGCTAGCTAGCATAAAGTTAGCTAACTAGCACAGACAATGTAGTTTCTAGTGCCTTCACTGAGATTCAGAACATTTCTCATCATTTTGGGGGTTTTGCCTATATTTTTGTTTCCATTTTTGTGTGACTTCATCACTTTAACAATGTCTGGAATTTGAAATACTGAAAGAATGGCTTTTCTCCTGGTATTTCCAGTCTGTCCAAAATGAGGAAGCAGCAGAAATCAAGCAAGTCCATTTAAATGAGATTTTTCAGTCTGACTTCTTTAACCAAAGAGGGTCTTGTAAAGATTTTAGATAATCAGACACTGAAGTACAGTAGATTTTCACTTGCTTGATGTGGTATTCTACAGAATCAATGGTTGGAGAGCTACAATATGAAAATGCTGGGACAGCTTCTGATCTCAGTTATGCTGGTGTAATTCAACTGAAATCAATGGTGTTCAAAATAAACAGTAATCTAACAGACATTAAACTAGAGAAGCCCAAAAATTTACATCAAACAGCCATTTTTAATTCAGTTTTCAGGTATGTAACCTTATTAGCCTCTAGTAGTATAGCAATATGCTAAGCACTTTATCTACAATACTGGCCCTTGACATCATGAGGTCCTTGCACTCAAGCACAGTAACTGGTTTTGCTGTTTAATCTGGCTACTATTTTACTTGTAACACAAAACCTATCAATGCCACTATCACAGAGACATGTCTGAATTAAGAAAATAAGCTGTATGAATCTTTTTTGTTAAGAAATCCAAACACTCGCAGAACTTGTCTACTTTAGTATTTCATTCCAAGTATAAATGTTGTTGAAAAGTTTGCCTGTCTTAAGCTTCTTGAGATAGCTTGGATCCATTTTTTTTTTTCTGCAACCCCTCTTGAGGTGGTAGGGAGCGGGGTGTGTGTGTGTGTGTGTGTGTGTGTGTGTGTGTTGACCTACAGCCAAGCAACCTGCTTATTCATAAAGGCATAGGTTCTAAATCCAGAAGATCTATTATGATAATTTAGACTGATCTCCTGTATGAAAGAGGTTATGAAGTTCACACAGTGATTCCTGTATCTAGCTCAACAACTTATGGATGGATTAAAGCATATCTTTGATTCACTTGTTTTGCTTTGTGTAGTCAGCTGTATCTGGAAAGAGTTACAAATAAATAAGACCCTAGAGTCTCCAACCGCAGTAGTGCCCTATTAACCTAAGCCACGTACAGGCATACAGTAGCAGACAGATCCTGCCCAAATAGCTAAAATTCAAAATATACAAGACTGACAAAGGATGGGGGAAGGGAAGTACTAGTATACCTAATTTAAAGAAGGAGAACTAGGGCACAGAGGTCAAATGACTCGCTTAGGTCACACAAAGTCTGTGGCACAGCCAGGAATGGAACCCACATTTCCTGATTCCTAGTACAGTGCTTTGGCCGCAGGACACTCCTTCATTCTCACTGCAGGTTGGAAATAACATAGGACTTCAAAATGGTGGTTTCAGTTTATGTGAAGTCCCAGGTTTACAAACAAGGAGTCTGGTGGCACTTTTCAAGACTAATAAATTTATTTATCACATGAGCTTTCATGGGAGAAAATCCCACTTCATCAGACCCTTTGAAGACACCATCTTCAAATCAGCTGATGAAGTGGGATTTTCTCCCACGAAACTTCATGCAAGCAATAAATTTGTTAGTCTTTAAAAGTGCCACCTGGCTCCTTGTTTGTTTTGCTGGACTAGACTAACAAGGCTACCCCTTTGTAACTTGGAATCCCAGTTTTGGTAGCCTGCATATGTAGTGTTGAATCAATGTCACAAAATAGCATTATGAGTTAGTCTAATGTTTATAGATGATTCATAAAGTTTTCTTGCTGGGTAAATTCCAGCTTGTCCACCTATGTTCATCCTCCATCTGTTTCAATTCTCAGGGAAATGTAGTTATTTTTCAAGCCCCTCTTAAACACATTTGCTCATAAAACAGAATAGCTGCTCCATTACACTCACAAGGTGGTGAAATTCAGTCTTAGAAGATCCCTTACGTACACACTCCATAATGCACTGTGTAATCATAGTTGGATAAAAGAAGTAATGTAAGTGTTGGTATAATTATTCATGTGTGTATATTCAATGTAGCATGTTTATCAGAGGGAATATTTCTGTATGCTGATTCCTGTAACCCACAATGAACAGAATTCTTGATAAAAGCTTTTAATTAAAATTAATTTTTCCCTCTGTGTTTTAGACATTGATGAGTGTGAAAATGACTTCTACAATGGGGGATGTGTCCATGAGTGCATCAATATTCCAGGCAACTACAGGTGTACGTGCTACGATGGGTTTATGTTGGCCCATGATGGCCACAACTGTCTTGGTAAGTAATTTACTGTGGCAAAGATGAGTGCATTTCACCTGTTAAGATGTGGTTAGCAAGCCATATTTTCTCTCTCAGTTCCATTGTCGTGCATATGTTATCAATTAAGGCTTGATCCAAACCCCAGTGAAATAGATTGGAATCTTTCCGTTGAGTCCGATGTGCTTTGGATCAGGCCCTTAATGTCTTCACTGAGCCAGTGAATGACAAACTTGACCTCTCCGAGCCCTCAATCCATTGAAATCCAGTTTTTCCATCCCTACTATATATTTAAAAAGCCACTGCCACACACTTAAGGTAAATGTTATCTTTTTGTTCAGAAAAGTTACCTGTCCTTGTTTCCCTGCCTTTTTTTTTTTTCCAGGGAACTCTTTTTTTCCTTCAACTCCTAGCATTCCAACACTGAGCAAAGCATTGCTATGCGTTCTAAAGGCTGGCTCATTGTTTTCAGTGCAGTAGCAGGATATCAGTATATGGTGTACATTAACAGGAATGCATCACTGACCTTTTATGTGACTTAAAAAAATGAAATTCCTAGGGGACTAGAAGGGTTAGCAGTAGTTAAATAGTACTTCTACTGGTAGACTCATAGCTAGAGACTAATCCATTTCTTGACTGACCAACCTAAAAGTTTGGTGAACTAATAGACTTGCTGGCAGGGGTTAAAGTGGGCTGGAACACAGCAGAACACTGTTCTGGGACACACTATTTTTAAGTACTCAGTGTTCCGGTTCCCCTAAAAATAGAAAATGGAGCTGGAATGCTGTGTTCCAGGGCCCACCATTTAAAAATAGCAGGCCCTGGAATGCAGCATTCCAGTTCCATTTTCTATTTTTAGGGGCCCAAATGCTGCTCCCCTAAAAATAGCAGGTCCTGGGATGGTGTTCTGCAGTGTTCCAGCAGCCAGGGGGAGAATGGAGGGGGCGTGCCCAGCTCCCCTGCACAAGCACAGCTTGCAGGCTGCATTGTCTCCCAGCCCAGCGTGTGACTGCTGGTAAGTATTGGGGTGGCCTGTCTTGTGCTGGGGGGGGGGATATTGGGAGTGCCTGAGTTGGGGGTGGGTATTGGGGGCAGGAGGTAAGTACTGAGGGCTGGGTGTGGATTTTGGGGGGGGGGGGGTATTGGGGGCTGGGGTAGATTTTTGAGGACAGGAGAATGGATATTGGAGGCCGGAGCTGGGGTGTGGGGTAGGCGGGTGTTGGGCTGGCATTTGGAGGGCAGGAGCTGGGCTGCAGTGGGGGGCCCACCCATGTGGGAAGGAGGCCCACCCAATTAGGATGGTTCCAGGGCCCACCAAATTAGACTTTAACCCCTGCTTCCTGGGGAGAACAGTGCAATAGTCTAGTTAAAACTGGTGACCAGTGTTTAAATTGGAGATAGGCACAAGCTGCCAGATGTGCGTGCAGGTTCACATCTGGATTTCAAGCACCCCAAGGTTCAGGGGTATTTGCATCCAAGGTTTTGATTCACACGATTTTTTTATTTTCTAGCAGGTTTCGAGAATTAAAGCATGTATCCCCACAATCTATGTATTAAAGTGTACGTTTTACATTTAGTGCCATTGCAGACATTTATGACTACTACTGCAAGTCCCCTATTGCCACCACTATGATAGGTCTCTGTACTGAATCTTAGTGTCCCTGCTCCCTGCCTGTGCATATGCAACCTGTAACAGACTGAGTTGCTCAAAAATCCCAGGCACACATTTCAATGACCAGTGTTTGACATAGATCAAACATCATTGTGAGACAATAGGTGTAAAATTGTATGGTAGGTAATAGATGCTGACTGGCACAGCTGACATTTTATCCTAGTTAAGGCTGAAAACTGCTGTTCTAGAGTGAAAGCTGGGAGATCAGATAATGAATAACAAATGATGTTGTCCAGTAATCTCTCTCAGCACTCAGTGAGGCTATGGAACTAACAGAATTTCTGGACAGGTTTTGCTTAATCTTTCAGCTGATGTATTTCCCATATTGTTCATTTTCACACTGGAGTGATGTTTGTTCAGATGGCTTGTACATCCGGCCTATTGATGGCTTTTTGCTTGAGCTTCCAAATTTTATCTGTCAGAAGAACAAACACAATTTAAAAGGCTCTGAACAGACTACTGTGTAAATATAGTGCTAGGCTTTCCCCTCATTCCCTCACAATATTCTGAAAGTCTGTCAGTAGAGTCCTGCACAAAAATAAATGTATGGATTCACATCCGATCTGCATATGCAAGAAATGGTCTGCAGATATCCTCATCGTATCCGCAGGTGCAAATATTTGTGGATATGCTTGGTTTGTGGGGCTCTAACTGTGTGAGCTCCCCCTTCTCCCAGAAGAGATTTTTAGGATATTTAATAAAAATTAATACTTCATTGTTTTGGGGCCATGTAATTAGGGGAGGATGTATTCCTTGGAATGCGTATTGAAAAGTTGGATGGATGATTCCTGGCATGTGGCAATAGAATTACTGATCTTATATCCACACAATAAAAATGAAATGAGGGGAAGGTCCTCCCCTTTTCCTCTTTTTAAATTTTAAATGAATTTACAGATGGTGAAATGTGTCCAGCCATCAAGACAAAAGTCTGTAATCTAGGCAGTGGCAGTGCAAGACCCTTGGCATGTCCAACTATCGTATTTTAACTGAATCATGGAAGAGACTTCTTGGGAAGAGCCTGTGTCCCTTAGAAACTGGATATCAGTCATCAAAAGGGGAACATGCTTCTCTTTCTATAAACAGGATAGGAGATGTTATGCATAACTTTACGTATGCTGGGTTGAGTGTGTACATCTTTAACTAGTAAGTGACATTTTTGGTCCATCTTAATATTAGTAGCAGAATTTATAATTATTTAAATTATAGGCAAACTAAGCTACAACTAACTTTACACTTGCACATTTTGCGTAGAGAAACTGAGGTTTCCATCACTTTCTGGAAGTTTGACTAGGGCAAACTTTGACTATTTTCTGCCAAAGAAGAGAGAGGGGTCCGCCCCCCCCCCTTTCTTTTCTAACTGAGAAATTCAACTCTGGAGCAAATCAGAGTTACTCTGCATCCCTTTTCATCCACACACACATTCCTATTTTCAAAAATCACCCGTTGTTTAACAGGAAGAAAACAGTAATGTGTCATTAAAATGGTTAAAAAATAGTTTCTCATCAATTAATTAATTAATTATTGTGCTGATATTTTTTTCAGTTCTATGTATGGATGATATTGTCAGCAAATCTCAAAGACAAAGGATAGCCAGTTTTCGACACTATCGTATCTTTTAGACATATACCTATGTCCCTGCTGAAAAAACCATATAGTACTTAATGAGAATGAAATGAATAAGGCTCTATAGAAATTAAATGAGATTTTAAAACTTACAGAATTCCACATTTCAGTTCTTGAGAATTAGTAAACCATCCTATAGAATTTAAGAGTTATATTGCTCCTATAAAATTCTATAGGTTGATTTAACATGGCCTCTTCTTTCTGTATTTGATTCAGTAGGAGCTTGTCATTAGAGTTTCATTTACATCACTGGAAATTACATGCTTGGATACAAGGCAGAGGTCATCCTACTGTAGTTCATTTGCTGCTACAATGTTTAATGAGAGATTTATCAAGAGTGATGCCCTAAGCTACCTATGTGAATATATAGTATCTTCTGGATCACACTTGGCTCCCTAGAAGTCCATTGACCAGAGGATATAATCCAGGCACAGGTGAGAAAAAAACTACATCAGGACCCCCACATCTCTTGCTTTATATCGGGCACTGCAAAATTTTGAACCATCTCTACTGTTCAAGTTTCACATTCCTTTCTATGCCTCCAATACATGTCTTTGCAGTAATGTCAGGGCAGAAAAATGATTACATTCTTCTTCATATTCTGCTGAAGATGGTGTTTTCTCAGTTTATTAGACAAGATGAGGTTGATGGGTTAAGTGTTTTCTCCTGTTTGTATTTAAACGTTTTCTCTTTCTTTCTAATGAAGTGGTGACTTTTTTTTTTTGGTTGCAATTTCTTGGCTAAAAAATTTTACTGGAAAACATCCAAATCTGTCCTCTGGGGAGCTCAACTCACTCTCTGTTTGACACATTTATTGGGGAATTTCTCAAATATAACATAAAATGACACCATGAGGAATTTAAACAATGATGAGATCCTTGTCTGGCTAAAATTAACTGCTTTTTGTATTGCAATCAGAGTAGTTCTTTTTGAAAATTATTCTAAATTTTGGTCAGTGGATACAGGTTAAGGTTTAGGCACTTGCAATGCGCTTTCTTTATTCTTAATTTGAAGCCAGAATGCTTTCTGTTCCCATATATAAAGTATATTTCATATATACTTTCTGCTCTTTTTTCTTAAAAGCTATTGGCTCATTTTGTCTGTTATTTTCAGTTTTATTTCCCCCCCATTGACTTACTGATAAATTAATGTTTCTTCATATCCTTCATAGTTTTAGCCATAGTGTCACTTTTAATTGTTTTCCTTTTTTGCTGAGTGAGGTCATGGAATAAGTGATCATCCTTTTGACTGATGCCTAATAGCTGCAGTAGACTTAAATCATAGGTAGTAGATAAACTTTTAAAATTGCATTCTAGTCTCTCATATGCTTTAGTAAAATATATAGGAGATCTCAGCATGAGCTCTTATGGGTAGGGTTTATCCCTTAAAAACTACTTATTTAAAATATGGTTTCAGGCCCTACTTCAACAAAGCAACTGGATGTGTTCTTAATTTTATTATTTTCAGTGGGAGTTAACCACTTTTGCTTTGCTAAACTGGGCTCTTAGAATCATATTCTGAAAGATGATGGACTTACTTTATTTTCCTATTTTGATTGCTTCTATTTTGGAGAACTGTATTACCTAATGAATCAGATTGCTGGTGGCACCACAGATAAAGCAGTTATATACTATCAGAAGCAATAGACTGGTGCCTGGACATCCCCATCTTTACATAAACTCTGTAGACTGCCATGGTTTCAATGATTTAGGTATTGTGTGCAGTGGCTAAAGCACTGGTATTGTAAGGTTTCATCTTCAAAAGGAAGTGCAAAATGGGTGTAGGCAGGCATTAAAGCATAATTTGATGGGCCACGGGAACCCTTCTAATCTCTGCCCCCCTCTCCCCCCACCGACTCCCCAAGCCCTTCTTTCGCCTCCTCTTACCTGGCCAGAGCTGCTCCCTGGCTAGGCCACTCCCACCGTGAGCACGCATCTGAGCATGCTCAGGGCGGGAGATTTGAAAACTCCACCAGCCAGGCTGCAGCTCCCAGGCCAGGGAAGGTTGGAACATGTGTTCCATCCAATTTTTCAGGGCCCTGGAACTCTGCTCCCTCAAATTTGTGGGTGTTCTGGGGCATTTCGGCTTACTTCAACCCCTAGGTGTAGGGAGGTTTTATCCCTATGCTGCTGCTGTTCTGGAGACTTCAAAATTTTTTGTCATTTTCTACCATAATGTCTGAGTTCTGAATAGCAGTCACAATTATAAACTGAAAATGACTTGACTCTAGCAGATGAGAGAGAGATTTTCTTGCTTTTGAGTCTATTCCTGGCTCTGCTACTGCATTGTTCTCTGGTTTCTGATCTATACAATTGTGTTAAGAATATATATCCATCTACCTCACTGGAGTGTTGTGTGAATGGCATGAAGAGATTATGGTTTCCTCCTAGTAATGGACTTCTTGTAAGATGCCTATGACAATTGTATATCTCTTAGGAGTCTTTCGTGCCACTGACCATGAGTTTTTTGTTGACTCACATGGAGTTCCCTCTTGGTGGTGGACTTACGGTCTAGATCATGCATGGCCAAACTGCTGCTCAGGAGCCACATGTGGCTCTTGAATGAAAAAGCGTGGCTTGCGGAAGAACATCAGCAAATCAATTTAGTAGGTAAAAGTATATGGCTATATGCCTCAGTGCGGCTCTTGAAGGTTTAATAATCAATTTGTGTGGCTCTTGAGTTCCATAAGTTTGGCCACTCCTGGTCTAGATCCTTCCCCTGAGAATTTCCAGATAGTGATGATGAGCAATTTTCCTGTCTCTTCAGGGACACCTATGCATAGGGTAGTACATCCTGAGTCTGGTCGTGTCTTCTGCTCCACATGAATTTAAGGTTCCCGGGAGAAACTTGTAGATTACCATGCTGAAGTTCTGCCACCATTGTGTGGCCGGTACTCTGCTATATATCCACACTTCACTAAATATGGATTCTGCTTTTTTTTGCCCCCCACCCCCCTTTGGAGTCAAAGGTGATTTCTAGGCTTTGGACTTCAGTGACAAAGATGGTGCTGGTATTAGCAGCAACAAAGAATACAGTAATCTAATATGATTTTGGAGAAAAAGTTCAGTTTTGGCCATATTAAACTGACAGGAAAGTACGCAGGAGATCTAAAGCTGAAATGCAAAACTGGATGAAAGAAGAGGAGTCAGGAGTGAAAAGGCAGATTTGACAATCACTTGCATAAAGATGATGGTCAAAATTGTGTGAATGGATGTGTGTACCTAAAAAGAGGGAATAAAGTGAGGAAAGGCGTCAGAGCTGATGCCCACTGGAATCACCAAATAGAGTGGAGAAGGAGGACCTTCTTATTCAGATGTGATAGGAATAATCAGAGAGAAGAGAAGAACCAGACAGTTACAACAATCAGGCAGAAAGAGTTGACAAACATTTTTAAAAGAAGCATAGTTCAAGGAGGATGAGAATGGAGTAGAGACCTGAGTCAGCCAGGAAAGGTAACCAGTAACCTTGGTGAAAGCAATTCTCACAGCTATCTAAGGCTAGCCATTCCCAAACTATTCAACAGTTCAAAATAGAAAGTGGAGGAGAATGCATGTCTATTTGAAACTGGAAGCTCAGATAGTCTTGTTCTGCAAGATTTCTTGACAAGAATGACGCACAGATCAGCTAATTTTTCTCAGTACCAAGTCTGTTTCTCAATAACTAAATGAACATGAAAAAATAAGGAAGGAAAATGAAGTGTACGGGTGATACATGGAAAAAGAAAAAATTGTTTGCATTGACTGTAGTGTTTAAAACCTCTGTACTCCTCTGGATACAGAGTTATCAATATATCATATATGGTCCTTTTTTAAAAAAAATTGGCATTACTGTCTGATTTCTATTAACTAAACTGAATCCATGCTTGGAGAAATATCATGAGTCAAATTTATTAGTGGTGTAAAAACAGAATTGTATCAGGGATTAATTTTGCCCTTTGCATAGCTCAGTAAAAGTGCTATTCATAGCTCTCTGGACTCCCCCTCACCTACCCTGCTATCGTGTGTAACATTCCCTTTTTAATGGGAGGCAGTGCTGCTTTGTTATAAAAACACTTCCTGTTTTCCAGATTGCATCCACCTTAACACATTAAGATTTAGTCTATATTTCATAGAGTAGTTTTCTGTTGCAGCTCTAGGCAGTAAGACTGCTTAGTGGGTGTCATGCTGTTGTTAGCAACCCCCAAACAAGACACAAGGGAAGATAGACAATCATTTTTATTTAAATCATTGTATACATTTATTTTAATTATAGTCATCTGTATGGTTTTCCTTGGTGTACTTTCAAAGCACTTCACAGACACTTAAGAGTAATAGTCATGACTACCCTGTGAGGGAAGGAAGTAGTTTTCCAAATTTCAATAGATGGGGAACTGAGGCACACAAAGATTTAAGTGACCTCCTGATCGCCACACAGGATACACCTTTGAGGATTTGGGCCTGAGTGTTTATCAAATAACTTTACAGTGTGAACTTGATCACACCATCATCATCATTAAAAATAATATTCCCAAAGCATCTTTCATCTGGGTGTTTTGTAAACTTTAACTACATTTTAAAACAACATTTGGAGGTGAACAAGGGAGTGGTGGTGTTATAAGGATTACTTTCACTCGCATTGCACTGCAGCCATTTTTAACAATACACAGCTAAGCTGCACAGCAGTATGGTACTGGAAGTGAATTGCCATTACACAGTGTTATTACCTGGGCTGAAATCAGGCCAGCACATTGGAGTTAATGTGCCACATCTTATGAAATGGGGCATAAGATCCAAATGAGTGCAAGAAGTCATGCATATGTGTCTATAAATACATTTGGGGGCAAGGCATAAAATCAAGAACGTGGCCTCTTGTGCCCATTTAAGAGCTAATGGCCTATTTTCATAAAAGTTGGGATGTTAGCCCAAACACGTGGGCCTGACTCCAACCTAGATGATGATTTTTCTGCTATTTCAATTGAATAATGCATATAAAACTTTAAAATGGCTGATCAACTGTTTTCACATTCAGTACTTCAGTGGCCTTTCTTTGCTGTCAAGGTCAATTTGATTTTTAAAACTTTATTTTAACAAGTTTACAGATTATTGCCATGTAAATAATCACAATCAAAACAATCACTGCAGAAGTTAACTGTTGTTTAAAAAAACAATCTACCAGAATATAGACCCTAGCGCCTTCTGTTTGAGGGAATTACCATATTACAGGATGGGTATCCTTATGACACCTATGTAACTTCCAGTGATTTTATTAAATTAAATTAAATCTCTGTGTACACATTTAACAGACCAGGCATGCCTATCAAATGTTTATATATAATTTGATTTTTTTAAATTCAATTAGGAACCAAAACCTGCCTCATGTCACCCTCTCAATTTTTGGTATGGATGTGTAAACTGGGGGCACAGTTGTAATAATCTGCCTCTGAATATAAAGCCAGGAGGGAGTTGCAAATATATAAGAAATCATTTCATATACTCCCAGATGCAAAATGTCGACAAGTTGTAACACTAATTGATTTAAGCTTGCATAATCACTGGCATGATTAAAGAGAACAGTGCCTTACTTTTGATACAGCTTTATTTTTTCTTCTCTCCTCTGACAGCTGTGTGCAATATGTTGCTCACATGAACTCCAAATGAATTCTTCTATTACTGCTGTTTATTTTTCTTTATATTACCCAACAGTTCAAATAGATTTTTTTTTTTCCTGTTCAAACACTGAACAGTCTAAATGTAAAACTAAACAACTTTTGGAAAGCTTCATACATTTCATAAACACAAATATTTTAAAGAGAAATTGAATGATTGACCATTCATCTGGCCCTCCTCCAAGTGCCTTTTCCTTACTTTGCTAAATCCAGGTGACGAGTAGGTGATCGGATAATTTGGTGGTTATCCTGTAATACACTAGAGATGTCTTTAATGATATGTCATAAATTCTCTTTCAGATTTTCATAATTGCAGATCTGAAACCTCTTGGCATTCAAAGGAGAGATGTATAAACCAAATGGCTTTATTTTCATAACTCTTCATTTTTGTTAAAACACATACAAAACCACACACTTTTATTGACTAAAGCTATTGGTCCAAACCCTGAAGGCTCTTCTACAGTGAGCTTTTTGCATGAGTAAGGGTTTCAGGGCTTGGCAGTTGTTTTGAGGTCTAGGAGGAGGCCAGAATTTCAAAAGGAATTGCAATTGGTGTGTATCAAAAATCCACAGTGTAGCTTGAAGTACCGTGCACAGGTAACTGATTTGCATAAACAAATAGAAAGTTTTTATGGGTGGAAGCAGGTAAATGCATTTTTATTTCACAGGCACCTTTTTAAGCCTATTTTTTTTTTCTTCTAAACCCTATCGCTACATAACTAGGAACTGCTACTTGTAATGTTTTACAAAATATTTCCAACTTCCTACTTGCTCAGAGAATTAATTTCACTTTCAACAGCATTGTCATTTTAAGATGGTCACTAGTCTCCTTTGATACTGATGTGTGTCTCAGACTAATTATTTACAATGACAAAACACACCCAAGGAACCCATCCTTGTAGTATTCAGATACACAAAATTAAGTACCTGCATTTAATATTAACAATAGTAATACTCACGTACAAATATCCTCCATTCATGGATCTCTATGTGCTGTACAAATACTAAGGAATTAAGCTTCAAAGATCCCCTTCAATGTAGGGTTATAGTTAAAGGATTAATTCTCATGTTACTCCTCCTCTTAACCCTCTTACTCCCATGACTTGTTTTTATGTTTTAGGGTTTTTTCCATCATCCACTTCTTACTACTAGCTGCAAGGTGGGCATGGAAAGTTCCAGGATTCCCTTCATTGAAATCACAAGCATCTGGTCTTCGGCTTATCTGGAAAATTTTATTTTGTACAGTCCACCAGGGAATGCAAAGTGCTGCTTAAAATGGAGTAGTATAGATTTGCCCACACACACCTCTAATGCTTCTCTTCCCCTCTACGATGATCCCTTGCCAGCCCAGCAGCCTGACTCCCCAGCCCATAAACCCCTACATCCACCTTCCTCCAAATTACAGTGAGTGGCATTGCAACATGGCACACAGAGACATTGTCAGGTTTGGCCCAGACAAAAAGTGATCAGACCATGACTCAGGTGACCCTGCTAGCTGTGAGGCCTGTGAATTCCAGGTACTCTTTATCTGTTAACAGTTTGCACACCTATTAATGGGAGGAGAAGTTCTCAATACCTTGAGTACCTCAGACTTTCTTAGCATGACTCTGGTACAGTGGTTCACAGCTTACGTACTGCTTGCGGCCCGGTCAGCAAACAGCTGTAGCCAAAGTGACATCCTCAGGGCTGTACAGGTAGTGTATACATTGTCAGTCTGGCTCACATACCTTATAGAGATCTGCATCTGTAGTCCACAATGGAAAATCGATTGAGAACCACTGTTCTGGTCAAAGGATTTAGGACTTTCCTACACATCCAAGGGAATAGTTCATAGATCATGGGTCTTTATCCATAACCTATCTTAAAGTCAGGCTTCATTGGTGGGTCAGGGAACCATTACCACTATTTTTTTATACCATATGGTAAACTCAGTCACAGAAAAGTTAATGAGCTCTAGTTTTTGATCCCTGAGTCTTTAGGTGCTCAATTTGAGTCACCTGTAGCTTGACTTTCTACAGTTAGAATCTTATGGACATCAGTTAGAGCTGTAAGTGCTCAGCACCATTAAAAATTTGAGCCTTGTGTGTAGCAAGCTTGGAAGCCCAAGTTAGAAGGCACTTTTGAAAAAGTGTTCCCTAGATTGATCCATACAGAAATTTGAATGTAGAACCAGGAATTCTGATTTTAAAGGGACTGGTCCAAAGCTGTTGAACTTAGTGGGACAACTATCATTTATTTTAAACTCACGGAAAATAGACTCTGAGTCCTGAGCTTTTGCCATAAAACATTCCATCTGCCCATCCTCATGAATCTTAATGTAAAAACTTTTCTTCTCAGCACTTCTTAAATATTTGGGTATTCAAAATTAACCTCCTGTGTGTACAAAACAGATCTATCTTTATGTATTAACTTGCTATAAGCTTGCTTTTTTTATACTCTGTGACCCTAAAGGTACTAAAATGAAAGTGAGTTTGCATCAGTTCAATTGTAAAGGCTCTGAGGGATGAGGAAATATGAAAAACCATGGAATAAATCCTGGTCACTGTCAACTAAGAAGGCAGATTCTCAACCTGTCATAATTAAAATCCCATGAGCTGTACAGGAACAAAATTGATTTCTGCCTCTCATTTCTGCAAGTCTTCCTGTGATTTGATTTTTTAGATACTCCACCCAAGCAGGCAGTTGAGCAAAGTAAGATGATAGCTCCTATAGACATTGCCACTCATAGATATGCTAATACGCAGTAGAACATATCTGATAATCTGGAAGCCAGATTCTGCTCCTTGATTTGAATTTGGCGCTCATTAAATCAGAGAGATGGGATACAAGTCTATTGCGTGCACATCAATCCAGTTAGTTGTAATCAGATATATGGCCTTGCCTTTATGTGAACCCCAAATGGCATTTCTGTCAACATAAGTGCTTTTGGCCTGCATCACGGTAGTATCTGAGCACCTGCTATTTTTTTGGGGGAGCCACTGAAATAAGGAAGGTGCAGGTGATTGGGAGGAAGGTACATGAGAGTAGATTGGTAAATTATTGTTTGTTTTGATTTATAATAGAGTACTTGTAATTACATAGGACTTAGAACACAGTCATGCCTGAACTATATTTCTTGATAACTAATTATCACCTATATAACCAGAGCTTAACTGCATACGTATCTCTTTGATTTCCTAGTTAATGTATTAGTTTCAGAATCCAACTGTCATAATTATAGTCTATTTATATTAGTCTTCTGTTAGACTGTTAGTTAACATTCTGGTTTTATCAGTAATTATTAAATAGAGTAACTACTGTGTAATTAGAATAACAGTAATATAAAATGTAACCATATTTTTTGTAAGAGCTTGCAAGGGATTTGGTGCATGGCAAGCTGGGGCATCCACAGTGAACAAGCGCTCCACTCACCACCTCAAAAAGTTCTATAGTTCAAGGCACTCTGCAGAACATTTACTGTGCAGTAGCAGGATCTGCATGGCAGTTAGTGCACTAGCCTATGGGGCTCTATAGATTTACACACCAGCTTGTGTTCAGTAACTGTTTAGATCAGTGATCCCCAAACTTCTTTGATTTGCACCCTCTTGGGAATCATGGGCCAGAACTGTGGCTGGGAGCCAGGGCCAGAGCTTGGGGCCAGGAGTGCAGCTTGGCTGAGAGTTGGGGGCGAAGACTGAGGGTAGGGGCAGGGAGAGAGTGGAGCTAGAGACAGTGGTGCTGTGATGGTTCCTTCTTGCCCCCTTCTAGGGGCTGGTCCAGACCCCCCAAATATTCCTTTGTGCCCATCAGAAGTTGTGCCTCCCAGTTTGGGGAACACTGGTTTAGACATGTCCTAAAGTGGATGAGCACTAAAAGGAGAAGATGATGATCAGCACTCTTGCTAAACAGGTGCTAAAACCTTGGTCTTTATTGCTCATTTTAGGTCTCTGTTCTTGTAATTTGATGCCCACAGTGAAGTTCTGCAGCCATGCAGAGTCCCCCTGATTTCAGTAAGACTATGTTCAGGTGTAAAGGACTGGATCATATTGCAAGAAGAGGGCCTAAGGCTCTTTGAGCCTAATCAAAGTCTAAGATGGCAATTGGACTCTGTCCAGTGATTTCAGTGCACTTTGGATCAGACCCTTTCTATGCAAAGAAATGGCAGTAGCTTCCTATGCGTTACACAATGAAAACATATTCAATTACAAGATATAGCGTGATGCTAAAAAGGAAGAATTCTCTAGCTGAATGATACCAAAATGATCTTAAGGACACAATGATGATAGCACTTTTTAATATGGCATTGGGATGACTTCAGATAAAATCTAAACATAAAACACATGTATTTCTGGACTTAGCGGGACCAAAATGATGATTGAAAATTGGAAGAATTTTGGAGAAGAACAAAAAGATGATTCAGGGGATGCAGAGACTGTAATATACAGAAATCTTGAAAGAACTGAATATACATAACTTTAAATAAACTAGGAACTAAAATCTCATGCTGTCACACAGGAGTATTTCATGAAGTCGTGTATGCAAAAAATCAAAAATGGGGGCTCTTTTTTTCTTTGTGCTGTATTGTAATGAGCAACATTGCAGTTTGTTTGTACATGATCCCTAAAATTTTTGTACAGAGCTGTCCCCTGCTAGGAAGTAAAACTTCCTGTTGGTTACTGCATTACCCCATGTAGCTCTTACTACCACCTCCTTTGATCAACTCACCCATCTCGTTCCGAGTGACACAGGAGCACTGCGGATGGTGGCCTCTGGCGCCAGGGCACCAGGCCCCCATCATTGCCTCCCACCCCCAAGTGCTGAGTGCTGGCCTGCCCTGCATTGCTGGTGGGTCTGCCAGGCAGCCTGAGGACTGCCCTGCCCCAGGCTTCCCTGCCTCCAGGCTGGTGGGTTCCAGGGCACGGGGAACATGGACGTGGACAGCCATTCTTGTAGCTGTTTGTATTGCTTCAAACTGACTCAACAGACATTGTAGGCTTCATAGTGACACACAGAGTAACAATCTTAGAAGTTGTGTGTTGATTTTATATGGGTGGTGTTTGAAAGATGTGTGCTGCCATGAGAGGCTGTGTGTCTTTGGTGTTATTGTCTACATTAGTTAGATTGTTGTGTGGGTGCTTGTCTTGATTTGTGTCTAGGGGATTTGTGTGTGCACAGTTGTGTGGTGGCAGTTGCATGCATGGTATGGCAACTGGGCCAAGTGTGCAGTCTTCTTCATACAACCAATGAAACTATTGCATGTAAATTAGCTGCAAAGTAAAAATGGTGATTGGCTGAGTTGCCTTTGATATCAGAACAGTCTAGGACTTTTGGCATGACATAGATAGATGCCTAACTGAAGTGGTACATGGCATGGATGTAATTTGTAAACTCAAAATGGCAGATATTGGAAGGAAACAGACTGTGAATCTCAGTTATTGAATCTGGTAAAATTCTGAACTAAAAGAGCTCTCAACCATGCTAGTAGTTGTTTTCATCTCTTCACACACATGCTACAGTCATAATAGCCTCCAGAGTGATGGTGTTCCTGAAGTTTTATTATATAGAACAGAACTGAGGAGGCATATGATTACCCTTGATAGATAAGGGAATACTGTATGGCATTGTGTCACAGCTAAGGAAAATTTTGGCTGAATATCACTGGGGGACATTTTTATAATAATGATTATTAGACAGTGGAATAATCTCCCTAAACAGAGCATTTGAAGCTTTGTTGCTTGTCATTAATATAGAATGGACAAAGCCTTGAATAATGTTAAGTGGGAGAATGGATATTTAATTATGTATGTGTTTGTTTGTTTATTTACAGCTATGCCACACCAAAGGGTGCCTTTCCTAAGCTCCAGGAATTTGTGGTATACATTATAAAAGCATAATATAGGAGATATGTGGTCTAATAAGGCTTCTACTTTTCTTTTTTTCTCAGTATTAAAGCAGATTTAAGAATAAAATAAAATATTTAAATATTTCAGAATTTTTTAAATGCCTGTGATCTGGAAAAAATTGCTTAAATTGATTTTTTTTTTTTTTTTTTGTAAATACTCCTAATTTACTGTCATCACAAGCCTTATTGTTTACAAAAGCAAATATATATAAATCTATAACATGTTTTTCAGATAAATTCTGGTGGCTACAAAAGAAAACTGACACTGTATATAACATTTCAGCTCTATATTTTAAAAAGTTTTTAGTTCACTATGATAAAATCTACATGCTTCAGTATTTAGATTCAACTGGGGAATTCAACTGTTTTTAATGCTTGTTAGAAATCCTTAGAATCTTCATTTGTTTAACTGTCATTTACATTGAAGACATAAGAAACTACTTCTGAAACTAGACAGATGTAATGAAAAGTGTTAATATGACAGGCAACATTGAGCTGTACATCCTATTATTGACTTATCTGGTGCTTCAAGAACAGGTTAGGGAGATGAAGAATTTGAATTCTCTGTGCCAGAGGCTTGCTTTTTGACTGAGGGCACAAGTCATTTAGGGCTTGATCCCGCAATATGCTAAGCATTCTGGTCCAAATTCATAAAAGCACTTTATTCAGTTTGGTTTAAAATTACGGGAAAGACTCTCGTTTACTCAAGTGGAATATTTTGAGTGACTTTAGGCCTAGTCCCACATGTCTGTTTATGATTTGATGTTGAAACCTTGGTAAAGCTTACTCATGAGATACAAATATTCGAAGCTTAGATTGCATTTCTGTTTGTGAGTTTGAAGTTAAAACTCAAACAAAAACTCATGGTGTGCAAGTCTATGTGAACCAAAAATCAGAAGGTTCTAATAAACAGCAACTGTAATTTCATACAGGTTTAATTCTCAAGTTGGAGTTAACAAACCACCAAATCATTACTCCAGAATGTCTTCACGGAGTTATTTTTAGGAGTGACAGTGACCAATAAGGCATAAGGATATAGTATTTGCCATACCAGATCAGAAAAGTGATTCATCTGGTCCAGAGGTTAATGTATAATTTGACAGACCCTGGAACCCTCTTGTGTGGGTGGACCCCCTTCTCACACCCCAGCTCCTGCCCTGTACATGCCAGCTCCCTCCCCAGCTCCTGCCCTCAAATGCCTTGCCCCCACCCCAGGTCCTTCACTTACCCCAGCTGCTGCCCCCAATATCCATTCCCCTGTCTCCAAAATCCACCCTCAAACCCCAATACCTGCCTCCAATACCCACACCTCCAGTGCGAGCTGGGCTGCTGCAGTACTCATGGGCAGCCGCACGCTGGCTGGGAAACAACCGTATATACTCTTAAACAGGTGATTAGGAGGAAATGCAAGGCCTACAAGGAGTGGAAGTTGGGAGGGATAGGAAAGGAGGACTACCTTGTAGAGGTCAGAGCATGTAGGGATCGAGTGAGGAAGGCCAGAAGCCAAGCAGAGTTGGACCTTGCAAACGGAATCAAAACCAATAGTAAAAGGTTCTTCAGCCATATAAATAGAAAGAAAACACAGGAGGAGGAGGTTGGACCACTATATACTGAAGATAGGGTAGAGATCAAGGATAATCTAGACACGGCTGAATATCTAAATAAGTACTTTGCCTCTGTCTTTAATGACAGTGATGGTGAGATTGGGGACAGAGGTAGGGCAGCTAATGAGAACGTAGAAGTGGAATTACCATATCTGAGGTGGAAGCCAAGCTTCAGCAGCTTAATGGAACTAAATCAGGGGGTCTGGATAATCTTCATCCAAGAATTGTGAAGGAACTTGCACATGAAATTGCCAGCTCTTTAGCAAGGATTTTTAAAGTATCGGTGAACACAGGGGTTGTACCTTATGACTGGAGAATTGCTAATGTAGTTCCTATTTTCAAGAAACGGAGTAAAAGAGATCCAGGTAACTACAGGCCTGTCAGTTTGACTTCAGCAGTATTCAAGGTCTTGGAGAAAATTTAGAAGGAGAAAGTACTTAAGGATATTGAGGAAAAAGGTAACTGTGATAAAATACAACTCGGCTTTACAAAAGGTAGATCATGCCTGACCAACCTGAACTTTTTTGAGAAGATAACAGATTTTTTTTGGATAAAGGGAATGCGGTGGACCTAATTTACTTAGATTTCAGCAAGTCATTTGATACAGTTCCACACAGGGAATTATTAGTTAAATTGGGGAAGATGGGGATTAATATGAAAATAGAAAGGTGGATAAAGAACTGGTTACAAGGGAGACTACAGAGGATCATAGTGAAAGGTGAACTATCTAGCTGGAAGGAGGTTACTAGTGGAGTTCCCCAAGGATCGGTCCTGGGACCCATCTTATTCAACCTTTTCGTTACTGACTTTGTCACGAAAAGTGGGAATGTGCAAATTAAGTTTGCAGTTGACACCAAGCTGGGAGGTATTGCCAGTATGGAGGAGGATCGGGATAGCATACAGAATGATTTGGATGACCTTGTAAAGTGGATCATTAGAAATAAGATGAAATTCAACAATGGGAAGTGCAAGGTCATGCACTTAAGGACAAATAACAGGAATTTTTCTTATAAGTTGGGAATGCATCAGCTGGAAGTGACAGGGGAGGAGAAGGACCGGGGCGTACTGGTTGATCACAGAATGAGAATGAGTAGCCAATGCGATGTGGCAGTGAAAAAAGCTAATGCAGTCCTGGGGTGCATCAGAAGGGGTCTTTCCAGTAGAGATAGGGAGGTGTTAGTACCATTATACAAGGCGCTGGTGCGATCTCACTTGGAGGATTGTGTACAGTTCTGGTCATCCATGTTTAAGAAAGATGAAATCAAACTGGAACAGGTGCAAAGAAGGGTTACAAGGATCATTCGTGGAATGGAAAATCTTTCCTATGAGAGACGACTTAAAGAGCTTGGCTTGTTTAGTCTGACCAAAAGAAGGCTGAGAGGAGATATGATTGCTCTTTATAAATACATTAGAGGGATCAATACAAGGGAGGGAGAGGAATTATTTGAATACAGTGCCAATGCGGGCACAAGAACAAATGGATACAAACTGTCCTTCAGAAAATTTAGGCTTGAAATTAGATGCAGATTCCTAACCATCAGAGGAGTAAAGTTTTTGGAATAGTCTACCAAGGGAAGTGGTGGGGGCAAAAACCTTAGGTGCCTTCAGAACAGAGCTTGATAAGTTTACGGAGGGAATATGATATGATGAACAATGTAGCTTGGCCATTGTTTGTCTTTTACTACTGGTGATGGGTATGATAGTGACATGGGAAGGGGCATTGGATCGAGTGGGTTCTGAGTTATTACAGAGAAGTTCTTCTTGACTGGCTGTTGTGGACTGGCCATCATGCTCAGGGTTTAACTGATCGCCATATTTGGGGCTGGGAAGGAATTTTCCCCCAGGAAAGATTGGCTTGAGCACTGGGGGTTTTTTGCCTTCCTCTGTAGCATTGGGCATGGCTCATTTGCTGGTTGATTCTCTGTATTAAAATCTTTAAATAATGATTTGAGGACTTTAATAGCTCTGTTATGGGTTTGAGGCTCATTGTAGGAGTGAGTGGGTGAGGTTTTGTGGCCTGCACTGTGCGGGAGGTCAGACTAGATGATCATATTGGTCCCTTCTGACCTGAGTCTATGAGTAAGCTGATCCGTGCACAAACTGACCCCCCCAATTTTGAACCCCAAAAAGAGGCAAAAATGGGTGACCCATGTATAAGCCAAGGTCTCCTTTTAGCCTCGGCCCTTAACCCCCACCCACTGAGCACCTCTGGCTTCCCCTGGAGTTCCTGACACCCTCCCTAACCCCCAAACCCCCTGCTGCAACTTTTCCCCTGTCCCCCACTGCTCTGTCCATTCCCTCTGCTGTTCCCCTGCTCGCTGCCAGCTTCTCTGCTCCCCACTGCTGTTCCCCTGTTCCCCAACACCCTCTCTGCCCTTTTTCTTGTCACTCCCCAACCCCTTCCACCACTTTTCCAGGCCTCCCAGACACCCCTCCCCAACCCCCATTTCCTGCTGCCCCTTCCCTGGCCTACCCAAACCCTACCCTAGCCCCTCGGCCAACACCCCCACCGGGCCCCCTTACCTGGCCAGTCCAGATACTAGGGTCCACTCCTAACCCTAATCCCAGCCCAGGCCGACTGCCCAAGATGGCTGCCCCGGCCACACTGGGGCACCAGCCTGCAGCATGCCCAGTGAAACTCCTGGGCTGGGGGTGTCTACTGTATTGACCCATGTATAAGCTGAGTGCCTGTTTTGAAGTCAGTTTTCACACTCAAAAATGTCAGCTTAGCTGGGCACACCTCCACTCCCCCGCCTGCCGAAATACATGGCAGAATGCCATTCCGGGGCCCACTATTCTTAGGGGCCCAACATTCAGGCCTCTGAAAATAGAAAATGGAGGCAGAACGCTGCATTCCAGGGCCTACCATTTTTAAATGGTGGGCTCTGGAACGCAGTGTTCTGGCACCATTTCCTATTTTTAGGGGGCCTGGAATGCGGAACCCCTAAAAATAGTGGGGCCCAGAATGGCTCTCCAGGCTATTCTGGCCGACTTCTTTAACCCCTGATCTGGTCTAATATCATGTCTCTGAAAATAACCGGTTTCAGATGCTTCAGAGGAGGTTACAGGAATTCCCATAATGGAATAACCTGCCTGTAGATTGTTTGTTTGTTTGTTCTTAACCATTATCAGTGAGAGGCTGGCTTATAAATGAAACATGTGGTTTATGTCCCTGTAAATATTTTATACTGTCTAATGTAACTGGATATTTTCATGATTCACATAAACACTTAAGCCAGTGTTTAAAATCTGCTAAACTTGTTGTGCCCAGTTGTATCTTGTGACAATGTGTTCTGCAGGTTAATTATGTGTTTTAGTTTTAAAATGTATTTTATTCGTTTGAAATCTGTCACTTTTCAATCATTTGTTAAAAATTCCAACAGTATTAATATAAAATCACTGTTTTTAATTAGCTTTTAAAAGAAATCCTACAAAATTAAATAACAAATTATATTCCTGCTATAGAACACCAGCAAATGGGGAGATGCCTGGAGCTGTCTCCCAGTGGGGTATTGGTGGTGGGGTGGGGTCAGCCCACTGGGATCCCAAGAGTCTGTTGGGCTCCTAGCAGGGATCTGAGACACTGGGCTGTTAGTTCTCTGGTCCCCCATTTAGGTCAGTGGAAGTATTCCTAGTGATTACTGTAGTGATTATAAGTTGACCTGTGTTAGGTTGACTCATTTTTCTAGTATAGGCAAGGCTTAAATGTATTATACCTATGGAAGCATTTTTAATTAAATGTTTTCTGAAATCTTGTTAGCTGAAAAAGCCATATAGTTGGAGTTCTAACAAGACACCTCAAAAAACAAACAAACAAAAAAACCCCAGAATCTGTAGTCTGAATAATCTCCCATGCAGGTTACTCCTATGTAGACTACTAGAACTTCTGGATTAGATTCTCAAATGGCATAAGTTGGTATAGTTCCATTGTACCAACAACAATTTACACTGCCAAAGATCTGGCCCCCTGTGCATTTTCAAATCATGGACTCTGTAACGTTGTTTTGTGGATTGAAGAGTTGTCCATGCACAGAGTGTGAAAATGAGTCCTTGGTGTACCACTTCCCCCAGTGTGCAGCTAGTGTGGGTGGCAGGAACCAAGCTGTGTCTTCTGGAGAAAGCACTCCCCATTCCTTCACTCTCACTTCCTCCCAAGAATATAGTCTGGGTAGTTTTGTTTTTGTTTTCTCCCTTTCCTTTGTAAAAATGAAGGGGACCATGTAAGCAATTAAAGTGTAATATGTGGGATTGCCCAGTTATTAAATTTCTGCTCCTAAATTTAGCTGGTCCCTGATAAGATTATGAGAACCCAACATCAAATAACTCCATCGCTCTTCTTGTATAACATTATCAGTGCTGCTGCTTCATCTGTGGGAATGGTCAGTACTTGTTCCTTATTTGCTAAAAAGCATATACTTGCCCTCTGGCTCTCCAGTATATCATCCATCTGTTGAAATCTGAAATAAACAATTTGTTTAGAAATTATAGTATCTAAATCTAACACATATGTAAATTCAAGAAATAGTCAAACATTTTTCTGAATAAAACAAGGAGTCTTGTGGCACTTTTAAAGACTAACAAATTTGGTTATCACATGGGCTTTCATGGGAGAAAATCCCATTCGGTCAGATCTGATGAAGTGGGATATCTCCCATGAAAGCGCATGTGATAAATAAATTTGGTAGTCTTTAAAAGTGCCACAGGACTCCTTATTTGTTTTGCTTAACTAGACTAATATGGCTCCCTTTAGAATTTCTTGGAGTGTATATATTGTATAGTCGCATTACTTGAAATGAAAACCCTTTAACCGTTTAAGATCTGTAAAGAAGTCCTTTCCATTATCTCATGCTACAACTGGCAATTCAGTCTTCTACCTGTCACCAAAAAGTGGTTCTCCAGATTCAAACTGCTTTCCATTGTATGTTGGTCATTAGTATAGGATTTGTGGTGCTATGGTAACTAGAGCTGATTGAAACTGGAATTCCTATCCTATGAGAAATTCTGGTATTTTGAAACTTACTTTCATCCCAAACAGGGATGAAAAATAGAAATAAACATTTTTTGTGAAAAACTTTCCCAAAATATTGATTGAAATGAAACTTTTACAAAATTCACAGATAGAAATGTTCCATTTTATTTCACTAAATTGAATAAAATATTCATTTTACTCTGGTTTGCCATTAAGCTGTGATTTCTGAGCTGCCATGATGCGTTATGGGAATGGTAGTTCAGGTCCTCAAGTCCTCATTCTCTTCTATGGGGCACATCACTTGCTTAGCTATAACTCCTATGATGGACTGTGGTCACATGATGGACCATAATGTATCAGCCAGATGGGAGAAGCATGCCAAATGGCATCATGGAAGATGTAGTTCAACCAGGGATCCTGGCCCATAAAGGAAAATGGAGACACTTTGCACTTGAACTACATTTTCCATGAGGCTTAGTTGACAGTTCAAGCAAGCAGAGCAATTTCAGTTCAGTTTGCTCTAACTCAAAATTAAGAAGCTTTAGAGAGATCCTGTTTTACTCAGTTCTGTATAAGAGCGATAGTTGAGTTGGGTCCCACATAAATATTTAAAATGTTGCTACTATATTAAGGCCTGCCTGGTGTTCATTGTGGCTGGGAATTTCAAAAGAATCTGAGTTAGGTCTGCAGGCCTTACTAAAATGTAATTGGGAGCAAAGCACTAATACCATTAGGGTTTGTTTGTTTGTTTTTTTTTTTTTGATAACTCTATTGTGATGGGCCAGAGAATTTTCACAGAAGCATCAAAAGAGATGAAAGAGAGCCTGGCAATAGCTAGCCATGTTCCACTGTACCAGCAGCCAATGCCGGGCTAGGAGGAGGAAGTAAAGGACACAGGCTGGCTCAGTTCAGGGCTGACTAGTGAAGATGGAGGAGGTAGCTCTGCCATGAGTGGAGCTTCACCACAACCCTTAGGGCCGGAAAAGCTACCAGGTGAGATGCATGGCATCCCTGGCCAAGAAAGAGAGTTGAGCAGACTGAGAGCACTCATCAGTGAGTGAATTCTACTATTGGACTGTAAGGACATTGTGGGACTAGGTATCCTCCAGTGTTACATCTGTTCCTCCTGTCCAGAGGGACCTGAGACTGGTTGGGGTGCCACAAAGGGTCCCCGAAGGAGTGTTACTCCTTTTAGACTATAGGGACCACTCCCAAAACTGATGGGACACAGCTCAGGACTATAGACTTAGATTCTGTGCCAGCAGGACCCTTCCAGTGTTGCTTTACATAGGGCCCTGTGCTGGGACCCAGTGAAGAGGGAGGGCCCACATCCCCTTACCACATCTTTTTAAGGACTGAGGTTGAGATGCAAGTGGAGGTCAGAAGGTTCCTGGCCTAAAGTCAGGAGCCAGGAGTCATTTCCACCGGGTCAGGGAAGAAAGCGCTGTACATCAGGTGTAGCAACCATAAGACCTCTAAGCTCTCCAAGTACACTGTCAGTACCCACCCAAAAATGATAAATAGGGAAGGGAATACTTTTCTTTTCTTTCTTAATATTTTAAATAAGAAAGTTGTCCAAACCAAGTATTGTTATGATCACTTTATAGCTAGGGAATCTATCGGAGAGAGATCTGTTGTCAAAGCCTGTTCATTAGGTTTATTTTTTAACTTTTTTCAAAACAAAGTTTTATTGATGCCAAATACAGGTGTGATATGACAAATAAGTACAGAATATAGATGGATAAAATTTGGTGGCTGCAGCAGTAGAGAAAGTACTGTACATACATTGTGACATTGGTTGGGAAGAGTGTAGGTAGTCTGAAGCTTTGGGAAAGTATAGGGACTGCTTTCTGTGTTTGCCTGAGGTAATGGTTGCCCTAAATGGCATGGTAAGCGGCCAAAACCATCACACAAGATGACCTCAAACAAAGAATGAGCTGCACACAAAATCCCTCCCCAAGTTTTCCCTGAGCTAGTCTGATTCCATACCTCGTGTGTGGCTATACCTAACTGGTACAATTTAGTCCACAAACTGTTTGCCAATATTTTCAAACCTTTGGTGCCTAAAGTTAGCCTCCTCCATTCATGCCTAAGCATCTGAATAGAAGCAGCCCCATTTTCAAAACCACTAGGAAACACCAGGTCCTTTGGAAATAAATGAGACCTGAAAGCACATGCTGCTTTTATTTAGGTATGTATGGACAGCTATTAGGATTTAGGAACTTAAATTTAAAGGCATCCAGGTTTGAGACTATTGATATTTGCTAAACAGTAGTAAAGGACATCCTGTATAGAAAGGAGCAGAGTAGGACACATCCACTCAGGTAAATATATCTTAAAATATTTTGCAAAAAACAGCTAACTTACAGTACTTTGAAAAGCTGTTGGAGAACTTTGTTGGGTTCAGTTACTAATGTCAGTGAAGTGGGGGGTGTGTGTGTGTGTGTGTCTGTTTGTGTAAAAAGGAAAGATTAACAATAAAGAGTATAGAGACTTCAAGTAGAATGTCATTTTAACAAGCTGTTGTGTTTATTTTGGAAATGCTAAAAGTTGTGAAAAGTTTTTTGATGTCTTAAAAGGGCAAACTGTGGTGCCCGGGTGTTTATGAGAAAGAAATAAACAAATGACATCAGCAGACTTGACCTATGTGCTCTGTTGGCGTAATAGCATTGAGGGAGTTTATTTCTGTTCTGCAAATGGCCAGACATTGCACAAGTCAATATCAAGCTATCTGTTTGAAAGGAGTGAAATTATTCCCTGATATGACAGAACACAGACATCAACTCCATTTACAGACACTAAAAAGATATTTTCTTTTTTTTCCTCCTTTTTAAATCCGAAGTAGGGGATATTAAAAGGTTTTTTTGTTTGTTTTTTAATCTAATTGGTTTCTTGGGGTTCCAGTTTATGGACAAAATACTGTAAAGAATAATCCAAATATCAACTTCCAACCCGATGTACTGTGTTAGTCTTGGATGCTTAGCAGACAGATTGGCTGCAGTTTTCATACCAAAAGGGATGGCTTTTGTTGATTAGATTAGGGTATGATGATTTATTACTGGAGCTGGATAAATACCACTAAGACTTCCCTTAAGTTCTTCTCTTCAAAGGCCTCTGCGTCAGCCACACTTGTGCCTTACTATGTTTCATTTTCTGTAGAAATTTGAGAAATCCAAATATATTTGTACAAACACCTCTAGAAAGTGAATTATAAGCTCCCGTTTTTAAGTGCTTCCATCAAAGGTGTGAGAGCAAGTCATGACCCAGTTACATCAGTGACTGCGGAGTTATCTAATAATTAAAGCTCCCTAAAAATTACACTATTTATTGGAGATGGAATACTGCTTGACATATGATGGAGACTAAGGTCCCATTGTGCTTATTGTGCTAGATGTTGCACACCTTCAGTTCTAAAGAATGTACAGTCTATCGAGTTAATGGGCACATTTGTGCAATTTATTCTCTATTTTAGAGATGTGTTTTTGCTTTTAAGATAAAAGAAACCCTTGAAGGGGTAAATGCCTTTTTCTTTTCTAAAGAATTTGTGTTATGTAGACAAACTTTTTAGCTAAATCTAATTGCCTCCAAACACCAAAAGAAAAGGAAAAGCTTTAAAAGAGAGATGAAAAACAGGTTCCCACATAGAGCCATGGCAGGTAAATTGATGTTGAAAACAATTATTTCTAATTAGAAGGATCCATGAAAGATGGAAAAGCCACATTACTAATGAGTTGCCAGCTGATGCAATTACCAGTGTTTCTTATTTCTCCCTTTCTCTGCAAAACTTGTTTTGGCTTTTGTAGAGTACAGCAATTTTCATATTTTGTGTTTTTAAGGTTATATTTTAGTAAGCATTTGCAGCTGTAGCTTTTTTCTTCCTTCTGAAGATGTTATCTGTTGATTTGATCTATGCTTTGTATAATGTTTCCTTCACTGTGGTGACTAAATTCTGAGCTGAAGGGGTTTTGTTCTCCTTTAGCATTTCTTCACTTTTATCATGTTCTTTGTTCTATTCCAGGGGCTAGATTTTTCAGGAGTGTAGTTTTATGCATGTTTGAAAATTTTGTCTTGTATTACATGTGAAATCTAGTCCCTCTCATCCTGAAGATAGGCTTATAAGACATCCACAATCAGATATGTCCCTTTCTCACTTAAAAACTTGCTTTCACAACCACTTCAGCTGGTGCAAGCAATCATCTCTTATCTTGACAAATATATCACCTGGTGCATGAACTTTTCAGTGGGAGCTGCTGTCCATGATATCTAATCTGATGCCATTTGCTCAACTCCTCCAGCGACTTCCAGTTTTAATCTTGGAATCTCCAAAGTCATACTGTAATCAGATCTTCCAGACCATCAACTTCATTACAATATTGGTGCACTCTTGAGGAGTGGAACAGGAAGGTAGAAGGAGCAAAACACTGCTAAATATAGGTAGGCCCACTGCTACATTAGAAATAGGTTGTTATAGGGAATGGAAAACCTTTTCTCTTCATATTTGCAGGCCAAGTTCCTAACTAAAAAGGTTCAGAATGTAGTAATTTTAAAATTCAAAATCAAACTTTCAGGCTTTTTTAGGACTTGTACATCCCTACCCATTTCTGTTTATAAGCCAACACCCTCCACTTCCGGAACTGATGTTTTATCTTGCTTGAAATACTCCTGCACTATAGCTACCAACAATACATCTCACTGTTAGAGTGCTATGTTGGCAAAAGCAACTTTCTGAGAAACAAGCAAGGAGTCTGGTGACACTTTTAAAGACTAACACATTTAGTTATCGTATGAGCTTTCGTGGGAGGAAATCACACTTTGTCATGAGCTAGATAAATGGGCTAGTCTTTAAAAATGCCACCAGACCTCTTTGTTTGTTTTGCTGGACCAGACTAACGTGGCTTTGGATTCTGAGAGACATCTTTCAGAAGCTTTAAAGAAAAGGCTTGAGTAAAATATTCAAAAGTTCATCTGTGATTTAGGAGTCCCATTTTCAAAGTGACTTAGGAGTTTAATTCTCACTGAAAGTCAGTGGGACTTACTCGCTTTTGAAAATGAAACTTTGAGTCTTGCATAATTTAAGCATTTATGAGAATGTTACCGTAAGGCAGAAGCCCAGAGAGAAGGAAGAGAAAAGATTTCTTCTGGAAAAAAAGAATGCAGTAAAAGGGGATGGGTAATGAATGTGCTTCCCTTGACATCAGTCTGCCTAGTTTGTTTCTACTGCAAGCGTCTATTCTTAGTCTCAAATGTGGCTGATTTTAGGCTTTGTCCACACATACATCATTATTTTGAAATAACCCATTTCAAAATGAGTTATTTCAAAATAACGTCCTTATTTCAAAATAAATTAATTTGAATTAACAATTTACTTCGAATTAAGGGAAAGCCTGCTTTTGAAATAGTTGTTGTTTTGAAATGGTTATTTCGAAACAAGGCCGTTTGGACATGTTGTTTCGAAACAATGGTGGTGTTTCGAAACAACGTGTCCGAACGCCATTGTTTCGAAACAACCATTTTGAAACAATGTCTATTTTGATTAGATGCGAGGTTTAACAGTTTTGAAATAACGGCCGTTTTGAAATAAGAAGCCTGTGTGCACATACCCTTAGAGAAGTTCTTTGGTGGTTGGCTTTTGCCTGGAGTGTGTTGAAGAAATATGGTTGATGAGAATTATATTTGAAAGTGAGGCCCTTGGGGATGCTAGACAAAACAAGGTGTGCCATCTTCACGTGGTCGATGTTCTGGAATTAGCCATGATTGCAGCAGAGCTGGATTAACTGAACAGCAAAAAGCTTGTCTGAGTATTTTTTATTAAAACAGACAGTCGGCTTTAGGGACCACATACACATGCTGCTCCATCTCAGTTGATAATCCAGACCATGTATGAAATCAAAAGCAACAGGCTATTGAATATGACTCAATGCGCAATAAGCACTAGGTCTCACAATCTGATGGTTTTAGGTCAGGGGTCAGCAACCCAGCAGAACAGAAAAGCCATTTCCCCCACCCTCTCACCACAAGGTGACCCAGTGTCTGTGCTGCAGCCCCCTAGCACTTGCGGGAGATTGGTGGGTGGCTCATGCTCCCTCAGTCCCTCCCTCTGATGGCGGGGTGGAGCAGTGCTGCCCCGCCTACCCCCAGCTGGCTGTCCTTCCCAAGAGCAGCCAACAGAGAGCTGCAGCTTGCAGAGGTGGGGCCCTGGAATGGCCCAGTCCAGAGTTCAGACCACTTCAGGCCAGCCACCCCAGGGGTGAACGTGCCCAATCCAGGGTCTGGGGGCCCTGCATTGCTGATCCCCATTTTAGGTAAATGAAGTTGTGCAAAAATTTGCACAGACTTCAGTATATTACCATATTTACATGACTTCTCTCGCTTTTCCAAACCTTCCTGGCATTTGCAACACTTCTTCCCTGTCTAGCTCTCCCATTCCTAACTTGAAGCTGTCCCCTGTTCCCTCCATGTGCCCCTTGAATTTGCTGAACATGACTAGAGCATGGTACCCAGTTTGCCTGTGGCCACAGCCATATAGGTAGTGTCACTGCCTGCATGGTGCCACTCCAGGCATTGCATTTCTGGGGTGCTCAAAATTCAGGACAAACCTGACATAACTGAACTTAATAAGCATTGCAAGTTGCAAAGCAGTCCAGGCTTGCTGCATTCTGCAAACTTATTCTGCAAACTGTGCTGTATATGTGGGGTTTTTTTTTGTTTTTGTTTTTTTTTTGAAGTAGCCTAGCAGAGAATTTACATCATAATTTTTTCACTGTCTCAGCAATAGCATAACAGCAACTAGGTGTAAGTGGAGGAATGGGCCCACTATTGTGGGGAATTATCCTGGTTCATACAATACCCCCATAGAATTGGTTAGCACAAGGATTTGAGTCCTCACTTGCACTCCCTTTACCCAGAGGTTTCCTGACTTCTAGGGCTCTCATCCCACTTTGCTGTGTGTCAGGATCCCTGTAACCCTGACAAGGCTGAGCCCTGGATTCCTGGGGGGACTCGACTCCAAATCTTGTTATGGTCATTTAGGGCCGGGGCTAGGGTGTCCCCGCTCTGGAGTGCTAACTTTGCAGTCAGACCCTGGGGCCCTGGGCTGCTCACTTTTGTGGGCAGACCCTGGCCTGGAGCCCTGTCCCCCCCATCACCGTGGGCCCTGCCCCATATGGGGCCTTGGGCCCACCCACCCCAGTGTTGTGGGGGCAGGCTGGCGCTAGGGGAAGGTGAAGCCCTGAAGACTGAGGCTGCAGTGCTCCCACCCCACTGCTGGGTTGGGTGATCTGCCCTGAGGGCAGGGACGGCTGGCATGTGGTGTAGCTTCTGGTGCAGCCCTCCAGGGCTCAGAGTGCTGTCACCTACCCCACCAGGACCTGCCATGGGAGCCCTGGCCAAGTAGTCTGACAGTGCTCCAGGCCCTGGAGGGCCATGGCAGAGGCTGCACAGTGTGTCAGCTGGCTCTGCCCCTGAGAGCAGAACAGCCAGCCCAGTGGTGGGGTGGGAGCACCATGGAGCACAGTTCTGGCTCCAATGCCCTAATCCCTCCAGCACAGGCAGGGCCCCTCCCAGAAATCCCAGGTCCCACTGGCACTGTGCTGGGTAGAGGGGGCCTGATTAATGCAGGGGCCTTAGGGGCTTCAGCCTGGGGGCCCCTCTTTAGGCTGGTGCCAAGGGCTGCAGCCTCTAAAGCCCTTGCTGGCATCCAGCTCTGTCTGCAGTGGTTGCCATTCTGACTCACCAATTACATATAGTCCAAAGCAGTGCAACCTATTAAATGAACAGCAGTCAAAAATCAATTAAAAAAATAAAGAAAAGAGGAGAAAGGTTAAAGGCAAACACCCATCACCACTGCCTGGCATAGGCGTACCACACACTGTCTCTCGGGTGTAAGGGATGTTCATAGTCTGTTCCTTATATGTCTCAGGCCTCCTGTCCAGCCCATAGCTACACTGCAGGGATGTAGAGGGTCAGACACTTTCTCTGGCAGTGAACACATGGCCCAAGCTGTAGGGAGCAGAGCCCACCTCCCCAGCATCAACCGCCCTATTGGGTCATGATCCCCCTTCCAATCTGGTCTGTAGGCCTCTTGGCTAGTGAGGTCCTTCTGGCCAGGGTCCCCATTGCTTTTCCCAGCTGTTCACTACACATAGCTCCAGCCATCATCTATCCTTATTTTCACACATTTTTCACATTAGTGGAATGCAGAGCTTGACAGACCCCAGGCACCAGATTGCTGTGTCCATGATTTTGCCCTTGGCACCTAGCAGCATCCCTGTAGCTAGAGAAATGAATGCCTCTTGATGTGTAGAAGAAGTCAGTGGTGCTGATGGTTTCAGTTCTGCTGTCTCGCCTGACCCCCAACCGCTGCTGAAAGCACCCCCAGCAGCAGATTTTTTTCAGCAGTGGTGAGGGATCTTTCTCACACTGCATGTCAGTAACCAAAGCAGTTTTTTGGCAACAGAAGGCTCTGTGCACCCCAGACCGCCACTGAAAGCAGTGGCAGTGGCAAACTTTTGGCAGTGGGAGCCCCTTCACTGTTGCACACTTAGGCACCTCAGGGTGTGGGCTGGCCCCTGGGGGTGTGGCAGATTTGTTGAGGCCTGACATAATGCAAATACAAGCTTTCATATAGCCCAGAAGTTCTCAAACTGTGATCTGAGATCTCCATTCTTTCTCTGTTGGGGTAACAAGCCTAGTGGATAGAGGGGAAGTAGTAGATGTGGTGTATCTAGACTTTAGGAAGGCTTTTGTTATGGTCTTGCATCATCTTCTCATTAACAAAGTTGGGAATTACAGCCTGGATAGAGCTACTATAAGGTGGGTGAAAAACTGGTTGGATAACCACTCCCAGAGTGGTTATTAATGGGCTGCAGTCATGCTGGAAGGGCATAATGAGTGGGGTGCCACAGGGATCAGTTCTGGGTTCAGTTCTGTTCAATATTTTCATCAATAATTTACATGATGGCATAGAATGTACACTTATAAAGTTTTCTGATGATATCAAGCTGGGAGGGGTTGCAAGTGCTTTGGGGGATAAGAGCACAGTTCAAAATGATTTGGACAAACTGGTGAAATGGTCTGAGGTAAACAGAATGAAATTCAATAAAGACAAGTGCAAAGTGTACTACACTTAGGAGAGAGTGATCCATCGCACATATACAAAATGAGCAATGACTGCCTAAAACAGTGGTTCCCAACCAGTGTGCCGGGGCACAGTGGTGTGCCACGGCAACACCCAAAGTGTGCCACAGGCATCCCTGAGAGCTGGGGTTAAAGTTCCCTCCCTGCTCAGCCCAGCCATGTGGGCTGTGCAGGGCTGGGAAAAGGCAGCCTTCTGGCCCCCTAAAAATAGAGGAAGGCACTGGAACACGGAGTTCCAGGGGTCCCCCTAAAAATGGCAGGAGCAGCCTGAAAGCAGAGTCTCCACTTTAGGCCCAGTCAGCAGAGAGCTGTGGGAGGCCAGGAGTGTGTGAATCTCCCCCTGCAAGGCAGAGCAGCTTGTGTCAGGCAGCCTGCAAACAGCTGAGGTAAGGGCTTTTGGGGGGGGGGGCTGCTGCTGGGGGTTTGTGTGTGTGTGCGTGTGCGTGCACATCTAGCAGAGGTGGGTGGGAGTGGCTGTATAGCAGAGGGTGTGTAGCTGGGATTGTGGGGTGGCTGTTTTGGTTGGGGGGGTATAGCTGGGGGGTGGGGTGGCTGTGTGTGGGGGATGTAGCTGGGGGCTGGAGGCCTAGTTCTGGCCCCCTGCAGTGATGGGAGGGTCCATCACAGGCAGAAGGGTGCTGGGGAAGGGAGGATGGGACCCACTGGGGTGGGAAGGAGCAGCAGGGGGGTGAGGGTTTGCCCTGGGTGGCAAGGAGCCTCTATAGAGAAGGGAGAGTCCTGCACTGCCCTGCTCACAGCAGGACAATGCGGGGTCCACAGAACCGCCATGCCAGGGGCAGTCACCCTCTTGCCTCCCCCCTGCAAGGACGGCCCTGGCCCTGATTAGGCCTCAGCTGGAGTATTGTGTTCAGTTCTGGATGACTCATTTCAAGAAAGATGTGGAAAAATTGGAGAAAGCCCAGAGAAGAGCAACCCAAATGATTAGAGGTCTGGAGCACTTGAATTACAAGGGAAGTTTGCAAGAGCTGGGTATGTTTGGTCTAGAAAAGAGGAGACTGAGGGGGGACATAACAGTTTTCAAGTATCTGAGAGTTCATCTTGAGGTGGAGGGAGAAAAGCAGTTCTCTTTAACTGCCAGTGATAGGACAAGAAGCAATAGACTTAAATTACAACAAGGGAGGTTTAGGTTGGACATTAGGAAAAAATTCCTTACTGTCTGGGTGATAAGTTGCCTAGGCAGGTTGTGGAATCTCCATCATTGGAAGTTTTTAAGAGCAGGTTAGACAAGCACCTTTCAGGGATAGTTTAAGAGGGTACTCGGTCCTTCCACGAGTGCAGGGGACTGGACGTGATGACTTCTCATGGTCCCTTCCAGATTCTGATTCAGGTGGACCAAGGAAAGATTATTAGTTGTTGGGGTTTTTGTTTTTTGTTTTTGTTTTGATAAAGTGCTCTTATCCAAAGTGATTTACAATAGTTAGTTAATAGGACAAATAACATTAGGAAAGATCATTAAGTGGTCTGCTGAGACCTTCAACAATTTTCAAGTGGTCTGTGGAGGGAAAAAAAAAAAAGTTAAACTACAAAACAATCAAGATACCTCATTGTATTTTCATTTACTTCTTAGTACTCATAGGAGGAGGATGTGTGTGCGGGGGGGCGGGGGGGGGAGAATGAAAAACAGGATGGCATGGGAAATGAGAGAGAGTGCTCTTTTTCTTGGTTGGGTTCCTGATGGTGGTGGGGGTGGGGTTGGAAATGAACCTGGGCACAGGGCCCCCCTAACTCTAAATCCACGACTGTGCATTGTCTATTGTTTTAGCCATAGCTAAATAAGTTTGAACTAAGTGGTTAGTTTGAACTAACTGCTTTTTCTAATTCAAACTAGCTACACTTTTTTTAGTTCAAACTAAAAAGTTAGTTTTAACTAAAAAACACAATTAGTTCCAACTTAAAAGGCGCAATTAGTTCAGACTAACCCAGAACTGCTTAGTTCAGACTAAGCAGGTCTGAACTAAGCTTTCAGATGTAGACGTAGCCAAAGAAACAAAACTATATCCATTGGTCCATCTGACACACAGGGTGGGATATTAAAATATCAGTTTGGTTTGAGTTTAGGGCAAAGGTTCAAGAGCAGAAGAGCAGGGCTTCTTACTTAAACCAAGGCAACCTTTTCTTTCTGTACTTTGATATAGGACCTTTGGGGGCAGATCCTCTACTGTTGGGAATTGCCATGTGGAGTTGTTAGGACAATTTGTGTCAGCTGAGCATCTGCTGCCAAATTTTATAGCCAACTGAGGGTCAGATTTTCATGTGGTCAGTGCTGGCTAGATAGAAAAAAATCACCCAGCACACAATATGCAGAGCTCTTCTAAAGCCTAGAGACTTATTTTGGTGCTTAAATGGGAACTGAACTCTCTGGGCGGTCTGGCCTTAATACTTGTTCATATGCTTTATATTACTGCTGCTTATAGGCTGAATGCCAATACTATGGCTGGGCAAATAATGAAAAAAAATCTCAAATTATTTAATTTGAAAATTTTGAAGCAATCCAGGAATGTCCATAAATTACTCTCCCAGATCTACACGGGTCTGATTAAAAGTGCAGTTAAATCAACAGAAGTCTCTCTACTGATTTTAGTGAGTTTAAGTCCTGACCCTAAACTGAATTAACAAGCTGGCCAGGGATTAATTAAAACAATTTTATGTTGAAATTTTGCAAAATTAATGAAATAAATTATTTGTTGAATGTTGTTCAGATAGCCCTAGCCGGTAGGATGCCTGACACTGTGGATAACAGAGGAGATATGAGTAGAGCCCTGCAGATCCTCGGGTATCCACTTTAGATCTGCAGGTAACTGCATCCACAGGCGTGGCTACGGATATCCACAGCCCCATTGTTGTAGGTTGGCTGCGGCTGCGGGTCCTATTTCTATGAATGATCCCTGCAGCTGCTGCTATGAGCTGCATCGTGTCAGCCCATGGGTGGCGAGGATTAAGAAAGCACTGCAGCTAATCCCAGTTGAGCTCTGATTGGTGGTCTACCAGCCAATCAGAGTCTCAGTTACAACAGGCTGGGGCTTGGAGAGACACCACTCGCTGACAATCAGTTAGCATGCTGGACTTTTTCTCATTCCCCATGCTTTCCCCGCCCTCTTCTTCATTTTCTTGTTTGTGTTTTGTATGCCATGCTGTTTATCAGAAATTTCAGTGGTGGCCAAGGAAATCTGATTGACAGCACAGTATGCAAATCGCAAACTAGAAAAGGAAAAAATGGGTGGGACTCATGTGGTGAATGAGCCAATCATATGCTAAAATGCTGACTGTGAGCCCAAGCTCAGTTTTGGATGCACATAAAGCATGGCATATGGATTGAAGAGCGGATGAAGACTGACATTGGGCAGGTGCAGTCCAATTCTGGATCTGCATTTTTGTATCTGCTCAGGGCTCTAGATATGAGTATTGTCCTCTGAGGCTCCAGTCATGCAATGAGCTTAAAGTAAGCTGATCCCATGGTAGAGCAGAAGCCTAAATAGAGAGGCAAACCAATGCCATACAGTTTCAGATGGGTGGCTGTGTTAATCTGTGTATAGCAAAAACAATTAGAGTCCTGTGGTGACTTAAAGACTTCAAGCCTGAAGAAATTTGTTAGTTTTTAAGGTGCCACAGGACTTCTGTTGTCAATACTATACAGTGTATGAGACAATCAGGAGTCAGAGTTTATTGTGGGGGAGCGGTGGGTGTGTCCAGAATATGGATGTGTATGTGTTCTAGATCCCAGTTTTTGAATGGTTTCAATGCAAGCAACTGGCTACATCTTGCTAGCAGAAATTTCTCAAGTTGTTTTCAGAGTCTGAACTGTAATAAAGTTAATTTTAAGATGCAAAGTATGGGACGGTTTGGTGGTAAATGGAGCGATCTCATTACAGAAGTGTAAATCATTGCATTTTACTGTCAAGGAGAAAACTATATTTATAAATTATTGCATTTGTTTTGAATTATTCATCCAAATAGGCAGGCAGTTGTTCAAGTTGTTTTGTGAAAATATAAGCAGCAATGTTGAAAAACCTCTCACTTTGCAACAAAATTTTGGTTTCCTTTGTGGATCAACCGAGAGTGCTTTTTTTTTTTTCTCCTTCAGTTAGCATTAAGCTAATCTTCCAGAGAGACAAGTCTACAGTCCAATGAATTAGTTTGAAGAAATTTAGCCCAAACTATATAGACTGAATTAGGGCTCTTTGGGTCAATATTAACATTACTCTTGTCAGAAGGCATATTCAACTCTCACTTGCAGCCTCTTGCAAAGTTATATGACCGCATCCTTCCCTCCCAGCCCCAATGGCCAAGATTCTAGCTCCTCTCTGCATGTGCACTTCAATAGTTTTAATGTGTCTTCTGAAGGAGTTCAGTTTCCCATAGAGATGTGAGGAAGTGGTAACGTGAAGAACTGGGGGTAGGGTGGCAAGTAGCATTGGTGGGGGAAACTTGAGGGAATAGTGCTTCAAAATTGCCTGATTGGGGGAAAAAAATGGGGGGGGAGGGGAACCTTACTACATGTTTGTTCCCATGCTGGTGCAGGATAAAGGAGAAGGAGACATTATTACTCTGCATAGTTCAAGTTATCTCCAATACAGTGCAGTGTGCCTGCACAAAGGACTGCATTTTCCATCCTGTATAGTGCTGGAGCCTGAGCATAGGTGGATCCCCATGGTCTGAGGCTGCTAGACCCAGCAGGGATGGTTGAACCAGCCCTGCATTGCAGTCTTAATTACCCATCAAGTTTCTTGAGCATTTCAAATCTCCTGCATGCAGTATACCTGCCTCAGCAGCATGCCTGGTAATTTCACATACCACTGGCATTCCTGAAGAAATAATTACGGCAGCAACTGTGCCAACTCTTCTGAGGCGTTTATAGTTTTTGTCCTTTTCAAAACTGTTGGCACTACTTGTGATCGTTTGACTGCAGTGCATCAAAAAGGAACAAATGGCGAGTTTCCTGGGTGGCAGAGGCTTTATTGCCCAAAGAGTTAACTAAGAACAGGGCTTCTCTGCAGTCTTTTATGAGCAAATGATGGGAGTGCTTGCATGGTTGAATACAGGTTAAATAAACTGAATATACCTTTTAGTGTCACTGCTCTTTCTGTAGTAAAACATACGTCTCTGTTAAACAGAACAGTATAAAAATTTTAGTGCCAAAGCAAGGTAACTGAGAGAGGACAGAGGAGGAGGGAAGGGACTTGCAGAACAGCCAGTAGCTAGATCTGCCTTTGTGGTTTTATATATTTGCCTATTAAAATGACAATATAGACATGGGACGTTTAGATTTAAGAAGCCTTCCTTTCATTAAACATCATTAAACAAACTGACAAAGTAGGGGGTTATGACTTCAGTAATTGAAACATGCTGTTCTGTTCAAGACCAGAACTCTGTAAAGACTCTTTTCACCCAGTAATGCCCTTTGTGTTTGCCTGCTGCCCCTACTAGAAATTACTGTAGGCCCTAAGTGTATCTTTCCAAGTGCCTAGGGAATGACAGAGCACAACACCAATCTTGGCAGATAGGGTCACAGCTCTTTTAAAACTTTTGTGCTTTGGACATCAGTTTGCAAATCAGAAAACATAGCTGCTTAAGCTGGATGCGGCCTCTCCCCCCAGTAGTATTTTTTAATGTTAACTTTAAGCCTGTGATGTGAGGAAAAAGAACTAAATGGATTAATTTGGATTAACGGTAATTTACAGAGTGCCTTTTGTTTGGTGCTTGCTATTTTAAATACACCGTCTGCACGTAGATATTACATTCTTGGGTTGTTTTTTTTTGTAGACGTTGATGAATGTCTGGATAACAATGGAGGGTGCCAGCAGATTTGTGTCAACACAATGGGCAGCTATGAATGTCAATGTAAGGAGGGTTTTTTCCTGAGTGATAATCAACACACCTGTATTCACCGCTCCAATGGTAAGTGATCAGTCCCAGGGACATGTTCAGTATCGTAACCAAGAGACATTCAGAAACTGTGTTCTTTATATTTGTCTCATTAGACTTCTGAAAGTCCTTTGTGCATAAAAGTTGGATAGTGAATTGTATCCATAGATTTCTATGAAATTTGTCAATTGATGGGCTTTGGGCCAGTATCTTGACTGAATTATATAGCCACCTGAACTGGCAGTAGATTTATTAATAAGGCAGGGGGAAAGATTTTCCTCAGAAGCAGTAATTTTTTTAATTTAAACTACTGACCAGCAGAACAGAGACATCATTTAAAATGACAAGCTCTCCATCTTCAGCATTGTGGCACCAAACTTGCATTGAAAGAAATGGCTAAGGTTTTTGGGAAATGGTATATGCCTTTCTTTTGCCAGAAGCCCACTGAATTTGCTTTAGTTATTGATTGCTGTTTGCCAGTATCTGTAAAATTAAGGATTTTCTATATCATTGTAGTCATAATCTGATTATGATTTTGGTTGGTGCAGGTTCCTCTCCTTTTCCTCTAAATTTCAGGCACAGAAGCCAAGCTAGGGTTTAAAGGGGAAAAAGAGAGTCAAACGACTATACATCTTTGCAATTAAGTGGATTCTTCATGTGATTGTTCAGTCTTCAGGTGGCCCTAGTAGTGGGAATATATTCTAGTAAACTCAGTTAGGAAGAAGCAATAGTGAGTGACAAAGCAGCAAGATGAATCTGATCAATAAAATGATCTCTCTGTAAATTTCCACTTGCCGCACAGTGTCCGAATTATTTTAAGTCACTATAATTAACCAGGAGTTCCTCCTGAGCGCTGGATGTGAATTTAGTCACTCTATTGACAGAAAAACAAAACCTTGTGGTCCAGCAGGAGGAGCTTTCTTAAAACTCAATATATGTTTCACAGTCTGTCTGCTTATTTAGAGCTGTAGAGATAAATAATCATTTTGATTTCAGGAATATACATGGTTCCAAGTATACTTTCAGCTTCTCTGTGTTTTAAAATGATTGTCAAGTTTCAAGCAACCAAAGCACTTTGATTTTTAGAAGAGCCTGCAATTAAGCTCCATCAGCCACTGTATTTTATAGGTTGTTGTTTAGTAGGTTTTGAGTCATTCTGTTCAATATAAATTGTTCAAATTTCTGTCCAGCATAAAATAACCCTGACACAAAGATCTCCAACAGAGCAAGGAATAGTAGCTGGAAGGTTAATAAAAACCATTTGCAGAGCTCTGCGATACAATCATTATTTCAGTTTGCACATTATAAAAATTCCCAGAAGTAATAAAAGGGAATTTAGCTATCTGAGATGGAAGCTAATGAAATAAATGAAAATGAGATTCTGAAGGCAAAAGATTTTTATATGAAGTAGATTTATTGAGGGAAATGGTGCATTTTTATGGTGAGGATGATTCTTGGTTTGCAGGAAGACAAGGGAAGCTGATTTAATGGGTGACTGAGGTATGCCGGTAATAAAAATGTATGGGATGAGTATGTTTGTGTTAGCTGGTTTATAAAGAACGTGTGAATAAGACTTAATTAAGACAACACAGGCAAATTATTCTGGGTCTGAAATAAGAGAGCAGGAGACAGTATTATGTATTATGACATGAATGATCTGTGGCTTTTCACAAATAGTGTCAATTTTTTTTTTAAAGAAACATTATGTTGTAGCTCTGTGAACCCAAACACAAACACATTGGGCTAATGCATTAGAACCAGGAAATGAAACTGAGTGATTTCCTTTCATGGTCCAAGCAGATCGAAGTGCAAACAATAACCATGTGTGACGAGATGTATGACAGACTCTTTCTGTTAAGTATATAAGCTCTTAACCTTAGGAATATTGCTTATTTTCAGTCAGTATCACTTATGGGCGTCTATATAAAAAACTTTGTGACAAAACAGAGCAATACTTTATTAAAGTATTTAACTAGCAGTCTCTTTAGTGCTAGAATGTGTCTACCCCTAGATGGATGCAGCGGGGATTGCTGGGGTTGGGCAATGAGGATCCTTCAACCCCACCCACCCCCTGCATCATTATATATGCGCCAGCCACAACCCAAGCACAACAGTCTTGATCCATCACAGCACACACACAAACTTTAAACACAAGTCATTCCATTGACTTCTATATAAAAATGGGTGCCTATTCATACGTTTTACGTATTCTTGTGTTCAGCTGATAGTGCATGCCATGTGCCACCCTTTTTAAGATAATCTCCAATGAAGCTCATTTCCTGCTCACACAATTTCGTGCTCTTATGTTTTCCCCCCCCACACCATTTTCAAATGTCTGGAGAAAAAGAGAAGCTCTAAAAAGTGCCCTGAAAGGCATTGGGTCTGTACTATTTCAAGTGTAGGACAATATACTCCAAAACTGTGGGGCCCTCACAGAAAATTTGCAGCCTGAAGTCCTCTTCTCATTTGTAGTAAGGGGGCTCCAGATTGAGAACCTCTGCTGGCTGTGGCTGTGGCAGTATACCTCATATGCTTTAAAGCATATATTTGGGGTTATGTTATTTGGAGTGCAGGGCTGTAGCAAGCCACATGGAACTTGAATGGTAAGCAAAGGTCGCAGGAAGAAAGAGTTTGGCAAATGTACCGGAAAGTCAGTCTGTGCACATCACTGGAGTGCTAACTACAGTTGCAGTGCCTATGAAAATAGTTGTCTTAATAAAGAGACAGTTTAATTTTAAAAATATGGTGTCTTCTCATGTTATTAGCCAATATGTTGTACCTAAAACATGGTGGCAGAAATCATTCTAGTGTAGTATTGTCAACTTCTGAGATTTCTTTCCATGCAGCCCCCACCCCACCCCAGCCAATAAAAGGGGGGGGGCTGAATGTGTCTCCCGTTACACTGGGGGTAAATAATAGATCTCTTATTTGTGAAAAGCACCAGGGGCTGCAAGAGGAACAGACATGAAGCCTGAGAGGCAGCACTGATGTGGGATGGAATTGATGAGGGGCAGGGGGCAGGCACATGTGGAGATGCGAGCACCTGCAGCAAGGTTCAAAATCACCTTAATAAACTTGGGAGTGTTGAAAACACTAATTATCACGCACCTGCATGGGGGTGGATGGTGAGTTGAAGAAAAAAGAAACAAAACTCAACACTTTCTTTGGTTTTTTACATGTCATGATTTTGGGGGCAGTCTCTTGACTTTGGAGGTGTGACTTTGATCTTTCATCATTTGAGGTTTGAAGTGTTGTTAATAAAACTCATAGGTAGGGGGGAAAAAAGTATGTAATTAACAAGAAAATTAAGCAGCACCTAGAAATAGAGGGAACAAGTAGCATGGAGGGACCCAGACCACTAAGAGTGCTGGATTTCCAAAAATCACTGCACAAGCATGGACACAAGAACTGAGTCCATATACAGACCTGATTATGGGGTTTAACAATGAGAAAATGAAGGTTAAACTTTTTAAATTTCTCATTGGAGAGAAGAAAAGACAAGGAGTGAAATACTGTTGCCAGAAATAAATGCCTGAAGCATTGGAACAGCTGATAAAATTGTTTGATGCATGCTGAGATCCCAGACAGAACAAGACTGTAGAGCAGGCGAGACAGATTTGGGGATATTTTTTGTGTTTTACCCAAAACAAAGAAGCTGAAGGGCGAACGGTTCCAAAACTGAGAACTCTGACGTCTATATGCAACTTTGGAAACATTAGAAGACTCCTTAATTAAAGATGGGATCTTTTATGGGGCATATGGTCTCCGATTACAGTAGAGACTGTGGAGAGAACCAGATGTAACCTTAGAGAAATGCCTCCAAAAAGCAAGGGCACTCTTGCTGACCAAAGACTATCAAAACAATGACAGTAAATAATATGGATCAAGTATACAGGCTCAAACTAATGCAACCCAAGGAGTGGGACAGACACAGACCAACTGAGGATGCAGGTATCATGGCCTAGCGCAGGGGCCTCAAACATGTGGCCTGAGGGCCACATGCGGCCCCTAAAGCTATTTCCTGAGGTCCGCAACAACACTGTTGTTACAGATATTTCCAATATCATTGTATGAAAAGGTTTCAGTGGTGCGGCCCTTGGGCTAACGTACAAGTCCTCATGCAGCCCTCTACTAGTTCTCATGTGGCCCTCGTGGTGATTTAAGTTTGAGACCCCTGGTCTAGTGTAAAGACCAGGCGTGGCCAAACTGCGGCTTGGGAGCCACATTTGGCTGTTGAATGAAAAATTGTGGCTCCCAGAAGAAGGTCAGCAAATCAGTCTAGGAGTTCAGGCAGGGTTCAGGACAGTGGGGAGAAGTGTGGCATGGTTGGGGATGGTGAGGAGTAGTGTGGCATGGTCAGAATTTTAAAAAACTCACCACTAGCCTGCATGGTAGCCTTAAATAATTATTAGAATCTGACATTAGTAGGATCAATATTTGTCCTCTTTTTACGATAAAATTAAAGTGTGCAATGAATTTTAAACAGTAATTTTGGAGTAGGTAAAAGTATATGGCTATAGGCCTCAGTGGTCTGGAAGGTTTAATAATCAACTTGTGTGGCTCTTGAGTTCCATAAGTTTGGCCACCCCTTGTATAGACTGTGGAAGGCAACATGAAATGCAGAAAGCAAATGCCCTGCCTGAGGCAAAGGTGTAAGGAGTGTGGAAAATGAAACCACTCTGTCACCGTGCTTCAGAAACATACACCCAGAAATATGAAGCAGCAGTACATGCAGTGATTGAGGATGTAGATACTTCCAATGAAGAGGCCAGTGTCTGCAGTGCAACTCTAGCTTTTCCCAACATTTTCAACATACAGGCATTTCAGAAGCAGGCTGAGAGAAAGTCAACTGCCATGTCTGCAACTATGCTATTTGGTTGTTGATCAGTTCAAAGCAGGAGCACAAAATCAACTGCTGTGCCCTCTGGAACACTAAGACTGTAGAAATGTGGCCAAGTGATGGTACAATAAAACCATTCTGAATGCAGTGGGCAAATGTGGGCTGGTACCTTCTCCAAACTTTTTTCTTTTCCAATGTCTGCTTTTCCCTCCAAGGTCCACATAGGTTGCTACAGAGGCCATGGACTGGATGGTAGCATTACACTCCCCAATGTGATAAGGATGGGTAAGGCTGTAACCCTTTCCCCTTCTGCACTAGTCAGCAGCGTGTGGGGGTGGGGGTGCATGTAGTATCCCACTTAAGAGTTTAAGGCTCCTCTTCCCCCAAATTTCAAAGTATTGTGCCTGCCTTCATCTCAAACTTTCTAAGAGCTGCGGCTGGAGCATTGCGCCTGCATACAGAACTTCCATGGTCTGTGGTTAAAAGCCACAACAGAGTATGGTATGGGTTTTAATATCCTCTTCCATGTAGCTTGGATGGCATCTCTCCATGCATTAAAGAAGTTTGTTCATTATTTCTTTTGGGCAGGCAAGATCAACTTAAATTATCCACAGAGAAGTATAAATTCTATCCTGGAAGGGTGAGACTGATGTTAACTCAGGACAAACAATCATTTTGCAATGTTTGTTTTATTTTATTTTCTCCATTACTGACCAACTGATTACTCTCTTGCATTTAGTCGCAGCATTTTTTGGGAAGAGGCTGTGCCCAGTACAATGTGATTCATTTATTTGTGCCTAAAATTTACTTCATTTCCCTTCAGCTGAGCCAGGTTTCAACATTTTGTTACGCAAAAGGAAAAGAGAAGGAACAAGAAGAGTATCTTATGGTGAGGGACAAAACTCAACAGAACATAAAAGGAATTTGCAGTTGTTTATATAGATAATATGCATCTTTTAGTTTCAGTGGTAGGCTGTGGTGACTAGTGATTATATAAAGAAAAAATCCATGTTTCCTGGTGACTTTAATAGAAACAAGACTTAGCTGCTATCTAGTCTAACTTATGTTTAACTCAAGAAGCATGTATTTCAGAAATCCTGGGAAGAAAGTATTTTAAGCACTACCTACGCTACACAGCTACCCCTTTGGAACTACATCAAGCAGGACTACGTGAACACAAACTAGATACCTTTTTATTCGTGCCAACAGGATCGACGTGGGATAGTTAGAGAACAGCATGGTAGAGGTCTCTGCTATTCATATCCATCTAGTTCATAGCGTGAGACCACATACACTTGTCCTTAGCCAGAGCTTAGTTGTGTGTCTCTGGCTGTATTCACCACACTGCAGTTGGAGGTGTGACTGCAGCACGTGTACACATACTTGAACTAGTTTTGATCTAGTTAACTGAAGTAACAGCAGTGAAGCTGCAGCAGTGTGGACTATACAAGCTCACCGGACACCCTGCATGTGTACTCAAGAGGCTACACCATATTGCTTCCTATGGAGCTAAGGTTTCACTGTTACTGTATTCTTTATTTCGGCTAGCTAGCTCAAAGTTAACTTTTTTGGCATGGCTACACTTAGAGCATGTCTATACAGATTGCAGTGTAGACATGCTCTATATCTCTGCTCAAGACTGAAGCAACCTAGATCTCCTGTATGTAGAAGCTCTGTATCAATAGCCATGCAGCACAGTTTAAGTGATATGGGAAGCCTTGAATGTCGCCGCCAGTGAATGTCACACAAAAGCATACTTTGTATTTAATCACAGACATACCACCTTAGAATTTGTTTCTTTAATGTTCCAGAAACATACATCATTTGTTTCTGTTCAGATATAGATTTGGCTTTCACAGTATTTTTCTTTAAATTAGCCAAGGAATTCCACATATGAAAAGAGATGTCATTTTAAACCCTAGCCCTTGATTTCTCTATCCAAAAAATATTTGCGTTGATGGTGTTATATCAGCTAAGTATTCTTTCCCAAGTCCTATCTATGCTGGCACTATGAAGTGAACTAAAAAACAGGAATAATTGAGGGAGGTGGATTTAAGCAGTGGAAGGAAGCAAATGGAGAGGAACTGGGGTATAAAATACTGAAAAATATGGGGTTTGGTCAGATTGTGTAAAAGGCTTATAAATGGATATTGCAGAAGTTTTTTCAGATCATTTAAAAGCCATTTGAAGAGTTGCCAGTCCATTTTCCCTTATTCCATAGGGTTATGCTGTTCAGTTGAATGTTACTATTTTTCAGGAGTATTCTGGGAATGATCTGATGGAAAGTGGTGGATTGGTGTCCGCTATCAGTCCTGGCATGGACAGGCATGACCTTAAGGGTTCACTTCTTCAAAATGTTGGCTCCATCATTGTTGGAGGACAAAATAATTATACTTAATTCAGTTTTTCTTCTCTTCTACCTACACCCCAACTCTGGATTTATTTCTATTCTTACCCTGTTTTCATACCTGACAGGATTCTGCAGTGGCAGGATAATGGAAAGCCTGGATCCTAAAGAAAAAGTGCCACCCAAAGCTTAGAGCAGGTGGGGATGGCAGGTTGGAGTTGTGTGTTCTGTTCCCAGTTAGATTGCTGAAACCCTGTGTGACCTTGAGCACGTTCTTAACCTCTCTTTGGCATAGTTTAACCATGTCTAAACTATTGTACTGCAAAAGGTCTTTGTGAGACATCATTAGTTTGAGTCACAGGTGAATGACTTCACAGAAACACAAATAATTTATTTATATTTAATATTTAATTTGTAATAATAAATTAGACTAATGCATTGCCATGTCTCTAACTCTTGAACATTGGAAAGTCTTATTTGAATTCTAAAATCTCTAGAGATGTGCAATCAGTTAAATTATTTGAATGTACTAGATATCACCCATTCTGAGAATAAGTGCCCTGTGCAACAGGGTCAGTCTTAGGGTTTAAGGGGCCTAGGACAAAAGTCAAGGATGCTGCCCCCCACATGCCATATGAGGGCCCCATGCTTGACTTTTGCTTCTGCCTTGCCAGGGACCCCCGTCCCCACCGCTAGGCTTCTGCTCACTTGCCAGTCTCCTGGCTTCTCTCCAAGGCCTGGACACCGGGCCCCCCGCCCATGGTCTCACTGGGCCCTCCACCAGTTCCCTCCCAGGCCCTCCAGCCCCCTTTGGCTGCCAGCTGCCACCTGCTGTGGGTCTCCAGCTCCTTCCCTGGCTGGCGTATGTTTAGAGCATGTGCCAGCCAGCTACTGGTATATTTAAAGCAGATGTGGTGTGGGGTGCCCTTCCCCACCTGCTAAGACTGCCTGTATGGGAACAGCTTTTGTAAGAATAGGCTGTCCCATTGTAATTTTTAAATTGAAATCCTAAAATACAATGATTATGTTAACAGTGAAAAGCATGTGAGGCAAGTATGGGGGGCAACACCTCTATACTAAAGTGTTTAACAAGTATTCTGTCTGTTAAAATACCACTGTATCAGGAAACTTTTTCTAAACCATAACCAAATTGCCTACTTGTTCTACTACTACTACTACTACTAACCCACCTTCTCATTCATTCGTACTGTAGGTCTTGAGTAAATAATTTAAAGTGACTGCTTATCTCTAACTGTATTAGAGAAGAAGGATACAGGGACAATGAGTAATATTAATAACATTCTCCATCTCATTGTGCTTTGGTGGAAATGTGCATGCATGTCCTGCTGGGATTAAATACTTGAGTACCTTTCTCATCTTATCTGTCATGAAAAATGCTATGAGCTGTTGAAGTCTGTCCTTTGGTCTGACATTTCACATGTCTTCTGAAAGACCAGGGAGTGCCCCCATAACACTTTGCAAGAGTTTTGTCTTAGTACTGACTCCAAGGAAAAAAAAGAGGACTATTACTTGAATTACCAAAAGCATATCCTGGCTTTTTTTCTGGCAATGGTTTATGTCCTTAAGCTAAACTCGATGGCTGAGAGTTCACTGCAACTGAAAAACCAAATCTTCCAGCTTTTAGAGGTAACTGTAGGCTTACATACGCCAGAATCCATGGTTGAATTCTAGGGCATTCTGCAGAAGCTGGCCTGCAGAGCACTGCAGAATCGTGGGGGCCTTCCAAGAATTACAAAACCATTTTTTTCAATAAGGTTAAAGGGGATATTAAATACAATCATAAATGTACTGCTCGCAACCCTCAGCTGGCAAGAAATCAGAAAGCCAGAAGTCTGCCTTACATATATTTCTTGATTGACTGGAACAGTAATAAAGGCAGATGGATACTTGAAAGATTAAATTAAAATCTAAAAGGAAAAGTGGATTTTTTTCCCCCTCTCAGTAAACCAAAAGCTGAAGTCATTTAGCAGTATAGTAGTTACCTCTACATAGTTGTAATAGCCAAGTGCATTTTGACAGGGCGGAGGATGAAACTGAAATGAAAGAGACTGTCAGAAATCACAAAGCTGGAGATACCAAAAAGTGTGGTGTCAAAAGCACAGCTGTTTAAAATGCAGCATGACAGGCCAACTGCTTGCCAGGAAGAAGAGAATTTGTAAGTCAAATCAAAAATCTCTCCACACCTGTGTGACACAGCGCAATGAACATTCTGTAGCTCAGCGCTTGAGTGACTAGCAGCACTGATGAGAATCAAAAGTTGTATGCATGGTTGGGAAAACACACTGGAAAGCAGTACATTTTAAAAAAACAAAACATAGAAAAGAGACCTTTGTGCTCGGTCATTCAATAATATTGAAAGTATACCAATAGTTTGTTCATACTGTCTCCGCTTAAGATACAGCAACATTATAATGAATAAAAGAACTGGAGCCTTTTTAAAAGGCCCCTGATGTTCAGCAGACTGAAACCTAAGGTGAGAAAGACCTATGGACAAAACTAAGCCAAGATATCCTGGAAAAAATTCACATTGATGTACACACCATAATAAAATGAGAATGATATTAAACAGACATGTTATGCATCATGGTATATATCTCAAATGCATGGAGGAATAGATTGATGGTTGAAAGATGCTATTCAGACCCAATTTTGAGATGCTCTGAGCAGTACCCGAAAGAAGTTCAGTTCCCTCAGTGGCTGTTGAAGTCATCTTCTGCTTTAATTTTGGACCTTACAGGCTTTTCTTTCCCAAGTTTTTCACTATGTAGCTGAACTAGCCACAGACAAAAGTACAGTTTATGTTCCTCTTGCCTGCTGGCCCATGGCAATTGCATGGGTCAGGACATAGATGATCAGAGCAGTGGTGGTCACATGTAATGGTTGGAGCAGAAATCGTGAACCACAGAGCAGAGTTTGGATCAGAGCAACAGTCAGAATCAAGAGTTGAGCCAAGGATCAGTGCCCAAGCTGGAGTCATAGTCAGGACCCGTGGTGGGCCATGGAAGCAGGGATCAGGAACCATGGAAGGCTTAGAAGTCAGGTGAGAAGACAGGATCCAATGCAGGAACCAGTCAAGGATTTATCTCATTGCTAAGACAGCTTCCCATGTCTCCTAACTTAAATAGTGAGTCCTAAACTGTTAGAGAAGCCAGACATCTTCTGCAATCAGGAACTTCATGGACAGTGCTTCTAATGAGGCAGGGTCCACCAGCTCACACTTGGTGCCTGCACCAGTGAGCTATTGGGTAGTTGTTGGCATCTGAGGACTGATTGTAAGGACCCATGGACCAAGGTTTGAGAACCATGATCCCTCACAGGCAAATGTAGGAGATGACATCCAGTAGTGGTCACCTGCTTTGTGGGGTAATGACGCATTGTATTTTGGCTGGCTAAAATAAAGGGAATTCAAGAAAAACCCTCAAATATTTAATTATTTTATACTGAACGTCTGTGTTTGTGTTGTGCATTTCACTGATTACATTCATGAACTATTTTAAATCAGGGAGGGTTATAGATAACTCTGGATACTCTAATATCATACAGAGTTTACAAAAGTGATTAAAATGATGAACAAATTAATAATAGTGTTTCTTTTCCAGAAGTCATCCATCCTCGCAAAGAGCATTAGCCTGAGTAATTGCACGCTCTGTCTTATTTATCTTGAAGTTTTCTGGGCAGTGAAGATATGTTCTCCACTCCTATCTGCTTAGAATTGGACTCAAGTCTCATGGGAATGGCTTCCTTATGAGATTCCTGTATTAATCTGTTAGTCAGGCAAGAGATTTAGATAGGATGGCCCCTCTTAAGGTAGTTCAGCTCTTTTGCCTCTGTTTGGAATCCAGAAATATTTAGGCACACGTGAAAAATAATGGAGAGAAATTCTTATGTATTTGAGTTCTAGTCAAAGGTCCAAGTTTAATTCTTTTCTAAACTAGTTTCTCCATTACTAGCAAGAATAAGCTGATATGGTTAATAAATATGCTCCTGCTACTTCTGCTCAGCATACACTCCAATTGTACCCCTTCAAAAGATTCATTTACTCAAAGGTAGACAAGATGACATGAAGAAGTGCTCTTTGTAAGCTTGAAAATTTGTCTGTCTCACCAGTAGAAGATGGTCACATAAAAGATATTAGCTCACCCTGGTATCTCTCAAATAGGCTGAAAAGAACATGACTCCGCAACACTCAGTTAGTGGAAAATATTTTTCCATTTACAGCTCCAACATAAGACATCTACCCATAGAAAAGCACCCTTTCTCCTCTTCTTGATAGGCAATGCCCTTTCATATGCTTTCCAGTGCATTCACATGTGAAACATAACCCAATATAACCTAGCATAATGTGCTGTAAGCGTCAAGTTACAACTGTGATTTACCAGTGTTGGCAGCTTTTCCCCCCATAGGTAATATGGTCTGAGGATAATGTTATAGCTGCAATCTCCAATCCACATCAAACCGTAAAGTACCAAACATGTCATGACCAAGAAAACAAACTTTTCTTCCTTTTTCAAGACCTAATTTTTGTCAGACGTTTGCATATCTGTGTTGCTATATCAGTCTTATATGTAATGAGTTATTTAAACTGACATTTATATGGAATGTTGTAAGTACAAAATTGGGAGAAGGAGCAATACAGATGTATCCAGCAATGTGCATTCTTGAAAATACAATACAGGTTTTGCCTTTCAAAGTACTATTCTGATGATTATTTGCACCTCTGAAACCATCTTTCATCTGATGACATCAAAGCACTTTTTAAATTCTACTTAAACATCATAATACATCTAAAGGGTAGGCAGCGTTGTCTCCCATTTTATATACGTCATGTACATGAGAGAGAAAGACACACATTAATTGACTTACCCTTTCAAGCAGGAAGTCTGAGGCAAAGCTGATTATCAGAGCTGGTCTGACAAGCTTTGAAAAAGCCATTTCTACTCAGGGAATGCAATTCCCTCTAAATTAAAAAAAAAAAAAATTAATTGAAATCCTGTGACTTGTACTGAAATTGAGTTTCAGGTGAAAAAAGGGGAAAAGAAGCCCTAATTATATTGAAAGTCTCATTTTTACATTATTGGAATGAAACATCTTGATTTTTTCCTATCAAATCTACTTTTCATTTCAGTCTTCGGAAATGTTGTTTTACATTCCAATCTTATAAATATTTCTGAAAGTGTATTTGCTTGTCCTGAAAGATCTCTGAAACACTAAGAGCTAGAAACACAGCATTTTGAATGGGTACTACTAATTTCCTATCTTGCAACCAGCTTGGTTATATCTCAAAATCAGGTTCACCAGAGCTCCAGTTCAGCCCACAGATAATAGGTTTCAGTAGCTCCTGATCATAGGCATTTTGCTGGACTCTTCTGTTCACCATTTCAATCTTCCTGCTCACTCCATTGAAGATTTACTAATTGCAGTGCTTAGACAAGTGAACACAAGATCAAGGCTTCAAAGAGAAGCTGGAGAGCTCAAATTTATTTGCAGATTTGACCACAATGCTTCAGGGCTTAAGAAGGACTTTGGATTTTTTTTCTCATTACAGCAGGTGATTTGACCTCATCTTCCCCTATATGCTGTTCCTGAGTGTTCGAACCTTACCAACTGCTTTGATTGGCTGTTACAGTGTGACTTGATCCCATGACTTACACCTCCCTGCATTTATTTCCTCCCATTCTCTAAGTTCTCCCATCTTCAAAGCATCTGACGAAGTGGGATTTTCCCCCATGAAAGCTCATGCAATAAATAAATTTGTTAGTCTTCAAGTGCCACAGGACTCCTTGTTTGTCTTGCTGAAGATGGCATCCAGACTTCAACATGGTACTCCATCTGATACCTCACCAGTGCTGAGTAGAATGGGCAGTTACTTCTCATATGTTACATACAGTACTCATATTAGTTCACCACAGGAGATTTGCCTCTTTTGCAAATGCATCACATTGTTGAGTCATATTTTGTTTGTGATCCACTGTATCCACTAAATCCTTTTCTACAGTACTATCGCATAGCCAGTTATTCCTTCTTTTGTAGATGTACATTTGTATTTTTCCATCCTAAATAAAGAACTTTGCACTTTTCCGTATTAGAATTTCATCTTACTGATTTCAGACCAACCCTCAAATTTATCAGTCATTTTGAAGTGCTTGGAATCTCTCCCAGCATGGCAACATCCATAGATTTTTATAAGCATACTCTCTACTGCATAATCCAAGTCTTGAATGGAAATATTAAATAGTACTGCACTCAGAACTGACCCTGCAAGACCCCACTAGATGCATCCTCCAGTTGGACAATGAACTTTTGATAAGTACTTTTGGGGTATAGCCTTTAAATCCATTTAGTAATTTCATCAAGATCACATGTCCTCAGTTTCCTTGTGAGAATTTCACATGAGATTGTTTCACTAGTCTTACTAAAATCAGGAAATATCCCATCTTCTGCTTCACCCTTATCTACTAGGCCAGTAACTCTGTTAAAGAAGTACCCTTATAACCCTATTATCCTCCATGTTCTTATAAAATTTTAATAGGCTGCAGGTGTAAATCAAACAAACATTGCAGTCATCCTTTGGAATTCATTGTCATAGGACGCTGTGATGACCAAATCTATAACTGCATTCAAAAGAGAATTACCTAAGTTCATGGAAGATAGGTCCATCAATGGCTATTAGCCATAATGGTCAGGGGTGCTACCCCATGCTTTTGAGCGTCCATCAGCTTCTGACTGCAAGATGCTGGGACTGCATAACAAGTGATGGATCACTTGGTGACTGCCATTTTCTGTTCATTCCCTTTGAATCATCTGGCTAGCAGTATCAGGCCCTAAGACTGTAGAAGAGGAGGCCAGTGCTCTTTTCTGTGTGCACAGATCCTGAGGTGACACATGTGTCGGAAGAAGTGCATAGTCATGGCCATCAAATAAAAAGGCAGGTCAAAAGAGTTCCCTTATAACTGTTTTTCAAGGGAAAATTGGGTCAGATTTTTATCTCCCATGATGATGTACTATTGCTGTGTGATTTACATGATGCCCCATATTCTTCTGTCTTAAAGAAGGGAGATAGTGCACCATGAGAGACGCAGTCTAACCAGAGAGTATGTTGAGATCCATCAGCTCCCAATAATTTCAGTATGAGTTAAAGTAACTCAACATTTCCAGAAATCTTTCATCTTTTGGCAGGACTTGAAAACAATTGGACAAATTTGGAGGGGGAGAAAAGAGTAGGGATATGGCTCTTTGCAAGATCATGCCTCCACCTACATCTGCTAGGTGTCAGTGATGGCAGGTGGGAGGCTTTGGCTTCCTCAACTTTAGGATGCTGTTCTACAAAGAAAGACTGCTGGGGACAGGTGGGAGCCCAGTTGATCAAGAAGGGGAAGAAAACCTTTGCACACTAACTCACCAGCATGTGAGGAGGGCTTTAAAATAGGTTGCAAAGGGACACATGATAAATCCACATAGCTAAGCATAAAAATCGTGACCTTAACAGATGATTAAATGTTCAGAGGGACATGGAAAATTACAAAAGGGTCATAGGAGCAAAATGAAATCAGCGGGGGAATCTGCTCACCATCTTAGATGTCTACACGTGGATGCAATGACTATGGGAATAAACACAAATACCTGAAAATATTAGTTTGTGAACTAAAATATGACTTAACTGACATCATTGAGACTTGCTGGGGGAAATGTCATAAGTGCAGTACTGATATAGAGCAGGTTAGCTTGTTCCAGAAGGACAAGCAAGGGGAAAAGGAAAGCAGTGTTGCACTATGCGTCAAAAATATATATGTTTTTGACATCCAGAAGGTGAAAGGCAGATGAGTTGAAAGTCTTTAGGTAAATACAAAAAAGGGGTTGCTTAGTTGGTTGGTTTTTAAATGTTTGCCAAAAAGTCAAAATTTCTGTTAGGAAAAACCTTTCATTTTACATCCAACTCTACAGAATGGCAACATCTACACTGTGTTGGAGGTGACACTGACCTCCCCTGTTCTTATGAGTGATGCTATGAACACTCCATGGGCACCATACCTCCTCCTGGCTTCCCCATATATGATGTTTCCAGAGCTTCCACTCATTTTCCACAGGAAAAACTATAATTTGGCCTAAATTCTCCTTTAATGGACACTTGATTTTACTGCTGTAGGTGGGATTTTGATAACGCATCATTAAAGAATCCTGTAATGAATAGGCTGAGAATAGGATTTAATAAACAAATAATTCCTAGCTAATCTATATTTCTGTCTCTTGTGCTGAATAATTTATTTACCCATGAATACTTCAAGAAAAGTTTGGTACCCAGATATCCATGTACCTTTTTGGTGTTTGACTAATATACAATTCACTTTTCGCTGGCCTCAGCTGAGATATCTTGCTCCATGGAATCTTATGAGCTAGTTAACTGTCGTTCCTGAGCTATATCTTAAAGAAGTTGAATACTTATCTGTCTAGTGAATGCTAAATGAATCTAAAGGGTTTCAGGAATTCACTGGAATACTGTATGGAAAAAGCCTGTAAGAGAGCAGAAAACAAACTGCAGCAATAAAATAAAAGAATAACAATAGTTAGTCTGAGTACACAGAGCTTAAAAAAAAAAAAAAGCAGCAGACTAAATCACAGTTCGTTCTTTGAGCGCTGCTCGGGTGCATTCAGTGTTGGGTGTCCACGTGCTGCAGAGCATGGTTGGTCAGAAGCTTTTAGCCCTAGCCTGTCAGAGCAGGGTCAGCAGCCAATTCCCTCTCTAGCCACTTCCATGGCTATATATGTGGCCCCGACACTGATCCTCCCCATTTCCTTTTTGCACCCTCAGCAAGTTTCAGAACAGCCCGTCCCTTGCGATCATGCAAGTGCCTGTTGTTTCTCGCTGTGTATGAGCCACCCTTTTAATCTCAAAAATCTCTTTGTGGACATCGTTCCACCAAGGACTGGCATCCTCACAGAGTGTACAAGCTCAGAGCCAGTAGATTGCTCCGATCAGCTGGGTACAATGCCAGGCTTCAAACCCTGTGCAGCCTGTGGCAAGGCCTTCCTACAGGATGACCCCCGTGAGAAGTGCCTCTGGTGCCTAGGTGAGTCTCACCAGACACTCCATCTACTAGTCCTTTAAGCCGAGGATGCTAAAGGACAGGGAGCAAAGGCATTATGCACTGGTCATGAAGCAAATATGGCAGCCTATCCCCAAAGAAGTGGGGCCACCCTTGGTGCCGGCACCTCATGCCAGATTGGCACCAGAGCCAGGGCCAGCACAACGCGGTAAGCCCAGTAATCATTGCAGGGGGTGCCGATGTTTGAAGGGTGCCAAAATGGAGACAGTGCCATTGTGCTACAATATGAAATCACTCATCTGTACCAGCGTCTGCTGCGCTGCAGGGGCACACCAGAAATACTAGCGCCGTTCCTGACTGGAGCCTTCTTGGCATCACTCCCATAGGGAGCAGAAGACGGTGCATTCAGCATCCACATCGGTGCCAGCATGTGGTTGCAGATCTAATTCCCTTCAACTGCGTCCTTCTCGGTACCAGGGCAAAGAGTCTGTGGTAATTCCCTCCACCCTGGAAGCATTTGAGGCAGCAAAGGCCCTGTTGCTTTTGCCAATGCCCCCCCCCTCCCCAGGGGTGTCGCTGGTGCCTGGCATACAGGGCCCATGCCCCGAATGTTGGCACCAGTGCCCAGAGTCCTGGCGGGGCCCTGCCTCTCCTGGTCTCCAGCCACATGGGGCCGGAGATCCGAGGCCCAGACGCCTGCGGCCACGGCTGCCACTCCCGGCCCTGTCCCCAGCCAGAGATCTGTGGCCCAGCTGCGCGCGACAATGGCGGCCGCTTCCAGCCCCTTCAAAGGCCAAGCGACCCCATGGCTGCAGCTGCTGCTGCTGCTCCCCGCCCTGTCCTCGGTGGGGGCGTGGGCTGTGGGCAGGGGGCGGGGCCTGGGCCCGTGCCCCGGGTCATTCCTCAGGGCAGTGATGCCCCTGCCACTCCTTAACCTACAAGGCAGATAGGAAAGCCCGCTTTCCTCTTGGGTAAATGGGCTGCACTGGAGCGGCACTGGTCCCTATCTCCTAGCTCAGTGCTGAGCCCACTGCTGCAAAGGGAGGAAACATCCTCAGAGGGGCCTGTCGGCACCAACCCACGCCTGACACCTAAGCACCGTAGGATGCGCTCTCCTTCCCCCAGCACCATAGCATCTCTAGATCTTCAGCGCTGAGACAAGTCCTCAGCACCAAGGGAGACCTCGCTCCCCAAGCATGGAGGGGATCACTGCCGTTCGTGACAGATGGGGCCGTGAGGGTCCATCGGCACAGAACCCTTACCTGTGCTGATCTCATGAATGGTTGGTACCAGGGGAGGTCCCAATGCAACAAACTACCCTTGGTACCGGTGATACGGGGATCCTTTCAACTCCACTTATAGCCCCAGATAGGGCCTTAAATCCTAGGCTGGTATCATATAGGGAAGACAGCTTGACCCACTTTGACCTCCTCTGCCAGGTCACGGCACATAGGTCTAAAAGTCAAGCCCATCGAGGAAACCAGGATCCCCTATTCAGCTTTGGGCTAGCATCCCCCCCAACGCTGTAGCGGTGCTGTTGCACCCTAGCATTTACGACCTCACCAATTCTCACTGGCAGAACCCTGCTTCTATTCCCCCAGTCTCAGATGGTGTAGGTGGGTCATAAATACCAGGTATCACTGGCGGATTTCCCTTTTCTAGTTAACCACCCAAGCCCAAGTCCCCGGATGAGAGAGGCTGTACTAGGGTGTGGAACCCAACCTTTTCCAGACCTTATACCTCAGTCCAGAGAGTGAAGGCACCTAGAAATAATGGGGAAAAAAGGTATACTCAACCTCTGCTTTTCAACTCCAGGTCACGAACCACCAGGCTTTGGTGGTGAGGTATACCTTCAACATCTGGGAGTCTCTAAAGAGGTTTAGGGACCTCTTTCCCCATGAATACAGGGCCTATGGGATTTCCACTTTAATCCTCGGGACTGCTGGGGATCTTAACCCCAATATTTGCACAGGGGGGTCCAGGGACTTGGGCTTTCTAACACAATTTGCAGTTTTTCCCCTCACTTTGTAGAAGAAGCCTGGGCATGCGATAAGGCTGATCTTAGCTGTTGGCTTATTGCCCCCCCGCCCTTTCTCAACACGCTGGACCTTGGGCCTAGTGCTTGAGGTCTCAATATGCTGATCCTTAGCCCTGGTGCCCAAGGATCCATTCCCCTCCAACCCCAGTGGTAAGGAGAGTTTCAGGGTGGGGGGGCAGAGGCCCCTCTTTTTTCCCCTTTTCCTCAGAGTACTCAGTAACATCATTCCTCAGAGCCACTGTCCCTTTCAGCTCCTGGGGCAGCATGTTTAGCAAATTCTCCAACTTGCGGAGGAAACCACAGGCCAATACCTCCCTTCTGGGTTCTAAGGTGATGTCACCAGTAGTTCTTCCCTTACCTTCCGAGGTTACCCATGGGGGGTGTCTCCCACTCCAGTTGGGAGCACCCAATGCATTAATGCATACAGCCAGGTTCAAGGGTTTTGCCTGGCTTCTCCTAGAGTTCATAGGTCATAGTGCCACAACCCAGCTAGCCCTGGAGGGGAGGAAGATTTTAACCTAACCCTTACCCCTGAGGTAGTATAACCACCCACACTTCAGGGGATTGCCGAGTCTGAATTCCCACCACCCCCCAACCTGAAGACTTCCACCAGGCTGGTAATCGAGGGGCCTAAGGCAACTAACTAAGTTCCACCGTCTGGAATAGGTGGCACACTCCTCGCGCTGGTCTACTCAGACAGGATCCTACCCTTCTCTCAACAAAGCCTTGTTACATCATATTTTTGGAGGACCCCAAAAATAATCAGTTCACCCCAGTAATTAAGCCGATTTGTACCAAACTGTGGTGTCTGTTTCTCTGGGAGGATTGAGATGCCTTCTTACCTCGCATAATACCCCTGCCATCAGTGGGTTATGGGTATCCAAGGCATTAGAATGGCTTAGCAGAGTTACATGCTATTCTCCAAGACTGGGTGACAAGCAAACACTCTCTGGTCCCCCTTTTTCCACTTTTGCGGGACTTTTCAAGGTTTATTGTAAGACCTACTATCTCAGGGATCCCACTGTGTTTCGGGACCACCTCACTGGGGACAGCCGTTGTGAAGGCAGAAGACTCCAACTCTGCCCACCGTCCATGGTACGGCTAGTAATCACCTAACACTGAATGTATCCAAGCAGCGCTCAAAGAAGAATGGCAGGTTACTTACCAGTAACCGTCCTTATTTGAGATGGGCTGCTCTCTTACATTCAGGACCCTCCCACCATCCACACTACTTGGAGTTGGCAACCAGAAGGGACTGGGGAGGATTAGGGTCAGGGCCATATATATAGCCATGGGAGTGGCCAGAGGGGGCATTGGCCACTGACCCTGCTCTGACAGCCTAGGGCTAAAAGTTTCCGAGCAAGTGTGAGCTGCAGCACATAGACACCTAACACTGAATGTATGCAAGCAGCCCATCTTAAAGAAGGACGATTGCTGGTAAGTAACCCGCGGGGAACTAACTTTTGTATTTTCTTTGTTTGCCGTTCTCTTTAGGAAATCTCTACGCTGGGTCTGATAGTGAGTCTCTCTCAGCCCATGTCCAGATTCATGCTAGTAAAGCTCCTGTTAATGCTCTAAAAAAAGGTATATAGATGCTGCGGCTGGGGCTGGAGCTTGGGCTCTGAAGCACATCCCCAATTCCTCAGGTTTAGAATGTGAGCTCCAGCACAAAACACAAGGCTTTGTCAACTCAGTTATTTTTAGAGCTCCGGTTGGAGCCCCACTAGTATAAGTCTGTGAATCCACACTGGAAGCCCTACTCTCAGATAAAAGTAGACATGTTCATAACCACAGTGGGATAGATTCTGCTACTGTGCTCTCCCTGATATAAAGTGATCAAGAAGCCTTCCTGTTCTCCATACTGTGGGTTCAGTTTTTAATCCAGCTTTGAAGCACACCAGTGTTGGCTGTGAGGGGCGTAAATTGTGGCTTTCTGTGGTGGTATTTTCTTGGTATAATTCATTTTTAATATAATTTAAAAGTCTTAGAGATATTTTTCCATTCTTGATCTACGTACTTAAGGTTTATTTCTGTATTACATGTTTGGAATCTTTTCAGGGGTAGCTGGACTTATTTTGCTTCTTCATTTCCTATAAAAACATCTAAAAAGACAATTTTATTCTAGTTTCTGGTATGAATCATTGCATGACGATACTCCTGTACTGAGTTATATCAATCATGCCATGTCAAAAGTGTGATTACACTCTGAAAAGTGACTCTGTTAAAATGATATCATAAAGTTTCAAATTTATTCTTCCCAGTGACTTCCAGATGATATTTACAAGATTTTCTCACTTGCCACCATAATCTGGTGTCAGAAAAAAACATGGTGTGATTTTCTTTCTTCCTTTGTGCAACACGCCAGTTGTTGCCAACAGTAGACTCCAGTGTCAGACTTGAGCAGGTGACTTTGTTGATGCTACATGAAAGAGGCAGAGCTGCATATCAAGAACAACATTATTTTTCCCTTTTTCCAGGATCATCCTTCAACAGCCATATTATCACACAGTATTAATAACTGTAAAAATCTGTCCTCCTTTTTCAGAGGTTCAGCTCCTAGATGACTTCAGTGGAAGCTGTAAGATCAGCACCTCTGTAAATCAGGGCATTGGTTTTGCCAGTAAACTGGTTCTGGCAATACCCAGGGTACAGCATTGTCCCCATAATTCTTCAGCCTGAGTTGCCTTTTACATAGCTTTGCTGTGTAAGAAAGCACTCCATGTTTTACTCATAGGCTATGTCTACACTACAGGGATCAGCTAAGTCAACTTAATCAGGGCTACTTATAGTCAACTTTATTAAGTTGGCTTAATGAGGCCCCATTTGTTTAAGTTGACTTTATAAAATTGACTTAAGCAAAGGGACCCATTTAAAGTTGACTTAATAAAGTTGATTTTAAATGGGTCCCCTTGCTTATGTCAACTTTATAAAGTCAACTTAAAAAGCTTTATTGCACTAAGGTAGACTTTATGAGGTCGACTTTAATGGGCACATTGTGTTAAGTCAACTTTAAGGGTAGGAGTTAAGTCAACTTAAGCAAGTGCTTAAGTTGACTTACTGAACTCCAGATTTGCCCAGGGAGCTGCTTGAGTTGACTTAAGCCTGCTTAAGTTGACTTAAGCCCTAGTGTAGACATAGCTATATAGCCTCCAGTATGTAAATCATTCCCAGTTCCCCTGTGTTAGTGTGATATCCAGTCAGTCATGAATTACCCCTTCAGGTCATCACCAGCAAATTCCCAGTGCCATACTTTCCCCCAGAAACATATATCTTATCATGCACAATACTGTTCCGGCCAATACAAACCCATATAGAATCCATCATTCCATGAAGAGAGTATGATATGTACAAATCCTTCTATCTCAGAAGGAATTTCCCAGACATTACAATCCAAGCACAATGGTTTAGATAAAACAATAATATGAAGTTTATTAACTACAGAAAGCTAGATTTTAAGTGATTACAAGGCATAAAATTCAGAACTGGTTATAAAGAAATAAAAGGTAAAACACAGCTACTAACTCACTACGCAAGCTGTGTGAATTCAAAGCAAAGGTCCCTCTCACCAACACGCCTCTCCAACAGTCTTGCTAGCTAAATTCTTCAGTCATCTCCCCCCAGTTCAGTGCTGCTTCCTTTCTTCTTCAGGTGTAGTTGATGATGTTATTGAAGAGAAAGTGAGAAATTATTTGGGGTGTCTGCTCTCTCATTTTATTTTCATTCCTATTGCACAAAGAATTGTCTACAGTAGAGGTTCAGAAAACAGAATGTCTTTGTCAACAGGAACCTTAAGCTGGTACGTTGTCAAAATGTAGATTTTGATGTAGATTGCCCGCACACTCTCTCCTGCCAAAAAGTGATCGCTTAATCAGGTGATAGTCCATTTGATCTGGTAGACAACTGGCTGAGGAGTTGGGTAGCCTTTTGCCTCTGGGGAATTGGGTGGAGACTACTCTCCAGACCATGTTGAAATGTCCCAGTAATATTAGATAGTAGAATCTCATAACTTTATATAAAATGTTGCCACATATATTTTACCAAGACATCAGTGATCAACAAATCATAAGTTTTCAAATGATACCTGACAAGGCATACTTTGTACAAAATTTATCATAATTTTCTTAAAGGGGGGGGGGGACAAGGGATATAGACAGTCAATGCTAAGTGTAGTTATCAGGCTTTGTGTATGTGACTGTCCTGATATTACTGAACTTATGGCTATGTCTACGCTAGCACTTTTATTGGTAAGACTTTGTGTCAGTCAAACCATCCCTGACTGACGTGAGTTTTACTGACAGAAGTGCTGGTGTGAACAGGGCAGTGTTGGCAAGAGCTGCTCTCCTATTCATTATTGGGTGTGGTTTAATTATTCCAACAGGATAAAGTGCTCTCCCATCAGCACAGAGTGGCTATATGAGAGACTTTACAGCAGCACAGCTGCAGTGGTACAGACATAGCCTAAGTTGGTGCTGTGTTGCATGGCTTTTTTTCCTTTATTTTTTTTATGTGGCATTCATGAAAGTGAGCCAGGCATACCGCATGCGGGTGCTATGCAAATTTCCACATGCAGTTTTACCAGTACTCTTTCATCCTCTCTCATCCTGTACTTTCACCTTTCAGCCTCTTTATGAGCACTTAGTGCCAGTGATTAGGTGGTTAGATGTTAGGGTGAAATAGAATAACTTTGACAGAGCATGAGAAGTTGAACCCCGGTCTTCAGAAGGCTTTCCTTAGCTTCCCATATTATAAAGTTCTGGTAGAAGTGGTGACATGATTTAAGCCCAATCAAACTCCCAATTAACTCTGTATGCACCCATTGGCCTCAGTTGGAATTGGACAGATCCATAAGACAGTAAGAATATCTGTTAAAAGCGCATACTACCGGGGGTTAAAGTATAATTTGGTGAGCCCTGGAACCCTCCTAAATTTCTGGGCCCGCTTCATGCACCTCTGGGCTGCCTTTCACCCACCCCAGCTACTGTCCCTCAAATGCCTGTCTCACCACCCCAGATACTAGTCCCACCCGAGCTACTGCTCCCCCCACATCTACCCCCACCTCAGCTACTGCCCCCCATCAGACTCTTTCCCCATGTGCTCCTCCGACCTCATCCCCACTGCTTCTTCCCACCCCACCTGCTGTGCACTTTCCCCGCTGGCTGCCCCAACCCCCCAGGCCTCCCTTACCTGCACCGCCGAGGTGGCCTAGGCGCTGAGCTGGGGGCGGAGGTTGCAGGCAGCACTGGCCAGCTGTCAAGAAAGGGCCTGGTCCCAAGACTGAGTGCAGGCTGCATGCGCTGCCGGGCCCAGAAGGAAGGGGCAGGGCCACTTCAGGCTCCAGAGGAAGGAAGGAAGGGGTGGCTGGGCTCACTCCAGCCTGCAGCCCTTTCCTTGAGCTGACCCTAGGGGAACACGCCAGAACGCTGTGTTCTGACACGTTCTTTCTACTTTTAGGGGCCCCAGAATGCAGCATTCCAGCGCGTTCCCTTATTTTTAGGGGCCACAGAATGCTGCCCCCTAAAAATAAAGGGGTGCGCTGGGGCATTCCAGCTAATTTTAACCCCCAGATACTACCATAGGGAGTCTAAACAAAATGCACTTAAACTTATTATTCATTTGTATTTTAGTAGAGAATTGGTTACACTTTTGGAGGGGGGTATAAACATGAATGTAACCACAATTTAGCAAAACTATGAAGATAAGACATCAAGAGGAAGAAGAAATAAAGGGGAGAACATCGCTACTGAAAAGTCTTGTAACTTCGTGGGGCAATTTTAATGATGGCCTTTTGTCACCCCTTTTTTTTTTCTTGATGGCAGGGGAAAGGCAGCATCTCTGATAATTCTGTACTGGAGTAAAAGTTGATATTTTATGGAAAGACCAGATTGTCTCAGAAGAATTGAATGAAGAATTCTAGAGGCTGAAAGCAGTTAATATCTGCACCACATTAGCAAATCTCTTTTCAGAGCTATAGCCCCTGTGATTTTTTTTGTAGTAATCTGTGGCACAAAGGTATCTTTTCATGCTGTGTAATAGAAAGTATGAGAGAACAATAGTTACCAAAGAAACTGATGTATGATAATTAGGTTATAGAACAGCTCCTTCATGAGACTTTGAGTGTGATCTCATGATTAAAACACCACTAGTGATAGTTATTCTAGTATAAAAATAAATATATATGTGCCACAGAGATAAGCAGGTGCTGAGATAGTCATTTTTAACAAATACTGGCACCAAAAAAAGTTGGTTTTGAGGTCTCAATAACCAGATCTTCCTCATCTAGCCAGCATCAAGCAAATCTTGATACATAGTGAAAGAACAAGAACATTGAGGTATAACAGTGATTTAGTCAAGACTGTGCAAGGGACTTTTCTTACTCTGAATATAGTGGTCTGTACAATTTTACAGTGCTATAAGAGAGCCAGGTTCTTCCTCTGTACTCACATGGTGTAGTACTTTGCAAGTAGTCTCACTGATTTCTAGTTGCAGCTTATGGTGGTAGTCAGCGTAAGTAAGAGTGATTGATAGAATTTGGCCTTTAAGGATTAATAATCTAGGATCTCTTGATAGAGGTGCCTCTATTATCAGACATGGTACAGAGTGCCCCTGAAAAATTCAACCCTTTGTGGGAGGGGCACAGTGCAATTTGATGTCTCATACAAGACATCCACATATGCAAGGAGAAGGGGGATATTTTAGGAAGGGAAGGAAGGCAAGAGGGTTACGTTAATTAAGGTAACTACCCAAATCAGTTAAAGTTAAAATATAACTGCATTAAAAATGGTCTTTTCAGTAACCTGCTTTTTCAGATAATGAAGATTTTGGAAGTCTGATATCGCTGAATATCCTTACTTGCCATACTGTCTGAATAATTCTTCATAACAAGCAACTTCTGGCACATGGCAGCATCTGATTCCTCCTCTCTGCATCTTTCTTCTTCTCCAGTGCCTTTCACTGCTCCCCCAACCCTGCCTTCAAAAGACCTTTTAGATGACTATAAATCACTCATCTCTTGCCATGCTCCCACCAAACATTATTGTTATCACTCTTACTTGAGCCCTGAAATTTGATTTGTGTGTGTTAGGCTTTCCACCTACCTCTAGCTGGCGTTTTATTCAACTTCTTTCTCTCAAAAAATAACAATGTGACATATTCCATCTCCAAAGCACTGTAGCTTCTTTCACTATAAAAGAAAAAATCCAAAGCAGTAGCCATGTTAGCCTAGTTCAACAAAACAAGGAGTCCTGAGGCACTTTTAAAGACTAACACATTTATAAAGCTCATGGAATAAATACATTTGTTAGTCTTTAAAAGTGTCCAAGGACTTCTTGTTTTTATAAAACAAAAACAAAAAAAAAATGTTTGTGTTTTTCTCAGCCACAGGGATTGCAAACTGCACTGAAAGAGAAATGGTATTTGCATATGATACATAGACTGGAATCTGCTGAAGAAGCTTTTTTTAAATTTATGTGTTAATACTAAGGTATGTCTCCGTGTGTGCAATATATGCAACTACATGAAGTCTTCTATCCCTTGTCTCTCTTATTGAACCTGTATTTCATTACAGATGAATATTTGTGACACTGTTTCTTCTCTGGTGACATCTGTAGAAAGTCAATAATATTTTATGTTTGTGGTTCTATAGGGTTTTTTTAATGCAGGGGAGAGTCTTGTAGCCTCTTTGTTTTAATGTACAACCAGTCTTTCAAGCCGTTGTCATTGGAACCACTCATATGCTTAAGGTTAAGCATATGCTTAGTGCTTTTATGGATTGGAATCACAGTTCAGTAATGAATTAACACACACAACAGTGTAGAGCATTCTCTTTCCTCTTTTCCAGATATACAATATTTACAGCATTTGCATACGATGCCAATTGCCTTCTTGATTAGTGACTTTAACTCTAACATTCACTTGAAATAGTTTTTTGATACGCTCTTCCCTTTAGTGAAGGCATGTTTCTGGTGGACACTGTCTCCATGCTCCCTCCCCAGCCTGGGCTCTGTTATATTAAGATGGCAGTGTATGGCACACTTCATCATGTCTCTTATTGAGACAGGTCTATACTGCCTACAACTTTGGGCAGAAGTTGAAGGAAGATATGCAGGTTACTTAAAATAACTTGTGTGTGTCCCTTCAGCTCTGTTACAACCAGCATATCCACTGCTCTAAGTCCAGTTGCTGGGGTGGTCTTCAGCGATCGACTTCTCAGTTGATTGAGTGAGTCTTTACAGACTCAATCAGTCAATTGGGAAGGTCACTCTGGTGGTGGTGTATTTGCCACCATCAGTGAAGACTAGCCCTCTCATCATGGGAAATGTGAGCAACTTTTCTTAAAGAGCTCATGGTTACTTGTTGCTTAATTTCTTGCCTGTAGCATTAGAAAACAGATGAGAATTCCCTGGCAAATCTTCTTTACAGTTGAAGTTTCAATCTAGGGTATGAGCTGAAGGGCACAGGGCTTGGCCATGCCACTTATGAGGCAGCACGTGCCTGAGTTCTACTTTCACTAAATGATTTCTAGTCCTGTTTTTGAAAAGTTTCCCCTTTTCATTTTGATCAGCGCTTGCTGTTTAAATGTGGTGGCTTTCTCAAATCAAGGCCTTGCATGGTCAAAGTAGTTAGTGCCTGAGTTCCCAGCTCTGAAGAGTGCAGTATTGCTGGATCCATCCCACATTGTTTGTTGACATAATTTTCTGGGCTGCCAAGTCTTTTTCCATCTTGCATCTTGGTGCTGTCTCCCACGCTTAGACACATTAACTTAGAATTCCTACACAGACTGGTAGAACAGCAAGCATTTTAAAAGTCAATGGTGTGCCTCTGCGATAATTATCTTACATTTTTATATAGCATCTTTCATCCTGAAGGATCCCAGAGCTTTTCCCATACTTGACCCTATCCTAAATGGTGCTGAGTAACTGCAACTCGCATTGATTTCCACTGGGGATTGCAGCCACTTGGCAACTCTTATCATCAGGCCCTTAATAAACTTTCAGATGTGAACTATGCACAGGAATCTTTTCCTCCACCACTGAGATGCAATCACTTATGGAAGTCAAATAGAGCAATGATTCAGCCATGCTTAGCAGCGCCATGCACCAGTTTTTATAAGGAAGATTATGCTATTCATCTGAAATTGCAGAAAGAATATATACAGGCAGATAGTAATTTTACACATGTTGGATTTTTTAACCAGGGTGCTGGCATCAAACAATAGGTGGTTTTATATCAGTTTTATATCTCAGCTGGAAGATGGCACCCCCCACTCCCTTCAGAAGGTCCCTCTGCTGGAACATTGGTTCAGTAAGGATTTAGGGTACATTTTCACTGCAGAGCTATATCTGGCCCTTACCTGGGTGGTGGTCTTAAACCAGGGGCATTGCTGGCATTGGGCACGCCAGGGCACATGCCCCGAAACTGAGCGCCAGTGCCCTGGATCTCCGGCCCAATCGGGCTGGAGATCTGGGGCCCAGCCGCTGGCAGCCGCAGTAGCCCTGTCTCTGGCTGGGGATCCTGGGCCTGGCCAGCCGCGATCCCTGCGCCGGGGATCTGGGGGCTGGCAGGCCGCGGCTGCGGCGGCCCCCTCCCCTGTGCCGGGGATCCAGGGCCTGGCAGGCTGTGGCCGTGGCGGCCCCCTCCCCTGCACCGAGGATCTGGGGCCTGGCAGGCTGCAGCCACGGCAGCCCCCTCCCCTGCGCCAGGGATCTGGGGCCTGGCAGGCCACGGCCTCAGCAGCCCCCTCCGCCGCTGGGGATGTGGGACCTGGCCCTGTCCCCGGCGAGGGGGCAGGGCCTGTGGGCTGGAGGCGGGGCCTGTGCCTGTGCCCCGGGTCCTTCCCACAGCCAGCGATGTCCCTGTCTTAAACATTGTCTCATGCAAACATAACCATCTCTCAACTGAGTGTGGTGTTGCTTTCAGCTGGAGCTACTTGTCCTTATTAAATTTTATCTTGTTGATTTCAGACCAATTTCCTAATTTGTGAAGGTCCTTTTGAATTCTAATCCTGCCTTCCAAAGTGCTTGTGAAGCCTTCCACCTTGGTGTCATCCACAATTTTTATAAGCATACTCTCCACTCCGTTATCCAAGTTATTACTGAAAATATCGAGTAGTACTAGAGCCAGGACTGATTTCTGCAGGATCCCCTCAGGTATATACTCCCAGTTTTGAAAATGAAGCATATCCCAGAATGTCTCATCTTAGCACAGCACTAAGAACTATACAACGTGCCTCCAAAACTCCTAGCAGCACACTAGTAAGTGCATAGTACCACTGAGGATGTGGTAACTCAGTTATGACTCTGCAGTGTGACTGCTCACACCTGGATTAGGCTCATTCAAGTGCCAATCCCCTCAAAGTTATCACTGCAGTGAAGAGTGAGAGAGGTAGAGAGAAGAGTGGCAATTTCTGAGCTGTAAACACCACTTTTTACAGTGATTAGGTGCTTCTTAAAGTATCTACATAAAAACAACCCAGGCCAGCATAATTTGTGAGATCTGAGAGATTTGCAGTGGAAATGATGGGCCAGTAACATATCTTACTTTTCCTCAATGTTCCTAAGTGTGAGGAACAGGAATAGAACAGGTCAAACCTGCAGTTATTGCATTTAGAATAGGATGATATTGACTAGAAATTGCACACATGCACACTATCAGTAATCTCTTTTTTAAAGATGTCTGGAAGGAAACTATGTATTTTTAAAGAAAAACTTCCAAAAGACTTCACATAAATTCAAAACATCTCAGGGTCTGGTCTTGCATTCATTGAAGTAAATGGCAGCACACCTGTTGAATTTTATAGGTGCAGGATCAAGTGCTAAGTGGGAGAAATGGAAAGATCAGGCACTTAAGAAAGGTCCAGGTAGTAGGAGGCAGCAAACAGAGCTGAAAATGGGTTTTTCAGTGAACCTAAGGAGCAGTGAATGAGTTTTGTGGAGTTGTGTGCCTTTGTTTTTGTTTTAGGTTTGTTTTCTTTTTTCCCCTTCAGTTTACAGGAGCTGGTATAGGGTGGTGTACAGAGATCATCTGCTTCTGATTAGAGGGCAGAGCTTCCCTAATAAGGGGGCTATAAAGAGAGCCCCTCAATCAGGCAGTGGCACAGCTGCAATGGGACAGGAGGCAGCAAAGAGAGCTGAAAACAGGCGTTTGATTGGAAGTTTGTAAGGGGAGTTTGGGGAAGGAGTGTGGTGTTCTGTCATTGTTGGGGGTATATTTTGGTGGTATTTTTGTGTGTCTCAGTGACAGGATGTAATGGGAAAGGCTATGACAGATAAAGAGGTGCTAGCAGTAGTCACTCAAGCAATGGAAGAGACAATGAAGATGACTGGATGTGGATGCTCTGGGAGGTACATGATCCGGGAGGGGGTATCTCAAAAAACTTCATCTGTATGAAGTGATGCCACATAGAGCTGATGGAAAAGATTTGAAGGTCAGAGATGCAGGGGGAAACTTGGGTTGAGTTTAGAAGGGGGTTCGAGCAGCTGATGAAGCAAAGGAATGCAGGAGCTGAAGTGAAAAACCCAGACTTATAGATAGAAGTAGGACCAACAAAATCTGAGAGGAGAATGCTAGGTAAAGAAAGTGGCCATTGGGAGCATGTGACTGTGAGAACCCAGTAGAGGAAAAGACAGGCTAGTGAGGGAGAAACAGAGCTCAGGAACAGGTTTGCAGAGTTGGAAAATGAAGAAGGGGCACAACAGGTAGTTAGTGAAGGTGGGAGCCAGGGGTGTCGCTGGGGCGTGAAGGGACCCAGGGCACGGGCCCAGCCCCCACCCCCAGCCTGTAAGGCTATGCCCCCTGGCCAGGGATAGGGCCAGGGGGAGGCCGCGCCACTGCAGGCAGCTAGGCTGCGGCCTGGCCAGGCCAGAAGCAGACGCTAGAGGCCGGGGGGGGGGGCTGCCAATCCCCAGTGGGGGACAGGGCCCACTGCGGGCTGCTGGCTGGGCCCCGGATCCCCAGCCAAGGATGGGGCCGCTGCAGCCACAGGCAGCCAGCCAGGCCCCAGATCCCCAGCCGGGGATCCGGGGCCTGGCCGCCAGTGGCCACGGTGGCCCCATCCCTGGCCGGGGATCAGGGGCCTGGCCTCCAGCGGCTGCTTCTGGCCTAGCCCCGCCGCGACCTAACTACCCGCAGCGGCACGGCCTCCCCCTGGCCCTACCCTGGCCAGGGGCGGGGCCTGCCGGGCGGCGAGCCAGGCCCCGGATCCCTGGCTGGGGACGGGGCCGCCACGGTCAGCTCCAGATCGGGCCCCAGATCTCCAGCCTGATTGGGCCAGAGATCCGGGGCACTGGCGTTGGGACTCGGGGCATGTGCCCCAGCATGCCCAATGCTAGGGACGCCACTGGTGGGAGCGCAAGGAAGAAGAAAGAGCAGCTAATCCTATACGAAGAGCCGATGAGCCAATGGAGATATTTCCAAACAGGAGCCCCAGGAGGGTATAAAAGCAGGTGCAAAGGATTGCAAAGGAGAAAAGTAGAAGAGATGCAGTCAGCAAGAACTGGTGATAGGCTGGAGAATCTCAGAAAAGACAACTTTATGTCAGTGGGGACTCCCTGTGGAGAAGAACAGAGAGGCCTGTAATTAAAACTGATCCAGAGAACAAAAGGGTGTGCTGCCTGCTGGGCACTAAGATGCAGGATGTGGACCTGAGGCTGAAGAGGAGCCTAATGGAAGAAGGAAAGAATCCTGTGATTGTCCTTCATGTGAGTACAAGTGATAGAGCTAGATTCTCACTGGAGCATATCAAAGAAGACCATGCCAGGCTGGGGACGACTCCTATGGAAATTGAGGCTCAGGCGATCTTCAGTAGGATGCTGCCTGTCCCTAGAGGATGACAACAAAGGTGTGACAAGATTCAAATGATCACAGATGGCTCGGGCAGTGCTGCTTTAAGGAGGGTTTAGGGTTGTATTGTCACTGGGAGGCATTCATGGACAAAAGACTGTTCTCTTAGGATGGCCTTCACCTGAGTAGGGAGGGAAATGGACTTCTAGGAGGGAGAGTGGCACAAATGATTGAGAGCTTTAACTAGAGAATTGGGGCAGATGGTTGGGTGATACCTGGGTAATCTCCATACCTGTTTTTAGCATTGAGAGAGAGCAAAATGAAGTAAATAATGAACACAGCAGTGAGGAGCAGAATGGACATAAACAGAAAGGGTGGTGTAAAAACTAGTCTAATAGGTGATATAGGTAGTAGAATAAGTGTGCCAAATCAGGAAGGAACATGAGCAAAGAAGTAGAGCAAAAATTAAAATGTTTGCTTACTAGTGCAAGGAGTCTAGGTAACAAAATGGAGGAACTATAGCTCCTGATGATAGAAGCAAAACCAAATATTATAGGGATAACAGAAACATGGTGGAATAATAGTCACGACTGGTATACAAGTATCAAAGAGTATGTGCTGTTAAGGAAAGACAGAAATAAAGTCAAAGATGGCAGAGTAGCATTGTATATCAATAATGAAGGAGACTGTAAAGAAACTGGAAGTGATGAAGTTGATAAGACAGACTCTGTTTGGGTAAAAATCACCATGGGGAAATTGGCATGTCCCCTGGGACAGTTCTTGGGGTGTGCTACTGACCACCAGAATCAGATTTGGATATAGATAAAGACTACTTTAAGGCTGGTAATGAAGTAAATACTACTGGGAACAGTGTGATTATGGGAGATTTTAGCTTCCCAGATATAAACTGGAAAATGACTGTTAGTAGTAATAATAGGGCCCAGATTTTCCTGGATGTGATAGCTGATGAATTCCTTTACCAAATAGTTACTGAATCAACAAGAGAGGATGCTATTTTAGATTTGGCACTAGTGAGTAGTGAGAACCATGTAGAAGAAGTGATTGTAGGAAACGTCCTTGGCTGGAGTGACTATGAGCTAATTCAGTTCAAACTAATTGGAAGGCAGGAGCGTTGCTGGCACTGGCACACAGGGCCCATGCCCCGAATCCCAGCACCAGTGCTCCAGGTCCTGACGGGGCCCCTGCCTCTCCCAGTCTCCAGCCGGATCTGGCTGGAGATCTGGGGCCCGGGTGCCCACAGTGGCAGCAGCTGCTTCCGGCCCCTTCCTAGGCCGGGCAGCCCTGCAGCTGACGCTCCCTGCCCTGTCCCTGGCCAGGGGCATGGCCTGCGGTCAGGGGGTGGGGCCTGAGCCGGTGCCCCAGGTCCTGAGCCGGGGCAGTGATGCTCCTGTTGGAAGGATAAACAAAATCAGATTCGTAACTAGGGTCTGTGAATTCAACAGGACTAACTTTTTAAGAATTTGACAAAATTAGTTGGGGAAGTGGACTGAACCAAAGGAACTCAAGGATCTAAAGGTGGAGGAGCCTTGGAATCACTTCAAGTCAAGGTTGCAGGAACTATCTGAAGCCTGCATCTCAAGGAAGAGAAAAAATTCATAGGCAAGAGTTCCAGACTGAGCAGGATGAGTAAGCATTGCAGACAGATGATTTACAAGAAGTAGACGATGGGAGGGATCAGCAAAGAAAGCTACCTCTTGGGAGGTCAGAACATGTACTGATAAAGTGAAAAAGGCCAAAGCCCAGTAGAATTGGGCCTTGCAAAGGAAATTAAAACCAACAGTAACAGGTTCTATAGTTATATAAATAGGAAGAAAATAAAGAAGTGGGAACCCTAAACATTGAGAATGAGATTATCCCTAACACCAATCTAGGCATGACCAAATATCTAAACAAATACTTTGCCTTCATTTTTAATGAAACTAATGCTCAACTTGGGGATTGTGGTAGGGTAGCTAACAGAAATGAGGATATGGAGGTAGAAATTACTGTATCTGATGTAGAAGCCAAACTTGAACAGCATAATTGGACTAAATCAAGGAACCCGATCATCTCCATCCATGAATATTAAAAGAACTAGCACACGAAATTGCAAGTCCATCAGCAAGGATTTTTAATGAATCTGTAAACTCAGGGATTGTACCATATGAATGGAGAGCTGCTAACAGAATTCTTGTTTTTAAGGAGGGGGTGGGGGGAGGGGCATGGGTAACTATAGGCCTGTTAGTTTGACCTCCATAGTATGCAAGGTCTTGGAAAAATCTTTGAAGTAGAAAGTAGTTAAGGACTTTGAGGTTGTGATTGGGATAAAGTACAACATGGTTCTACAAAAGTTAGATCATGCCGCACCAAACTGATCTCCTTTTTTGAGAAGATAACAGATTTTTTAGAGAACGGAAAGAGGTGGACCTAATTTAGCTGGATTTCATTAGGGCATTTGCTACAATTCCACATGGGGAATTGTTAGCTAAATAGAAAAGATGAGGATTAATATGAAAATTGAAAGGTGGGTAAGGAACTGGTTAAAGGGGAGACTATAATGGGATCATACTAAAAGGTGAATTGTTACGCTGCAGGGAGGTCACTAGTGGTGTTCCTCCAGGATCAGTCTTGGGACTGATCTTGTTTAGCCTTTTTATTACTGACCTTGGCACAGAAAGTGGGAATGTACTGTTAAGGTTTGCAGATGACACTAAGTTGAGAAGCATTGCCAATACAAAGGAGGATGAAGATATCATACAGGAAGATTCAAATGACCTTGTAAACTGGAGTTATAGGAATAGGATGAAATTTAATAGTGAAAATGCAGGATCATGCATTTAGAGACTAATAAAAAATGTAACATAACTAATAATAAAAATTATCATCAGCTGGGGACTCATGAGTTGGTAGTAATAGAGGAGGAGAAAGACCTGGGCATATTGGTTGATCACAGAATAACTATGAGCTGACAACGTGATGTGACTGTGAAAAAATCTAATGCGGTCCTATGATGCATCAGACAAGGTATTTCCAGTAAAGGCAGAAAGATGTTAATATTGTTTTACAAAGTGCTGGTGAGATTTCATCTGGAAAACTGTGTAGTTGTGTTTCCCCATGTTTAAGAAAGATAAATTCAGACTGAAACTGGTCAGGGAAGGGCTACTAGGGTGATCTGTGGAGTGGAAAACCTGCCTTATAAGAGGAGACTGAAGGAGCTTGGCTTGTTTAGCCTGGCCAAAAGAAGGTTGGAAGGGGGGTATTATTTCTCTTTCTAAATACATCAGAGGGATAAATACCAGGGAGGGAGAGGAATTATTTAAGTTTAGTGTCAATGTGGACACAAGAACAAATGGATATAAACTGGCCATCAGGAAATTTAGAGTTTAAAATAGACACAGGTTTTTAACCATCAGAGGAGTGAAGTTCTGAAATAGCCTTCCAAGGGGAGCAGTGGGTGCAAAAAAAAAAAAAAAAAAACTGGCTTCAAAACTGATTTTAATAAATTTATGAAAGGGATTATGTGATGGGACAGTCTAATTCGACAATTGGCTGATCATAGATAAGCCAATGACCCTTGGTGGGATAGTTGATGGTGTTGTTTTTGAGTTATTACAGATAATTCTTTCTTGGGTGTCTGGCTGGTGAGTTTTGCTCACATGGTCAGAGTTTAACTGATCACTATATTTGGCATCAAGAAGGAATTCCCATCACTACCACCTGGGGGCAGATCGGCAAAGTCTCTGGTGTTTTTTATTGCCTTCCTCTGTAGCATGGGACACAGCTCACTTGGTGGTGGATTCTCTGTTCCTTAAAGTCTTTAAACCATGATTTGAGGACTTTAATAACTCAGTTGTAGGTCAGAAGTTTATTACAGGAGTGGGTGGGTGAGGTTGTGTGGCCTGCGTTGTACAGGAGGTCAGACTAGATGATCTTATTGATCCTTTCTGACCTTAACAGTCTGAATTGATGAGTCTCTTTGGAATTACTCAAGCTGTCTTCATCACAGTTTAGTCAAACCATTTCTTTCTGTAGGTAATCTGTAACTGCTAACATTAGAGAACAGGCTTTAAATCTAATCCCTGGTTTTCTATTGTTTCTTTTTATTTAGTATTTTACTCTATGAAAATTTAGTAGGGGAGGGGCTATCATTGTTATTTAGGTGCTAAAACCGTACATGTGCCTGAGTACATAGATGCCAGTGTGTGCGTGCTCACACGCACATACTCTTTCACCTGCCTGGGTGTGGTCCTGCTTTGGAACTTGAACACCATTTTAATCCCTTTTTCATAGAGTCATAGAACTGGAAGTGACCATGACGGTCATTGAGTCCAGTTCCCTGCACTCATGGCAGGCCCAAGAACCCTTTTAAACCATCCCTGACAGGTGTTTGTCTAACCTGCTCTTCAAAACCTCCAATGCAGGAGATTCCACAACCTGCTGAGGCAACTTATTCCAGTGTTTAATCACCCTGACAGTTAGGAATTTTTTCCTAGTGTCTAGCCTGAACCTCCCTTGCTATAATTTAACCCTGTTGGTTCTTGTTTTATCATCTGTGATTAAAGAGAATAATTTTTCTCCTTCTTCCTCATACCAACTTTTTAGGTATTTGAAAACTGTTGTTATATCCCCACTCAGTCTCCTTTTTTTTTTTTTTTTTTAGACTAAACAAATCTAGCTCTTTCAATCTTCCCTCATAGGTCAAATGTTCCAGACCTCTGATCATTTTTGTTGCCCTTCTCTGGACTTTCTCCACATCTTTTATGAAATGAGGCTCCCAAAACTTGGGCACAGTTCTCAAATTGAGGCCCAATCAGTACAGAGTAAAGTGGAAGAATCACTTCTTGTGTCTTACTCACAGTACTCCTGTTAATACACCCCAGAATGGTGTTAGCTTTTTTGCAATAGTATTACACTACTGGCTCATATTTAGCTTGTATCCACTATGACACCCAGATCCTTTTCTGCATTACTCCTTCCTAGGCAGTCATTTCCCCAACTCCTTACCTAGAAGTTCATCCTCTAACCACATGATGTAAGAAAAAAAAGCACTAAATGACCTAAAGACCAAATTTGTTAGTCCCCTTGCTTATTTTAACCTACTTAATCACTAAAGTGAAGGCTTGTATTATCGACAGCACTGAATTAAAAAAAAAAGGTAAGGCAATTTAAGAAGAAAGTAAGTAGCTCACCTTCAGCCACATTTAAGCATTAGCTAGTAGCAGGCCATATAAGAGGAAGCAGGGGTAAGAGGACTGACTGGAAGGGACAGGATAGGACTGGGGATGCATATGTGAGGGTCTCTGATATAGAGAAGAACATTGGAAGCCCTGTCAGCAGACAGGGTCACCCAAGTCTAAAGAGTAAAGAAAAAATACAGTGGGAGGGAATAGATACCATATTCCTATGGGACTCCCAGCAGTATCTTGTAGAGAGAGGAGGAAAAGTGAAAGAGAAGCTGAGTAGTAGGAGAATGACCAGAGACAGAGTCCAAGGAGAACAGAGTGATAAATGATATCAAGGAAGAGGTCATTTGAAGCTTGGGTGGCTGCTGTTGATACTAGATGCTTAGTGATCAGTGTGGATACCAATTAGTGCACCCAGTTTGCAGATCAATAAGGTTTAATGTGTAAGGTTTTCTGTAGATACAGTAGTTACATACAAAGCCTAAAATTAACTACAATGCATCATAGTCACTAAGCCTGGAAAGCTGAGCAGTCACTCAGAAGGCTTTATACAGACCAACTTTCTACAGGGGCTCCGCCAGGGAGTCAGTGGCCTCTGGTCCAACTGGCAGTGCCTCTTGTCAAGGCTTTTTCCCCACTCTGGCACTCTGAGTGCAGAAGGTGGGGGCCCGCAACAGGCCACAAAAGCCACTGGCCTTAAAGCCTGCTCTTAAAAGTCTCCAAGGCCTCCAATTCCTGGCCTTGGAGTGGTATCGCTGCCACCACCCAAATGCAAAAAAAAACCTCTTGAGACCCAGGAAGGCGCACTTGGGAATTCCTCCCTGTGAGGTACTTGCAATCCTGTTTATTCCTCTCTCAGGAAAATGACTGAACTCCAGCTGCAATATGAGCTGGAACTGGAACAGGGTTCCCTCTAGTAGCTGCCTGTGCAGTCTAAGGCCCGGGCACACAAACCTCTTGCCTTTCAGGACACAGAACCAGAACTTGCTTAAAAGGTAAACTCTTTAATCAAAAAGAACAGATGATAAACACAGAGAGTTGCTTCTCTGGGAATTAACTTAGGTAGTTACAGGGTAGTGGGGTGGGGGGTTGGGTTACATGTGCTCAGCACAGAGAAATCCAAAAAACAAGCCAAAAACAAAGAAAATACCCTGACCGTGTCTAAGTAAACATTCTCTGTTCCACCCACGCCTGGTCAGTACCAAACTTAACTTATCTTTGGTAAGGATGTTGCTGGATTCTTCCTCAGGCCCCTCTGGCCTCCTCCTGATCCTTCCAGGAGCTCTGCTACATCCAAACAGGCCCAGGCCAGGCTGCTGTTACAATTCAAAAGCCTGCACTTCATTCCTATTGGCTGTCCTGGGACTGACTAACCAGAGTGTTAACCCCTTCCTCCCCAAGGGTTATTACACCTCTCATAGAACAAAGTATTGATGGAGTGTGCCCATTTGTTTAAATAATAACTTTTATAACCTTACACAAACAAGTTTTACCTAATGAACTCTCTACTCTCTATCATATATGCTACTTACCTAAATTGTGTTCTTAACCTTGACTGCATTACATTCTCACCATGATATTTGGGGTCCACAAAACAACATGTGGTGATGGGTGAAGCAGTGTAAAAATATGCTCCTTGGTAATGACAAAGCATACCTCCAGATATTCAAGGATGACTTTTTGTTCCCATCACCATTATCTATGTGCAGCTGCAAGCATACCTGTTGTTTATGTATCACGTCTTATATCCCATGTTATGCAGAAACAGAGACATCTGCAAGGTTACTCAGCTATGGTGGTCAATAGTCAAGCAAGCAACTGAAGCTTTGATAAGCCTGTAGGACAGTGATCAGGCCCCTCAAATTGCACTGGGCCTCCAACAGCTGCCATTTCAGCATGATAGATTTAGGAAGGATTGGATGAAAGGAAACGAGTGAAGCAATTATAAAAAGCTTTATCAAGATAATTAGAAAGGAAGAGTGACAGTTAGATGGGATGATTGAAGTAGAAACAGGTGGAGATGGGGGGAATTTTTAGGTCTCTATGCTTCTTACATAAAGTAAACACCATTGTGTCATTAAAACTTTGTATTGTCGGGATATGGCTAGTCACCACCAGGCTTGCTTCTTGCAGGGCCAGCTCTAGCTATCAGCCAATGAGACCTGGCTTGGAGCACTGTGAGCAGGCCAACGGCCCAGAAGCCAGACCCACATTCCCACCCTTCCTCTGAGCCAGCCACTGCAGGGCTGGCCCTTCCCATCCCTAGCAAGGAACAACCAGCCCAGGGGAGGAGCAGGAGAGCGAAGCCTGGTCTCTGAGCTGGCTGGCTCCATCCGTGGGCCGGCTGTTCCCTGCCCTGGAGGTGGAGGGAGCAGAGGCTGGGTTCCTCACTCTGTCCCGTCCCCCCCCCCACCCCCGGGTGGGGCACAAAAGCAAAAGGCGACTCAGGACACTACAAGCCCTTGAGCTGGCCTGGGCTTCTTGTAACATTTTGTCCTACCGTCCATCCCTCTGGGTATGTCTATACTGCAGTCAGAGGCTGTGATCACAGTATACCCAAGAGCTTTAATCTAACTAGCTCAAGTCCTGCAGAAGTGAAGCTGTGGCAGCAAACACCTCAGCACAAGTTAGCCCCTAGTGGTTAACCGTGATTCAGATGATGGGGTTGTACAGCATGCTACTTCTTCGGATCCACTAGTAGCTAGGCTACAAGTAGCTTAGATGTGTCTGCTTGAGCTGCATTACCCCTGTGATTTCAGTACTGACATCTATTCTCTATGTGTCTTGTATATCTGTATGTGCTTTGGGATGAGGTCTGTGCCTCCTTTTGTACAGCAGGCTGTGGATACTAATGGAAACACAATAAATCATAACAATAATCTTGAGAAAGAGGACAATTGGAATATGCATGTACAAAAAAGAGGAACTAGATAATAAGAGGAGATTGAGAGAGGTGTGAGAACCAATGGGGGGAAGGGCTACAAGGAAGAGTATCCAAGAAACTTTGGAGTTGGTGATATGTAAAGGACACTATACTATCAGGGGACAAGGATAAGATAGTGGATAATTGAATGAGCTTATTCCTTGAAGTTCTCAAGTTCCTTGGCACAGAGGGACAAGTAAAGAGGTGAGGGATATAAGGACAAGATGAAAGTGGTGAATAGGTATTAATTTACAGGTCTGAGAGTCCCAAGGAAGGGGGGATAACGCTTTTATGTGAAAAAGATGGTATTGGTGGAGGAAGCAAGGATAAATTTGTAGTGGAAGAAGTTTGCATGGCCCACAGTCAGTGGAAAAGAAGGGCCACCAGAAGAAAGGAATGAAAGGTAAAGGAGCAAATATAGTTTAAAAAGTCAGAGAGAACTAATAGAGGTGGGAGAGGGGAGTGAAACTCTGGACCCTTGGCTCCCAACAAAGAGGTCAGATGTTGAGGGATTCGGTTTCAGAGAATTCCTGGAAGAATGGCCAGAAGAAATGGTGAAAGGAATAAAGTGATGGTCAGAAAGAAGAAATTCAAGGACACATTGTTTTCTTAGCATCTTTGCTTGAAAGCTTTCTTTGCATGTCTTCCCACTGCACCTATTCCCCCAATCCTCGCTCCTCCCACACTTACCCTACATAGAAGAAGGCAAACTGTTCAGTGACCTCTATAGAAAAACAGCCTGTGCTCCTTCTACTAGACTCACGATGGTCTCTCAACAGACCCAAGATCTAGGAGCATGAAAAAGTCGAGAGGTAGTGTGCTGGGGTGAAAACATTAGATAGCAGAAACTATATGCAGAGCCTCATGTGTGCTGGAGAGCCTTTAAAGAGGCTCCCAAAAACAGGTATGGCTGGAAAGTCACACTATCAAGGTCCATGGGTTTGTGTGTCAAGCCCTGGTTATTCTGGGGGGAGGGGGGCAACAGGGAGTGACCCTGACCCTGAATAAGTTGGACAAATCTTATAAGATTCTTCTTGTAGTGTTTCATGGTCATTCCACTTTTTTTTGCATCGGGACCTGACCTGACTATATTAATGAAAGGTCAGAGGGAACAGTGGTTGAAAAATAAAATTTAAAACAAGTTTCTCAAAACAGTTTAAGAAAATGGGGTTACAATACATGCACTATAATAAATACAGTAAACTACTGTCTTGTCATCTACTCACAAGTGTGATCTCTCTGGCTATGTCTACACTGGCGATTTAGGTTGAATTAAGGAGGCTTAATTCAGCCTAAATTAGTCCCCGTCTGCACTGGAATTTCACAAAGTCAAACTAAGAAATTCCTTGAGTTGACTTAATGAAAGCTTAATTTGAATTAATAAGAACCACCTGTTAGGTTGACCTAAGCCTTAATTCAACTCCTTAGGTCAAACTAAGGAGAGTGTAGACCTGGATTAACCCTTAATTCAACTTTATTAAGGTCAAATTAAGGGTATTTAGGTCAAATTAACAAAGTGGACTAAGTTGACTTGACTTTAGGTCGACTTAGTCCACTTTGTTAATTTGACTTAATAAGGTCGAGTTTAATTCGACTTAAAGTTGAATTTATTAGTTCGAATTAACAAAGTCGACCTTTTTCTAGTGTACACATAGCCTGGGGGGAGGCTATGTCTACATTAGAAGGCTCAGGTAAATTGACTTAATAAGGTCAACTTAAAGTCAACTTTATTAAGTTGACTTAAGAAAGTCACCATTTGGTAAAGTCAACTTTATAAAGTTAACTTAAGCCGGGGGCACATTTAAAATTGACTTAATAAAGTCAACTTTATTATGGGTCCCCTGGCTTAAGTCAGCTTTATAAAGTTGACTTAAATGGCTTTCCTGCTTTAGGTTGACTTTACTAAGTCAACTTTAATGGCCACATTTTGTTAAGTCGACTTAATAAAGTTGATTTAACCCTTAAAGTCGACTTTAAGGGTGAGAGTTATTGAGTCAACTTAAGCAGGTGCTTACCTCAACTTAATCAACTCCAAATATGGCTCTGGAGTTGCTTAAGTTGAATAAGCCTGGTTAAGTTGACTTAAGGCTCCAGTGTAGACATAACCTGTGTGTGTGTACATGCACGTCAGGGATAAAGAAAAGTGACCCACTATCATAGAGCATTGTGCAATGATACCTACACAGTAAACTATTCATGCAGTTACTAAGCTGTTTATAGAATTAATCAGTTGTTGCATTCTCAAGAGATACTAGTTCGATAGTGTCATTGATGCTTGCCGCCACACACACACACACACACACACACACACACACACACACACACAGGCAGTAGCTGTAGTGAATCTTTCTCCTTTTTGGTTGGGATGGCCCTGTCTACATGTAGATCACTTCACTCTGATGCAATGAGGGCAAATTACTACTTTTTGCTTTGAAGCACTACAGAGAGCACAGAATCAGGTTGCTTTCAATTGTTCCTGCTGCGAGCTGTATAGTTACTGTGTGCAGCACCCTCATGTGGTGTCTCATTGCTTTTACTAATTTTGTTTCACTTTTTTCTCTGTTGTCTTTTTATAAAACCCATGTTCTGCAACTGACTTGTGAGTGTAAGCCAAGAGTAAGGGTCTAATCGTGTCCAATAGTAAGTGATTACTGTGATACTGTTAGCTTTCCTCAGAGTTTTTGTTCTTTGGTTTAAGCTACATGCCCTGGTCTCCCCATATGCATGTCAAAAGCTGTATTGATGTGCTTTGATTATCTGAATCCTGTGATCAGTTAGTGTGGGGTGCAGCATGTGCTACTAAATGAAAGTCTTGTAAAGAAGCAAATCTTGAATATCTATTCTCATCTGTGAAGAGACTAAGCATCTCCATACTGCACAGCTTCTTACTTCTGGACTGTGACAACATCCTTGTTACTACAGTCCTGAGGCCAATTCTGAACAGAAACTGTCAGTCGTGGTAAAATGCATGAAACATTTTTGTTACATGGGTGGTAAGACCTCATTCCGGAACTTGATTCAGGATTTGATGCCATATCTCCAGAAATGAAAGCCAAGTGCACGAATCCATTTTAGTTCCTATTTCATTCTCTATAGCAGTGGTTCCCAGTACTTTCTCTGCCATGCCACACCTTGCTACCTTTAATTAATCTGAGGCACACCACCATATAGTTTCCAAATGACCTCATGAATATTCATGAGCCAATGAGCCAATCCAGAGCTCTTTGAGTGGGTTTTCAAAAAATTTTGTGGTAACTCTGCTCAAGCCAGGCGGCACACCAGTTGGGAAACACTGCTGATCTATAGGTTCTTATACTGAACTCATCACTGCAGTACCAGAGTGTTTTCCAGAAGTACTTAAAGCAGTATGACTGACGTCTGTCACATATTGTTTGTTTTCTCATCCTCTCACCAAGAGGGAGAAATGTGTACAATGGAGTGTCTTGTTTTGGCAGGGTTCATACATGCACACGTGCACATACGCACACGTTGCTATATGTTTGTTAGAGAAGTGAAGTCAAAGAAATGCAATTTGCAGTTGATGTGGATGGAGGTGTGGTTTGTGATGGCCCTTAGCTTGCAAGAGAGTTCATTCCACAGGCTCAGAGACCAATCCTGAAAAAAGCTCTGTCTCACACACAGACAAGCTTTACTCTTGTTGTTGAGAGTTCTGTTGTGCCAGAGAGAGATTATCAACCACTGTCGTCTTCCTGGAGCTTTAGGTTCTCTCTAAGATATTTTGGCACCAGGCCATAGAGCTCCTTCAAGATAAGGATCAAGACCTTGAAAATGATTTGAAATTCAATAGAAAGACAGAAAGCAGGTTTGCAGAGAAAGCCAGGGGGATGAGAATTGTTGTCTGCCCTCTCTCCATTGACAGGAAAAAAATCATCCATAGAATCAGAAGGGACCTCATGAGGTCATCTAATCCAGTGGTTTTCAAACTTAGGGTTGGGACCCAGCACTGGGTCACAGATCCTCAGGGACTGGGTCATGGTGCCACCTGCTGCTGCTGCCAAAAGACTGGAATGCATTGCTCAAGGGTGTAATTGTTGGGTCAGGCACAAGAATTATTTCTTTTCAACTGGCTCCCGAGAAAAAACTTTGAAAACCACTGATGTAGTCCATCCCCCTGCTAAAAGCAAGACCACTCCCACTAAAGCATCCCAGCCAGGGTTTTGTCTAACCGGGCCTTAAATGTTTCCAAAGATGAAGATTCCACCACTTCCCTAAGTAACCCATTCCAATGCTTCGCCATCCTCCTAGTGGAAAAGGTTTTTCCTAATATCCAATCTCAACCACCCCAGCTGCAGCTTGAAACCATTACTCCTTGTTCTGTTCTGTGTTACTACTGAGAACAGTCTAGCTCCCTGCTCTTTGGAGTACCCCTTCAAGTAGTTGAAGGTTGCTATCAAATCCCCTCTCAGTTTTCTCTTCTGCAGACTACCTAAGCCTAGTTCTTTCAGTCTCTCCTTGTAAGTCATGTGCCCCAATCCCCTAACCATTTTTGTTGCCCTCCACTGGACTCTTTCTAATTTTTCCACATCCTTTCTGTAATGCAGGGCCCAAAACTGGACACAGTATTCCAGATGCTGCCTCACCAGTGCCGAATAGAGGGGAATAATCACATCCCTCAATCTGCTGGCAACACTCCTACTTATGCAGCCCAATATGCCATTGGCTTTTTTGGCAATGAGAGCATGTTGTTGACTCATATCCAGCTTCCCATCCACCATAACTCCCAGGTCCTTTTCTATAGAGCTGCTGCTTAGCCGATCGGTCCCTAGCCTGTAGCAGTACCATGGGATTTTTCCATCCTAAGTACAAAACTTTGCATTTATCCTTGTTGAACCTCGAGATTTTGTTTGGCTCAATGCTCCAATTTGTCTGGGTCTCCCTGAACCCTATCTCTGCCCTCCAGCGTGTCTACCATTCCCCGCAGCTTGCAGTCATCCACAAATTTACTGAGCGTGCAATCTATCCCATCATTCAGATCATTAATGAAGATGTCCAACAGAACTGTCCCCAGGACTGATCCCTAGGGCACTCCACTCATTACTGGTTGACAACTAGACATTGAGCCATTGATCCCTACCCGATGAGCCCGATGATCTAGCCAACTTTCTATCTACCTTACAGTCCATTCATCCAAACTATATTTCCTTAACTTGCTGACAAGGATGCTGTGGGAAACCGTATCAAATGCTTTGCTAAAGTCGAGGTATATCACATCAACAGCTATTACCACATCTGTATATCCAGTCATCTGATCACAGAAGGCAATCACGTTGGTCAAGCAAGATTTGCCTTTGGTGAATCCATGCGGACTCTTCCTGATCACTCTTTTTTCCTCCAAGTGTTTCTGAATGGATTCTTTGAGGACCTGGTCCATGATTTTTCCAGGGATTGAGGTGAGGCTGATTGGTCTGTAGTTTCCTGGGTCCTCCTTTCCCTTTCATCCAGTTATCCAGGACCTATCTGTTTGCCACGAGTTTTCAAAGAGAATGGCTAGTGCCCATCATGGCTACTAAGGCAGTCACGGTTCGATGTCCTGTGCTGAATCCAGATTGTGCCAGGTCTAAAATATTTGCTGCAATTAGATGAGATTGTAGTTAGCCTTTAGCTAGCTTCCCTGTTGGTTTGCTCAGAAATGGGAGGTATGATCTTGGGAAGTATTTGGCTAGATCCAATGTTTCCAGAGTGGGTGTCTTCTGTGTTCCTCAGGCTACTGCATTTTTGAAAAAGGAAGAGGAGATTTCTTCTCTGAATCATATATTGGCTATTTTGGTGAAGCACACCACCCGTTGTTCATGATTTTCTTTCACAAACCAGGAAGGGTCAGATTCACAAGTCTTGGTATTTAATTTCACCACCTGTCTCAGCCCACTCCACTTTGCTGTTCTTGTTTGGACCTTTATATATCCTCTAATATATCTACACTAGCAAATTAGTCCAGATTAAGGAAGCTTCATCTGAACTAATTTGGTCCCTGTCTACACTAGGTTTTGCCTAGTTTGAACTAAAAAATTAAAGCTTTGTTCAAACTAGTTAGTTCAAACAGTAAGTTTGAACTAAGCGCTTAGTTCAAACTTTAGTTGAACTTTAGTTTGAACTAACGATGTAGTCGTGCTAGTTCAAACTAAATTAAGTTTGAACTAAGCAGTTAGTTTGAACTTGACATGTTTTTTAGTTTGAACAAACTTCTAGTTTGAATTAGCTGTGCTTTTTTAGTTCAAACTAAAAAGTTAGTTCAAACTAAAAAAACGTAGCTAGTTTGAACTAAAAAGCCATGGTAGGTTCAAACTAACCTGTAGTTAGTTTGAACTAACCAGGAACTGCTTAGTTTGGACTAAAAGTCCAAACTAAGCTTCCTGATGTAAACATAGCCTAAACGTCAAACTAAGAATGGAGTAAGGCACCTTTTTGATTGACATCTGAAATACAATAATAAAATATAAACTCTTTATTTTTATAAGAGTCTGTTCACCTATGCCTCCTAATAAGAGAAATTAGTTTTCAGATTACTTTTTTTAACTCTGCACTGAACCATTTGTTTTCTTCAAGTACAAAGTGACATTTTATTGTTGTGCAAATATAATGCTTCTACTTTCTTTACGAAAGCAGACACAATTACAGGTAGAAAATTTAATAAATGTGTGACTTGAAAATCAGCCATGCCACACTTCCACTGAGGTGATATGTCTTCAGCTCTTAAGATGACTTCAAGAATATTGCTTCCTTCAGATATTGAATTGCTACTGTGTATCACTGGAAAGAACAAGAATGATGAGAGTGTAAGGAGACAAGACAAAGACTGACAGGCATTAACCAAACACCATTTTGCAAAGTCCTCAGGGAAATTTGTAGCTTAAGACCTTTCAGATCCTAAAAGTAGGGGAGATGGGGCAATTTCAATTAAAATGGTATTTATATGTTTCTGCGTGAAGCTGGTCATTGCCTTTTTAACACATCAGGAGTTGAAATCTAGAAATGTATGGTATTTTATCAGATTAATTAGAGAGGATGCTAATACTTAACTAACACTGAATATCAGATCAAGCAAGGCAAAGAGGAATGGGGGGGGGAACATAGGTTTTTTTAAATGGTCACTAAGTAGAATGTTGTAAATTAAAGAAATTAATGTGAGAACCAGGTGAACTCTTTAAGATTTTTTGCTCATTTCAAAGTCAATTTAAGTTTTTCCTTTTCCTCTCTCACATATAGTTGTAAGGAATTTTTAAATTGGATAACTGTGGAGCTGAAAGGAACAAATGCAATGGAAAGAAAAAATACTGTAATATGGCAACTATTAATTTAATTTGAATATTTAAAAAAAGAATTTTTATCCCTTATTCTAGGTATCACCTAGAAATTTTTCATAAAAGTAAATACATAAAAATGAATTCCTGGCCAGTTTTAGGTCATTAAACTCTTTTTATTTAAGGGAATGTGTAAACATCTCTGTGGAACACTGAAGGAGTCTAGTAGCTGGTTGAGGGTGGGGAGAAGTGAAAACAGGCAGGAGGAAACAAAGTGTAGATTTTTAAGTACATCTAAAAAAAAATTCTAAAATAAACAGCACAGTTTTAATTTGCACACTAACTGTCTTGCCCACTCTTACATGGTCTTTACTGGTTTGGGGCACTTAAAAACACTAGTTCCATTTACATATAGATGAATTATGAGCCCAAAGTGCAGCGGCAGATCCAACATGCCTCCTCTTGTCTTCAGAAGAGTTCTGAGCCCGTCCTGAATTTCACAATTAGGGTTTCTTTTTTTGAGAGCCAGGATACCACATCTGAACACCTTTGAACATTGCGAAAAATTTGATTCAGAGCTTATTCTGGATCTGAACTTCATTACTTAAGTCCATTTCCAATAGTAATGGAAGGTATATTCAAAACTCCTTTTTCATGCCCACAGTTAAAAATAGACTACTTATAGCGTATTCTGTTTGATTGGTCAGTCATTGGGTCTAATTCTGCTCCCAAAGAAGTCAATGAGATTTTTTACATTGGGAGAGGGAAACCAGAAGTTTGTTTCTACAATGAAATGCTTGGAGTAAACTTGGTTTTTCATTATAGTGCTTAAACAGGTTCACTTTAAATAAAAGGTTCAAAGAGAAATTACAGAGTGAAAATTCATATGCAAATTTGACACCATTAACTTGGGCCTGAATAGAAATATGGGCTGGCTTTCTCATTACAAACAGTGACTTTCACTTCTCTCCACATCCCCACCTTCTTATATGTTGTTCCACACTGTTTGAATCAAAACAACTCATTTGATTTGCTGAAGTGGTCTGACCTGATCCTGTCAATTATACTTCACTGCATTTATTTTTCCCACTTATACTGTAAGTGTTCCATTTTTAAGCTTCTGATGAAATGGGATTTATCCCATGAATGCTTATGAGATGAATAAATTAGTTAGTCTTTAAAAGTGCCATGGGGCTCCTTGTTTATAATTTAAAAACAGTTTTTCTGAAAAACAAAAATTAATCATTTGAACTAAGCAAATCCCAAGAACATGATCTGAAGCTCTTGAATGTGTATGGTTGTTAGCCATGGTTCAAGGGATAATAGGCCTGTTATATTTTGGTATAATTTAATCACTATGGCTATGTCCACACATACATCATTATTTTGAAATAAGTTATTTCGAAATGCATTATTTTGAAATAAAGTCCTTATTTTGAAATAAGTTAATTCAAATTAAAATGTTAATTTGAATTAAGGGAAAGCCTGCTCTCGAAACGGCTGTTATTTCGAAATGGTTATTTCGAAATAACACCATTTGGACATGCTGTTTTGAAACAATGGTGGTGTTTCAAAACAACATGTCCTAAATGTGTTATTTCGAAATAACCATTTCGAAATAACAGCTGTTTTGAAATGAATGGGGTTTAAGCTGTTTTGAAATGACAGTTCTTATTTTGAAATGACAGAGCTTGTCATTTCGAAATAAGAAAACGTCGTGTGGGCCTAATTTTTTTTTGTTTTGTAATAACCAGTGTTATTTCAAAATAAAAGAGACGTGTGGACATACCCTACATATCCCATGGTCCCCCAATTCTGAGTCTCTTCCTACCCTTTTATATTGTTACTATCTTCCTTGGCATCCTTTGGTTGAAATCCTGGTTCAGTTTCTCAGTGGCAAAATTTCAGTTGGCTTCAGTGGAGCCAGGATTTAACCCCTGGATTGTAAACTCTTTTGGCAGGAACTGTTGTTTTGTATTTTCTGAGTTGCTTAGCACTGTTTCATATGTAAGGCAAATCATCACCATTACATTTTTCTTGAGATATGCAAATACTAGAATGGCAACTACCTGCAGGTTTAGTACCCTTCTGCCTTCCTCTGTTTGAAATACTGCTGCCCCCCATGGTATCACTTCTAAAAGGTGAAGGATATTTGAATGTGGTTCTTCAATCTCACTTGAATGACCATTGCTAAATCTGAGACGCTTTGTCCTGAGCTATTACACCACTGAAGGCAGCAAAACAGCTAGCAAAGATTGTGCTTGGCAAGTGATGAATTGATGTTGGCTCTGTCAAGATGAACCCAGTTCGTTTATGGGTAGGCACAAAGGCTATGTCTACACTATAGCTTATATCAGCTCTATCTCCACACAACAGCTTATGTCAGTGAATAAACATCCCTCCCCTCCAGCAGCATAATTTATACTGCCATAAGCACCAGTGTGCACAGGTCTATGTTGGCAGGAGAGCTCTTTCCAACTGGCATAGAGTATCTTCACCAGCTGTGCTGTGTGTGTAGACAACCCCATAGGTGAATGCCTTATTTAAACTGAACCTTGAGTTCTGCAGTGCCCCACACAAAGTTTGCTTCCCAGCTGCATTTTCAAAAGTAAGCATGTAGGAGTCTGTATAAGTTCAGACCAAAATCAGCTAGTAATCTGCAGGTATTATGTGTAGCAGAACATAACTAGCTATAGAAGAACTAATACAAGTGGCACTCTTTTTGGGGAGATCTATTATAGAATCATAGAAACTGGAAGGGACCACGAGAGGTCATCAAATCCAGCCCCTGCACTCATGGCAGTCCCCATGCACTTAAGTACCCTCTTAAACTATCCCTGATAGGTGTTTGGAAGTGTTTTAAGCACAGGTTCGACAATGATGGAGATTCCAAAACGTGCCTAGGCAACTTATTCCAGTGGCTAATCACCTTGACAGTTAGGAATTTTTTTCCTAATATCCAACCTCAACCTCCCTTTTGTAATTTAAGTCCATTGCTTCTTGTCCTATCATTGGCAGCTAAGGAGAACAGTTTTTCTCCCTCCTCCATATGACAATCTCTTAGATACTTGAAAACTGTTATCATGTCTCCTCTTTTTCAGACTAAACAAATCCAGCTCTTTCAATCTTCCCTTATGACTCAAGTGTTCCTGACCTTTAATCATTTGTGTTGGTCTTTCTGGGCTTTTTCCAATTTGTCCACATCTTTCCTGAAATGAGGCACCCAGAACTGGACACAATACTGCAATTGAGGCCTAATCAGAAAGGACTAGAGCAGAAGAATTACTTCCTGTGTCTTACGTACAATGCTTCTGTTAATACATCCCAGAATGGTATTTGCTTTTTTTTGCAACAGCGTTGCACTGTTGATTCATATGTAGCTTCTGCTCTACTGTGACAGCAGATTCCTTTCTGCAGTACTGCTTCCTATGCAATCATTGCCCATTTTGTATATGTACAATGGATTGTTTTTTCCTAAGTGGAGTACTTTACACTTATCTTTATTGAATTTCATTCTGTTTACCTCGGACCATTTCACTAGTTTGTCCAAATCATTTTTAATTGTGATCCTATCCTCCAAAGTACTTGCAACCCCTCCAAGCTTGGTATCATTGGCAAACATATGTGTACTCTATGCCATCATGTAAATCATTGATGAAAATGTTGAACAGAACTGGACCGAGAACCAATCCTTACAGTACCCAACTTTTTATGCCTTTCCAGCATGACACTGAACCATTTATAACTACTCTCTGGGAGTGATTACCCAACCAATTTTTCACCTATCTTATAGTAGTTCCATCCAGGCTATACTTCCCAAGTTTGTTAATGAGAAAGTGATGTGACACCATATTGCCTTACTAAAGTCTAGATACATTAATCTGCTGCTTCCCCTCTATCCACAAGGCTTGCTACCCCGTCATAGAAAGCTATCAGTTTGGTTTGATACGATTTATTCTTGACAAATCTATGCTCAGTATCACTTAGCACTCTTCTTGATGCTTGCTAATAGATTCCTTAATGATTTGCTCCATTATTTTTCTAGGTACAGAGGTTAAGCTGACTGATCTATAATTCCCTGGGTTGTCCTTATTTCCCTTTTTATAGATGGGCACTATATTTGCTCTTTCCCAGTCCTCTGGGATCCTCCCGTCTTCCATGATTTTTCAAAGATTACAGCCAATGGCTCAGATATCTCTTGAGTCAGCTCTTTGAGTATTTGTGGATGTATATGATCAGTCCCTCATGACTTGAAGACATCTAACGTGTCTAGGTAACTTTTAACTTGTTCTTTCCCTATTTTAACTTCTGATCCTGTCATGTTTTTACTGCCCTCCCTTACATCAGGCATCCAGTCACCACCAACCTTCTCAGAGCAGACTGAAGTGAAGAAATCATTTAGTTGCTCTGCTATTTCCACATTTTCTGTTATTGTTTTTCATTTTTTGTTGAGTAATGGATCTACGCAGCCCTTGGTCTTCCTCTTTTTTTTTTTTTTTTAATCCTTTACACCTTCAACTAGTTTGATCTCAGTTTGTGCCTTGGCCTTTCTGATTTTTCCCCTACAAAACTGTGTTATAGAATCATAAAAGTAAGTAAACAAACACGATTTTTAAAATAGCAAATATAATGTGTTAATTCATTTGCACTGTTATAGATAATGTTTTAAAAGTGATTTAGTCATACTTCATAAGGTGGTCCTCTTGGTTATGCCCATTATAAAATTATGGTCTACTTGCAAAATTAAGTCTCAGATCTGGATTTGCAATTGAACTCTAAGTTTGAGGATGTGCATATCTAAGGTTAACTTAACTCTTTTTTTTCAGGTTTAATACATGTTTACACTAATAAATATGCAATACTTTTAAAATGTATTACAATTTTGGCTATGCAGGCTAATAATCCATTCTGCTCCATATAACTTGAAACCTAAAACATAGCCTCCATTTGAAAAGGCTATGTATTTTGCACTTTGGAAAGACACATAACTATCACTTAGGTGATGAATATTTCTGTAAAGGAGCTGGCATTGAACAAGGTGATGCTATTTTCTTTGTACGCCACTAAGTCTGTTTTAAAGATTTGCTTTGCTCCAGTAGTCCAAGGGACTGAAAACTCTATAGCAATGCACTGACTTTGTAGCAGCATATTGTGGCCAGACAAATACATTTAAGCAACCTTAGTAGTACTACAGATAAGAGAATTATTAATTTATATTACAGTAGCCCTTAGAGTCCAGTTCAAACCCTAATGTGCTAGATGTTCCACATGCATGAGAAACCATGCCTATCCTAAGGAACTTGAAAAATAAAAAGACAAGAGAGACAAAAGAAAGTAGTACAAAACAAGCAAGGAGTCCTGTGGCACTTTTAAAGACTAACAAATTTATTTACTGCATGAGCTTTTGTGGGAGAAAATCCCACTTCATCAGGTATTGTCCCTCTTTTAGGGATAAGGAACTGAGACTGTCAGATAATCTGTGGCATAACTGGGGATAGAATACGCACGCACGCACGCACCCCGACTCTCTCCCTGCAGTTTTAACCACAACACCATCCTTCCTGATTGGTTTTTAAGGAAATCTGGGGAAAAAAAGACTCTCCAACTTCAATACTCAAGGTGAATTCACTGACGGTTGAAAGCAAAATATGAAACAACTGAAATGCATTTTCAAAATTAAATGAAATGTGTAGAATACAGTTTTACTCTTGGAATCATTTTCACAAGTGCAGCTGATTTCAGTAGCTTGTCAGTGCAAATGATTGTGACCTGGCTAGGCTACAAAACCAGTACTGGCCGGTAAAGTAGCAAGAGGCAGGAATGGGAACCTCTCTCTCCTCTGATACAGAAATTGTGCCAGCCCCAGCAGGATTCTGTATGGTGAGCCAGTGGAATTTGCTGTGTTGCTTTTGTTTAAAGAAGCAGCACGTGTCCCTGGCTAGTATTTGCATCTAATAAAGGGAAGTACACTAGTCAGCCCAGAACTGGAGACATTGACTTCACTGTGGACTGAAACCCATCAGCCACCCACTCCCCAGCAAGTTGTTATACATCAATGCTTTAGCTGTCCACCTCTCTTAGTGCGCTCCTCAGAGCTGTGGAGAGATTTGGCCTTGCTCCTTGATAAGGAACTCAAGGGCAATGTTCCCTCTAAGGTTTGGCGGCTTGTGTGCAAAATTTTCAACCCGTGTGCAAAACTTTTTCTGAATAAAATTTGTGTGCAAACTCGTGCAACAAAAATTATTGAAAAATCTAGACCAATGAAAAATTAATATAAACTATTTAAAGTTGTTTTTTATTACTAAAATCACCGAATTTATTTAAAATTTACCCAAATTGCTATACAATCAAAAGAAACTAATCCATGGCTTTCAAACAACCCAAGACCAAAGTTATATTCAATCAGGATCCTAGGAGTCACAATTCTGCCTAATACCCTCATCTCCTGTGTTCTACATGCAGAGTTACAGTTTACACGGAAGACAGCTAATTATCACTGACAGCATTTAAGATACACAAGAAGTCGTGTGGCACTTAAAGACTAAGATTTATTTTTCGCATGAGCTTTCGTGGGAGACTCCTTGTTTTGTTTTGTTTTCCTGGAATGGACTAACACAGCTACCCCTTTGGAAATTGGCAGCATTTAAGATGTCTTGATGCTCCCAGAGGGGTAAATTCTATTGAAATTTTAAAAATCAAAAAAAAGATTCCAGGCATCCTTTTCAGGAAAATGCTGCTACAACAAGGATGCTAAACACAGCTGAAATCAAAACAATGGGCTTCTAGCTGCTTTAAGATAAGGCTACAGTATTTCTTAAACGCCTATTTTCAGTCCCTTGTATCTTTACCTGCCCCATCATTTTGGGGCTACATTTCAACTTAAGAGAAAATCTCTGCCAAAATACCACATCACTTTAATGCATTATGGTTTCTTCTGATGGACAGATTAGGGTGCATAGTGAAGAGAATAATCTCATGGCTCCTTTGATTCCCAGTCTTTTGGCTGTTACTATATTTAAAACAAGTACTTATCTGATATCTCCGTTACATCTCTAAAATTTCTGTGAATTGTTCTTCAAAGCATCTGATGAAATGGGGTTTTCTCCCATGAAAGCTCATGCAATCAATATATTTGTTAGTCTTTAAGTACCACAAGACTCCTTGTTTGTTTTGTAATGAATTGTTGTGAGTTACAGGATTTTGGAGAAAACATCTTCCAGGTTCTTTGAAAGCAGGGGGTTAACATGCTCAAACACTCTCACTGTTCAGTCACTCCACTTAAGTAACATCCACACTAGCTTTCAGGAAATATACAACTGATTTTTAGAGATTTTTCACCTCCACAGCTTTATCTAGTTACAGAAGGGACATTTTGGCACCATGCACTCCCTGTTTCCCACTTGAGGAGTTTCAAACTTCAGGATATGAATGGCACTTACTCTTTGCCATGCCTCTTGTTTAAAAAGCTGAAGAATTGCCCCAATTCCGACTCCCTAAGCTCCCTGCCCCCATTCCAGCCCTCCTAAACCCCACCCCCAGCTCCACATCTTCATGCCACCTCTTTCAGCCCCCCCAAGCCCTCCCCAGCCCACCATCCTGACCCCTTCTCCCCCCTCCCCACACACTCTCCCTGCCAGCTGCCTGACAAACCCAAATCCCCCCCCAGCCCTCTTCACTGGCCAAAGAGCTGGGCAGGGGGCAGGAGGCCACGGTGCTGGCCGGCAACCACGAGCCTGGGCTGGAGGCTGGGGCTGGCCATGCGAACGGCCAGACCCCGGCTGGAAGAGGCGGAGCCTCCACAATCTCCGAGGAGGGGAGGGGAGGGAGGAGTGGCGGGGCTGACCCAAGCCCACAGACCCTCTCTTCCTCTGGCCGAGGGGCTGGGCTGAGGCTCGTGCTCGGACACAGCACTCCGGCTCGTCTCCCCTCGGCCACGCTGCCCCTGAACTGCCCCATGCGCGGGGGCAGGAAAATCCTGCACGGCAGGATTTTTTTAAGCGCGCTGCCGCGCGCCTTAGAGGGAACAGTGCTCAAGGGGCTCTATTTCTTCTCTCCTATCCCATTTTTCATGCACCCAGGAAACAAAGACTAGGATTTAATAGCACCAGCAGGTACTAATGACTTATGATGTAGTATAGGAGTATAATACAGAGCATAGGCATAAAGCATATGTGAGTAGAGGTCACTTCAGTGGGTCTTGCACCTCTGTCTAAAAGCAGAAGTTTACTCTTAAATTCCAAAATAAACACCAGCCCAAACCCTGTGATACATATAATAAAAGAGAATGATGTTAAGTTCAATTGTAAAGCAACTAAATGGCCTAACTATGTAATTAACCATTTAAATAACACTGGCCATAGCTTTCGAATGTGGGTGCCTAAAAAGGCAAGCTCCCAAATCCACATTTGGGCACATAAGTGACCTCATTTTCAGAATTACATAGCTGCTGGGTGGAAATAAAGGGGAATCAAACAAGGAAGCAAAGCTGGTGCTTGACCAACAAGTTACTTCTGTCAATAAGCAGGAGAAAGGTCAAAAAGGGGAGCATGTAGCAAGTGCCTCATATGCATAAGTATTGTGAGCATTTGCCTCTTAAGGCATGCCCGTATTTCACCTACATCACACATGCTACTTACTCTTCACTGTTGAATGTAAGAGAGACCCATGAAGGGAGCTTACAACCTCTTCCCATTCACTGCAGAGGAATACTTTTGAGTGCTTATGTACCCACACACATGCTTGCACTGCAATGCTACTGCCTTGTGCTCACAACCAAACACCATGTGCTTGAAGGCTAGAAATAAGGAAAGGTGAGTGTGACTTGGCCTACTGGATTGTATTAAGTTAATGAATTTAGGCTTTTTCTGATGTTTTGAGAGTGAGGTTCATGGCTGGGATACTCAACAGCTAATCCCTACAGTTTTAACTTTCCAAGTGTAGTAATGTTTCTTTTACTTTTCTCTATGAGAGCAAACTAAAAACATCCAGTGAAGACAACATGCTGTACTGCAATGAATGAAAGAGGGTACCTACATCTCAGTTTTGGTATCAGTCTTGTATTAATGATGAATCTGAAATTGATTTGATGCACACTGAGGCATATAAGGCAGTCTTACACAAACAATGGGAGTTTGCCTGCCTGAGGGTTAGAGAATCAGCTTGTGGTGAATGATCAATTATCTGCTTATGGAGAACTAATAAGTGACTTACACACACCCAGTAGTGACACCAGAGGCAGACTTACTATTTCTTAAAGGAGAGGGAAAAAGGTCTCTTTAGACACAAACATCAAATATCTCTCAACATAAATATTGAACATAACTGAAAAGTCTTTGAACATATTTCCTTCTGTTTAAATAGGCTAGTTAATATTTTACATAGTTTTGCTTCCTGAAGGCAATGTGCTTTTAAAAATGATTATTTTTTTAGTACATACCTTGGAGTACTACAGAAATGTTAATTTTTTCCCTCCTTTGCTGCTTAAAGGTATAGCAACGGTTTCTGCCTCATTAGTGCAAGCCATGCTATTTGTTTTGGTTCTTTGCAGTCTGTTCCTTGGCTGTTGTTAATTCTTCATTCAAACACCTTCTGTAGTGTCCCTGTCTCTGATATTTTGGTATTTCTATCTCCATCAGACTATCATCCTCACTAATTTATATTTTATACACTCATGCTCTGTTGCTCTTTCAGACCATTAAATGGATTAATGTGTGGCTGAGACAGAAGGAAGAAGTTAGGTGGTTGAATAGCAAAACTTCCAACCTGTATTGATATGAGAAGGTGGGAATACAAATGGGAGAAAATGTTAGCCACATGAGGATATCTGGGCTGAAATAAGAACAAATGCAGAGGAAAAACCCCACAGTGTTTTTCCTACAGTTTGTGTGCATTCTGGAATTGACTAAAAGTTCTCTTTTAAACAGGGGTTAAAGTACCATTTGGCACGCCCCAGAACCCTAAATTTATGGGCCCCCTTCATGCACCTCCCAGCTCCCTTCCCCCACCCTAGCTACTGCCCCCTGAACACCTGCCACCTGCCCCCCACCACAGCTACTATCCCCAAAACACCTACCCCCATCAGACCACTCTTTCCCCGTGTCTTCCCCAGCCCCAGTGCCCATTCCCTAAGCTTCCTGCTCCCATGTCCACACTCCAGTCCTCCTAACCCCCCACCCCCAGCTCCCCCATCTTCACTCCACTCCCTTCAGCCCCCCAACCCCCTCCACAGCTCTCCAGCTCACCATCCCAACCCCTTCTTCCCACCCCAAACTGAGCTGCCAGCTGCCTGACTGTCCCCAAACCACCCCCCTGCAGGGCCCCCTTACCCACACCACCGAGGTGACCAAGGAGCTGGGACAGGACAGGACAAGGGGGAGAGAGACTGCAGCACCAGCCACCTGGCCAGCAAGACTGGGTCTGGGCTGTGCACACTGCCTGGGCCCAGCAGGAAGGGGCAGGGCTGCCACAGGCTCCAGGGAAAGTGGGGAGCGGTGGCTGGGCTCACTCCAGCCCACGGCCCCTTGAGCTGGCCCCGAGGGAACGCACCGGAATGCTGCATTCTGATGCTTTCTTCTAGTTTTAGGGGACCCCAGAATGCAGCATTCTGGTGTGTTCCTCTACTTTTAGGGGGCCCTGGAATGCTGTGCCCCTAAAAATAGGAGGCCCCAGAATGCCGTTCTGGGGCATTCTGGCTTACTTTAACCCTTCCTTTTAAATAACTTGTGGATTTAGACTCTGATCTCGATACACTTAGACATATGTCTAATTTTACTCATAGAAATTTTAATTTTACTCCCATAGAAATCAAAATCAAAATGACTGTTTTTATGTGTGAAATTAAACAAGTGTGTGTGCAGGATTGGAGTATAATGACAAATAGATGCATAGGAAAGAATTGCCATAAATGGACAGACTAATGCTCTATTTACTGTGCTACCTTGCCTTCTGGAATGGTCTATATCAGTAGTCTTCAGCCAGTGTGCCACAACATACTGGTGTAGCATAAGAACTGTCCATGTGTGCCATGAAATTTTGTACAAAGGTAATGAAAATCAACATAAAACAAACTTTGTTTTATTTTAAACAGTATTCTATTCAACTCAAATTGCAACTCATAAAACTTGTGAAAATTAATCATCAAATTAAAAGCAAGATATCTGTCTTTCAGTTCTAAAATGAGAACATTCTAAATGCAAGTATCCAAAGGGCAGAATTGAGATGACATGCAATTTTTCCCTGGTGGATTTGGAACATTAACACATTTGATTCTGCTTTAGGTTTCTGTATGCACTGTGTTGCAAACCACTCTGCTAAGATGATAACCATAGAAAATGTAAGTAAATGTGACATTTATGAGCAATTGATTCAACTGAAAAAAGTGGGTGTGCTATGGAATTCTTTGTCTCATTGAAGTTTGCCTTGTTATTGTAAAGTTTTGGAACCAATGGTATGTCAAATGTATCTGAGCAAGGTGGAAATCCGCTTCCAGTTGCGCCCACCCACCCCTAATGTACCTACTTGGTATCATTTCAGTTTTTTCTTTCATTCTTTTTTTTTCTTTTTAAATCATAGCCAGATTACACTTTGGTTGTAACAAATGAATTAAATGAAACATTATATAGAGTTAAATCATTATATGGTGATAGATTGTAACAGGGCTTGCTCTTGAATTCCTGGAAATTAGTGGCAAACTTTGTATCAATTTTAACTAATTCATTTTACTTAGGTTTTCTAGTATTTTTTTTAATTGTTGCCTCTCATGGGGTTTCTTATGTGAATTACCTTGCTCACTGCAAAGTCTGTCTCTGAGATTTAGGTAGTAAAGAATGACTTAAATTTTATTAGTGGGTAGTATGTTTCAATGCAAAAGTAAATTTCTAAAAAGGTAAACACACCTTTACAAAACTAAAAGAAAAGAAAGCTTTTGAATTCTTATTAAAAATGTCCTTTTTCTTTTAAAACTTTCTAATTCCTCATGGATCCAGTCATACCATGAGTCCAGTTACTTCTCCGCTGAAGCCGTTGGCAAAATGGACATTGGCTTTTAACCTAAGCAGGATCCAGCTTCATGGACGAAAACTGTGATAAGATTCAGTGTTTTTCAACAGGCAGTGGTTCTAGCAATGTGGCTGCCAGAGATTTAAGCAATGCAAGTAATTTCCTGAACCTTGTGAACAATGGAAGGTTTTCTCTTTCAGCCTACATCTTGGAGTGAATAAATTAAGAGGTGTTTCTGAGGGCTAGTGGAAAAACAGGTTATCTGAAGTGATTCTCTCAAAGGGCTTTCTCTTGTTGCTTGGGAATTTTGTCATTGACCTCAGTATAAGAGGGATTAGGCCCCAATGAGTAGCAACCAGCATAGCCAAGCTTTTAAAAAATGACTGGAGATTTTGAGCACATTCATTTTTGAATGTCCAACCACAGGCACTATAAGAGGACCTTGTTTTCAGAAGGCTGGTGCCCAGTACTTTCTAAAGATAAGGCTACTTTAAAGGAATCTGAAGTTCGAAACTTGAATCACTTTAGAAAATCTTGACCTATATGAATATCATCTGATCAACATAGGCCTAATTCAATTGCCAATGAAGTCAGTGAGGCTATTTGCATTTACTTGAGTGGCTGCTGGATCAGACCTATAAGCCCTAGGACTCATGTAGAACAAAACACAGTTCACTTAGGATAATGAACAGGCAATTCTGGTATTCAAAGGAAGGATCATTAATATAGGTTAAAGGCCAAAATATATTCCATATCTCTATGACCTTCCCCTTAATTTATATTGTTATATTTGTGAGACATCTAGGTCTGTCTCAACTTGCTTGAAAACTCTTTCTCTTCGTTTTGCAACCACTTTTCAAATACGGAAATAGAACGAAGTGGATACGTGCTCTGGCCTTTCTCTCCCAATATGCTAGATCAACGACAACATGTTTTCTTAATGGATTGACTTAGGTGGTCTCAGATCAGATCCCATTTGACCGTAGACTATATTATGAAACCACTGTGTATGAATCCAGTGGAATTGGCAGTCTTTGATTGAAAAAGGTCCAGGGCCAAGCCCTCATAAAGAATGAATTATTTCTTGTTCCTAGAGAGGGTCTCTTTAGGTCAGGGTTGAAAGCATTGGCAGGCCAATGCAACGAAGCTTCCACTCCAGCTGCCTGCATTGAAATTAGGCTGTGGATAAATAGAGGACTTCAGTTTCCAGGACTGCCAAATCCTTAACCTTCATTAGCACAAATATTTGCTCAGAATTATCTAAATATTACCTTTTCAATGTCTCCTATTGTATTATATTACTAGAACAATATTCTTTTATGACAGAATCCATAGATTGCTTTTTAATAGATGCGCAGTAGCATGCACAAGGTACACAAGAATATAGATGACAGTGGGGATATCAAAAAGATAGTGTTCTGACTATTTTCCCAGGTTTTTCTCTTGCTGTATGGATGTTGGTACACGGGAAGAAGTAGCAGGGATTTTTCCTCTTTAAAATAAGCTAGGAGGCCCACAGGGACTCATAACCCAACTTCAAAAACTGCTTTCTTAAGCCACTCCTTATGATTATCTAGGAATCCCTGGAGGCCTGGGTTAGTCTGTGGTCTTGGCAGGAGATTCTGCTGGCCCACAAAGCCTAGTGCAAGCACAGGTAGTCATAGGCATAAATAACTCTGATTTTAATGAAAAAGATTTATATAGTCATAAAGAAAATGTTTCCCACTGAGCCAATTCTGTACATTGCTTAATACCTAGTGCCATTTGCAAACTGAAATGGTGTCAATTATTTTTTATTATCCACCAAATAAACAATAGAGATGATTTTGGATAACACCATTTCTATGCTAGGTGGGCAGAACTTAACTATGAAATATACACAAACTTTCAATTGCTCCTTGACATGGGACTTGCAACAAATCCACTAATAATGGAAAAGTGGAGGGGAAGAATCCTGCAAATAAACAGATAAACATAGCTGACCTACATATGCACATAAGAAAGAAAAAACTCAAAGCAGCATACACTCCTATTTCCTGTTCATTAGTATAAGAAATTAATATGCAGCACAGCATGTTCACAGGGGCAGGGTGGTAGATAAACTAGGAGTACCATTTCAAGATCGGACAATCAGATACAAACAAGGGCATCACTGGTGGCTGGCACAGGAGGCATGTGCCCCAAGTCCCGGCTCCAGTGCCCCAAGTTGCAGGGGTACCCCCTGCCTCTCCTGTGCCCATCCCCGTCTCTGGCCAGGTGTCCGCGGTGGCGCCTGCCTCTCCCAGCCTGGATCGCCCGTGACAGCCACAGCCTCACTAGGCCCCAGTCTTTCCCTGGGGCAACGATGTTCCTGGATACAAATAACTCTTTTACATGCTTGGGGATCTCTTCAAAATCAATTTACATCACCCACTAGAAGAGTTTAACTATAAATAAAAGGCACTTGATTTCTACCAAACTGACAACCTCACTGGCAACTTTTCAGGAGCCTGAGGACCATGCCCTAACCTGCAGAAACTGGAGCAGATTGCAGCCATGATTTTTCTAAATTCAAAAGTATGGTTCACAAAGAATGTAGATCCCAGTATGCAGTGTTCCACCTTGTTATGAGAGGCTTTCCACTGAGGTGAAGCTCAAACATCACAAGTAGGATTGTGTAATCTTTGTGAGACACACTTATATTCAATACAAGGTTCATCATGCACCCTTGTCTGCAACAGATTGCCACTTCTGTCAGGAAATTATTGTTCTGTTGGTAGAGTACCAGGGTGAGGAAGGAGAGAGGAACAAGAGGAATAGAGAGTGACAGCAGTATAGCTGGAGCTTATGTCTATTCTTTTTGATCACGCAAGGTACCTCAAAAAAATTCCCTGAACTTGGGGAAGCAGAGAGTTCTTTGATTTGTTCAACTGTGAATTCCCTTACTAATTTAAAAAGTATCATTGATAGGAATCTGCCTAATCCTTCAACAAAATTGTTGTGTGGTTGAGATGGGCCTTAAGATTACAGTTTTATAAAACAAGAGAATTGGCAATCCTAATGAGTACGGCAGAGATGGTGAAAAAACTCTTTATTCCTTATAGGCAAAAGATGGGATAGTTTTTTAAAAAAGTCTAGGAGCAAACTCATGGCCCCAATGAAATTAGTAGAAGTTTTACCATTAACTTCAGTGGTGCCACAGTTTCACCTCAAGTATTTGATGAGGTCACAGCATGGTGCAGATGCATTACTATGCTAATATTTATCAGTGTCCTTTCTTCATAGAAATATTTTCATGGGCTTTGTTTTAGTAACTAATCAAGTATTTGTTCATAAAACCACATTGTTAAAGCAGCAAATGTAACATAATGATTTGTAGTACTTGGGAGAGCCAGATTGAATTCCCTGTTCTGCCACAGACTTCATGTGAGACCTTGAGCAACTCATGTAGCCTCTTGATGCATCCGTTTCCCCCCCTGTAAAGTGGTGACAATAGCACTGCCCTACTTCACAGGTGCTACCTGCGGCTCAGTACAATAAAGACTGAGGTGGTTGGAGTTCTACACACACGCGTGCGTGCACGCACAAAACAGTTGAAGCCAAAATCACTTGCATGGGGAACTGGATCCATTTGTTTTACAAACTCCAGGTTGGAAGATACCATGGTAGCACTGCAACCAAGGGCCAGTCTCCTTAGTTCTGTGCAGAGACACTGAGTTTAGAAATGTAAATCTTTTGAGCAACCTCCTGTCCTGCTTCCTTTTACAAATACACACTACACGTTCTCCTGTCCCTCTTTTCAGGAGTTTGCTTCTGTTAGCAAAAATAAAATAATCCAAAGATTAGCTCCAACCTCCCAGGTTGGCTGGTCCATTTGATTCATCTCTCAGGATGACTGAGCCCATACCTTAGATCAGGGGTTTAAAACATGTGGCCTGTGGGCTACGTGCAACACCTAAAGCTATTTCCTGTGGTCTGCAATGACACTGTTGTTACTGATATTTGCAATATCATTGTATGAAAAGGTTTCAGTGATGCAGCCCTTGGGCTAATGTAGTAGTCCTCATGCAGCCCTTGTGGTGATTTGAGTTTGAGACCCCTGCACTAGATCTTCTCTCCCGAGAGAACCACTCCCCACTCTCTTATCTCCAGGTGTGATGATAACTCACTTACTGCAGTGAGTCAGCAGAACCATCTTAACCCTTTCCCAACAGAATCAAGACCTGCTAAAAGGGTGGAATCTTTCAGACAAAGGCTGGCAACCTGTTACGAGACCTTGATGAAAATGGGCAAGGTTAAGGAATTAGTGTAGATCCACTTAAACATGGAGTACATACCAAAGAGCAATCACTCTTTAATGCAGCTTTTTCTAAAATGTCTGTCAAATTATTGTAATATAACTAGGGATAGGCTGAGATGATTGTATTTTTGGGTTCAGGTTTAAATTTGTTGGTGCTGAAATATCCTAAGCAAGATTCTTGCCAACAAGAGCACAGATTTACAAAATCTCTATTTCAGTTGCCTATGAACCACTTCATTCAATAAAACACAAGTGAAACTCTTTGTGAATCCTACTCAGAACTGAGGCTAGGTATTAAATCATTTGAAAATCATAGCTCAGAACTGTGAGAGTGCATTTGAACTTGGTAACTTAACTCTTCCTACCAGAAGTTCAAGTGCTGACCTAGCTTTGAATAAAACACATATTATGTGCAATCCATTTTCATTTGCCTTTGAGTGCCCTGCTGCCAGTACACCAGACAAATCAGTTAGTTCTCCAGTTCTAATAGACCACAGTGAAATGTTTCCATAAAACTTTTTTTGTCATAAAAGTGTGCTTCTCAAGTGAGTTCTAAATGCAGACACAAGGAGCAAACAGCTCTTTAATGATCTCAAAGCCAAATGGATTACCACCCCCAAAGATCCTCCAAAGTACTATCTCTGGGCTCATCTTGTCTCCCACCAGGTGAAAACCTGATGGAGCAGCTGAGGTGTTTCCATGTCCTGAACTCATGGGAAAATAAATAAATAAATAACTTGTGCATACATTCCAGATTTGAAGTCCCTCCACTTGGTCTCCTGCTCCAACCAACTTTCCAGCTTTCAGATACAGTGATGATTAACAAAGCTATGTAGCTTTAGAGCTGGTCAAAAACTATAAGTGCATTTTGCTAAAAAATGTTGACTGCACATTTATTTTTCTGATTTTTTTTTTTTTAATTTTCAATTTTTTTATTTAAGTTTTGGGGAGGTTTTGGGAAGTTGACTTGCTCTTTCCTTCTCCCTTTTGTGTCTTTTCTGTTTTGTCAGTGAAAAGGTATAAAAACTGTGGGGAAAGAGAGTAAAAATTTAAAACAATCAGTTTTTCAGTGTTTTGGGATACTTTGTAGAGAAAACAGTGATTTGCTTTGAAAATTAAAATTTTGCATTTTTTTAATTGATACCATTTTTCATTGGAAAAAAATGTGAATGGAAAAGATCAATCATCTTTAGTAATCTCTTCAGCGGGGCCTTCAAAATAGACATGTAGAACCTCAGCGCAGTGGGATCCTGATCTCAGGTAAAACTTTGATGTGATTCTGAAACACGATTAATTAATTAGTTAGTTAAAGTTTTGGATCTGGTCTGCAGTAGTACATAGGGAGAGTGGTATTCTCTCAAGTGGTTAGAGAGAGAACTTTAAGATTCACAAGAATAAATTATTTGACTGAATTCACATCTTTTTCCATCTACAAATTGTCCATGAACAGATGACAATTTTCTTACATTTTGTTAAAATATTTAAATTTATTATTAATATAAAAATCCTTATCATCCTTATCATCATTATTATTATTACTTTATTTATATGACTGTAGTGCCAAAAGACTCCAGCAGACATCAGGGTTTCATTATCATAGGTGCTGTACAAACACATGGTAAGAAACAGTCCCTGCCACTTAGATCTTACTATCTAAATAAATGAGGCAGACAAAAGGTGAGAAAAGAAGCAGAAGCACAGAGAAGGCAAGTAACTTGCCCTAGAACAATACAACAGCTCTGTATCATAACCCATTTTCTTGACCCTTATGCTAGTAACCTAGGCACTAGACTCATCTCTCAGCTGAATATTTTCTCTGAATGTGTCTTAGTAGCAATTTGTTGTGATGTTTGGATCAACTTCTATTTTGATTGTACATATAGGTTACATTATCTGTTTCTGTCCTGCTTACAGTAGCATAACTGCAAATCAGCATTGCGTGGGACTACTCAGTTACAAATTCAAAATTTTTGCTTTGCACAAACAATTTGTAACACAACTTAAAATTTGTTACTTCAGCAAACACTTCTTCCAGTACTTTTTTTGTTTGTTTGTTTTGGCTAGAATTTTCTTTGAAAGGAAATGTAAAACAGAAATATAAAGTTAATAAAACTTAATTTAAAAATTCAAATATATTAAGTCTTTTTTCCAGCAATATTTGTTCAGTTCTCAGAAGCCAGGCACAAACCATATAGGGTTTTGTTGCTCAGAACTAACATTAGTGTTGACCATATTGATAATGATTCATGGTAAGTATAGCACCACATAATAGCGGGATTTAGACATAATAAGTACTTTGAGAATGCATGACTACTTCATCTTCTAAACCACAGTGCAGATACAATGTAAATACTTTGGACCAACTGAGATTAATTACCAAGTAAGCTACAGGAACATGTAATTATTATGTAGCCCTATGATAATTACCAAGTAAAACTGCTGTAGTTACCACATAAATAAAATGTACTAAGTGATAGTATATTTGTTCCCTGTAGTGCAAAGTTTTGCCACTCATTCATGTCAGGATTTTCATCTAGGAGTTAATCCATTCACTGAGTCTTCTATAAATGTGTCCCTGTGCATCTCCCAGCACTACTTCTTAAGAACATAATCTCACATCCTTCGCCCACCCCAAATTCCTCTGTAGGATTGGGTCCTAACATAAGGGAGAAGGACATGGGATTAGTTCTATTTCATTTTACAAACAGGTTATTCTCATCACACTACTGTCTCTACTGCCGTACAATTATGGGCACGTATTGAACTTGACAGAGATTTCTGTAAAGGGAACAGCAAGTGGGTTCCACAAGCCTGTTCCACTTGATATTGGCACCTACACTTCTTTGCATTCATAGTATCTTCCACATATGCTAGCTCCATAAAATAATATTGCTGTCACTGCAAACCTTATTTACACATTTTGCTTCAAACATCACTAAAAACTTCCCCCTAAGACTTCCTTAACATATTGGGCCAAATGATTTGCATGTGTCCTGAAAAAGGAAGGGTTAATTATTTTTCAAGGCAGCACTGGTGCAATAGCACGTCCATTTCTGGTGTCCACCATTCGAGAAAGATATTCTCAAGGCCTACAGTAGATTCTCCATCACTGACCATTTTTAAATCAATGTTGAATAATTTTCTGAAAAATATAGTCTAGTTAAAACAGGAATTAATTTGGGGCACTTCTGTGGCCTGTGTTAGACAGAGGAGTCTGGTGAGATGATCAGTATTCCCTTCTGGCTTTTTAATCTCTGGACTAATTGAGATCATTGTGTTCTGGCCTAATTCCCACTTAGGCAGAATAGAATTATCCATCTTTTTTAAAACATAATGCTTGTGTAATGTTAATGCTCTTCACTCCCCTCTCCCCCCCAAAAAAGATTGCATCTTCAAACTGACTACCATAATCCACCTCAAAGATGGCTTTACTTTTTGTCAATTTCAAAAGGGGTAACCATGTTAGTCTGGTCCAGTAAAAAAACAACAAGGAGTTGTGTGGCACTTTGACTAACAGATTTATTTTTTGCATGAGCTTTCGTGGGAGAAAATCCCACTTCCTCAGATGCTTCAAAGATGAGTGAACTTACAGAAAGGAATGAAACTTTACTTTTTATTTATATAAGATGCTTGCTTCTTTTCCAGAAAGTGAGAGTCAGTCTTCCAAAGGTCTCCATTTAACCAGTTGTGTACTGAAAGAGAGGAGTGTGGAGGAAAGTGGCATGCCCCCCAGATGCCAGCCTGGGGAAGGGGCTGCAGCCGAGCCCATCTTGGGGAAGTTATTCCCCTGCTATTGCCAGAGGGCAGACTTTAACATCCCCACTTGGCTACCAAGAACTCTAGCTGCAGAGAAAACCAGAATCCTCTCCATGTTGGGTACAGGGGTACCATTGCAGAGGAGGGGGCTTTTGCCTCACCCTGATTTTCCTAACAGGTAGGAGCAACATTGCTTGCTCTGCTCCTCTTACCCCCTCCCCTCACTGGCCTAATTTTTGCTTAGCCAATAGAAATGCAACATGTGGCAGGGTCAATAACAGGACTCTGAAGCACTTTTTCAATCTTAAGCCAGACTTAGCTGGTGGAAGCAAGCTCTCAGAAGGCTCTGTGCTTAGTCTAAGGATGTTGTAGACTTCATCATGGTCTGCCCCTTGCCTTCACATTGACATGGTAAAAAGGGAGAAGCAAGCTTCTTCTGCTGTTCAGGGGATGATAAGCCTCAAAGACAGTCCAGCTTTGGAAGTTTACCACAACCAGGGAGCCAAGGGGACCCCAACCACATGGGAGCCAGACAGCCAACCCAATGGAAAGACTCCACATTATACCTTCCCTTACCACTGGGCATCCACTCTTGTCATTCCCATTCCCATTTGCACCCACCGCTCCCACAGAAACACACACACAACACAAACAAGTGGTGCCAATTGGGGGGGGGGGTAAGAAAATTCAAGTGTTGGCCCCCAGGCACTGGAGACTCATGGGTATGCCACTCCATTTAACTGGTTTCATTTTTCTGACAGTGCTATCTGAACATTCATTGGAATGTTTTGAAAATGTTATACGCAGACATGGTGACCAAAAAACAGCCTGGATAATGGTAAGAAAAAAAACCATTGTTATTATAGGCACAGTCTTTTCTGGTTCTTCATCTTTGTCTCTGACACTGTATGATGCTTAATGGCATGTTATGGCTTTAATAATGCACATTAGTTTTTCCACACACCTAGAAAATAAAGTCCAGCACTGGACTGCGCCAAACTTTCGTTGATGCTTTTGAGGTGCCTGAGGTGGTGAGACACTACTTAGCTATTTGGACTTAAAGCTGCACTAGAATAACAAAGTTGCATCATATAAAAGTAAATTAAAAAGTTCTTCATTGATGAATAGGACAGCCTTCACATTCTTTGTCACTTACAAAGTCTAAATCATTTAAAACCTCAGTGGTTACCCTCCATATAGATTAAAAGCAATAGCATTTTATTATACTCCCTGCAGCATAGTATATGTTGAGGTTTTCAAGAACACCCATTTTAGTGAGCAATATATATTAATGCAGAGTATCATTTTCTTAGAGGCTATAGTTTTCTTTTACAGAAGAAATAATGACTATGGAATAACATTTCAGAGGCTGAGAGCACACAGGTATATTTAATTTGCATCATCTTGCTTTTCTTTTTCTCATGCCACAAGGGAAATTCTAGAAACTTTTGGTACAGAGGCTTTTTTTGTGTGCAAACAGCTCTCTCTTGTCTCAATTTAGCCTTTCATTTCACCTGTGATCTTATAAATTCTGGAAAGTTCTAGACATAAATTGCAGCAAAAATCAACAAAAGCAGCTAGATACTGATGGCCAAATGCAGGAGTTGCATCTGGCCAAAGGAAGTTCAGATGCTGCAAGGCATGTGCACATCCTAAGGCACACAACTGAAGGCCCAATGAGATATAAGGGGGATAAAATCAGTGACCGAATGGAGAGAACAACAGTGAGTGAGAGGATATTTTAGAGGGACACAGGGGCATAACAAGGATGAATAAAATAAAATAGATTGATGGAAAATGAATGCTGAATGTCAGGAGATAATCTCTAGCTGTGAGAGAGATTAGATTGTGTAATAGTCTCCCAGGTCAAAATTTTGGAAACCCTGTTACTTGACATTTAAAACTGGACTGATCAAAATACTCCTAGTGGATACATTTAAAGAATAATATTGTATTGGCATAGAGTCAGTGTGGAAAGGCTTAATACTGTAAAAGCTCTTCTCTAATTACCATGATTCAAAGGGGTAGTCATGTTAGTCTAGTTCAGTAAGACAAACAAGGAGCTCAGTGGCACTTTAAAGACTAACAGATTTATTTATTGCATGAGCTTTTGTGGGAGAAAATCCCTGTCAAAGTGAGATTTTCTCCCACAAAAGCTCATGCAATAAATAAATTTGTTAGTCTTTAAGTGCCACAGAACTACTTGTTTGTTCTAATTACCATGATTCTTTGATTGTATTTTTAAAAGCCATTATTTTTTTTATCCAGGTTTTTTTTTTGGTAGTTTACGCATTTAAAGACAGCTTTATAAAAGTAAACTCCAGAATTGTTAGAAGACCCATTTGCACATGTAAATAGGGAGTTTCACAGCTGCCTGTGATGTTAACCCAATTCATACGATGACTTCAGGAACTACTGCAATAGGTGGTGTGGCTTTCCAAATGCTCAACCACTCATTCAAACCTCCAAGTTTATGCACTTGGGCCTATTACTGCAACCAAGGTCTTTATAGTTGTCTCTCCATTTTTTGGTAAAGTCTTATTGAAATCGTGCGTGCATGCGAGAGAGAGAACATTTACTACTACTATAACGGAACTAGCTTTCCAGTCCTTAGTAATGCACTAAACCTTTTTAAATATGAAAGACATGTCGCTGATATGTTTAGATCAGTCCTTCTTATAAAAGTGGTTTCTCAAAACATATGCACACAAATGCTTTTTTCTTCTCCTATTCCTACATGTTTCCAATAAGTGAAAGAGAAAGGAATTAAATGATTGATGGACCAAGGTTATGATGGAAGAGGATCCAAACCCAATATTTCCATATTCCAACAAAGGGACAAAAAGCTGAACAGCTTGGAGCAGAGTTTGAACAGCAGGGAGATGAGGTAGCAAAATGTTTGCTTCCTCTACTTAACAAGTTATGCTATCTTCATATGGGGTGATAGCTTTTTACGTTAACTATTTATTCTGAAATTTTAAATGATTATATGTAGTTTCTTTTTTTACATGGAAGAGGTAGGGCTTGATGGTTTGGGGCCCAGCTTGACATCTGTCAACTTTAGTGTGTTTTTTTTCCATTAATTTCAATGGTATTGGATGTAGATATTTGGGGTAAGATTGTCAAAAACCCTAAGTACCTGTAGGAAGACAAGTCCCATGGAAAGCCTAAGAATTTGTCTTCCTCAGCAGCGGCTCCAGAAGTTTTTGTATGGGGGGGCATAGAGGGGGCACAGTGAATTTCAGGGTGGGCAAGCGCTCATCCTGAACTTATTTTCTCTGAAATAAATCCTACTGATTTAGATGAAATTACATGACATGGTTTGCTCTTTATACTGCAAGCCAGCATTAACCAGCTAAATTCAAATTACAACAAGGAAAACAGCTTCCAAACAAGCCCTATGTAAACATTCTACGTACAAATTAGGCAGAACAGAACACTGGTAATAGATTTCTTTCAAATACAGTAGCTTACTTTTGAGCTAATACCAGTACAGACACATCCAGGAATACACTAGGTGTCAGTGAAAGGAAGCAGAGCAAACTGAGACAAGACAACCCCTAGCCAGGTAAGAAAGCCAAGACATGCTGCTGTTTATCCAAGGTCTGGTTGATCAAGCCAGCAGTACACAAATGGGCTTTCTCCTTCATCTCAGACTCAATGGCTATGTCTATTTCTGGAACACTTAGTTCAGACTTGTTAGTCTAAACTCACAAGTTCGAGGTTAGTTCAAACTAACCGTGCGTTCTAGTTTGAACTAGAATGCCAGGATAGTTCAAACTAACTGGCTTAGTTCGAACTTCTTCAGTTCAAACTAAGCTTTAGTCTGAGTCTTTCCTGTGCCTATTTCGAACTGAAGTTCAAACTAAGCATGAAAGTCCAGACTAACCCACAGTACTTACAAGTTCGAACTAAGCTTTCTTTAGTCCAAACTAAGAAATTTCTTAGTTCAGACTAGGTAAAGCCTAGTATGGCCATGGGCTACATTAGTCCAGACTAAGCCTTAGTCTGGACTAATTTTCCAGTGTAGACATAGCCAGAGAGATCACCAGAGTCTGCATAGCAGCTCTTCTTTGATTTGTGATTCTTGTTTCAATTATTCCCTAAGGATCAGCCCTTACCCTCCTGTAACACTGTACAACAACCATCCAAAATAGTCCTCTGCTGTATAATGTGTCCTAATAGAATCAGATGCCAGTCACAAGCAAGAAGGAAATGAAGATGACATTAACCTAAATGGTTTTTTGTAAGCTTGGGCTGTGAGCGGTCTTCTTGGTGGTCTCTGTGATCAGTGGGCCTGTGTGATCTGTGGTAAATTACTTTGGTTTGATCAACCTAAGCTTCTCTGGGGACTTTTGGACTGTAAGGATGAGAACTACTTTGGATGTGCTATGTAAAGAGCACTTGGGGGTGATCCTTCACAGTACAGGTTGTCTAGAATTTGAAATTGCAAAAGAATTGAAATGAGATTTGTGAATAAAGAAGAGCTGATAACCTCTGGTTGTGGTGATCTTTCAGAAATGAAATGGTGACAGCATGTATACCGCAAGGTGTTAGGGAGTTGACCCATTCTGGTGATGTTCTTCCTTATGTGTGAGATGTCTTCTTTCTGCAGTTTGATCAAGTGGGAAGTCAGTGAGAGGGAGGCAAACAGAGACAAAATAGAGATGTGAATATCTACAAAAGTGGAATCTGCCCATTCTTATGCAGTTCTTCAAAGTAGTTAACCACTGCTTCAAGATCAAGGGCTTTGGAAAGTCTCTTTTCTATTGCCAGTATGGCAATGTTACACAGGTGTTCATTGCCCATACTGTTCCTCAAAGAGATCTTAATTTGGCGCAGACACAAAAATGTCAATTCACAGCCTGCATTTGATGAAATTATGGTGATGGCAATAGCACACAAACAGTAGAGTTCACTGAAAGACATTTTCAGTTCTTCAGGTAGATTAAGCACTTGGTCCATTGTGGCAATTTTTATTTCTTTCTCACGTTCATACCTCTCTAGAACTTTTTGAAATAGTCTCAGTTCTGCGTCAGATCCATCGATACCACTTTTGTAATGTCTTGCAAATGATCTGAGTTTCTCTGAATCAAGAAAGTAATAGCACTTTGGACTGAATGCACTAACCCCATTTAAAACATGGGATTTGTCTGTAAATCATCGTTTAAGTTCACTGATGATGCACTTACAAATAGGAAGGAACACCTTTACTTTAAAATTGTGGTCAGTTTTTAGAAGCATACTTTTGTTTTGTTGAGTTTCTGCAATAATCTTTACATCAGCCACAATTTTGTTGAAATTCCCCTCATGATCCCTCAGATCTTGCAGTTTATCAGTCAAAGAGTTAAGAAGGAAGCAAGCTTGAGCCACATCACAATCCGATTTCTGCAAATAATCTGATATCACTTTAAGTTCAAGAAGTGCTTCACTAAAAGATTCAACCAAACATAAAGCAAAAGTCTATCTGGTTTAGAATGCCACATGCCTCTATACTTCTTTCAGAATTTGATTCATTGCTGATTATATTCAAAAGCAATAAAATTACTGAAAGTGTTGCTTCAACAGCTAAGCGTGACACAATCTGACATACCCAGCAAGCATCTGACAATTTCTTCAATAATTCTGCTCCCAGTTTCTTTTTGCAGTTCAGTGAAATGTGAATGCACAGAGGAATGTGGTAGAAACATACATAGCTGCTGAAGAAAAGTAAATAAATTTGCAACATCTGTGTTTTTACAGACACCAACAATTAAGTTCAACCTGTGTACTTAACAGTGAACACACACAACTTGTGGTATGTCTTCCAGAAACTGTGCTTGCACACCGTTTAGTGCTCCATTTATTACACTGGCACCATCATAGGTTTGTGCTATGCACGTTTTTATATCTATGCCACAGCATGCCCCAAGGTGTTAAATAAAGAACTCATTAGTGAAGTAACATCCAGTGAACAACACAGACGAAAGCCAACAAATTGTTCAGATATATTGCCTCTGTAGCAATAATGGAGTACCACTGAAATTTGTTCTTGCTTATGTATGTCCTTTGTTTCATCAGCAATTAACACAAAAACAAAAAACAAAAACAAAAACAAAAAAAACAGCTTCTTTGACTTCTTGGGAAATTGACTCTACAACCATTCTACTCATGATACCTAACAATTCATCTTGAATTGAATGATGTGTATACTTTGTATTGCAAGGTAAACTATCTATTTTAGACTTAATTCTGGGATCATGGTTTGCAGCTATAACTGAAAGAATTCAGGAAAGTTTCCTCAGTTGTCACTCATCTCATCACTTTTCCAGTGTCCATGCTGAGCAAATTTTTTATTTAGAGGTGAACAAAAGAATTTCTGCAAGAGTAGCCATGTAGTATCTATTTTCTTTTTAGAAGTTCTTTAGGAGCATCACTTAACTGGGCTAAAACTGAGCCTCCTTTGCCTGTCTGTGTTTGTCTGTAACCCTCCCAAACCACCATACAGTCTTTGTGGACTGCACTTCTGTTATGCAGCCTCAGACCTGAATCATTCTCAGTAGCCTTTTTCCAGTTGCTGTACCCCTTGTGAGTAAACACATTGTCACCACTACTTACATCAGTTCCAGTGAAATGTGGAAAAGCAAAGCAAAACATAGCATTTTCCAGTCTAGTCTATCCCAACCAGGAGTACAGTTTATACCAGGCTAGACTGAAATGTCACCATGATTTGCCAGATTTTGTTGGTGGGAACTATTTTAGCACTGGCTGTATAGGACTTTCTTGTTTAGACTGTGCAATGTCACTTAGTCCAAGTAACTTATTTACATAAGTAGATGCACACACCTCAGGCAATAGACCAGCGCATGGCATCACCGGATCATTTTCTTCATCATATTTGTCCTCACAAACTTCAGATTCCCTAGTACTGCATGCTTGTTGGTGGGAGGAAATGCTTGCTTCATTGAACCTTGCTGAGGAATCTCCCTGTGCTTCAGTGACATCAGAACTCTTTGAGGTGGGTTTTTTTTTTTTTGGCTGGATTTATGCAATACTGGTCCAATGCTTCTGAAAATGGATGTTTTTGCTTAGATAGCATGATAGGGCAGAAATGTGGTGGAATGCTTGAGCCTTCACAAAGAAGAACCAAGACTTTTCATTGCCTGGTGCTGAAACCCTCTTTTCCTTTACCAGCTTTCTAGGCTACAGGTCTGCTTTCCTTCAGCAATTTGTCTGCTATCTCCACTTGTCTCGTGTTTTGAACCCTCTCAGTTCAGCTACCTTTCCTTTGTTAGCAGAAGCAGCTGACTAAAGCAGACAGCAGTCAGGACTGATCTAACAGAACTTTACTAATTTAAAGGAGGATTAAAATAAGAGTTGAATACACAAGCAACAGTACAGATCAGCAGAACTAGGCTTTCCACCTTTTCTGTCAGAACAGGAGAAATGAAACTGAAACAAACTGCAGTTCCTCAAAACAAAACTCCCTTCCCACTTAGACAATTTAACCCTTTAATAGCACCCTTTTGGTGTTATCCTTTTCCATTGCTATTCCAACATCATTAAAGGGCCCAGTGAACCTTGAAAAATGCCCAAGTCTGAAAGCCTAAGAAAATGCATATGTGAAAAGTGCCTTTCTCTCCAACCAATCAAAGTGATCCAGCCAGACTGGGGGAAGGAGGAGGGCAGCTGGGGGGAGGGAGGCAAGCTCCCTTTCTGGGGGGGCCTCGCCCCTCCTACCCCCCCCCCCGGAGCTGCTAGTGGCCTTTCTAAATCAATTAGGCTCTTTTGAAAAGCCCATCCTTTGGACTTTACTGACTCCTCCTATGTTTAAGGAAGGACTTTGCTATGATATGTGGACCATTCTTTTCAGTCTTAACCTAGAAAAGACTCTTACCAAGAGGATTGTTTTTCTGACAGTTTGGAATGCTCCCAGAAGATAGACTTTGAATATGAACTTTGAAGATGAACAATCAGTTTATGATGCTTCTGCTACCTGAGGCATGAGGCTTCTAGTAGGAAGTATGCTTCCACAGGAGATAGTCAGTCCCCAGTTTCTCTCCACCAGAACTTCTATAGTGTCGCCTTGATCCACCTTCTCCTACTCTTAACCACCAGCTGATAGCAACCCCTAGCACTAGCAGCAGGTAAGGAAGTCCCCATGTGCTGGCTTTATCAGTTTGTCTGCTGATGGCCTTCAGTTTTCCAAAACTGCCCCTAGATTCTCCTAGTAGCTTGGATGTCTCATTTCTCATTACTCCTCTCAGTCACTTGGCTGCTCATTGTTTTTCCATTGACTATCAATTGAATTAGTTTAACTTGTTGATTCGCTTTATAATTTGTCAGTTTCAGTTGATTTTTGATACCTTCATTGTATCTGTTCTGCCCATCCTATATGAACATGGATTATCATGTGTTAAATGCAGGGAATGTGTCTTTCTACGTGTGATTGTTTGCACATTGCTTTAAACAATGGAGACCCTATTCTGGACACTGATTCAGGAAGAAAAATTAACAAAAAGAGATATTGATCCTGTACATGGATCAATAATTGCTGATATCTACTCCAGTCATACTGTAATTTCTGGATCGGAAATATATTGCAACAGTATACAGTACATTTCCTTTTAAAAAATTATGGTATTTTTTAAACTTTTATCGATCCCCATAACCCATTCCAATAACAAAGGCCATCTTGATGGTATCACATGTCATCTCAACAAAACAAAGTAAATGCAAGTCCATTTAAGTATCATTTGTTTACAAGAAACTGAAGATTTCGCTATTATCAGGTTGATTCCTTTTTATTTTTAAACTTTTGACATTTATTGCAAAGAAGCCATTTAAAAAAAAAAAATTGCGTACAGTGTCAAAGAGCCAGACAACAAGCGCCAGTGTCATAAGTAACATTGCAACTTGTTGACTAGTTATGAAATCTGGCAATTAGCATCTCGGGGGAAAAATGTCAAACGGCTGCCAAGAGGCTTTCACAACAGTAAATGAGAAAGAGGATTTTTATTCTTCTGCTCAGACCGTGAATTTTAAGACATGAACTGGATGGCACCAGAGTAGCAGCATTACAAGTAACAGAAAATGGTTCATTAATGGTAGAAGGTTAAATGTTGACTCTGGTATCACAAATTCAAGTTCACAGATGTGCCAGACCCATAAATTGTGTGTCTCAGTTGATGCAGAGGTTATGAAAGCAGCTCCACAAAAAGGATTTTAGGCACAGAGAAAGAGGAGAAAGGCTTCCTTTAGAGTCTCTTGAGGGAGGTGAGAGGTAGTGTTCCAGTTTTGCTTTCTGGCACCCAGCACTTGGCCTTTAGTCTTCATTCCCTTGGCAGAACAAGTTCAGCACACAAAGTAAGGGTATCTTTTCCAATTCAGTAAACACGCACATGCTAAAATGAGCATCGTGTTTTATATTTTGGCTGGCTAAGTATAGTAACTGGAGTTTGTGCATATGTTGAGCATAATTGAAATTATGGTACCCTGTAATTTTTCAGGATATGGATTAGTGTAACATTTGATTTAAATATTTAAAGTGAATGTTAAATGCATGATCTTTGTCTTCTTTGCTGTTTCTAAGACTGAAGCAAAATAACTTCAGCAATGATACGTTGAAACAACTATTAAAGTGGTGTATAATTCAAACCCTTATGGCAAAATTTCAAATCCACAATTTGGTGGTGTAGTGTGTTTTTGTGTTTTGTTTTCCTTTATATTATAATTGTAATAACCCAAATAATAATAGTTTCTGGTGAAACAAGAAACGTACTTCTTTATTACATGAAATCTCATTTCATAGGCGCCCTAAAAAGGCTAAGAAGCACATCAAATGTAGTAAGTGGAGCCTGAAACAATTGTTGGTGCCGCATCTTCAATTATTGTCTAGTATAACCTTTGCTATTGAAGAGAGAGAGTTTCCAGCCTCATTGTATTATTGGATATCTGTAATGATATGCCAGTGCCAGAGAGAAATTTGAATAACATTTCCCTGGTCTGATGTCACTGCACAAGCAAGGGTTGTAAAGTTATGCGGCAGGAGAGATTAGAGCTGGTGAATTCAAGCCTTTCCAGAAGGTGCAATTGAAGTTGCTGAAATGCACGTTTGTTCTGAAATCAGGCTCTTTAGGGACATGCATATAATCTTAATGTAATAGAGAGATGTAGAACTATTTTAATTGTCTGAAGGGTGTGTTAATTCAGTCCCTCTTCCTGTCTTCCCTACTCACCACCGGAAGCCTGTTTCATCAATTTCTTCTCTTCCCCTTGCCCTGTGTAGATTTAATTTGAGGAGTCTTTGTCATTCTCCTGTCTTGACTTTGATGGCTGACTTTCCATTCTTTTTCTGTTCCTAGTCTCTTGCTGTTATGGTGGGTCATCACATAGTTAACCCAACTATCTCCTCAGCACCCTAATTCTTCACTTGTCATCATCTTCGCTCCATTTCCTTTACCCAGTCACCTCAGTCGCTCACTTCACCTGATCTTCAAGTACTGCTTTCTTTCTGACTTCTTAATCTTAGGCCTGGTCTACACTTAAAATTTAAGTTAACATACCTTCCCCACTCAGGGTTGTGAACAGTCCACACCTCTGACTATCATAGCTAGGCCAACCTAGTGCCCTGTATAGATGCAGCTAAGTGGACAAAAAATTACTTCTCGGCTTAACTACCAGAACTCAGCGAAGTAGAAGTCCTCGAATGACAGAAAAGCCCCTTGAGTCACTGTAGTTTGAGTCTACCCAGGGGGATACCGAGGCATAGTTCCAGTAACAGAGCTGTGCACTATAGTGCCCATAGCAGGGTCATGGCTTTAAACTTCTCATGCTTTGATGTTGTTTCCCCTGCATTATCATTCACTCAGTCTATGACCCTACAGTGCATCATCTCTGACTTCTCTGGTACTCTGTCCCTGCCTTCCATTGGCAGCTTCATTCCCCTCCATGTATCACCTGGTTTCCATTTCAGTTTCACCCTCTTCTTTTACAGTTGGTTGCTGAACCCATTTTTTCTACTGTCCAAACAAGCTGCAGCCCCGGTTCACCCTTACATTTCCTTTTTCTGCCCACATCTTGCCAGCTTCTTAATGGAGATGTGTTATAGTCTACTCGGCCTTAGCAAAAGTAGTAATTGCATAGCTGTAACAAATGCTTATTAGTTTGGGTATAGATTGTAGCTAGAAAAAAACAGTAATAACTTTTTAATGGTTTCTTTGGAAATGATAACACTATTTTCATGACGTAAATGAAAGAGGAACACATCCCTTCAGGGATGCTCTTCATGTAGTAGTGGTGATAAACAGTTACAGAAGCCACAAAAGCCTTTGGATCTGTAACTAACAGCCAGGGCTGCAGCAAACTGAGCTTTCAGGCACATGCAGAGCTTGCTTTTCTGAGAAGTTATTACTTTTGCCACTATGGAAACATCACTGGCTACAAATCAACATAAAGGGAAATTCTCTTTCATACCATTGTCTTCAGAGTTCTCCCCCATTGACATCCCTTATTATGTGAAACTTCATTAGCGGTTGAAGTACATTAGTGGATATTCCTGAATAGGAAATTAAAAACAGTATTACTGCTTTTCCTTTGTTGCATCAGACAGTAGAATTGTGAACACTCAAACAGAGCAGCCTATATGCCAGCATTCTGGAGCTGTAAAGAAAGTTAACAGGGATAGTTTGGCTGATGTTTGTTTATTTTAGGCTTTACACTTGAAAAATCGCTGACAAAACAGAATAATTCCATCATTCAGGGGGTTTTGTTTTGAATAGATTATCTGTAATGATTTGTGAGTAAACTGCATCCAGTGTGCTTTGAGGAAGAATATGGTAGAACTTTGATAATCTATTCTGGACATAGTTTGTGCATTCAACTGCTGTTGGCCTTGATGAGCTGGAGTCTTGTGGATGTTGAGGCAAGGAGAAGGGCAGCTGAAAATTAAAAGTAGATGACAGACATGACAAAATCCTGTGAAACTGCCAAGTGTATTTCACATCTTTATATGATGACATGATTTCAAATGCATCTTAAGCAATAAGATTTTTATATTTTTGCCTAACCCAGATCCTAACATTTAATCTGGGAACTGATTTTGGGTGTCACTGTATTGATGACAAAGCTTGAATTTTGTTACGTATATAAACTTTGAAGAATTAAGAATTGTATTATTTTGTTTTGATTGGATATGCTTGGCTTTTTGAGCAGTAAGTCTTATACACTTTATACAACATTTTGGCTCACCAAGGGAATACTAAACTTGAGGGATACCATAGCTTTTTCTGTATTTGTCGTATTGAAAGATCTATTCAAGTTAGCTGGAACTTTTCCATAGATTTCTGTGATAGCTGTATCAGGCTCTGAATGGCTAGGATTAAATAAAAGAAATGCCCGCTTTGTCTTAAACATTCGTGTAACTTACAAGTTATAAGCCAAATGATGGTGGCAGCACCACTGATGCTCTGGTGGAATGGGTGCAAGGAGCCTCCACTGCCAGTGGGTCCTACCTAAGAAGCTGTTGTCATGTCACACAGCAAGCATTTCCCCAATAACAAGGAGGTAAAGTGGACTGAAGACTGTAGGGTGGTCATGTCTTAGTGTTATGAGGATTTTGCTCCTGACCTGCACATCTGCAATCAGACTAGCAGTAGGAGAGCTTAAGTTACCAGAAAAGATTTAATAAGGGCTGCTAGTGAGCACTCTCATCACAAGCACCCGAGAAAGCACAGACAGCAAGCACCTAGCCCTTACCATCATAGTATAACCACTTACCTCGCCAGCCTCGATCCCTTGTGGTTCTAGGAGGTATGAAAAGTGCTATGACTTTTTCTCTGGTTTTCTGATATGTTTGTGACATCCAAATTATTTACTTGCTAATGCCATAAGTAGAGAAACATGACTTCGCTGAGAGGGGTGAATAAGAGGAAGATCCGGGTAGCGATGGGGGAAAAAGACCCCATTAAAACAAAAATACCCTTGATGATAAAGAAAACTCAGAAAACTGCTGATCAAGTTCATTTCCTTTTGTATGAAGAATTTTTTCCCCCAAGTTTTTCATTATATAAGACCTTTAGAAATGTGCAGGAGAGAGAAAGGAGTGGGAGGGCAGGTTTATGTGTGTGTGTGTTACAGAAGAAATAAGGAAAATAAATCACAGAATTCAGATCTGGATTTGCCTTGACTGAATAGAAGGAATGTAGCTTCCAGCAGGAGGCATGCAAAGGAGACTCCAAAGTCATCAAAGCATTCGGACCAAGATTTGGTTCCGGCTTCTCTGTGAAGATAGCAGAGCGTTAATGCAGAGCCGCACCTGACTTGCTGTCCCTCAGTGTACGCACAACAGACCTGCCTTCTAAAGTGTTTTTTAATGTAACTTCCAATCCTGCAATGACTTGTGCGCTTTTGAAACTTTACGAACTTCAATAGTCCCTTTGATGACAATGGTGCAACTCACAAGTTTTAGTCTTTGGGGTTTTCTAATGATGACACAGCAAACATCCCAGAGCATATTGATTAGTCAAATGTGTTCTAAAATATTTATATTTAAAGGAGCTTTTTTCTCAAAAGTAAATTTCAGACAGATTTTTTTTTAAAGAGCTTCTGTCTGCTTTTGATTAAGTTAATGGCTATTGGTTAAACCTATAGCACAGTCTGCACATAAAAGTCCTCCTTGATTCCATAGGAGGAAGACTGGACTCAAATGATACAAAAGGCGCACAATACACAAGGAAGTGATCTGTATGTACTTGTGATTAACAGAGCCCCATCAAACAGATGCAAGTGTCTGAAACATCTAAGAAACTGTTGTTTCACAAAATACTTGTGTACTTTGAATACTTAATACAATAATTGTGTGCTCTCAATATTTAATCATCTAATGGCCTTTAAAAGTTTCTTGGCCATTTGTGTGCCTCTTACTAATTCATCAGCCACACTGGTTCATTATGCTGACATCCACACAGTGGGTTGCTGTAAGAGTTCATGTTTTCACTAAGCTGGGAACTGCAGTTCAACTTCTGCCCTCTTTGGTCTGGCTATGAAACTAAAAGATGTGGATGGTGATTTTTTGTTTCTTTCCAAGAATCAGGCAAACCAGAAGAGGAGAGAATGTTTAAGTTATCTTCCAAGAGGTTTTTTCCTCCTCCTAGGATTTCAGGGATGAAGGATAATGTCCATATGCACAGAAAAAGATTTTACTAATTTTAGCTTTCTTGGAAATTCGATTAATAGTATCTCAAGTTTTACTGATTCTGTCTGCTTAGTTAAGGCTTTTCAACACAATTTTCTTAATAAGTCTTAATTATGTGACAATACAGAGGGCAGACGCTTTTCCCCAGCAAAGAGAACCACTCTTCTACTAACATTTATGAATGCCAGGTTCTCTGACCTAAAGTCAGTTCCAGTTAGGGAAATCTTGTTGCTTTCAGTAGAGCTGATGTGTGAATATCAGGGGAGAATTTGATCCTCTATATCTAGAAATGTTGTGCATCTTCAATGATGCACTATTTAGGAATTACACAGCACTTTCCATCCATAGACAACAAGGAGATGTACAAAGGTACTCTTATTGCCATTTTAGGGATGGGGAAACTGAGGCAATGAGCAATCAAGTGACACAGTGAGCATGTAGGTAGCAGAGCTGGGAACAGAACTCACGCTTTTGACAATTTCTGGTTCCCTACTGCACTGGATTTGCTATAGTCAGCCTGGAAATGAGGCTGCGCTGGGGTACTTATCATTCATAAGCCAGCAAATCTGAAAAGAATTGAAATTACAGTCTCCTCATCTGCGTTGCATCTTTGAGAGGACTTAGCCCTTTGTTATATTTATTTTCAAACCACAGAAAGCATGTACTTTGCAATTTAGATGTGCAGCATGATTGCCTTTTAGCAATCCTGGACTGGTAGGGATCTTGAAGCATCTTTAAGTTTGATCCTGGGAATTCCTGTTCTATACTTCAGTCTCCCTCCAGCTTCCCACCACAAATTCTGTCACTTTCCATCCCCTTTTGCTTGATTTTGTTCTCTTCCGTCCTCCCACCTCCCATGCCCATCATAGGGAGAAGAAAGCAATGGATCTTCCCTACTCCTTTACCCCTCCCTTGCTTACATCATAAGCTATGTCTACACTGAAAGCTAGGAGTGTAATTCCCAAATCACAGAGACACACTCATTCTACTCATCTGAGCGAGCATGCCAAAAGATTAATGTAGTCATGGTAACACAGGGAGTGGCTGCCTGATTTGCTGTCTAGAGGACAATTTTCAAGGCAGCTGCTGCTGCTACTACAGGCTACTATGATGGCTGTAGTATTTCTAGTGCGCCAACTCAGGTGTGAACTAGCACATGTATGTCTGCTCAGGCCTCTAGCTCATAACGTAATTGTAGACATAGCTATTATGAAAGAGATTTCATAAGCAGCCCGTGGCGTGCATGATAACCTTTCCTATACTGAGAAGTGCTGGGGAATGTCTTCATAGAGTCACAGACTTTGAAGCCAAAAGGGATCACCATCTAATCTGGCCTTCTGTATACCACAGGTTCCCCAACAGCACTCAGAACCCACACACTAAGTCCAACCAAAGTATTACAGCCCATAGGAGACTAGACTATTTTGTGCCACAGGCAGAGAGATAAGACCCACAGTGTCAGGGAGTTGATTAAGAGAGATGTACAGTATCCAGATAATCCAGTCAAGTGACCCGTACCCCTTGCTGCAAAGGAAGGTGAAAAAAACTCTGAGATCGCTGCCATTCTGACTGTGGGGGAAAAGTCCTTTCTGACTCCACAAGTTGTAATCAGTTAAACCTTGAGCATGTGAGCAGGAACCAGCCAGCCAATCAATCACTTGAGAGAGTGAATTCTCAGTACCACCTTAGCTCACCCAGTCCTTTGTCCCATCTCAAGCTGTGGCCATACCTGATCCTTTAGAGGAGGGAAGTTTTATTTAAAAAATAAATAAAAATCACCTCCCAAAATACATACATAGGGAAGTCTGATCCCTCCCCCCACCCAAGTCCTACAATTATGTATTATGTTCAGGACTGCTCCACCCACTGGAGGTTCCTTATGTTTCAGAACATGCCTTCATTTGCAAGCTCTGTGGTTTTCCAAAGCTGTCTCTGCAGTCTCCTGTAGCCTCAATAAAAGGGTGTTTACTTAAGCAATGACCTTCCTTAATAATTATGACTCAGTTCTGTACAACATACCATGTTGCTATCATTTTTGAAGTTTTAATTTAAATGAAATCAAATGAAATACTTTACTGCAAGTTACTTTTTTAATGATTTAGTAGCATTACTGCAGTTGAAATTCCAGGTTTATTAGAACCATGGCATAAAATAAGAAGAGTTTTCCATCATCAAATCATTTAAATAGCAGGAATTTTCTACCACAGACAAGTTGTACCTGCTGGCTTTGAGGCTTTTGTTAATCTGTCACTAATGTGACTGCTTTGATATAAGTCTTTTACTCTAAAGTGCAGGATTTTTAAAATCTAATTGCAGCAGATGTTTCTCCAAGTTTTCTTTCTCCCATTGGCACTCTGGAGTTTTACTTGCTTTTTTTCCCTTGGAAAGGTACATGAAAGGGAAATCCTTGTATAGTCAAATGTTTGTTTTACCATCTAAAGCTTGCAAAGGGTCCTTAGCCTGGGCTGATTTCTTCTTGAAGAGCTGTAATTATTCATGGAAAGAAAAAAAGTCTTTGTCACTAATAGGCTTCTTGGTGCTTCTTGTAACAGTCTTTATTATTCCTTTCTACATAATTTTCTATTGATGAGGTGAAAAAAAGCTCTTCTCTGCTTTTGAGAGAGAAAAGGTAATTGTTCTTTTTTCACATTTACCAATGCTTGTTGCGTTCCTTATGTGTTTAAAGGACAAGGATGCAGAAAATTATGTTATTGATGGCATCACCATGGCAACAAGTTCTTTAGAATAACACATTCTGGCATTGTTATTCTGGACACACACAAAAAAGGGGAACTTTCTTTTAAGCACAAACAGATTGTGCCCCTTTTAAATGCACCCATGAACTTTGCTTTTCTGAAGATTTACACACTGGTTTTGGATAGAAAGGATTCCAACATCATTTACCTCTCTGTGTACATCACATTATGGTGATAAAGAAAAACCACTTTGAAAAAGCCAATGGTTTAAAGAGACACAGTATGGGAAGGGTACATAAACATTTCTTTGATCAGAAGAACAAAAAACAACTTGAAAGAATTTTGAAAATTTATGAGCTCTACCAGCAGAAACCTCTAAATAATCAATCAAGAGGTGGAGGAGAGTGGAGAGGGGCCAAACACTGAAATGATTGAAATAGTTAGCAATGGTTAATTTAGTATTTGCATACACTACTACTGTACAGTTTACTAAGTTTAAACTGCAAACCTAATGGCCCCAATTATAGTACAGTTTGCAAAAGTAGTCTGCCTTTCATATGTAACATTACACTCTCTTCATGTGTTTGACATCCTATGATAGTAAACTACTTGTGCACCCCATCACTGTATTCACTCTTGGCTCAGTTGTAATTTCATATTCTCAGTTGAGTTATTTTTCCAAAACTCATCAAATTATGTATTTCTGTAAAGGAACACAGTAAAGCATTAAAACTGGAAATGGGACAGAAATCCATTGTCCAATATGTCTCCCCATCCCGGAATTCTCGGGAAATTAGGAGTTGACTGACTAAATAAAAAAATGTGATGGCAATTTTTGTTCCACATTGTATCCAGAATAGCAAGGGGCCTATTTTCTGAATGTGGTTCAAGATGGTGGAAATCATATTAGAACAGCTGATTTCATTTAACAGTCAAGATGTTGATATAAGTTTAAATCTTCCAAAAATTAAATTTAAATCCTGTATTTGGCACCCCTGCATGTGGATCCTACCTCTGATTCAGATGTACCTGATCTTTGAATATGGGCCAAAAACTGAATCGGACATTGAGCTGATCTTGTCGTCTTTTTGGCTGTTCTCTCAATAAAATAGGGTGAAATCTTGTAACCTGGGTAAAATAGTTAAAGACGTTTTTAATGAATTTTGGGGGAAGAATGAGGTACGAATAGACAGAGCCTCTAGGAAGACTCAAACACTTTGCAACTCACTGTCAGCAGGTTCTGGCCATAGAGCCAATATAAGTGGTCCTGGGAGGATCAGCCCATTGTAGGATCCTTTAGCAGTGTGGGGACTGCGTGTGGGACGGAAAAACCCCATACACTGCTACAGGCTGGGAAACATTCAGTTAAGTAGCAGCACTGTAGAAAAGGACCTGGGGGTCATGGTGGATGGGAAGCTAGATATGAGTCAGCAGTGTGCTCTTGCTGCCGAAAAGGCCAATGGCATACTGGGCTGCATCAAAAGAAGTATTACCAGCAGATCAAGGGATGTGATCTTTCCCCTCTATTCTGCACTGGTGAGGCCACATCTAGAATACTGTGTTCAGTTTTGGGCTCCCCACTACAAAAAGGACAGGGACATGCTAGAGAGAGTTCAGAGGAGGGCAACCAAAATGATTAAAGGGCTGGAGCACAAGCCCTATGAGGATAGACTGAAAGCATTAGGCTTATTTAGTCTGCAGAAGAGAAGATTGAGGGCGGATTTGATAGCAACCTTCAACTACTTGAAGGGATGCTCTAAGGAAGATGGAGCTCCACTGTTCTCGGTGGTAACAGAGGACAGAACAAGGAGCAATGGTCTCAAGTTGCAGTTAGGGAGGTCAAGGCTGGATATTAGAAAAAACTTTACTAGGCAAGTGGTGAAGCATTGGAATGAGCTGCCAAGGGAGGTGGTGGAGTCTCCATCTCTGGAGGTGTTCAAGGCCCGGCTGGACAAAACCATGACTGGGATGGTTTAGTGGGAGTGGTCCTGCCTCTGGCAGCGGGTTAGACTAGATGACCTATGAGGTCCCTTCCAACCCTATGATTCTGTGACTGTGATTCTCCTTCTCCATGCTGCTGCCATTGCTAGAAGGAGTGTGGCCAGAGGCAAGGTGCCAATCTTCAGTCAGTATTTTGGCCTTTCAGACTGTTAGCAGCAGTATACTCTGACCCAGCCTTATATTATTCTGCATGGAGAGACAAAGAGGCCTTATCATCAATATCTTTGAAGTGTTTTCAATGCCCACGTTTGTAAGGAATAATTTAGTCAGTTGCATATGCCCCTAGTAGAGCTGTGTACACCAATTCCCTTGAGTGACAAATACTAGGGTTGGGCATTTCCTGTGATTGATAAAAGATGTAGGAATTCGAAAGAGTATTTCCTGAATGTCATTTGTGAAGGACATTCAGCTTCCAGAACCTTGAAAGAGGCAAGATGATGTCAAGACAGTGATAGAGGAATGTAGATTTAGAAGATGCAGCATGCAGGGCTGATGAGAGGAGGGGAAAGGTAGATAGTTGTTTCAGGTCCAGGGCTCCCTCCAAATGTCTGTAAGTGATGTTAAAAATTAGGGGAAAGGGTACTTCAGCAAAGATAATAGATGAGGCCCCAAAATTTCTCTGGACAGGCCTGCATGCCTTTCCCTCTCCTCCAGTGCCTGCTGTCAGTCAATCTATAGGGAAAGAATGAGGGAGTAGCAATGTTTCCACCCCATGATCTAGCATTAGTCCCTTTTGAGAGCGTAATGCTTCTGGTTTTGCTATCATTCACCTGCACCTTGAACCAAGGAGTAAAATTTATCCTTGTGCTGCCCTTCTCTACAGGGCTGTATTTTGTCCAAGGAGTGAAAGTACCAGGATTCAGTCTTTGCTTTTGCTTCCCAAGTAAGGAAGAGACTCCCCTTCCCTGTCACCAGAAAAAATCTGCCATTACAAAAGTAGATAAAAATGAGCAGCACTGCGCTTACAAAATGAAGTATGACAAGAAAGAAGTCTGCTTTTGTGTATACTAGCTTCTTTTCTTCTTTATAAGCCTGTTACCCAGGGTTTCTCAACCCAGTAACTTTCAGCATGTGAGCGTTTGTATCAGGAAATAAACCAAAGGAAACAGTACATCTGCCTGCTATACGGCTGACAAAGACAAGTCAAAACCAAGACTTAACACTTCACTTCATGGGATTTCCAGCAATTCCCACTGGAATCACTTCTATTAAATATCTCCATTTATTACTCTTAAGCACATACAATTACATGATGGTAAGATTATCCCAATACTTGATAGTTACCCTACGAGTTTGAGACCATCCTTGAGTGAATCCGTGATAGATTTCCAGAAGGCCTGTCTTTCTGTCTGCACTTGGAGATCTTTTCAGATATATCCACAAAGCAACACACCTGACTCAGACTCACTATTTCCATCTTATACCCCAGAAGTTACAGACACATGTCAATCAAGAGTGTTACAAACTGACCAATCAATCAATTGCTGGGCAAAAGCAGGAGTTACAGAAAAATATCACTAAAAAAAATATTGTTAAACTAACAGTCTTAAACTGTTAGTCTGGTAGCTAAATTTCCCCATACCAGCAATTCTAAAATGTATCCAGACTTCCTTTTTTTCACAGACACTCATCCCAGTACATTCAGAGAGAGAATGCATAGCCAGGCTCACTTAACATTTTCACTGTCTAATCGTCCAATCCTTGATTTGCCTAATTCTCCTAAGTTCCTGCAAAGGCCTGAAAATAGCTAAAAGCAACAAGCAGAATAATTGATAGTCCATCACAGTAACTGGCAGTGGCTTAGACATCTACCTAACTGCTAAAATGCCCCTGTGTAAATTCATAAAGTCTCTCAGCTACCAAAGGTAAAGTCACCCTTGTTTTGGTTGAGATAGATAACCTGTAGAAAAAAGATTTGTAAAAGAAACAGTTTTCTTTTCTTGATGCTGAATTGTTTCTGCATGGCACATCACTAGTCAGATGCCAGCTGCCCCTACATGGGTTTATAAATTAGGCTTCTTTTCTTGAGCTGAGCAGTTGGGTTTGTCTTGCAAAAAACAAGACCAAGGGCTGGCTTGCGTTCAGATCTTGATCCCATTTCAGGGAGTTCAGGGAGAATGGGTGGGTTAAAAGTGGGTTCAGTCTGGCCTCTGCTCTGCATTACCCATAGGATGATGGATAGCCTTGGTCTTTTTTTAAAGCAACTTTTGTAAGTTACTTGTCCGCTTTCTGTATAATTTAGTCTTAGGATGCTTCTTGTGATGTCTTTTCATGCTGTTTATGTAAAAGGAAACTTGGAAAAAATCTATGACATCTATTAAACTTTCACCAGTCATCAACACCAAGTACTTATAAATGTCTTTTGGTATTTGTTCATTATACAAAAATAATCTCATAGAAACAACATAAAGTGAGTTTTTTGAGGAATAGATTTCTATTCTCACAGGACACCATTTCACTTGGGTCATGCAATAGCTTAGTAGGGAACAGCTACAAGTTATTATAAATTTATTTATAAATAAACTAGGAGTTTTCATATATCTAGAAGCAGGTGTGCATTATGAGTATATTTTCAGTGCAGCATAAATATTGCTAATGTAGCACTTCCACTAATCCTGTGCACAAAAAAACTGCTCACGCACAAACCATAGCTGTCCCTGTGTCTCCATTTGTGTTAATTGCTGTCAGTTAAAGCTAAATAAAAATTCAAATAAGAATCTGCTTTAACCTGTTTTGTTGCAAAAAAAATATTTGCTTCACAGCTTACCCAAATAAGCAAAACTGAGAGTAAGGCTCTGAAATAAGCAGCCCTGTTTTCAGAGGTGCTGATTATGCACATATACACTATATATATTTCACATGATGTTGGAAGGTGGCAAAAAAGTTTTACTGGCATGAATTTAGAATAAGTTATGGAGATGATCCGAAGCAAGTGTTCTTAAAACATTTATACCACATCACAGTATCATGTATTTTGGGTATGTAACAGTATCATGTATTTTGGGTTTTACAGAAAAACTATTCCAGAAATGTTTGAGGTTTAAAATATTTTATAGAAATTATTTTTCACAGCTCTCTGCCTGCAAAGCAAGACTGACTCAGTATCATAAAAATTTCCAGAGGGATAGCCATGTTAGTCTAATCCAGCAAAAAAAACAAGGAGTCGTGTGGCACTTTAAGACTAACAGATTTATTTTTCACATGAGCTTTCATGGGAGAAAATCCCACTTCCTCAGATGCTTCGAAGATGGGTGAACTTAGCTATACAGGCCTCAGAGGGAGAGACAAATTATAACACAGAAATCTTAAACAAACAAACAAACCCTCTCACCCCTGTTTGTCAAATAAATCAGATTGTCATGATTTAAATTTGATTAGAACTGGTTGAAATTTCTCCTTTTAAACTTTTTTGTTTTGTTTTTTGTTTGAGAAAAATGGGGTTGCAACTAAATAAAACTTTTTGTGGCCAGAGTCTCCTTTCCTTTAAAAAAAAAAAAAAAATCATTTTTTTTCATTTGAAACTTTTGGGGGCCAGTTGATGGCAGTTACATAATCTATGCAGAGTATTTTGCATAATTCATGTCTACTTCCTAACCCCCCCCTTCAGCTCAACATCTTCACTGAACTGTGTGAATGAGAGAAGTGTTGCCATTGACACAGCACTATGCCACTTGAGGGGGCGGTTTTAGTAAGCTGATTGACTTAGCAGGTCTTAACTAACCATTAAGTTGATCTGCAAAGATCGATCTGACTGTGGCAAATTTGCCGCCATCTGTGTAGATGTGGCCAGAGATATTAGACCCAAAGGACAAAATTTTCAGTAGTCACTGATTTTGGGTGCCTTTGTTTTGGCACCCATCCTGAGGCATATTGGGCCTTGTAAATACTATGTATGACCCAGCAACTGGGGTCTGAATGACTCCTGACAGTGCTGTGGCTCTGTGTCCTGAGAAGCGAATGCAGCAGGACTCTGAGGAGCCACATCACCATATGCAAAGCCAGCAGTGCTTAAGCTCCACATGCCAGAAAGAAATGGAATAGGGAATTTTCAGACACAGAAACTTGACTTCCAATCCAGAAGTATCACATTGCCCTTCTTGTTCACTCTGGGTCTCTTCTCTTTGTGGCCCTACATTCTGTAGCGTACCATAGCAATGAATCACCCCGTGAAAAATGTGTGAAACAGTTCTGTCTCCTTGCTGTTGCATCTAAGGCGCAATCAGCAAGTTAAAATCTGAAGATTAAATGAGTAAGCCAGCCGGCAGTTCGGGAATTTATTTACATATTTTCTTTTAAATGTCTGGACGTGAGCCTCATGCTCCCTGAAGGTGCTAAATAGACAGCCCAAGAGATTCAGCTGTTTATTCATAGGATAGATATAGTGTCGGTGGCAGCAGCAGTTTTACCTTCCCTGCACTAGCTTGCTAAATTTTCCTATGGATGGACTACATCTGCGTGTGAGAGGTAATTCAGTACTTGGTCTCTCTAGTACAACTGCCAATGAGGGTGTTAGCTAGCATTAACTTTTAACAGTATTGCTGTATGAGAACTGATCTGAGATTCCCACCCAGCCATCATGTAGTGATAACATTTAGTTTCAAAAGGGATAGCCATGTTAGTCTAGTCCAGTAAAAAAAACACACCAAGTTGTGTGGCACTTTAAGACTAACAGATTTATTTTTTGCATGAGCTTTCATGGGAGAAGATCCCACTTACTCAGATGCTTCGAAGATTACCACTAACCTTAACTGAATTGAAACCTGTGCAGACAGAAATTGCTAACTTGTGTCTTGATCCCCAAGAGGATCATCTTCAGCTATGTGGGAGTTATGAACCTGTTTCCTTTCCCTGCCTCTGTTTTTCCGTGGACTTGGATTTGCTCAGTCACTCTTATAACGCTCAGAAAATTGCATTTTTATCCTCCCTTCCCCGCAAGCTACAGTACCTTTGCAGAATTACAAACAAGGAGTCTGGTGGCACTTATTAAGACTAACAAATTTATTTATGGCATACAAATCTTTGCCTTTTGTGCTGACAAGATGAAGATGTATTTTTTGACATATGCCTATTTTTAAATCTTGAGACAAAACTTCTCTTCAGGGCTTGATGACAGATGTGGTTTTTCTGGCTGCCACTCAGAGCAGGAGCATCCTGTCAAGCGTAAGACCGCAATCTTGTCTACTGGGGAAGATGACCCTAAGCATGTCTTATTTCTAAACATGTAATTGCTAAACAAACTTGTACTTGTTTATTTTGTAACGTACAAGCAGTTTTCTTCCTGTATGACATCCAGGATTTATACAGCCAGCCTACTTTATAGTGATGGATTGTATTTCCTTAAGTCCGTTTGCTCTGTCATTTTTTTAAAACTTCCAGTTGAGCAGCTATTGACTGAATCAAGTAGACTTAAAAAAAAAAAAAAAAAAAAAAGCTTTAGGTGGAACCAGTCAACTTATTCAGAGAATCTTGAAGGAAAAAAAAACACACTAATTTGACTAGCAATGCAAGAAAATATTACAGTGTGAAATAGTTAAATGGCTTTTCACATACTTGACACAAGGTTTCTCATTTAGTTCTATTGATCTGTTCATAAACAGCTGTATTATTCTTGATGTATTGTACATCATATCATGACCAATGTTCCCTCTAAGCTGCTCGGGCACGTGGCTATGCAGCCTGCCACAGTCCCCCCGTGCAGGGAAGGCTGCCGGCTGCGCAGGGCCGGCAGCCAGAGGCCCTGCTCAGAGCTCCTGTGGAGCAGGGAGTTTTCAAAACTCCTGCCCAAAGAATCTCTAACAGAGCATGCTCCGTAGTGCTTCTCTGGCCCCAGGAGCTGTGGCAGGGCCATGCCGCTTCAGTGGCAGGGTAGGATTGCGGGGAGAGATGCATGCGCCAGGATCGGGCCCCCGGGGGGGGGTCGCCAGGATTGGGCCTGCGGGGGGCACCAGGATAGGGCCCGCGCAGTGAGCAACATGAGTTGCTCGGCTGCCAGAGGCTCTTAGAGGGAACATTGAATCATGACCATCAAATGGAAGTCAGCGGGCCCTACCTAGTCAACTAGTTTCCTCCTTTGTTCCTTTCTGCCAAGCAAGCAAACCATGTGATCCTTTGTTTCCTCGAAAAGGGCCTGATTCTAGGTTGTGATGAGAGCACTCAAGACTCCCATTGATCACAATGGGATCTGTAGACACTCTCCACATGTCAGAATCAAGCCCTTATGAATGGGAAGGAAATGTCCAGAACAGTTGAAGAAATTACATGGCACAAAGATTAGGGATGAAATCCAGACCCCATTGAAATCAATCGGAGTTTTGCCATTGACTTCAATAGCAACAGGATTTCACCATACATTGCTTTAATATTTTGTTGTTTGGTTGGTGGCTGTAATTTGTTTCATGGCATCATTTTACAGATTGAAAATAGTAAGGAGACATTTTCAAAAGCAGGTACTTGATCTGATCATGTCAAACAGGTGCATGGAGGTGTGGACAGTGAGTGAGGTGCCCCCAAAAAGCAATTAAATTCACAACATGGGTAAACAGATACATTTCCTATTAAGTATGTTAAACCTGCAGCTGTGAATTTTTACATTCAACTGCTAGTTCTAATTGTTTACGCTCATGTGAACATATTTTCCATGCACGGTGTACCAGCCTACTTTTCAAACTATATATTAAGAAAATTTGTCGTGCACTCTCAGTAGTGCCAATAGTTCTGGTCTGATTGGTACTTATTTTTGTTCTCCTTCCCCCCAGGAACTCCAGGAACTTTACTGAATTGTTTCATGGTATTCATGATACATAGTGTTGTCTTTATTCTGCTCACCCTACCCCCTTTCTGGTACTTGTCACTGGAAAACTGACTAAGAATGACAAGCTTTTTAGAAACATCTCCTAATATTTAGGATTATCAGAGTAAACACTTCGTAGGTCACAGTAGGGGAGAGAAAGATCAGGAATCTTAGGCCCCTAACCTCTTTCTTGTAAGAAAATGAACCCACACAAAATGAAGGAAGCTGCCTCCCTTGTCACCATTAGCCAAGTGATCGGGGTGCTCACTAGGATGAGAGACCCCAGTTCAATTTTGCTGGCTGCCTGATATGGAAAAGGGATTTGACTAGGGGAGGTTCCCATCTCAGAGGTGAGTGCCCTAGTCACAGGACGATAGCATGGTTCTGTGTCTCTTTTCTGGCCCTGTTGCTGTTTAATTATTTAATTGAAGTGGACCTGCTTCAATAAGAGAGATTCAGGCTATACCAGAGTCTAATGGCATTCACTTTTGAGCAGTGGAAGATCCCTGTTCAAATCCCTTCTCATCAGGGAAAGGGGGAAATTGAACCAGCATCCCCACATGCCAGGGGAATGCTCTGCCCATTGGGCTAACGATGATAAGGGAGCTGCCCTACCTCGGCCTACGTGGCCATTTTGTGTAGAGCTGCACATGCTCTGAGCACATTTTCCAAATGAGGCCTTATATACCCAAGACAGAAAAGTGCTTAACTTCAGCTGATGTGAAGTGGATTAAGCCAGAGATAGGAGTGGGGCCAAGGGCTGACGCAACATTGTTGATGCCCAGAAGCAGAAAGTTAGGCACCTGGAGGGAATTTACAGCAAAAATTTGGATGCAGAATGACTATAGGCACCTACGGTCACGTGTCAGCTGAGCACGGATTTATGGATTGTACGGGTGCCTAAAACTTGACTTCAGGTCTAAGTCTCAGTGAGGATCTGGCCCCTACTTCCCTATCATGGGCCATGAAGAGTCAGGTGTTCAACAGATACAGAATACTTGATGCTAACCAGTGTGTCAAAATTCGGTAACCTTTTTTTCAGCAACCTCTGCTCAATAAATCCTCAATCTTGTATACCTAAAATTGGAAGTCCTAATTCTCATTAGTAACACTGTTACAGCCAACCACTCACTGATCCTTTGCCCTCACTGAGGTAATTACCAACATAAAATAGGATAACTGGGAAACAAGTAACAAATAGGCATTTTAAAAAATCACCCAAAGTTAATGTCCTGACATTTTTGCTTATATTTAATATTAGGGATTCATTTGAATGGGCTATAAATTACTGAATGGCTTATAAATTATTAAATGATATTTTAGTACAAGGTTAGTCAATTGCTATAGATTGAGGGGGAGCCTGGGTAGTCAGACTCTCCCTCTTCTCAGGGTCCCAGAGTCTGGGTTGCAGCCCAAGTCTGAACATCTGCAGTACAGTTTTACATCTGGAGCCCTGAGAGCCTGAGTCAGCTGACCTGGGCCAGCTGTGAGTGTTTAATTATTGTGTAGACATACCTAAATCTGTGGTTCCCAACCGGTGTGCTGCGGCAACCCCTTTGATGTGCCACCATGGTCAGGGGGCCGCTAGCAGCGGCAGGATCCAGCCTTGGGCAGGGGGCTGCCAACAGCAGCAGGCTCAGGGAGCTATGAGTGACTGCACAGCATGGTGTGCCGTGGCAGATCAAAGGGTTGGGAACCACTGCCCTAAATGACAATGGCTATGTCCACACAAAACAACAAGGAGTTGTGTGGCACTTTAAGACTAACAGATTTATTTTTTGCATGAGCTTTCGTGGAAGAAGATCCCACTTCCTCAGATGCTTTGAAGATGGGTGAACTTACAGAAAGGAATGAAACTAAATGCAAGGGGGTGTAAAACACAGGATCAGGTCATAAAGTAACAGCAAATCAGAGCAGTTTACAGGCTCAAACCATGGGAAGCCTGAAGTCAAATTACCCTGTCCACACATACATCATTATTTCGAAATAAGTAAATTCGAATTAAGAAAATGTTAATTTGAATTAAGGGAAAGCCTGCTATCGAAACAGCTGTTATTTTGAAATGGTTATTTCGAAATAAGTCCGTTTTGGACATGTTGTTTCGAAACAGTTGTGGTGTTTCGAAACAACATGTCCAAATGGCGTTATTTCAAAATAACAGCTGTTTCGAAATGAATGGGGTTTAAGCTGTTTTGAAATTACGGGTTCTTATTTCAAAATGACAGAGCCCATCATTTCGAAATAAGAAAACGTCGGGGGCACCCAATCTTTTTTATTTCAAAATAACCAGTTTTATTTCAAAATAAGAGACGCGTGGACACGCCCAATGTGGATTAACACCCTAGCCTCTCACTACTAGACCCATATCTAAATCTTTACTATCTCAGAGACAAAAATGAATATGGTTGTCTCTGTTTAGGTTCTAGCTTGGGGTAAGTAACCCCCAGCATGTATGCCAACAGTGGCACACAAGCCCATTCAGAGTTGCACACAGCGCCCTCTGCGGTGCCACAGAAATTGCCACTCCTGCCACGAAATTGCCACTCAAGCTGACTTTTTAGTGGTGGCTAGGGCAGGGGAGTCCCTGCCAGGTCCATACCCCAGGCATGCCGTGGAAAGAAGCTGCCTGGAGCATGCCGTTGCCAAAAGGAGACACTCTAGGAAGCTTCTTCCTGCAATGTACCTGTGGATTCCAAAGAGGAGCCACTCCAGACAGCCTCTTTCTGTGGCATGCCTGGGGACACATCCCCAGCCATGCTCCCGAGAAGAGCTACTCCAGGAGACTTTTTTCCATGAGCAGCTACTTCAGGGGCAGGTCTGGAAAGTACCTCCCACCACCAGCAACAACAGCCATGATCACAACCAAATTTGCAGGTGGCTGCTGCTTTTTCTCAACTGAGGAGGCCACTGGAACAAGCTGATGGTGGGGGAGGAGGGGTCAGTACAGGAGTTGACAATGGTTGCCGCCCCGTTCTACCTCATCTCACAACCTCCACACTTGTATAGAAACAACAGGACATGACTGAAAGTCAGGAAATATCCAGAAATCCAATAGCAATGATGACTTAGGACAGCATTAAAATGCTAATAACAGATACTTAAAACTAAATTAAAATATTTTTCCACTAATAGCATGTTGTACTAAGTTTGTGACTGTACTGTATTGGGCTCACTTCTATATTCTTATTACCTTGATATTTTCTCTTGGACATATGTGTATGTGCGTGCATGCATGCGTTTGTAAGAAAAATTGACTATGAAGGTTTCTGCATGTTTGCTCGTCTGTTGAAAAATTTCTATTCTGCTACCCACCAACATTGCCAAAAAGCATAGGCACCACATTTATGTTCCAGTCCCCTAAGTACATACTTACCTTGAGTACTGGAACTTATTAGAGTCATAAATGTTGATTGGGAGATACCATTCTCATTACCAGCAGCAGATTTGCCTTGAAATTCTTATTGAAATTTGCAGAAGCCATCATCAGTCACGAACATGTCTGGTTACTTTCTTGAATTTATCTTTATATATGGTAGAAGAAGGGCACATGTAGTAGATGTTACTTGTTAATCATGTACACTTTACTAAAAGTTATTGCTTTCCTTTACATTAGAAATAATGATGATGTAATTAATTTTGTAAGCAGGCAGCAGGTAGAGTTTAATAAAAACACACTCACATGAAAATAAAGAGGTCTATTTTATGGTGACCAAAAAAAGGTCTAGAACCTTTCAGTGCTGGGACAGTTACATGTATGGACAATAGGGCAAAGGCTTTTTGGTGTACAAACTATTCTCTTTCATCTACATTTAGTCTTTCACTTGATTGTGAACTGTGATCTTTCAGTTGACCTGTGATCTCATAAATTCTGGAAGCTGGTACACACAAATCACTGCAAAAAATCAACAAAAGCCACAAAAAGCTGCTCTTTCCTGATCAAAACCAGAATGGAGCAGTTGCGCGCAAATATGTTAGGAAGCAGTGAAAATGCCACTTCTTTTTTTATATATTTAAAACTGGACTGGGCAAAATACTGGAGAACAACTACTGTGCCTGGGAAATGGACTAAAAGGATTAACTTGGTGTTTCTGATCTTCGCTCCTTTCATGTTTCTACAATATATTTTTCAGTTATAGGAGGCATCAGCACATCAGACTGTCCAGCGATCTCATTTATGCTAGTGCACTTCCATTGTCTTCATGCCTATGATGATTAAGGATAAATCTCAGCCTTATTAAATTCAGTGGCAAACTCCTATTTGACTTCACTGGGATTATGATTTGCTTCTTAATTCCTATATTCCTCTTTTTTCCTGTCTCTTAAAATGAAGTTTTAGGGCTAGATTGTCACAACTGTTCTACAGCTTGATGGAGGAGGTGGTGTAGAGCTGTACCATCTTGGGTGGAGCCTCAGGCAGGTGGGTACAATCTCTCCCAGTGCTGCTTTTTCTGCCTGAAGAGGCACTATCTGCTCCATCCATTAGGATGCGTACAGGCCAGTGCAAGGGAGTGACTCGAATCAAGGTCTCACCTTCTTCCTCCTTTTTTTTATCTCCTACTCTCTGGATGTATTGGGAAGCTGGAGAAAACAAACTGCATGTTCCCAACAGCACTGGAACCACAGGTTAAAGTAAGCCAGAACACACAGGAATGCCATTCTGGGGCCCACCATTTTTAGGGGCTCAGCATTCTGGGGCTCCTAAAAATAGAAAATGGAGCTGGAACAGTGCATTCTGGGGCCCACTATTTAAAAATAGCAGGCCCCGGAACGCAGTGTTCTGGTTCCATTTTCTATTTTTATGGGCCCTCCAAATGCAGAGCCCCTAAAAATAGCAGGTCCTGGAATGTTGTTCTGCCACATTCCAGCCAGTAGGGGGCTGGGAGATTTTAAATCTCCATCCATGGGCTAGGTCTCACTCAGCATGCTCAGAACCTCTGAGCATGCTCAGTGAGAGCCAGCTCAGGGCCAGAGCCTCAGGCCAGCCCAGGGCCACTCTGCCCTATGGCCAGGTAAAGGGGCTCTGGGGGGCAGGTTCGGGGGCAGGCAAGCCGGCCTGAGGTGGAAAGGGCAAAGAGATGGGACTGGCCTGGGGCAGCGGGGAAAGAGGGCATGGCACGGCTGTGGTTGGGGGATCAGCAGCCAGACAGGGGCCAAGGGCAGTAGCTGGGGTGGGAGCAGTAGATGGAGTGGAGGGATGGCGTTTGGGGGCAAGAGTTGGGGTGGGGAGCTGGCATGTGGGTGGCAGGAGCTGGGATGGGAGCTTGGCATTTGGGGGGCAGGAGCTGAGGGGCAGGAGGGGGGGTTGGATGCGTGGGAGGGGGCCCACCCGTGTGGAAGCGCAGCCCACCCTATGAGGAGGGTTTCAGGGCCTGCCAAATTATACTTTAACTCCTGACAGGAACTGATAGTATGTAAGGCCCTTAAGGAGCTCTGCAAAGTGGAGGAAACTTCTTCCATGTCCTTGCAGAGGAAGCAACAACCTCTCATGATCTGGCCCTTAATATAAGCTGAATCTGCAGGTCAGGTTGCTGCTAAATGTTAAATCCAGCATATAAATTTACTTCATGTATTGGGGTTCTCAAACTTTGTTGTCTGTCATAGCACAATAGAGAGATGGCCACATTGAGCAACTTATCTCCCATTTGAGGAACATACGATCTGCTTTTCTATACAGAAATATAATATTTGGAAAGTACCTATTATGTTTTTAGTTTAAACCTTTTCCATAATTGGACCATGTCTTAGTAAAGCAAGTAACTCAGAGATCAATTGCCGAGTTTCCCCTGCTCTTTGCATTCACACAACGTCCCAGTCACAAATAGCTGTTATACTAAATACTCTCCTAATATTAGTTTATTTTTAGCTTCATGTTTTAGCTATTGTAAACTAAAAGAATCAGCATTGTGTGAACAGTGAGCTTTGCAAAAACCCAGAAAATGATTTGTATATCTCCAACAGTTCACAAACCACTGCTATGTAGTGAATAGAATACATACTAATGCTTGGATAAAATTGTCTTCTGAATATCAGTTTGTTCCTAAATTGCATCTAATCCTGATCTTAGATTTCCCTCTACATTCCCAGCAATGTACAGGTCATCTCTTATCAGTGCAGATATTCAGTAACTTAAAGCAAATAATGAAAATCACTTGTTTCTATGCCATTAAATATCTACTGCTATTAAATATCTGTCTGATTCCTCCTCATTTCCTTAGCAGAGTGACTCAATCAGGCATGTGTTATCTTTCGTAGATCCTTTTCTGACCAGCGGATAGTGTGCAGGAATGTAGTTTGTCAAACACATTGTGTCTAAAATCCTTTGTCAAGGAAGTGTGGGAGAAAAATTATAAAGTGCTTCGAACACTTCAGCAAGACTGTTCCCAGGTTTTTTGTGTCTGCTCATCCAAAAAAACCCTATGCTTTACGATGTTTTATTCACTTTCTGCTTGCACATGAATATACGTAACTGCAGCACAATGCATCATGCCGTATACCCTCCAGTGACATACATACTCCAGTAAAAGTTTTGTGATTTGTAAAATTTTTAGATTCATAAAGGCAATGAATGGTTATATGACTTTAAACAACATGTATTCTTTCTCTCTTCACTGTAATGCTGATTTCCAAGTGCATTTAGTTTTAAGATCTTGATTTTTCAGGATAAGGAGAAGGGATATTCAAAGGTGCCAGTGTGATTTAGGGTATGTCTTCCCTTCAGAGTTAACTTGAGTTATCTACACTGTAGTTACTCCTCTTGAGTTAGCCCAGCTTGCATGAAAGCAGCTGCTCTGCAAAATAGCATGGCGTTAACACTATGTTCACAATGACCCTGCTGTGCTTACTGGTATGTGTAGTAAGACAGATGGGGACCTATCTTTGAGCTGCTGTGTGATTCTTTCCCAGTGACATGTGGGAGAACTTGTCTGAGCATGTGGGGAGCATTGTGGGAAGGACTAGCAAAATGAGTGGTGCTACTGACATCCACACTAAAGTGATTGTGTGAACAGCTGATCAGTGGTGCTCACTTGAGGTTTAGCCTGTGCCCACTGACAGACTAGACACTTGGATTTAAAAGCACCATCACACTCAGGTTAAGGATATTTGTGTGTAGATGGGACTCAAAATAACTTTGAAGTAGGGTGACCAGATAGAAAGTATGAAAAATCAGGATAGGAGTGGGGGGTGATACGTGCTTATATATGAAAGAGCTGTGAATTTTGGGACTGTTCTTTTAAAATCAGGACATCTGGACACCCTACTCTGAAGTGACGATAACCCTTCAAAGCACCAGTCCCACTGAAAATCTAAATCAACTTGGTGCTTTTGAAAATCTTACCCTTGACCTTTAAGATGATGATAAGAAAGTGAGTCCATATTGTCCTCTAGAATAGATGTTACTTAAATCCACCCCTGGCTCTTAAGCATCTGTTGGGTGGTTGACATGAGATTATATAACATACACAGAGAAAGAATGTAATGGTGGGCTTGCTGGGGAATTATTACATTTATAGGAAAGAAAGAGAATTAATGGAGATTTGTAGTAAAAAAAAAAAAAACAACAACAAGGAGAAATATCCATGTTTAAAGCTAAAAAAGAAATGCATAAATATAATTCTTAGATTCGCTGAAGTTGAAAATTAGCTTCTGTACAGTGTAGAGTTTTGGAGACATCCATGCACACACACACCAATAACAACAAACCAACCAACCAAAAACTGGGTCTCTAATTTTTAAACTTTTTACAAAAAAGCAGTAGGTTCAGTCATTCGGCTCAGATAACCATCTATGAGGCAGGAAACTCTACGGGACTGACCTTCCACAATTTCCTCTGCATTCTTCCAATGGGAGGCAGGGTCTGCAACCTCTGTCTCTTCATGGAAAACTAGGATCTGGCCCCAGGAATCACCAGAAGTGCAGGGTCACATATACAGTGACCAGCTAGCAAGTGTGAAAGCTGGAACAAGGATTGGGAAGTAATAGGCACCTACACAGGGAGAAGCCCCAAATATTGGGATCCTCCTTATAAAAGCAGGACAGCGGGTCCCCATGACAGAAAGAGCTCTTATGCCTCTGCACTGGCTCTGGTCCCTGGTACCCTGCCTCAACAGCAGAGAAGTTATACTGCTCGTTCTTCCCTATGCTGGGGGAGCTCCCAGGTGTCTGAATTTGAATCCTTTATGGGCACGTGTGAATTAATGTAAGTATAAACATATACACACTTTAGTCTGTAGCATGAACTTCACAGCTTTCTATTTTATTGCAGAACTCTATTCTTTCAGCTTCTACAGCACATGGAAGTAGATCTTTTAATGTTATAAACTTGGAAAGGGAAAAAATGATTGTTTGAATACTCACTACATTTTTTTAAATTTTCAGAATACTTATGACTACAAGGATATAATTTCCAGTGGGCTCTGAGAGTTCTAATCTCTTTTTAAATTCCATGCAGCTTATTCACCTGCCCATGCAATCTGTCACTAAAAACTTTAAATTATATAGTCACAAAAATAACCACATTAATGTGATGTATAAGTCTGAAGGGTAGGTGTAATGGATCCCAGTGGATGCTTGTTTTGTAATTTATGGTGTTCATATGTTGATTTTAAACCCCTATTGCTATTGCATTCAATTGCCGAATGGGACACACTCCAGATGGAAGATTAAAATTGTGCTGACAATGGAACGATGGACCTGTGAAACTGATTAGAGTTAATCTGCAATGGGATTTTTTTCAGTACTTGTGTTTTCTCTCTCTCTTTCTCTTTCTCTCTCTTTTTCTTTCTTTACAGAGGGTATGAACTGTATGAACAAAGATCACGGGTGTGCACATATCTGCCGGGAGACGCCCAAAGGTGGGGTTGCCTGTGAATGTAGGCCTGGCTTTGAGCTTGCCAAAAACCAGAAGGACTGCAAATGTAGGTAGATGGAGACCAAATATCAAATGCCCCATCATGTCTTATTTTTCCACATTGCTGTTATTTTCCAGAGATCGAGAAATCAGCTAGGCTTTGCCCCGAGGTGATGGATGGTCTTGATAGAATCTGAAAGTGTGTTCTTTTTGTGAACTATTTTATTTGTAGGAGGGAGAAAAGCTTTTAAGAGAACATCCTGAAAAGAGATGAATCTAATATCAAACCCTCAACAAGAACTCCCCTTAATGAGCACTGGGGAAATTCAGGTCCAAATCTGAAATTTACAGTTCAGTGCCATTTCTCATCTTGAACAGAGAAAATGGAAAGGTGGGAAAAGATGTTCTGTTTTTTAGGGGAGAGTGCCAGGGAAGCGGGTGGGCAGAGAAGAGTCATTAACCCAATCTGTATTTAGAAAGCAAAAACATCCACTACAAATGAATTCATATCAATAGAATTCTACCTTACAGTACAGCCATGTCTCTTGAAGTGACATCTAGTCATTACAACTATCAAATAGCCATAAAAAGAAGTACACCTACTTTTCATATTGAAAAGATAGAGAGGTTTTCAATACTGTTGATTGCATTGTCCATGAGCTACTACTGCCCTTGGCATTACTAGGAAGGCACATGGCTATATCATACATGACATTCTTGAATGCCATATTTTAGATGATGCAACATGCTGAAATGTGTGGTGCATGTCAGCCACTGCAACTGGGAGCATAGGATTTTCCATCCAGAGTAAGATAATTGATCCCTTTATAAGAGCCCTACCCACAGCCCACTGAATTCAGTGGAAGTTTTTCTGTTGACTCCAGTGTGCCTTGAATTAGGCACTACTACCTTAACTTGCCTACCTAACTAGAAGTTTTGAAGAGACCAAGAGAGAGAACTGCTGTTTACGTTTCTGGTTTCCCTTTAAGAATGATATTTTTTAGCAATGACCTTTGCCCCACTGTAACCTTTTTCTCATGTGACCTCCCCTGGTTTATTGTGATAAGTGATATTTTTCTGAATAAAATGGATCATTTTTGAATGTCTCTAAGAAGTGCTGCAGATTAATGCACAGTTTAACAATATTTTAAGGAAAAATAAAAACCCAGAGCAAAACAATTAGTGTTCAGGTAGAATATCCATTCTATGTATGTATTAAAAGTGATCATTTTGTTAGGTGTGTGTGTGTGACATTAATTATAGTGAAACATGATGTAATCGGAACTTGAGTTGGAGATTAACTTTACTTAATGCTTATATTACCTGTTTGTACATATTTGTATGTTCCTTGTGGAATACTTGAGCTTTGCTCTCTGGAAAATGGTGATAGAAGAATTGGCCAGTTTCGTATTACTAGGGATGTCACAATTCAGAAGAACAAAAGATCGAAATTTATTCAGAGCCCTGCAGAGGTCAAAATGTAGTTTGAGTTGCAGTGAATTTTTGCTGACAAATCCCTAAGCAGGGGCCCTGGGCCTTCCACAGCCACAGATTTTGCTGCAGCGTCCACCCCCCTGTTTGATGGAGAGATGTTCAAAATCCTACCAAAAAACAAAAACAAAAAACCCCCCACTTTTTTACTTTTAGCCATTCCAAATGTGAACTGAGCACAAACTAATGCAGTGGTATCTGCATGAGTGGTCAGACAGCCTGAAAGGAATGAGCTGGATCGTTTATCACTGTGAAGGTCCAATTCTGAAATGTAATAAAATTTAAATGTTGATATTTGTTCTAGTTTCATCACTGGAAATCACTTGAATGGACAAATCAGTTGGCGGAGTCCTAATCTGCTCTTTTTCAAAGCTGAGTGAGAGAGGAGCGAAAGAGATATTTTTGCATTTGCATCCTTCTACATTAGTTCCAGCACAAACATAGATTAGAGCAGCCTCAAGGGTTGCACTAAAGAATTCTGGCTTGTAATAGTCCTCTACAAGCCATTTTGCTGGACTCCAGTCATATGCTTTCCTGCTTCCAACTTGCCCATTATATTAGGGCTATCCAGGATGGGACAGAGACAATAAAACCAGGGATGATGTCCCCCACACTGGAGGGACTGGACAAGGATATTGGGTGGCATTTTTGAAGCAATCATTATTGGCCATATTTAGGAAATGTCCATGATGCCTTACTTTAGCCCTTTGTGTGTATGCATTCTGATACAGTTTTTAATCACATCATCACAGAGGTTTATTCCCACAGAACCTCTGCCTCATTCAGTGTATAAGACAGTGGGTGCTCAGTGAGTGAGCAACTGTTCAATATTTTGTTTTATTCTCATTGTTCAATGTGTGGCCCTAGGACTTATTTACCACACGTAATTCAAACCATGCTCTGAAGACAGATTTATTAATTCCTTGACAGGCTTTTCTGTGGCATTTTTCACTATGTTATCTGAGTGCTTCACAAACATTAATCAGCTTAACTTCACAATTCCCCTGTGAGGTAGAGTGGTATTATTTTGCTGTTTTACAGATGGGAAACTGAGACACAGAGATAATGTCAAAAGTGTCCACTAGTTTTGCTTTCCCTGTGAATTGGAGTTACACAGGATCTTATTTTAATGCACTCAGTATTCTATAGGACTTAATAGGTTCCAAGTACAATTCCCAATGACTTAATTTGCAGTTTTGGGTTCTTAAGTTGGACACCCAATAAATTAGGAACACAAAAAATACAGTTCATCTGTGGCAAGTTTGATAGTGACTTGCCAAGTGTCACATAGAAACTCTTCAGCTGAGGCTGGGATAAAATCCAGTTCTTCAGCATGACATTCCGTAGTTGAGATCTTCAGTTTTCTTTCATTACACATTTACAAGCTTCTGCAACAAATAAGGCAGGGTTCTACAACCAATCACCTTCACTGTACAACCCGGATTCATCACCTGAATGGACCCCAACTGTGCATCGAATGAGACAGAGGTCTTATGAAAAATGTGTGTAATTATGTAATTCATAGACACAGGAGGCTCGTATTAAGGTTGCATGAGCAACCTTACATCTGGCATTTCCTAACTTTCAAATGTTTGACTTTGCAACCTGAACAGTTTCAGCATATGGTTTTTTTTAAATAACATTTCATAGGTTTTTAAAAAAAGCAGACTGAAAGAACAGAAAGTCTATTTTGTGGAATCACACTGGCTAAATGCACTGGTCATCAGCAGGGCCTGAACCTCAGATCCACTGCACAGATCTGTCCACTTGAGCTAAAAAAGTAAGAGAGAGAAGTCAGTGGTCACCTTCTGATAGGACCAACCATCAGAGAGGCAACAGATGCACATTTTGCCATTGGGTTTCACAGATATTTGCTAACATCGGAGGAATATTGAATCTTGGGTTCTATTGAGGTCTGGAGAGCAATGTGCTCTAGAGAGCACAGTCCACCTAGCCCCTTTTCCCCTTCAGACCAGTACTTAACTTACTTGCTCTGTGAAGGAATATCCAGATATACTCCAACAACTACTGTCTTTACTTGCAAACAAGATGCTTCCTTGCCGTTATTTCTTCCTATAAATTTCCTTTCTTGTAGATTTTGCAATCTGTTGATTAGTATTTGGATCAGTATGCAAACAGGCATCTATTGTGAGACATACAATGCCCAATACCCTCATTAGCAGAAAGCTAAGCAGCTGTTACCTCCTACTTGAAAGGAATCTGTCTCAGATGCCATCTCCTGGTTTCCTGCTTTAAAAACATAATTTTTGGTACACAAATATTATCTGTACATACCTTTTGCATGAGTATGATGACCAGTGGGCTACAGGCTCTCAGTAGAGACATCACATGCCACTCTTTAGTGAATTATTATACATAAAACAATCACAGAGTCCTGTTGAACTTCTAAAGACTAAGAAATTTATTTTTCACATGAGATTTTTGGGGGCAAGTCCCACTTTATCAGATGCCAGGGTAGTGAAAACTTACATTGAAAAAAACCTTACAGTAAGGGAGGGGTGACAAACATTGAACTTTAGAAGTACCACAGGTATCCTCTTTTGTCTTTCTTTACTAACACTGACTCTGACCTCTCTAAGCCTCACAACTTTCTGATATGTTGTGTTTGAATCTGTTCAAATTGTTTGATTTGCTGAAGTAAATCTGGCCTGATGCAGTGAAATGTAATCACAGAATTTATCTTCCCTGCCTGTTACTGTAATTTTTTTTCAATGCAAGTTTTCTCCACTTCAGCATCTGACAAAGCAGAACTTAGCCCACAAAAGCTTATGCGAAAAACAAATTCTGTAGTTTTCAAAAGTGCCACAAGACTGTTTGTTTTGTTGAGCTAGGCTAACACAGCTACCCCTTTGGAACTTGTCATTATGCATAAAGTTGACCCCAGGGTATCCTGTCACATTGTATAGATTCCTTGTGCCATCTGCTAGCTGGCACCAAGACGTTCCAGGGTTAGTCTTATAATGAAAAGCACTGGGCAACCCTAACTGCGTAGGCATCTCTACCTGCCCCACTTATAACAATTTCACTGATAGCAGTCTGAGGCCAGTTCCTGAGGACTTTCAAACCTCCTGCCCAATATGCTTAACATACAAATGAGAACTTTCTAACACTGCTTCCAGGTACCAAACCCCCCAGTTTCCCCTGGAAGTGTTGTGATATACTTGTGTATCAATACAAAAATGTTTAGAATGTTGAAAATTTAGGTGCAGACTAAAATAAATCTAATATTAAAATTAATAAACCTGGCTGTACTGCTGGTTTTTTGTCATTGCACATTGACTTCAATATACAACTTTTTTTTTCTTTTTAGTGTATCTGAAGCTGCCATGAATTACCAACACGCTGCACCAACTGTTGCAAAAAGTCAGAACCTATGCTGCAAAATATAGATCCAGTTTGTTAAAAAATAGCATGGTGCCTTGGCCAGAACATACTCTTCAGCCACACTACATTATATATGATAGTCCCAATTTTTTTTTTAAATTGCTGGGTATGAAATACGAGGGTCAAAATCTGGTCAGGTTCTAAACACAAATGTGGGTAATAAGCCACTTTAAGATGTTAAGGTGCTTTAAGAGGTTCAGCTGGCTCAATTCCTTAAAATGGTTTAAATTCTAAAACCACTTTAGTGTGTTAAGCATCTTTAAATTATCTCTTGTAATGTACATTTTGAGGTCACATCAGTTTGATTCTTGGTGGCTTGGGAGAGCAGATCTGGCTTAGATAGTCATCACACATATGTATTAAACATTAAAACAATGTTATTAAAGCTGCAAAGGCAAGTACTCAAAAAAAAGTTAGGAAATGCCAGAATTAGGGTTGGTCATATGTGTATGTTATGGTACAATCTTTACATAAATCCAGATATTATTTTCTTCACAAAGCTATCCTTTTCCTTCTCGAAAATCATTGCCTACTTCGAGAATAGGGCGGGGCACCACACAGGAGGACAAAATGAAAGTCGGGGGGGCATACAGTTACGAGGCATAATTAAGGTTGCAAAAGCAAACTGACTTCTAAGGCTTCATCCACACTACACAGTTAGGTCAACATAAGACAATTTTAAAAGGGGTAGCTGCGTTAGTCTAGTCCAGTGAAAAAACAACAAGGAGTTGTGTGGCACTTTAAGACTAACAGATTTATTTTTTGCATGAGCTTTCGTGGGAGAAGATCCCACTTCCTCAGATGCGTCGAAGCATCTGAGGAAGTGGGATCTTCTCCAACATAAGACAGCTTGTGTACCCTAACTCTCTAAGTATCGACGCTACAACATAGTTCCCAGTGATATAAGCTGCTTGCTATGCCTTCTGAGTGGAGACCTAAGCACAATGCCTGTCTTGACCAGAGAGGCATAGCTCTTAGGCTGCAATTAGGGAGATCTGGTGTCTGTGTAGACACTGTCTTGCATCAAATGATGTCTGTCAGCCCCGTGTGGAGCTTATGACTAGAGTACCTCTCACCCTAAGACCCAGAGATCAGGCTGTCAGCCCCCCGAGTCAGGAGTTCCAGCTACGAGCTTCACATGGGGCTGACAGCTCAGGCTTTGTCCTGGGGCAGGGTCTTCAGCTGTCAGTGCTCCCCACTTTTAAGTGCTCCTGCTGAAGATGCATACCACTGACAGAGGGAACATAGCAGAGACATGAACCACTGCATTAATTACTGTAGTGGCTGTGCATTGTGCTAACTTAGATCAATTTCATTTTGTGGTGTACACAAGGCCTTATTGTTTCAACTCAGAACCTTAACAATGATATTTTAATGACACTTTTTCCTGTGGAATGTGTATGTATTTAAAATCCCTATTGTATTTGGTGTCCAGTTTATCTGGCCTTTGTCTGTTACTCATTTTATGAGCTATTCTTCCTCATCTTTAATAATTGTAAATGTCTCTTCTGAGTTAGCCATCATCCTTCATGTTAAGTGTAAAGGTTGGCCTAGAGAGTAAGGTGTGTCTGAGGACCACTTAGTGTAGTTCAGGACGGAGATGCAAAAGTGGCTGTTGGCTTTCAGCCATCTTCATGCTCTCCTGATCTTCAAATAATCTGAATAGGTCTGGAGCTCCCAGCACAGTTTAGAGAATCCCTATGATTCCTCTAAAGTACACCAGCCTCCAGTGGCCCCAAGTTGCTTTTATGGCAGCCAAAGATCCATAGAATATGGGGATACACTGGCTGTACCTCTTTCCTCCAGCAACATGCCCTGATCTGACAGCCAGGATATGAAGTAGCATAGGAAGAGCTGAACTATGGTAACTCTTTGTCACCCAAAGATCTCCCCTACAATGGGGAGACACTGCAAGAGGCAGGTAAGCCAAATTTTAGGAGAGCTTTGTAGCAGGAGTGTAGCACAAAGCCATTCCAATGTGTGACTGAGGTTTTGGCTCATGACTTCTAATAATTAGAAATGTAGGATCACTGTTTCTAAATTCTAAGGGCTCAATTATATTGATGCACAAGGAGGCACGGCTGGTGAATTTGGGAACTGTCTAGCCCATATTCTGCCAGGAACTGCTAGTAGACACATGGAGGATATGCACATTGCCCCTGCTCAGAGAAACAGCAAAGTACACTGGTCGGTGCTTTGCTCTGGCTGTCCCTGTGAAGTGCTCCTCCATGCTCTTGGGACCCCTGTAGCGGAGAATATGTTACATAAAATGTATGCTCCCCATAGATTGACAAGCCAGGATTTGGCTCATGATTTATTTCTAATACAGGCAGCAAACCCTATGCATGGAGATCTGGTTTTAGTGCACTACCATGGGTTTCATAGGATATAGGCAGATATTTCTCTCTCTCTCTCAGAGTTCCTTATTATTCACATATGTCTATCAAGTTGACTTCAGTAAGGTTATTCTAGTTTTAAACCAGTTTTATGGAGATAAGACTATACAGACCATAAATTTCTAATAAATATGTATTTTTTTCCTTTAGTGAGAAACATTTCCACTAGTTTCCATCCCCTCGTTTCATCATAATTATGTAAGAGATAGTACATTACTGTGATTTATGTCTGTTAAAAAGGCATTGTCAAGGTTGGTAGGTCAAAACATTTGACTTAGTTTTGTGCATTTTTTAGTCTCATACATTCTGAACTCTCATTTATTCTCTTGTGTAGCCATATAGTTAAGTGTGCAAGAAATCTGTTTGTAGAGAGCCAGTTTACTTTCCTATAAAAATGGAGTACAGCTGTATTTTGGAAGTTATATCCTGGCCCCATGAAGACAACCAGTGTTTTGCCATTGACTTCAGTGGAGTCAGGATTTTCCCCATTCAGTGAAAAAGGAAAACAATCCAATTCAGGATTAACACTAAAGATGGGCCTAAATTTATATATATGTAGATCTGGACTTCAGGCCCCCAAGTCCATAGTGGTTCAGGTTTGTAATTTTGGTTCAAGTTGCTAAAGAGAGAAGGAGAAGCTAATCATTGGGATCGCAATCAGATTTCAAGCTTTTTAAAAATTTGAGCATTCATATTCAGGACTTGGTTCAGGCCCATCTCCAGCTAAAACTAGAGCATGCTGCTAGTTTGCAAAATCAAATAATTTCCTATTGCAGCCTTTGGTTCCTCAGCCACCATCACCAAAAAGTTTTCAACAGGAGATAGTGAACAAGTTTGTGATTTAAGATCCTGAAAGTCAAATTCTCTGTCATCCAACCTTGACAAGTTTCCCTTTTAAAGACTAAAATAGGTGGGTGACAAATTATCAGAAATATTTTTCACATTATGGCTATGGCTACACTTACAAAATTAATTCAAAGCAGTTAATTCAAAATAACTACTTCAAATTTAAATTAAAGTTATTATTTCAAATTAGCACTACTTTGCAGTTATTATTTTGAATTAGGAGTCCAGTGAAGACTTTCTAATTTGAAATAAAATGGGCTTTATTAATTTGAAGTATTAAGTATTGAAGAATTAAGCCTATTCTGGATCTTAAAATGTCTTAATTTGAACTATTAACTTCAAAGTAAGTAATACTTCAAAGTAAAAGGAAGTTTTATTATATCAAATTAGTGGTTCCTTATTTGAAATTAAGGAACCGCTTAATTTGATATAAAAAAAATGCCTCCTTGGCCAGGGAATAAGTTATTTCGAATTAAGCCTCCTTAATTTGAAATAACCTTTAAGCATAGACATAGCCAATAGCATGGCTTATTTTGCAGAAATAGGAAAAGATTCTAAAAACATCCATCCAGTATTCTATCTGTGGAATCACTATGCCAAATTCTTCCTTCTGTCTACTTTTATATTGCCATGTTATAATCACTGTAATGTCTGAGGACCTTGTAATCATTAAGGGATTTTAACTTCCCAATAATCCTGTGAAGATGAGAAGTATTGTTTCCATTTTGAAAATGGGAAACTGAGGCACAGGGCAGCTTTAATGACTTCCAAAGTAGTCTGTCCTCTAAACCATACTTCTTAACTTTTAAAGTACACTGTAATAAATCTTGAATACCTCCACTGACCTCAAATATTTTACCATGGTTTTACACTAGTGTAATTGACGTGAGAGTTTGGCTCAGTGTCCATGATCCTTTACATTCTTCCAAAGCTAGATCTTCTTTTGCCTGGATTTGATTTAATAATTATTATTTTTAAAAAATACTAGGGCTGAATTTTTAAAAGGACTCAGTTTTGGCCTAACTTTGCTCCCACACAGAAAACAATGATGAAACTCCTCTTATAGAATCACAGGGTTCGAAGGGACCCCACGAGGTCATGTAGTCCAACCCCCTGCCAAAAAAGCAGGACCACTCCCACTAGATTATCCCAGCCAGGGTTTTGTCCAGCTGGGCCTTGAACACCTCCAAAGACGGAGATTCCACCACCTTCCTAGGTAGCTTATTTCAATGCTTCTCCACTCACCTAGTAAGAAAGTTTTTCCTAAAATCCTGTCTGGACCTCCCCAGCTGTAACTTGAAACCATTGCTCCTTGTTCTGTCTTCTGTTACTACTGAGAACAGTCAAGCTCCACCCTCTTTGGAGCAACCCTTCAAGTAGTTGAAGGTTGCTATCAAATCCCCCCTCAGTCTTCTCTTCTGCAGGCTAAATAAGCCTAGTTCCTTCAGTCTTTCTTCATAGGGCTTGTGCTCCAGCCCTTTGATCATTTTTGTTGCCCTCTGCTGGACTCTCTCTAATTTGTCCATTTCCTTTTTGTAGTGGGGAGCCCAAAACTGGACACAGTATTCCAGATGTGGCCTCACCAGTACAAAATAGAGGGGAATGATCACATCCCTCGATCTGCTGGCAACACTTCTACTGATGCAGTCCAGTATGCCATTGGCCTTTTTGGCAACAAGAGCACACTGCTGACTCATATCCAACTTCCCATCCACCATGACCCCCAGGTCCTTTTCTCCAGTGCTGCTATTTAGCTGATCAGTCCCCAGCCTGTAGCAGTACATGGGGTTTTTTTTTGCCCCAAGTGCAGGATTTTGCACTTGTCCTTGTTGAACCTCATGAGATTTCTATTGGCCTACTGCTCCAATTTAGGTAGGTCTCCCTGAATCCTGTCCCAGCCCTCCGAGGTGTCTGCCGTTCCCCTCTTGACTCACGTGAAAGCACAATAAAGTTAATGCTGAAGACTTCCTAAAATCGCATCCCAACTTTTATTTTGTCAGCCACTTGCTGCCACTTCCTGTGTGTCCATTTTTATGATTTCACAGAATGTGATATTGTACAGTGAATGGAGATGTCACGGTATAGAGGAGCAGGGAAATTGGCATTTAATCCTACATGAATTACTTTAATTTGCATGATTCAAAAGTAATTTTTCCTAGAAACATACAATAAAAAAAAAACTTCTTTCCATCACAGAATATGAGCACTTTTGTTGACATTTTCACATCTCTAATGGAGGAGGTTTTCCATATGGACAAACAGTTATGTATGCCCGCATTCCAGTCAAGTTGTTTTAAAACACTGTGGGGCTGAGTGTTCTTTGAAGTAATTAATTTTAAAAAAATAAAAATAAAAAAACCCTGGCTAATTATTGACTGCTAGCAATGTATTAGAACATATGTCATAAAATGTAGTTGTAACCAGATGTTATAAAATGAATTCTTTATAGCATTGCTGCCTAGTATAGAGTAAACCTACTGGGAGAGACTTAGGGTGACCATATTTCCCAAAGGGAAATGACCGTGTGCTCCCCCCGCTCCTGACAGACTGGGTCGAACCACTTGCCCAAGCCTTGTTTCCCCCTCACTCTCCAAAATTGGTATCCTTTCTCTTCTGTATGGGCTGGCATCATCATTTGCACCCACACGCGCACACATTCCTCTGCACCCTCCTTTTTTAACAAAACTAGGCATTTGTCACATTCACTATTGTTATCTAATCTAGTTGGCAAGAGCAAATGGGACAAATGCCCCCTTTTGCCATAAAACTTGAGACAGCTGGGGCAGGGCTTAAAAAAGGCACCGTACTGGCCAAAACAGAACATATGATCACCCTAGAGAGGTCCCAGGCAGTCCAAGAGGCAAGCAGGATGGAGGAGGAGAGCAGGGTAGAGTGGAGTAAGTTCCATTATCCTGGGTTTGCTTCCTCCCATGCAACATGCTCCTGTGGTTCTAGGTAAAAGCAGCAGGTGGCTTCTTAAAAGGTACCACTTAATGTGCATATCCTGTAACAGCTGGCCATAGGAGCAGCTCATATTTACAAGGCAGCCAGCTCAGACATCAGCCTTCTGGTTCAGATGTGTCTCTATTGTTCCCATAGTTCTCAGCTAAATTGGAAGGAATTATATGATGGGGCCTATGGTGCCGCCAATTGATGCCCCAGTTTCAAGCACAGTGTGGCTCAGAGAAAGATATCCATCAAATGAGAATCATCAAAATCAGTTACAAGCAGAAAAATGAGTGAAAGAGAACACAGGCAAATAAGGACAGAAAGCAGATACTGGCTATAAAGGAAGTCAACAGCAACAGTGTTGAGGTATAGCATGAGAAGTTAGAGCGTGGCAGATACACATCCACCAATCCAGCACATACAGAGATCCACTACAGAAAATTTATGTTCTATGGCACAATGAATAGAGTACTAGTCATCTCTACTCTACATACACCTATGTCCCTCATTATCTAAAATCCTTCAAAATTAATATTTATAAAAGCCTTGTCTACGAAATTCATTTCATACACAGATTTAAAAGGAACATCATAAGGACCAGGAAAGAGATTTTGTTCTCCTTACACCAGTGAAAGTAAGGAATAACCCTGTTAAAGGAGACATTGCACTGGTGTAAAATAAGGTGAATGTGAATCAAGTCCCTCAGTTTTTATTTTACACATTTTATTGTGCACATTGGAATATTATGTCTCAGGCATCTCCCATCAGTCTGGATTTGATTCTTCTTTCACATCATTGTGAATGAGGAGTGACTCCACTGAAGACAATGGAATTTTACAGGTGATAAGATGGCAAAAGCGAAGAGAATCAAGGTCTCTGTGAATCTCCTAGCAAGAAAATGTAGGCCAACATTCAAAAACAGCTTGAAGTTAGGCTTCATGTATTGTGATACCTGTTTTTGAAAGTGTAGAGGTCCTATTGGGATCTAGATCTAAAATATGAAGCTTTGAGTATGTCTAGACCAGTGATTCCCAACCTTGTTGGCTTGAGGGCCACAGATACCACTTTTACAGCCCTGAAGGGCCACCAGCCTGCAGCAGGGAAACCATACACATCCTATAGCTCTGTATACTCTATCTGGGTTCCCAGAGCAGTGGCTTCCTTCTGCAGCCAGGGGAGTTGAAGATCAGTGCTCCCCTCCCCTCGCTCTGAGGACCCGAGCACCTATGGACTTAGGCAGAGTCCTTTGCAGTGCTCCCTGCTACAGCCGGTGGGGGGAGGAAGCACTAATTTCTTATCTCTTAGGCGGCAGCATCGGTCTTTTAGCCTTGCGGAAATGCACTTCACCTGCGTCCTTAGGCAGTAACTTCATTCTGCAGCCGGCTGGAGGAGAGCTGAGGGCCACTTTTGGCTCCTGGGCCAAAGTTTGGGAACCACTTGTCTAGACTAAATTCACTGCATCAAACTCCACAGACTGACACAGAGGGATTGACTGAGTGACCAGTGAAGGCCTGCTCAGTCAATCCCAAAAGTCTCTCTGTTCAACACAGTAGCTCCATCCCCCAGAAAAGAGTAATGCTGTGTTGACTGGAGGGCATTTCCTGTCAGTGCAACCCAATGAAGGTGCCGCAGTAAGGGAATTTAAATAAGTCCACTGAAGATACACGTTCTATAGTATGTAACTTGCGTGTCTCCTGTCAACCTACCACAGCAGTAGAAACCAGGCCCTTGGCTCAGTTTTAGGCCTCTAATAATTAGACAAGTGCAGTTTTTCTTCCTGCTTGCAGATGATTACACTCCAGAAAGTTCAGAGATATTCCATTTTTTTAAGAAGATAGTATGAAAGTGAGATCATTAAGATGAATGAGACCAGTAGGATGCTCCACTTTTTGAAAACGAGAGGTGTTTTAGTATGGATTTAAGAGCCATAAGTTCCTTTAGGAAAAAAATCTTGGCCTTATGTAATTGTGGAGTTTTTCAGCCTAAATACTTTATAAATCCTCTGTCTAATGAGGAAAATTCTGGTGATATTTAAATGTAACATGGCAGAGCAACTATGATTCTAGAGCCAATCTAGCATGGCTTAAAAATAAATATCTGTGTCAAAGATCTCCTTTTGATTAATAAGATTCAATATTTGAACTGCCATAATATTTAGAAATGCCAAAACCTTCTGAAATAACTCATATAAGGAAATAATTAGACATTTGATATACCAATCCTTTTTTAAAAAATATGTTCCTGTATACACATGCACAAAGGGCTGGATCCTCCTCCATCTTAACAGTTGGACCTGTGAATAATGACAGGAAAGTGTGCTTCAGACTCTCAGATTAGAGTTGTTTCATTTTGCATACACTTAGCACAAGTGTGTGATGACACGTGGTGTAAAACAGGAAGGGAATCAGATCCATTGTAAACCTGATAAGTATTTGAGAAATGTCAGCTTCCCAATGGGTTAAATATGAAATTTCCTTCTGTTACAAAAATCTGCTTCATTACTAATTTTTTTTAATTGGTAATTTCTGTATATCTTGAGAATTTTTTTCCTGTGAAAATTTTTATTATTACAAGTAATTTTCAGAAATATATACTTAATAGTGAAATCTCAATGGGTTTCTTCTTAGTTGAAGCCAATATTCTGTAGTCCCAGAAAAATGATTGTAAATGAAAAACTAGAAGGGTCTCCTGTCTTATTTTTAAACATTCTTCTACTCTAGGAGGATTAGAGTTTTTGAAATAATAGATTTGAAGACTGATGTATTTTTGCTCTTGCGGTCTGGATCACTGCTTCCTCCAATTATGGAGTGAAGCCCAGCAGGAAAAAAAAATGTTGTCTATAGACTGGAAAATATGCCTGTATTAGTAGACTGCTCATTTCTTCATGCCATATACATCACGGATATGAAGCATGTAGTTTTAGGAAGAGATGAAATTGACTGGGTTTTCATGCTAAAACAACCCAAACAGAGTGAATGAAAAAGTGCAACATTCTGAGTTTTTTATTATATGGATAAGAGAAGGGTCACTTAGGAAAAAATGCAATCAGTCAAAGAATGGAAAATGGAAATACCTACAAATAAAAATGTTATGTTGTCTAATGTTTTGCTTTATAACTGATCTTCTGTATTCTGAAAAGACCCTCAAAAACTAATTGGTTTCATTGTCATTTTATTTATGTATTCATATATACAAATACATGTTGGGTATAACTAGTAACCTGTAACTATGGAAATGGAGGCTGCCAACACACCTGTGACGACACAGATACTGGTCCTGTGTGTGGTTGTCATCAGAAGTATGCCCTGCACTCAGATGGCCGAACATGCATTGGTAAGTACCTCTCTAAGGCACACTGTGTGTGTGTGTGTGTGTGTGTGTGTGTGTGTGTGTGTGTGTAACTTAAGGTCAGCCATTGCAAAGAGATCAGAAGGATGCACTTATGATTGTTTAATTTAAATGTTTGTCAGTGAAATATCACATTGTTGTCATTTTGTCATTTGAATTCTGGTTTTATAAATCAAATTTAATAACTTTAAAAATTGAAAAGCACAAAAGGTGACTATGGATCAAGTAGTCGAGTACGTGAGTAGTCCATTGATTTCAGTGGGATGACTCACACTAGTAAGTAATTTCTTTAAAGAATTTTATTTAGGGATAATTTAATATCCATGATGTGCTTTCTTTCCTAGTATTTGTTCAGTTTTGATTTTTTGACAGCAAAATAATAGTACTCATTGTGGACAAGCTTGCAGTGTGACTGCCAATGGGGAAAAATGGCCTATCAGAGAGTAAAGCATCGTGGGTGATGCTCCATAAATATGTATTATTACAGAGCATATTGTTTGCATGTTATTATCCATTTTTGTGCAAAAAGGAACCTTTTGTAATAATTTGCCCCATCATTTTTGATGTGTTACAGCTAGTTTAATCAGGGTTTTTGTGCCTTTTTGCACTGTTACTCTGAAAAGCGGAGCCTAAAAATCCATAAGGATTTTCATCATCTTCACTTTGTTTTTGACTTATTTGTTTCAAAATTTTATAACATAATACAAGAAAGCAGGAAAAAATCTTAAATACTTACAAAAGTAAATGGAAGTTCTTAATCTTCTCTCTGCCTTTTCCATATTTGAAAACATAGCTGTCTCTATCCCAAACCCACTGATGTCAATGGAAATCTTTCAGTTTACTTCAGCACTTGAGATCAGGCCTGTAGGCAGCAAGATTTGTATAGACAAACATTTATGTCAGCACATGGAGTTGATGTCAGATGGGGCTCAGCATTGAGAAGGGAGTCTGACTGCACAAATCTCATGGCAAAAGCAGGGCTGTAGTGGCCAAAAAAGCAAAAGTAGTCAGGGTATTACAATTGCAAAGTCTTGCTGTATGTACTACTTATTCTCGGACTGGTAGGACCGCTTGATCAGTACTTTCTTTTAGCGTTTTGGTCTCAGTCCTGCAGCCCCTCTGCTTGACGAACTTCTACTGAAGTCCATGAGAATTCCATTGGGAAGGGCTTGCAGACTTGAGGGCCCTAATATTGGGTTTCACTGAAGAACATAAAATAAATTTTCAATGCTCCCATTAGCTGAGAGTTCACTTTTCATTAATAGAGTTTGGTTGGTGCTTAATTTTGTCCATTGTATTAAAAAAATACATATACACTACACTCATGGCTTTTTAAAATTACTTTTATTATTCATTTTTTGTAATGTAACAAACACAACTCTGTGTTACGTTCTTTGGTCCTGTGATGTAAGTCACATATTATTGCTTGTGTTGATTTTCCTCCCTCTGAGTAGTTCTTTCTTTTAGAATTCTTTTTTTTCATTTTTTTTTATTTTTTACATTTTTATTCCTGCTTTCTGGTGATGGTTCCTGATTGCCTGTCTTGTCTGATAACGGATGTTCATTAATTATTTACAGAACAATAAAAAACCCACAATATTTCAAACAAAAGCCTCTATTGCAGCCTGATCCCATCTAGAACTTGTTTAAAAACTTCTTGTTACAACTCAACCATGTAGTGTTGCCACAGATAAAACCTGCCAGCCGCAGCCTTCTCCTCCTCCTCCTCCTCATTTCCATTATTCCACTGTTTGCTGTCTTCAGTGGTGTATATATTCTGGACATCACTGTAAGAATGCAAACTTCTGCAATGCCAGATAAATACTTTTTGACTCTTTGTCTAACACATTTTGTCTTTGTTTGCCTGACTTTTTTTTTTAAATGTTTGCTGCATGTGAAAGTCTCCACTAGCATTTTGTTTTGGCTTTTATTATAAAGCAACCCCCCCTACCCTGCATAAATCATTTTATTTACCCAGCTGCTGCTTTCTTCATTGCTTTCCTGTATGAGAAACCTTTATTTTTATTTCACTTACTGCTCATCTCTTCCCACCCTTGTGAATGATTGTTTCTATGTGTTATGAAGCATAACTCAACTAAAGTCTGTGTTATGCTGGACTGAAACTCTTACGTATAGGATATCAGAAACTATCTGCAAAATGATCTTTGCTGACATCATCTTGCTTACTGCATGCTTTTAAAATTACTAAACCCTGTATTTGCAACATCTTTTCTAGCACTGAATGTTTAGCTAGTAGTGTTTCATAGACAAGCAGGCAACCAGCACTGCCCAAATTGATCTTTTTTTGCATTTGTTTGGTTTGTTGTTCGTTTTTGATTTTTATATTTTCCTTTTTTTTAAATTTGCATGCATCGTGTTTGGTTTTTTAAACACTATGTCAATGTGTACATCATGACTATGGTGCACCCATGCCCTTCCATCACCGGATTCTTTTAGCTCTGTCTGTCTGTCTCATCTTGGTACTCTGGTCTGCCGTTTTCAGATGCTGATCCGTCCATCAGCCTGAATCACTTTACAGTTTGTCTTTAATAGTTTGTTTAACTAGAACCCTTGTATTTAAATTTCCATTACTAACATCTGTCTGGGGCACTCCTGTTTGCTGTCTCATTCTCTTGTAGGAAACGAACTTTGTGTGTGTTTTCTGGTTAATTACCTTGTCATTTATCATTCTTTCTCATCTTCCTTCTTCCTGCCCCAAGCATCCTTTAATTTTTTTTCCGGGGTTCCAGATGGAATTAACTCTCTAACGGGGATTTAGTGCTTTCATGGCTTGCTTCTTGGCCTTGGTTGTGCCATGCCAAGAAACTGTCTTAGGCAGCAGAAAATTGGGCTTTTGATTAACCAACTGCTCCATGTTTGTCCCTTACTTGTGTTTTAGAGAAGGATGAGGCTGCAATTGAGAGTTCTGAGTACAATGCCACGTCAGTAGCTGATGTGGACAAGCGGGTGAAACGGCGGCTACTTATGGGTAACACTTTTCTTCCACTTCCTTTGTTGTTCTCTCACTTTTGTCTGTATGTGTGCATATGGATTTTTTCTTTTATTTTTTATTTTTGGTTCATTTTATGTGTGTTGATAAGATCACCTTTCTTCAGTTCTTATCTTCCATCATAAAATTTCATTTCTTATTTTTAAACTTGTTTCCCTAACACTGCAGATTTCATGTTCAATTTCTTCTGCATAGAAAAACTCTTTTGCCATTAACCTTACTTACCATTTGCAAGCTATTTCTTCCATGGGATATGTGTGTGTTTGTGTGGATGTGTGGATCCGGGGTTCACATAAAAATTCATGTGTCAGACCTGCCTTTAGTTTGTAAGTGGATGATGATATTCTAAAATAATACCCTTTTTCATATGTGGTATTAAATGAGATACTATATTTGCTTATTTAAGGGGGGGGGTTGTTTTTTTGCAGTACTTTTGAGTGACCTATATGTATAATTCATTTACTTCCTTAGCATTAGTACATTGTGAACCATTGTGATTAGCAAAACAAGCAAGGAGCCTGGTGGCACTTAAAGACTAACAAATTATGATTAGTGAGCTTTAATATGATCTTTTCTCAAAACTAGAGCGTGGTTTGTTTCTGTGGGTTGGTATACACTATATAGTGGAAGAAGAATTAATAGGGAACATCAGAATGAAGAAGTACATTAAACAATCAGGATATATCTTTTGCTTCTGATAATTTCTGAGGCATCTAATAAACGGTCTTGTTCATGTTATACATATGACCATTAATGATGGTGTTCTTTTTGCAAATAAAAAGGAGCTTGCATTATTAATTTTCATAAAACAATATGATATGGAAACATAATCAACAACCCAGTTGCCTTTCCTGTTGAGCTACTCTTGAAGGGCATGGTGTCTGGAACTTTTCTAGATTTCTTTTCACATAATAAATGCCTTTGACGAATATGGATTGCTGAACTGTACTGCTACTTTGATGACATCCAGTCAGTTGGTCCAACTGTATTTTTAGTTTTGATTGGCCTCACATCATGCTAAATGTCCTCATTAGATTTGAAGTGTATTTTGCACAAGTAAAAATTGTCAGATTGCAACCCTTTGAACCTGGAGCTTTTTATTTATCCATAGAAAAGGAACAGTATACAGATTGGTAGTATAAGCTTCCGATCAATTCCCTGTCAATGATGAGTCCAGCTCTTAAAGGTGCTAAGCACTTCATAGGGTTCAGCACTCTCTGTGAAGCTTAATTCTGACCTGGAAGGATCATTTCTTGACAACAAGATGACTGTTCCATTTCTGTGCTAATTTAATCCTTGATGACTAGGATAATTGTTCTAATAGTTGTTAGAGATGTTGATGTTATCTTGACACTGGACCACTTTGAACAGGCTATCACCTCATTTCAGATACATCAACAAACAGTCATCAGATGGTAACGGCATTGCCCTTATTAATCTAAAATCATATTAAATGGTTATAGATAGGTGAAATGATTTGTGCCTTATTGCTAAATTTCTCAGCCATCTGCTTCCCTAATGCCACTAGACTGTCAACAGGTTTGAAGTCCAGTAAAAGTTTGAAATGAAATGATGTTGCAGACAATCCATAAGTGTGATTTGTTGTATAATAATAAATTGAATATTCACAAACCAGTTTAGATTTGCACAAGTTATTTATAGATCATCCAGCATCTTAAGGGCACAGTTGACAGTTTGGGCTGAGATTTCAAAGAGGGAGTTGGGGACCCACTCCCCTTGCAAGCGAACAAGAATTGTGTGCATAGCTTCCTTACGCCATTTTGAAAATCCAAAATCCTGGCTGGTGAGCTTGTCCCTGCCAATAAAATGCAGAATGTGAATTTTTTTAGCAGCATGTAGACTCTAATTGCCATTGTACCTTCAAAGTCCAGAAGTGACCAGCATGACCATGAAAGGTGAAAAGCAATCCTTACTATTGGGCCAAAAAGGCCATACTGTTGACAAGAGTCAAAGAAAATAGAATTTAAAAAGTTATAGTTATCAACAAGCTTCTTAAATGTATCAGTCTCTCATTAACATTTAGTTGTATGTGGGTGGAGGGAAGGGTTTAACAATTCATCTAATCATATAAATCAGGGGTCTCAAACACATGGCCCAGGGGCTGCATGTGGTCCCTAAAGCTATTTCCTGCGGCCTGCAACAACACTACTGTTACTGATATTTGCAATATTGTCGTATGGAAAGGTTTCAGTGGTGTAGCCCTCAGGCTAACATACCAGTCCTCATGCAGCCCTCTACAAGTCCCCATGCAGCCCTTGTGGTGATTTGAGTTTGAGACCCCTGAAAAAATGGTCAGGGACATTCAATAACTCCTCTGTCAAGATAGATGTGAAACACCTGCAGCAGCTGGACTATGGAATCATTAGGAAATTTGCTAATTAGAACTGAGTAACTACTTGAAATCGAATCTGAAGGGGCTGCAGTAGTTTCTGATGCAATTTCTGGTACATAGGGAGCCTGTGATTGGCTTTGATAGTATTTCAGTGCACTGTCAAAGTTTAATGACTTTTCTAAATAGCCTACACTGCCAAGTGTCGTCTTGTACTTTTCAAATTGCCCTTATAGAAAGTACTGCAATGTTCTGCAGTAAACCGTGTTGCCAAGTCTCTCCAATGTGTTATTGTGATTTTTGGCCCCCTGCTGTAGGCAGTCTTGTGAAGACCAGAAAAGTGCCAGTGATTTAAGAGAAGGAAGACAGGAAAATCCTCCCACAGTGCCCTGTAGTTTAGAGGAAGGTGCACTAAACTGCAAGCCTAGAGACCATCATGTCTAGTCCCAGCTCTTTCACTGACTGCAGTTATTATTTCTGTTCCCTTCACTACCTCTATTGTGAACCAAGGTTTGATATTAATATCTTGAGGAATTTCATTAAGCCATTTCATAGATAACTGAGAGTTTGTATAAGGTCACTGGAGACAGCTAGGAATAGACTCCTGACCTCCTGTACAACAGAGTAATCCATTTACTATACTACCTTTCAGAAGGAACACAAATCAGGTTCTTCTGTAATTCACACTAACATAGTATAACTTTGTCATCCTGTAATAGCTAGACATCAGGAAGAGGGAATCTGATAGAATTCTCTTTCCCTCCCCCCTGATACAAATATTTTGCTCAATACTTTAGAAGGCAGACAAGAAACAGGATCTTCTGTAACAATCTATAATCTAAGCATCTTCAGGGCCATTCAGCTTGTCCCTAGGAGTTTTCCCATAGTTTTCCATACTGCCTAAAAGGACCAAGGAAGTTCGAACTATCCTTTTATATATCCCAATCCACCCCTCTGCACCATGTCCACTGAGTGAAGACTACCAGATTCTGAATGGAGACTCCTACTCTCCTCGTTCAGGAAGTTTCACTGAATGACTTTCTCTGCTCTGTGAACTTAAAGGAGATATATCTCCACATTCCTATTCATCCAGTTCTTTGACAGTGTCTTCATTCCCACATGCACCATGGCCACCTAACAGGAAGAAGGAATACAAATGTATCATTAGGTAGATGGCCTGCTGTGTGTTTGCTTTACCTCCATCAAGACTGCTTTGTTCTACAAATCCATAGCATTATTGTAAACTGAGAAAAGAATTCCTTGGTCAACACTCTAGACCACATTCTTCTGAGTCACAGGTTTTTTATGAGCAGAAGCATGGGCATATTAATGTAATCCAGGGAGAAGAAACTTCATAGAATTGCCTGAGATTGTTCTCGGAGCCAGGATCTCACAATCAAGAGATTCTTTCTGTCTTGGAGTTAATGGTTGCTTTGGTAGACATCATCCAATTGGACCTGTTCTATAACAGAGCTCTACAGATGTTCCTGTTATTGGTCTGGGATCACAAGGCAGAGCCCCGTGATCATCCTGTTCCTCAGCACTTTGGTGTCACAGATTTCTCTGCTAGTGATTCATCATAAATAACCTCTCAAAAGGCAAACCTATGTCATACCCTAGGCAGATACTAAGTATTATGATAAGGGCTAGTCTCAAGATATGGGATGCATACATGGGAAACTAATCATGCTAGGACCTCTGGTTCACATGGAAAGCCTAATGAAGCACCAACTTTCTTGAGTTCAATACTTTGGGCTAGGGTCTTTAACACTTCATATCTCAGAACTTCAGGTCAGAGAGCCTGTCAGATTGCAACAATCAGACAGTAACTGCCTGTATAAATGATTAGGGAGACACCAGGAGCTCCTCACTCTGTTAGAAATAATCTGGATCCTATCCACTTAGGAAGAGAAAATTGTGCTATTTCACATCTGTTTAGCTCACACGTAACTGACTCCTTATTGTTCCAGATGCAATGATCCCTTGCCTTGGAAAGTGAATCTTTTCTGTTTTGTCTGTGTTCTAAAGTATACGCTCACCCTCCCCAACTCCAACCTTTGTGTATCTCCCAGAAAATTTGGAAGGTTCATTACTAACCTCAGAAGGAACATCCCAGAACTGTGGATCCTGCCTCAGCTGATCATCTTCAGCTACCAGATCCCTGATCCTGACTTTCCAGCCCCTAGCAGCATGGAGATTGGCAGGTTAGAGCTTCATGTTTTCAATTATTCCTCTACGATGCTTAATTTTCTGTTGCAGTCAAAGCCTGCCAGAGTGCCTGGCTCTTTTTCTGCCAGTAATGCCTCTTCATGTACATCAACTCCACGCTTTGTGATATTCTGTCCTATAGCTTTTATTGAATGATTTAAAACAAAGCTTGAATTACAATACTCAGATGACAGATATTTGGTTTGGTAGCACCCAGTCTCACAGTTCCAAACATCACTCCTATACGCCCTAATATTTCTTCTTTCCTTCAATCAGCAAAAATATTTGATACACATCATCAAAACTAATTGTCACAAAGGATCTCAACTCTTAGTTATTCAACTCAGTTCTCACCTAGGTAAGCAAAATTCTCCTTGAATTCTAAGGGGTCAGTTTTCCTTTACTGTCTGATGATTAGAGTATGGCTACATTGTCCCGCAATTTGGATGATGAGAATGTGAATTGCCGCAGGGACCAAAGCACTGTACTGTAAATATCCCTGTGTGGACAATGTGGGCATGAACTTAAAAGGTCCCTAGTTTGCAATAATAATAACACTAAAGGTCCCTAGTTTGCAATAATAATAACACTAAGTAACCCATTCCATTGCTTCTACCTCCAAGTGAAAAATATTTCCTAATATCCAGTGCAGACAGTTCTTCTAGTTCTATCATTTACTACCTCTGAAAATAGCCTAGCTCCATCCTCCCTGGAACAGCCTTTCAGGTAGTTGAGAGCCACTCTCTAATCCCCCCTTACTTTTTTCTCCTGTGGACTAAACAATTATTATACTTCAGCTCATAGAGTTAATGAATTGGGTGCTATTTCCTATAAAGACACTATTCTCCAGTTCTTTCCTTGATGGGTAGAGCTCTAAACTTCTCCAGAATCATCACCAGTGCCAATTGTCAATTCATTTTTCCATATTAGGTTAGATTATCTCCTTCCCCAACTTTCCTTCTGGGAGAAGATGCTACATTCCCTAGTCAAGTTCAGACCCCTCAAGTTCTACTTAAATAGGACTTCACCTTTCAGAAAGGTTATAATAAAAAGTTTCTTAAAAACCACTATTTCAGATGATAAGAACAGACATTAGGGAATTCTCTAAAGAGTGGTTCCCAACATTTTCTCTGCTGTGGCACACTTTGCTGTCTATAATTAATTTGAGGCACAACACCATATAGTTTCCAAATGAACTCATGAATATTCATTCATCTAATGAGCCAATCTAGAGCTCTGTGAGTAGCTTTTCAAAAAATTTTGTGGCACACCTGCTCAGACCTGATGGCACATCTGTGTGCCATGGCACACTGGTTGGGAAACACTGCTCTAAAGTTCATAAAACATCTGCACCAGAGACTCATATGAACTTCACTTGATTTGTAGCAGCCCCCAAGCAAAGAAACGGGTCTTTCTCTGACAAGATCTGCAAGGGTCTAGTCTTGTTATCTCTCTGCATTTTCACCAAATAATAGAAGATGGACGTGGGATCTTCCTCTCATTTCATACAAAAACTTTTTCTGCCAATCCTGAAACTGCTGGGAAGAATTAATCAAAAGATACATATGAGGGGGACAACAGTGCTAAATTTCAGCACTTGTCTCTTGATCCTTCCCATCTAACATTTTTCATTCCCTATGTATATAATCAATCCAATTCCTTGTTTTTCTTGCTCATGCTCAATCTTGATTATATGTCATTTTTGTTCCCTCCCTCAAATTCTTCTGGGTGCTACTTCCCTGCAGTTTGGGGATTGATACAAAGAGATTTGTATCAGAATAGTATAATTTTGTGTTTTTAGAAAAGTCAAACATTTTCAGAATTTAATCCGAGAATGTAACTATCTGTCAATCCTGGTGTCCTTCCTCTGAGTTTTTCCCCTCTTACTTTCTTCCATCTCATCAGAGGTGATTCCAAAAGTGGAAAATTTTCTTTCTGAAAATCTGACTGCCTCTTGAAGGGCTTATAGGCATCCTCAGATCTGACAAGTCACCTAGTGTGCTATATCTCTTCCAACACCATCCATCTGAGGCACACCACTTGTATTCTTCGTCACTATAAGTTGTAGCCATTTTGACTTTACATTATGCCTGTCTTAATTAGTATTCTGCTCCTTGATAAGAAGGTTTGACAGCTTTTTTCCTCTTTTATCTCTAAAATTTTGAGAATTAATTTTAGTACTCTTCAAAATGAGGGACCAGTATTTGCACCAGACACTACAGGAAGATTCTCTGCCAGGCTCTCCCGCACAGTTGTTTAACTTTACCTCAGTTCTTACCTGCATCACAATTTTCATTCTTTTCTCTGGAGAGACTGCCCATTGCTAGACTGTTTGGGTATGTCTACAGTAGAAGCTGTGTTAAGTCAACTTAATAAGGTCGACTTTAAGTCAACTTAAATTTGACCTTGTTAAGTTGACTTAGAGAGTCCACATTGGCAGGTGCTAGGTCAACCCTTCCTGCTGACCAGAAACTCTGGGAGTGGGCCTCGAGGCCAAGTAAGTTGCCTTAAGAACTGTTCCCCATCTACAGTGGGTTATGTCAATTTAATAAGGTTGACTTAAGCGTCAAGTCAACCTTAAGAGATGCTGTTATTAAGCCAATTTAAGGAAGAGCTTAAGCCAACTTAATAAAAGCCCAGTGTGAGCACAAGGGTCTGTCGATCAACTTAAGCTTCCTTAAATCAGCCTAAGACTCCAGTGTAGACATACCGTATGAGAGTATAAGGAGGGATTAAGATAAAACAACCATACCCCTTCTCACGAGTAATTTAAGCTGCAAGCACTAGCATTCTACATCATTTAACTTCCATTTCTAGTTGTCACTTCGTAGCTGTTGTTAAGTTACTTCCATGTTGCACAATTTTATTTTGATAACCCTTTGTTAACACAGATTAACTGAATTTTTAAGATTAGCTCATTTGAGATGATTTGGTGTATATCATGTAAAAACAAAACAAAAAGACCCACTCTCTGGTCTTCATTATTGTTCATATCCTCATTAAAAGTGTATGTATGTGTCAGTCTGTACATACACCCAAAACACCCACCCCTTGAAGTTGCACATTATGTTGTCAGAAAAAAAATTAAATCCTATTTTCAAATGTTATCCACTCTCACATTCCATTCCCTGCCCAGAACTGGAGGCCTGCCTATTGGCTTCTGTTAAATTAGCTCTGTTTGAGATAAATCAACTAAGAATCAAGGCAAAAACTAAAGAGAAATGACAAGAAAGAAGCAGACAGCATTATGACAACAAATGCCGTCTGCATACTTTAAAAATGCCTTTGAGTACCACTTCTGTATAGACTGTACATGCATTTAGTTTCCTTTCAGATGTGGCTTTAATCTTCGCTCCTTTGGGAATAGCTTCTCTCACAAACACACTATAATGCTGATCTGTGCTTAAGACAGGCTAAAGTGTAGACAGTTGGAATAAGAGCAAGTGCCCATTTTTCTATGAGTAGACACGTATGCACTTGTACACATGAACCTTTGCTTTGACAGAGAAATGAATTTAAGACTATCATTCTGACCCAAATTCATTGTACTCCACCAGGAGTATTGTACAAATCTTGTACAGATTATATTGTGAGACAAAATTGGACTCAGTACATTATCAGCCGGATACTGGATACTGTGCAACCAGAACTGGTGGAGCAGTACCCATTGAGGGACATTTGAGCAGCCTTAAATGAGCAGCTGAGAAATTCTTCTCCATGAAGGAATCCATGGCTAGCAAAAAACTGGCTCTGTGTTAGTCCCTCGTTGCCCTGCTTGGGCACAAGACTGAAACACACTGCATTCTGGCAGTCCTGTTAGAGTAGTGACCTTTGGGCCATTACAAGCTGGCTCAGATTAGAGGCTGTTCTGTAGGGTTCTTTAACTTGCACTAGGATCACTATGGTCCTTGGGCAGCCTTAGGTTCTTGATGTGGAAAACTGGCTTTGATCCACAGTTGCCTCTCAGTGGTACTGCGCTTTCCTCTGGCGCAAAACTCAGTATGTAACCCTATGTATACATACACATACATATCTCAGCCTACACAGTTTCACCACTCAAAACTGGCTCGGAGTACTTAAGGAAAAGCTCTCCTAATGGAATCTATCTCCTCGAGTTCTCCTATTCCATTCTTTTTTTTTTTTTGCCTCATAATGAGGCCCAAACCTCATCACTTTTTTTGGCCAGCAGCAAGCCATACAGGAGCCTGTTGTATTTGGTTGGGACTCTTATATAAAACTTCTATAATTTTTTTTTAAGTTGGGTAACGAATTGTCTTTTGGAAATAAAAGTTACAGAGGCTATAAATTAATTAACCTTCAGTCTTAGAGGTATATTATAATTAGGGATGGCTGACCCAATTCTGACTGAAAGAAGAACCTGCCTCAAGCTCAGAACAGTGTATATCCTTTCATTACAAGTCCATCTTATCTGTGGCAGCAAATCCTGTTGAGTAGGTTGTTGAACAGACTCATGTTCTGCCCCGTCATAGCAGATGGTTTCATTCAGGTGGTTGTCTGCCCTTTTTCTCTGCAGTGTCAGGTTTTCTCTCCAGGAAAGGGCAGAGCGAGTGCCTCCCATGCTCAACAGTTCAGCTTTTCTTACCAGTTCCTCTGTTGGGTTTATGTCCCTAACAGAAAATTCCCAGGATGAAACATACTAGGTTCTACATTCCCAGGACAAAACATACTAGGATGAAACATACTAGATTCTACAGAAATCGAGACCTTGATCCTCCCACACCACTGAAGCTAATGGGAGATTTCCTACTGATCTTGATGGGAGCAGAATCAGACTTGCAATAAGGTTCTATAAAAACTACTCTAAAAAGGTACAAAAAAAGAAATACATGCACACAAACACAATTATATTGCAGAATTTAGCAGAAATATTGCCTTGCTATAGAATTCTAGGCATTGGTTCTAGAGATCTGTAGAAATTGTTATTTATTAAATTACATTTGTTTTTAAGAATAATTTCTATGATAACCCCCTTATTTTCTACACAAACCCTTTAAGTATCATCTTTTTCCATAAGGGTTGATTTTTTTTTCTCTCCTTCAAGACACATATTAGTATTATTTCCCTAGAAACCAGACACCAATTATAGCTGACATGAGAAAATATGGCACTTATTGTATCTTTTGTGCTATGGGGAGCTCAGTCTTATGAGTTTAATATTGTTTGTTTCAGGTAATTTCTTTAGACAACAAAAGCAGCGGCAGGGCTTTAGAAAGGTAATCAATCATAAAGCACTCAGCACTCCTAAAGTATCACTTTGCAAAACTGTAGGCATACATAGTACTGCTCCCATAATGTCCTCACATTGCTGAAAAGATCTTTCCTTTCACAATAAGAATCTACTGCACGAAGTCTTGAGATACACAATAAAACCACTTACAAAGTTGTAATAAGGGCTTTGGGGACTTGTCCTTTCATCAGCATGATTGAAAATGATAATACTCTACCATTAGAGTTTTAGTCTTTAGTCATATATACATACATACATATATATGTATGTAACTTCCTTCCAAGCTCAGAAAGACTTTTAGGGATTAGCACTTTCCAGAAACTCACTTTCCCTGTGATACAAAATCTCTGGTGATATCTGTGTAGTGCAACAAGTAACCACTGCTGTCAGATTTTATCTAGATAGGGAGCACTTTATGTGTATTAAGGGCTGTTTATTTGAAAGCAAATTGGGATTTTTTTTTTTAAACTGTGAAGGGAATGGTCGGTCTCGCGCTTGAAAGGTCCTTTCATAATACAAGTTGTAAAGGTCAGTAGGTGAAGAGGGATTTCATTCTATTAATTCTGCTGTATTTTCAAAGCCTTTAATTTACTGCATCTCCTTTTTAGCTAACGCAACAAACTAATGAAAACAAATCAGGTTCCCACCAGTCCCACTCCCAACTGGACACACTCCTTCACCATTCCATTCTTTTTTTCCACATTTCTTTTAGCTGCTCTTCATCAGACTGTCACAATCCATTTTTAATATGAGGTTATACCCTGAAAAGTGACAGCACAAATTGACTGCATCTGTGATGACATTGCCTGGAGGCTTTAGACTGTTCTTCACAGAATATTCCAAGAGGAATAACCTCTTCCCATTGGGTGATTATTGGCAAGTCCTCCAATCACTAGTGTTGGTTTTTTGAGGAAAACAACAGCTGTTCAGTTCCAAGACTACTTGGCCATGAGTAGGCCCCAGCTTTCTTTTCATTTGAGACTATCTTCATGAAGATCATAATCTCTTCTGATTTTATTTTAAGATAACCATTTGGCTATTCTGAACCTCAAAATAGTTGGTTTTTTTTAATGAGTCTTGAATTGTTGCACTTGCCATTATGCAACATTTCTGGTGTATCTAGAATTACCTACCAGTCTTTCCAGTCGTGCAATGAAGGCAGTCAGAGGTGATACACAACTATGTCAATGTTCCTCAAAGATCTGTTCTTTTCTTCATGTTGCACACCTTTTATGAGACCTCTTTGCAAGGTAATTTCCAAACACAGTGCTGAATAGCATAAAATCAGCATGCTAATGGTACTCAACTGTGTCTTTCCCAGTAGACCCTGCGTATTGAGCCTCTGTTTTGAAGGAATTCTTGGATAATAGTGTTGATTGGATTATCAGATCTCTCCTGTTCTAAATCCTGGAAGTCTTGATGCTGAGTAGAAGTTGTTGATAGAAGGAGGCTCACTCTAGCTTTGATGCCATGCTCTTGAAAAGAATTCATTCACTGGTAGGGAGTTAGGGGTTGGTTAATGTAAGAAAGTGGTAGTAAGCAGTTTGCGAAATTCTTACATAAATAACATCCCTTGATGATATCAAATGATCGGAATATGCTCTCCTGAACACAAGGAGCAATTACAATCCTTCATTCCTTACAGCACTCCCCTGTCTGTCTTGCATCTTGTTCAGAATACTTCAGCACACTAATTTACAAGTCTACTGAGCATGAATAAGTTACATTGACTCAGCATTGTTTACACTGGCTGACTACACAATGGCGGATAAGCTTGCACTGATGGTTTTAAACCTTAACAGTAGAAGTCCTGCTATATTCAACCCTTCTCCCAGAGGCTGTTCCTCATTATTACCTACACTGTGATACAGCACATCTTTAGGAGATATATGATCACACCTTTACTGTGTATATGGTGGAGCTCACTCCTCTTTGAAATCTGTCTCTATTATTCTCCCCATAACTCTAATTTTTTTCCAAAGGTGCTGATTTTGTTTGTTTTTTCTTTTTTTTTGTTTTTGTTTTTTTTTCTTTGAAGATTCCTTTGTTAACTTTTGACTTCATTCTTTTTCACTGTTTGTATTGGATCTTTGTTAACTTTGTATCTGTTTAAAATTAAAACAATCAATTCAGAAATATTGTTTACATTGTCATTTAGTTCATATTAAACTGTAAGGTATATCAAATTTCTTGGCTGTTGGATTGTAATGGGGGATGTAGAAGCACAAGGATATCATAGCTGGGTTCATAACAGACATTTTAAATCTAAACCATTAGTTTACATTTGTTTTTCTTAAATAAAAACATTTGGTATTGGCTTTCATTATCCCCTCTTTTGCAGCAATGGGTAGTAATATTTCCATTCTACATAGGGGAAAATTAGGTACAAAATGTTTCGAGATAAGCTCTACTTCAAGTGATCTTCCCAAGGTCACACAGCCAGTCAGGGGCAAAGTAGAGAAAGAAACTAGGTCTTCATTCTCATGCTCCAGTCTTTGGCAAATTAGTACTTCCTGTTGTAAATGTGAGTTTTACCTTTACAGTCTTTGACTGGGGACTTCAAGTGTGCTGTTTAAACTTAATTTGTTACCCAGCTTCATGTTTAATGAAACTTTTCCCCCTGCTAACTAGAAGGAAGCAATAGAAAATAAAATTAAACTTGGAAGCTTTGGTCTGCATAGGATACACATGACCATTCTTGCTCAGTCTAACTTTTCATGGGTTCACAGTGCCTAAGCTTTTGCCGAGTTTTGGTTCAAATGGATACAAACTGCCAAAGTAAATAGCCAAAAGTTCCAAGTTTTTGCCTGAATGTCAACAAAAACCATAAAATCCGTTCCAGTTACCTTGAGTCTAGAGATGAGATCAAGCCACAAAAATTGGTTCCAGATTTTGAACACACACAATTCTGAGATATCCAGATCTTGAATGGGGCTTATAAAATAAGGAACTGCTCTCAAGAATTGAACTTGAATACAGGGTTGGGTTACATGCAAGGATCCAAGAGGCTCAACTGCAAGGTTTTAGTTTAAGCTCGTATTTACTTGACACTCAAAATACTCTGAAATGTTCCCAAACCATAGTGAATGTGCTCAGAGGCTCAGAATTTTAACAAAACTCAAAGCCCAAATGAGCATTGTCTGATGTCAATTTTGCTTTTGAAACTATCACAACAGCTCTATTGCCACATGCTGGAGATTCTCCTTTAGCTCAAGAGCTTCAGGTTTTGGCCATAGGGGACCTCTTTTGCAGTCCTGAAAGGGTTCTCAGCTGCTGCAATGGCATCATTAAATTGAAAAAATTGATCTGATACCCAGGGGACCCCCCAGATCTTGAAGAACTGTTGATGGACTACTAGGGAACTTTCAATATCATACATCAGCTTTGTTCTTTTTTGGGACAACATCTTGATATGCAGGACCTATATATATTCCTTAGCACAACTAGAGGTAAGGCAGATATTCCACTATCAATGTTGTAATAAGGGCTAGACATATCAAATCGCTCATGATTTGTATTTTATAGTGCCTTCTATCTAAGGATCCTAGTGAGCCAATACTGGAGATTCTTTCCTCAAGCAATAGATTATCATCCTGAGTAAGAAACACATAATTTGCCCCTTAGTGCTTTATATACATACAAGCCCTCAGCCTACTCTCTATGCTGTTCTTCCTAGAGCACTAGTTCTACCTTGGCTTTACCTGGAGAACTCAATAAAGGATTTATGTAGGACTGCAAGCACAAGTTTAAATTCACTGAAAAATCTAACACATTCACCAAATAGGGTTACCTTCACCCAAAATGAAAAATCCTAACTATGTGCATTTTATTTTTTCCAGGAGTAGACTATCCAGACAGTTTGATTTTGGTGCTTCCTATACTAAAGTGGGCGTGGTACTCCCAACCCCCTTATGGTAGAACAAAAGACACATCAGCATAACATGGGCAAATAAAGTTTAAAAACCTAGCAAATGCTGATGTTAATGGCTATGCTAAGGTTGTCATGCGTAGACAGTAAAGGCTGATATGATCAGTACCACCCAATACAGAAAACTCCAGAAGGATCCAAGGTGTAAAATTCTGATCCAGATTTTGGAATCCCCACCCTAGCCTTCAATCAGCCATGCCCTGTCCTGGAATGCACACATTCCCCTAAAGAAATTTAGTGGCTTGAATCAAGGGTTTGGGGGTTCTGTATTTCTTTTTTGGATCTGCATCTGAGGTTGGATTTCAAATACATCCTAAAGTGTGAAGGTGTTTGGATCCAGTATGGATTGAACTCCTTTCTGATAAGAACAGGTATGTCGCTGGTGCTGTTAGGTTTAAAGGCTGCATGCATTCTTACACATTTCTATTCCATGCAGCATTTAATGCACTACTACATTGCTCTGCTTTTCACATTCTTCTTAACTAATTTTTTAATCCTGTCCTTTTTTTAAAGGAATGTCATCATTACAGCTCCCATTACCCCCGGTACAATATGTGTATTCTCAGTCTCTCTGTTCTTGCTCTCAGTCCATCCTATTAAAGTTTGCTAATATTAAAGGCACAGTCATCTCTACTTTAAGAGAAGTTGAATAGCATTGGGGGGAGAGCTTGTTTTCGTTTTTGCTTCCTTTTGCTAAATCTCTGTGAATAAAGAAAAGCTTGCATGATCCCGTCTATATATATAGCGAAATAACTCTTGTTCAATGACTGCTTCTTACCCTATAGATCCAGTCATCCATGCCATAGAGCAAAAAAGTTTGTTGTGTCTCATTTTCACTGGATGTCATCCAGAAAGCAGAAATATTGCTGCTTAAGTAATGTTCATCTGCTGTTGATGAACTGTAATAAAGGGCCATAGTTAATCTGTTAACATAAGATTTACAGCTCTCTGAAGTGCCATGTCAAATGTATGTCTTTAACACCTTATCATGATTTTAACCTTAGCTATTTGGCCCTGACAAGTCATTCTGTTTTTTAAACTGCTGGGTGCCCCAAAAAATGATCTTAAGTGAAACATTTTTTAAATGACCTGATTTCCCCCCACCCTCAGAGTTAATGTTACTTGATATGTTGGACCTCTGAGCATATATATAACATTCAAACCTATAAAAGAATTCCCCCTAGCTAAACTGGAAAGTGGCCATTGGAACTTGACACTGCTTAAACAAATAGGTCGTGATCCTGCAAATCCGTAGTCACGTGAGTAATCTTTAGTCATACAAGAAGTTTCTTTGAATATTACTGACTGCTTGTGAGTGAAAATTCCTCTTGTGGTTAGGAGGTTACAGAACCATCCTCATCTGCTGGAAGCTTTCTGTTAAAGGTATATTGGTCTGTTCACAAAATGTGCTCTTGTGAGCAATTACAGATGTTTCCCCAGGTTGCAGGGTTAATGTTGGCACTCTACATATATATTTTATAAATTCTGTGCCATGCTATTAATGTATACCTTGCTGTCCTCCAGGCCTTGGTTTCTTAATGTACATAAATGCCAGCTGTGCATTCCAAAATTGATATATGTTTGTGGCAGTGAAAGGGAGTTAAATGAAATTTTTCTGATCTGAAGTAGTGACGGCCTTCCAGAGAGCCAGCGAAGGTTATCCCTGAGGGAAGCAGCATCTGGTTCCATCCAAAAAACAGCTTTGCACATTTGTCAATTTAAAGATTAAGTGCTTTGTAAATTATTTTCATCGACATATTGTACTAAGGAGAGTCAACATATACACTTTTCTGTCGCCGGGGCCCTGTCTGCAAAGTACAGTTGTAGCCCAGACTCAAAATAGGTGGTAATAGAAGTCAGTCAGTAAATCTGAGTAAGTTTTGAAAAAGCCTCTCTGGGGACAGGCAGGATGAAGTGGACCGAGATGAACAATGACAACCTTATTATTTTAAGTTTCATCTGAACTGAACTGAACTGAACTGAACTGAACTGAACTGGAGAAGCTGAAAAAGAAATTATGTGAAGACTGTGAAATATTTCCCTTGAGGTCTCAAAGTAGTTGCAGACAGAGTAGCCAACTATGTATGGTTGTTGGTTACTTCTGTCTCCCATTACTACCTGCAGATAAATATATTGTTCAGACCAAAAAATAAAATTGGCATACTTCAATACACTGTATTGTATGGGTCAAAGGAAAGACAATCATTTCTCTTGTCTTTTAGCTATTTCAGTAATACTTGTGAGCCAAAATGCTTATACCCACACACATAGGTAATGCACCATTAAAAAATATTATATGTAGTGGTGGTGGGCTTCTTTTGTGCATGTGATGACATGAAGATTTTTTTGGTTGTGAAGCGGCACCTAATAACCGTTGCTAGCTATTGTAAAAGCTAAAGAGTATTGTAGCTTTCTCTTGCCTGTGTTTGCCCAGCCACCATTCTACATACTACAAGCACTGGGAAATTTCAATGACACAGCTTGGAATGAGTTCAGTGACCTCAATTATGCCCTCCCACCCACTCCAAACTCCTTTCAATTTGCAAAAAGCTTTAAGTGGACAAAACCCAGATGCCTTTTGCTTGTAGTTCAGTAAGAACAGATTGGGCATGTAGATTCTTGTCAAAGTGATGTATGTAGTTCATTTTCCTTTAACTCTTTCTTAACTGAAGATTTTAAATTCTCAATTCCAAGTCCAGCACTGTGCTTCGCTTTATATTGCTTTTTAAAGTTCATTAGACCCCTTTTAATGAACCCTAAAAAGTCAAAGCTAGAGACCAGCTGATATGAAACAGAGTCAGTCCCTGGCTCTGTTTTAAAAGGCAATTGCATTCTTTTGTTTTTAAATCTGACCTTTTTCATATTGAAATAATTCATCTAACTGTCTAAGATATTTCAAAAAGACTGACCAAATGTAATCAATAGAGACTTCATTTTTTGGATAGAAAGAAATAATTGCTTGTGAAAATGCTATCCAATTAAACAAGTATGTGGGCCATGGATGCTCTTAAATGCTTTGCCTGAGTTACCTTGCTTCAATTTAGATTGCTTTTATAACTTTTCAGTATTGCCTGGAACAGTAGATTGCCCCCAGAATGTTTTGTTACACTCTCTCTCGCTCTCTCTTTCATTCCGCAGAAACATGTGCTGTCAATAATGGAGGCTGTGATCGTACTTGCAAGGATACGGCAACAGGGGTACGTTGCAGTTGCCCAGTTGGATTTACCCTGCAGCCTGATGGGAAAACATGCAAAGGTCAGAGTCTGTTTGCGTTGCAATGCATCATTTGGCTTCAGCAGTATCAGCACTAGATGTAAATATTCGGATATATAATCAATGCACCAAATTAAGGCTATTACTGATGTAGTAATTGCATTTGAATGTATTAGTTTTCTTCTTCCCTGGGATTAGTTTTGCATTATCCATTCTAATCTTTTTTTTGTGAGGGTTTGGTTTTGTTTAGTCACAGAGGCCAAGATTTTCAAAACTGACCAGTGATTTTGGTGAGGCAACTTGAGACACCCTAAAAAGCCTGATTTTTCAGATGCTGGTTAGTGTCTGGCAATCAGGACCCTTTCAGGTGTTCATTTACTGAGGCTCCCCAGAAATGGTAATCTCTTGAAAATCTTGGTCAGATTATTTCCATACAAACAATCAATACATTATAATTTCCAAAAGAAGAAACTGAGAAGGATTTAGAGTCAATAATCAAGACCAAGTAGTAGCTATAGTGTATTGAACCACCAAAAGCAAATTAACAGACTGACTCACTGCCGACTTCCTGCGAAAAACAATTAGCTAATTATAATTTTAAAAAACTACACCATATAAATATATTTGTACATGGCCAAATCCTGCAGCCCTTATTCAGCTTTTACTGTCCAATTGGACTTTTATTTCATAGAAGCACAGCAAGGTCTTCAGTTTGGTGCTTCATGAATGTAATTAAAACATGGATGGAGTAGCATATGATATTTCTGTCAGCATTTGTTCTTAGTCAAGGAGACACAGATTTTCAGGTGTATGCCTGAAAACACAAATGTGCTCAATTCAAGTCTATGGGATATTCTTAGTTAAGGAGACAGAGATTTTTAGGTTTAACCTTGAAAACCCAAATGTACTTAATTCCACTCTGTGGGACTACTTACATGTGTAAAGTTGCATATGTTTTTGCAAGATGAGGGTCTACCTAACTCATTTTTCCATTTCAATATGCATTTCTTTTGAACTCAACCCTGAACACTTGGTGATGGATGTACAGTAGGGCATTGCATATAATGGTGTCACAAAGAGTATTTTGTTGTCACTCAGTGATTTAGCATAAATTTGACCTACCTCACTGAGTAGCTGTTTAGATTATTTTTTTCTTAGAAGCAACCAGGAATGTCAGAAAATCTCTAGTCCAGACCTTGATGTTACTTAAAATAGTCAAAACCACAAAAATAAACATAAAACGTGTGGTTTCCCCTTCTTCCAACTTAAAAACTCCCACCGCTTGGGCATGAGCCTGGTAATATTTACAGAAATAACAGTCCATTTACATATTTATTCGAAAATAAAACATTTAAACTGCCATTGCACACAATGTTAATAGTTAACAGTGAGTACACATCAAAAATCAGTCATTTTAGTTCAACCCACATAAAAATAAATGTTCATTTTTGCAGGCAGCATAGCTCAAGCCATAGAATTGCAGTAACAGTGGTTTCACGGAGTGCTTAAAAAGGAGGCATTTTAGTACTGTAACATATCAGAATGTTTATTACTTGAAACTACAGCATGTAAAATAAAATGAATTCTAAATTTAGATGGCTTCCAATCTGAGGTTTTCCCACTGAGCTAAAATGAAATAATATTTATCTAATAATCAACACTATAATTTGCATGATAAACAAAATGAAATATCCAATTGATTCTCAAACTTAAGGTCAGAAATCTGAACTGTGTCACAGTATTTTTATGGGGAGAACAGGTAAGAAACAGAATCTGTTATTTATGGTGTTGCTGCTTTTTTTTTTTTTTTTTAAAAACCAAACAGCTACCAGGAATTCACTTTTATAGTTAAAAGGATCCATCAAGTCATTTTTTTAACCATTCTGGAAGCTTTAGAAGAATGCTTTTCATTTTAAAACAGCAAAGTAAATGTTTTGCCTTTGATTTAACCAGTATGAGTGTTTGCCTAATGTAGGATATTGCAGAAATTTAGGGCTTGATCCTGCATCAGTGAAGTTAATTGGAGTTTTGTCGTTAACTTAAGTGGACACAGGATCAGCTCCTTTACAATGAGTCAGCTAGGCTGCTTTTGTAGTTAACCACAGGCAACCCAATATACAAGTAAATCAGAACAGCATTCTAGGATTTATGGTTCCAGCATGTGAAAGAGAACATTTCCTCTGTCCAAAATGCCTCCTTCAGAGATAATGATGCTGGTGCCTCCCAGGATCCTCCTGCTGAAAAAGAAAACCTTAACATTAAGTTGTTGATTTTCTGCAGCAATAGGATGTTTTGATTTTATTTTTTGTCTGCACTTTCAGGGTTTAAGTATTCTTGTTATAAAGGTTTATAATGGCTAAATCACTAGAATGATGCACTACAAAAAGAAAGAACGTCTCTCAAATAAATAAAAACAAGTTCTTTCTCTTCATTTTTTGTTTCACTCTTTTTGATCTCAGTGCTCTTTCCAAGAGGGTTGATTGGGCCACTTATTTCTTAAATGTAATTCAAGATGCCATGAGTCTGCGCTGAGTACGTACACATGGCAATAGCCTTTTAAAACATTTGAAGGAGCACACAACAGTGTCTCCAGGTACAACAAACATCATAGCATCCACCAATGAAGTTTTTCATAGAAATGTTATTCTGAGAGGATATTTCAAAATATTGAAGGAAAAAGTGGAATAGCACCTTTTGGGAGAGAAAAATAGGGGTGTAAGTAGCAAACTATCCATTGTGAGAGGTTTTTCAGTGCTCCCTTGCTTCAACAAGGGATAAGCAAAGCAGTAACAGGTCCTTGTTCCAATCTTCTCTTATTCCTGGAGTTAACTGTGAATAGAGCTAGTTGGGAATTCACCAACAGAACTTTTTTTCTTGGAATATATCAATTCATCAAAACCAAAACTTCACAGAACCATACCAGTTTCAACAGTCCAGAATGGAATTTCTAGTTCAAATGAAAGTGAGAGACCCATCCCAGATTAGCCAATAGACTAGACTGAGAGTTTTGGCCTTCACCTAGATCTCCCACATCTTAACCACCAAACTGTAGAATCAGCTTCCTTCTTCCTGGCCCAATGAATGTTTACCTACTTATGAAAAAAAGGAACATCTCCAAAAGAACGGAAGGGAGAGATCCTGACTTAAGAGTCTAGGAGCTCAGTGCTCTTCCCAGTTCAGACCAAGGACTTGAACATGGGTTTTCCCACATCCCACCCCAATTCCCTAGTCTCTAGCTGGCTATTTCATAGGGGTTTTGTTTGTTTGGGGAGTTTTTGAGAGCAGGGGGGTGAGAATTTTTGAACGGTATCATTTTTGTATTAATGAAGAACAAAAACCCATTTTGATACTCTACAATTTTTCATGAAACAAAATTCAGGTTTTCCAGTTAGCCCTAAATGTGAATTAGTCTCTGATATTCTGAAATGTACCTGTATATGAGAGAGAGAGAGTACATGTTTGATTGTGCACCCAGATTTAGAATATGAGGTCTGAAGTTCCAGGAGTAGTGAGCATTTTCATGTGCTGTTTTCAGCCATAAACAGAAGTAGCAGTACCAGAAATTGCATAAAACAGTATATTCTCATGGCATTTTCAGCCTGCTTTTGCATCTCCATCTTATGATATTTATAAGTCTGGTAGAATATAGTTATTGAGATTATAGAAGTATAGATAACTCTGAGTAGGCTTCAGAGGAGCATCTGATCTTTTGGGTGTTCCTGAAAACTGATCTCTTTAAGGTTCACCCCTCACTAGTTAGGAAGTACTCAGATTTGGTTCAGTCTTGTGATGGGGGTGGACAGATTCCTTGTTAAAGCAAAAATAATTGGAAACTTCAGAAAACTGATATCTTATTAAAAGCCACTGCAGTTTCTCATATTTATTATTCTTAATTGCTGAGGTTAGACTGAATAATCTAATGGTCCCTTCCCACCGTATTATCAATGAAATCTATGAATGTTTTGTATTGCCTATAAGCCCCAATCAAAGATAAGGACCCTGTTGCTCAGCCACCCATAATGAAAATCTATGTCCTTGTCCCAAAATCTTGTCTTGTTTTTTCTTTTTTTTTAGTATTATGTACATTCATTTAATTTTTAATATAAAAAAGAAGCAAGTCTCAGATAAAAGAAAAAGGTAAGCAGTTTTAGGCAGCATATGTATATGTGCATGTATGATATTCACAAAGGTTAGTAAACAAACCACTTTAAATTTTACTGTCTGTTCCATACTCTTGTTTGCAAATGAAAAATATCTCCTCATGTTTCACTGTTGTATCATAAAAGCAGAAATGGGATGAAACCACAGAAGTCAGATCTGGACTGGGTTTGAATTCTGAAACCTGTTCCTACCCCGCCACAAAATATTAGGCACTACATTCAAATTTTCTACGTATAAGAAAGATAAAATTCATGGAATGGATTGATTTGCAGAGGCACAGCACACACGCAGCTCCCACTGCCATCAGTTGGATTTGTGGGCCCCGTGTACCTCTTGAAATCATACCCTTCTGTTCTGTTGTCAATTCAGTGTGCAATCTGATTTTATCACATTTCTGAAACAAAATAGGGGAGAAACTAGCTAGTTTTTCTGCTGTAGTGAACCTTTTAGATTGTAAACAAGAATGCATTATGAGCATATTTCTCACTCTAAGAGCTCATTTTGTTTTAATATATATTCCATCCGACCATGACTTAATAGGGATGTGGGTGGATTTCTGCATCATTACTCCACCTTCTTTTGTGTAGGAGAGTATTTTTTGTTACAGATTTATGAACATGATTTTTTTTAACAGTGAGTATTAAAGAATTAGGCAATGTTTTATTATTTTGAATATGGTAAGCCCCAGATTGATTAAATGACTTTTTTATACTGCACTAAGATCAGAGAAGAGCAAAGAAAAAATGGTCTGGAGCTGGAAGGACTGGTTTATGAAACAGATCACAAGGCCTAAATATGTATGGCTTGACTCAGTAACAACTGAGAGGGTGCTGTGAACTCTCCAAGTTGTGGCTGGATATGCAAGCTAAGAAAGGGAACAAATTATTTCTGGTGATTCAGAAGAATTAATCCAAAAGTAAAGATTGAAGTAAAGAAAATAAAAATGTAGACCAAATGAGGATGAACTTCTAAGTGGGAGGTAAGTAATAATGTAGAATAGTATCTCAAGAGAAGTGGTAAGAGCCCTTGTACATGGCAGATATACATTCAGACTGGATGCAATGTTATGTAATGTATTGTTAAAAAAAGATCTGTCATAGCACCCAGGGTATAGATTGGAGAACATGAAAAATCTTTTCCATCTTCAACTTCTATTGTTATCTAATCTTATGCCCTTACAGATATTCATTGTGCAATCCCATTGTGCAATAAGCATAAAGGTGATGTCTGTTGTGCAAAGAGAGTGAGTCCCAGGACCATGTTAAGGGTAGTCAGGACTCAGATTCACCATAATTTTGCTCTCCCTCTGAAAAATATCAGCCACCACCTGAAGTGTCTTCTCATCTGGGTCCTTCCTGCAGTAGCCTTCCTTTTGTCTTTTTCTGTTCACCTCTGAAGATCCCTTTTATTAAGATTAAAAAACCCCTGTGTCCTCCTCAGCTTAGTGCAGAATCCCTGTCAGATCAGGGAATCTCCATCCCACTCACTATCCCCACTAGTGCCTTTTCACCTCTTTAACAGCATCTCCTGGGTTTTGGGGTTTACAATCTCCCTTCAACTTTGATCGGGACACCCAGGACTCAGGTCAGTGCTGATTCTGCCATATGTGCAGGGTGTCAGCTAGGTTCTCATTGGCTGTTATGCTGTGAACATCCCAGTCAGAGCACATTGCATAATGTTTAGCATGGGTAACAACCAAATTCAAAAGCAGAGGCTGCAGAAAGGGTGGTCTGTGAATCCAATAATGCAGTAGCCCATTCTCCTAGTACCCCAATATCTCCCACCTCTTCACATTGGCTGTTGGCACCACATTAGGTAAGTATTGTCCACTGATTGGTCCACGGCTCCACAATGTGTTAGCATCTGAGGCCTTTCCCTGCTGGGTACCCATTCCCCAGATCTGCCCCAAGTGACATACATAAAGAGATTAATCAGTTTAGCATGTTAATCACATTAGGTATATCATGCATGGCTGACAAAAAAGGAAACATTTGATACAAGCTGTTGGGAAACAGGGAGAGGAAAGTCAAAATAGATTGATTTGGAAAAACCACCATCCCAGCTTGTGTGGAAAATATAGGGCTCGATTGTCTATGTAGACATGCAGAGTGGATAGAGGGGGAAAAGGTAGGAAGGAGGTTTTCTGACCATCTGATACAATGAAGAAGGGCCAGGAACAACTGCTGTTGTTTCATTTGTCAGATTACAGACACTGCCCTTTGTGTGCCCCTTGGGACAGAAACTGGAACAAGAGGAAAGGCAACTGTCAGGCCCACTCTGCACTGGAATGAAGCAGACTGCACAGTCCTATAGAATGAGCAACTTTGGTGCTCCAGTTGTGCAGCAGGAAATTAACAAAGGAATTGTGCCCCCTAAAGTTCCTGCTGGAATAGTGCAAGTCCTCTCTGCCCCCTATACAGACCAGTGCCTTAATCACACAGTGTGTGTGACCCATAGGCTGCTGCCCTTTAAGTTGCTGGACTAAAATGGCAGGAGAAAGTGCTTTCTAAAAAAGCTGAATAGACATAGATTGTAAGTTTTCTGGAACAGACACCATGTCTTGTCTTTGTTCTGTAAGGTGCCAAGTAATTGGCTGACATTCTATAGATGCTTTGTAATAGCAATTATATTTATTACATCATATAAATAATTTCCTGCTATTTTGTATGTGTAGACAGACTGATCATCAGAGGGCAGATTCTCAGCTGATAAAAATTGCATTGATTTCAGTGGAGCTATTACAGTTTACATCAACTGATGATCTGCCGCCAGGTATTTGCTGAGAGATTATGTGCAGTGCTATTAATTCCTATTCACACGCAGATCTTCACAGGCCACAGGTAATTTCATGGATGTTTATTTAAGAGACATAAAAAGCTCCTCAAATCTTGTGCCTAAAGATAGGGCATTTTATTTATTATGCCGTACTAAAGAAGAGCCCTTCTTAACCTTCTGGCATATTGTTTAACTAGAGGGGTGTTATGGAGGGGTTATGTGACTGGATGCTGTTTAGGCAAACATTTCTTGATCCTGCTGTCTCATTGTCATGGTTACCCAGCAGTGTAATGTGTTCTCTACTTCCTTGAAACAGGCCCCCATCTTTTTGCATTCAGATGCGGTAGAGAAATGTGGCACTTATGTGTTTAAATACTTGAATGTGCTGCACTTGAGTGCCAGAAGGGGATGTGTTTGTAAACTGTTCTCTTAGCCTGCTGACTTTACTTTTAACCTGCCTGCTTTCTGACAAAACTGAAATTGAAGTTAGGGAAATATTCAAACTGATTAAAAGATTTCAGTCTAGTGTGTAAGGTCATGACCCAAAGCCTGATAAAGTAAATGGGAGTTTTTGCGTTGATTTAGCCAGGCTATAGATAAGGCCCAAAGAGTGGGTTAAGATTTCATAGTAGCCTCTTGCCATGACAGAGTGCACTTGAAATCATTTTGGAGGTGAACATTTGAAAATTAGTTAAATTTTTAGGGTGGAATTATTCCTGTGACGGCAGCATTTCTTTTGTCACAGAATAAACAATAGGTGCATCTGAAATTTAATTGAAACAAAACTCTCATATCTTGCTTAAAGGTGAGCTGAAATTCTTTCTGAAAATAAATAAATCTAAAATAAGATTTGACACCAGGTTTGTATCAGTGTATGATCCAAATCTCAAAAGGCATCCTCTGTTTTTATTCAGACCTTACTAAGACTAAGTGAATAATTCACTGTAAGTATTTTTTCTAGCCAGTTTGGCTTCATAGTCTTGCCACCAAATATCTGTGAGCAGCTGTGCTTTCCTCCAGGTTTAGTCATAAAGCCAAAATTATTAAATATATTTTTCTCTATACCAGGTCAAACTGACTAAACACACTACAATAACATCTTGCAAGTTCAGATCAAAATATTTGAAAACTTTGAGACTGTCGCTCCTTTCCTCAAAAGGACTACTAGAGATAGTTGTAGATGCTCTTTGCCAGTGATCTTGATTAGTGTTTTACTGTTAATTTGGCACTTCAGATATTAGCTTGCTTGAGTCCTGATATTGGATATACAAATTACTATGGTTTGGCTGTGACTGGTTAGATAAATTGTTTCTGTTCCTTGAATAGAAACAATTGGTGTTTTTCCAAAAGAAGTAGTTACCAACATCCAACTTTTTCCAGCAGAAGTAGTTGCCCTGACCGAATTAGAGTTCTTGTTCCTTAATTACCCTATCATGCAACTTTTAAATTACTTTTCCTAGACCATCCATACCAGGATCATTTCACAAAAGGTAACATACACCTCCAAGCACAAATCCTACTTAAAACTATGCACCGCTAAAGTCCGCATGATGCTTCACTCTATGGGACACAGGACCAAATTTTAAAAAATATTAAGGCATCTCTATGCCTTTAATACATACTTACAAAGTCACCAGACCACTGCATTTTAAAACATGAGTTGAAATGATCTCTTCATTGGGGACCACGTCCTAAAATCCTTATACAGACAAAACTTTTGGTGCCAAGGTCTGGCTGTTTCTTACCTGGGAAGACTTGGGTTCTGACTGTTATTACTGTGCATCTCTTACATCAGTTAATAGTATCAATGAAGTTGTTCAAGGATTGTTGCTTCCTGCTCTGTGTTAGGTTGTGTTGGTATTTTGTGGGACAGCAGTCCTCGACTACTATGCTGGGATGTATTACTGTGTCGCCACACAGCAGTAAGTGTCGCAGAGGGCTGGAGAGATGGCTGGATTTAGCCTGGGGAGGGTGGGCTGGTGTGTCCTGTAGGGCCATGATATGCCACCAAGTGTGTTGCAACCTGCAGAAGGTTGAGAACTACTGATCTGGAACACACAGAAACCTGAATTCAGGTCACAATGGGTATAAAGAGAGTCTTTTTCTATTGACCTTTGAATAAAATTGGCAAGCTAGATCAGAGGGTCAGAAATTTACTAAGAGGTCAATTTAGGTAAAGAATGTAGCTTTCTCTGTCATGCAAACTCACAATATATTGTGAACAAAAAGGACTTCTGCCATCAGTGCTCTCCAGGTACACTCTCCAAAGGGAAATCATATAAAAGTAAATGGCTTGAAAGAGTAAACATAAATGAAATAAAGAAACAGCTGGTGATCAGCTCTTCCACTTTAGTTGCAATACCATGGTGCTATTAAATGTCAGTCACATAATTACAAGCAGTGGTGGGTTGCAGATATTTTAAAAGGGACCTCTGGCATAGTGAAAGAGAATAGCGGAAAGAGGTGAAGCACTAACTGCTTTGCTAGCCATGCAATTTGAAGAGGGAAGGGCCTCATAGAATATTCTGACTGCAAATTAGTTGAAAAGCGTAATGAATAACTGCCTGAATGTTAAGAGCAAATACAGAGATGCTATGCATAGCAGCAAATGCTTGGTAGAGCAGACATCACTGCAAATTTGTGACTTTCTGCCTTTCACCTGTTCTCTTGATCTGAAAAAATGAGCATTTCTCTTAACCTGATCTAATGTATAATGATGATTAATGAAGTCAGCACTGCATTTAGAACCAATATATAGTCTGGGATCGTTTGCATATAAAATGTGCTGCTTGTTTCAGGCACTCTGAATGGAGAAACTGGCCTGAACCTCAGAGTACTTTGATGAAGGTTTTCAAAAGTGGCTGTTGATTTGTGGTGCCTCCGTTTTTGGGTGCTCAATTTGAGACAACTTAAAGGCTTTTCAAAAGGCAGGTTCTCAGTAGTGTCTGAAAATCAGGAGCCTTTCGGGAATCTCAAACTGAGCACTCAAAAATTAAAGCACTCAAACTCCCTAATCACTTTTGAAATTCTTGACTTCCACCTTCAAAACCTCAATCCTGCAAACAGATTTTCATTTCCATTTACTCACCTGTGTAGTTCCACTGACATCGATAGGACAGATCACAGGCTTAAAATTAGTAACTGTTGTAGGATTGAGATCTAAGTCAACACTGATGGCTGTTTGGGGATCCTTGTGAAATGAAATGATGGTAATGCAGTTCTAGAGCAAATGCCTGCATCATACAACTGTCATCTATAGCAGCAACCACTTTTACACCCTTGTCGGATGCCTCGATCTAGAAGTCAAGCCTAATTAGACATGGAGACCAAACTACCCTCTGATCTAGGTTTAGGGCCACCAGAGAGTAGGTGGAACAGGGTGGGTTGTTTGTTTTGATATACCTGATGTATGGATAAATAAGATGTCACTCTCCAGAACTAGCAACCAGGAGCCTTTCACGTTGATTTTCAAAGTGTTCTTATTTAAATATACCAAAGTGAGAAAGAAAGTAGGGGATGACTCTGAACAGTTTGTGTTTCACTTAGTTTTATTCTCTGCCCACCACTATAACAGCCAAGCACATTGGTGTGGAATAAAGTGGAAGACTTGAGAGAAGTTAATGCAATATGTAGAGAGATATGAGATAATGTGGGAGGTAGAGATAGAAGAGCGAAACATCATACGGGGGAGAAGAACATAAGCAGTAAATAAGTTTGTGTGATTTAAATATAAGATGATCAGGAAGGCAGCACTCAGAATATGAGATAACGGAAACAAGATGGCACAAGTGGGGAAAGATGTAGGTACTATAGATAGAGCAAGTGATACATGTCGAGTATCATAGTTATGAGAGCTTGTAAGACCCTGTCACTTTCCTTTTATTCCTCTCTATGAACAAATGTCTGGAGTCAGGAGATAGAATTTTCTTGGATATAAGTTTGAATGTTGTCTTGTAATGGCTCAAGATAAGCCACTCTTTGGTAAACACTTAGGGCTTGTTGTTTTCTATACAGCTCTCTTTCCCCCATTAAACTAAACCAACATATTCATACAGTAGATTGCCAAATAGTCAGGTCAACATACAGTCTTAAAAAATTATTACAGAGCAGCTCCAATTCTGTCACAACTCCTACACAAGGCTGTGTGCAAACTGTGTAATCTAGCTGTATGTTTCTGTGTGCAGGAGTGCCCCTGGCCCAGGAAAAGACCCGGGGCTCAAGCCCTGTAAGCCCAGCACCAGCAATGCCCCTGTCTGTGTACCTAAAGATAATGAGAGAGATCACATTTAAGCAGCACTCAAGTTTACTTCATTTAGTTCCATTGAATTTCTAAATTTTAAAAATACGAAAGCACTGAATTAAAAAAGCTAAAGGAGCATTAAAATATACATAAATAAAAACAAAAAAAAATCATAAAACTGACACATGAATCAGCTGACATCTATACTATTGTATCCAGGAACCAAAACCATAAAGACTTTGGACCTGTCTGCATTTGAGAAGGAGCTGTTATAAAGAATTTGGTTTCATTTTATAACAGCTATTTTGTGGCTGAACCAAAACGCAGATTTAAACAACTTTCTGCTTTGGGGGAGTGAACAGGGCTTGACATCCTGATACAAACTTTGTGGCTCAAACCCTTCTTTCATTTTAATGACAAAATCTTCAATTCAACTTTACAATCAAGCTCTAATTCCTTCTTCAAGCAGATCCAAAGTACAGAAACATAAAGAAACTAGAATTTAAATAAATGAATTAACAAGAGGCTGATTTTAAAAAGGACCATAATGAAAAGTGCCTACTTGAATGACTTACAGAAGGAGAAAAAGAAAGCCTACTTATACAATATCTTATAACAGAGCTATAACTAAAGAATCTGGTGCCTGGGGTGCCCCTTACTATAGCCGGTGCCTGGAGCGATCAGCAGGAAACACACTCTTTAATGGAGTGGCTCAATGGAGCCACTCCGACACACCTGGAGCAAAGCCCTGCTCGCCCCACTGTAGTTATGGCTCTGCTTATAAAAAATCAGAATTGGCAACCAAGATATTTAGTAATGACTGGACTATCAAATGTTAGCAAAATGCTTTCCTTAGAAACGTGTTATGACAATAGAAGACCATTTCTGCCCATTTTCAGTGCTGTTAAGAAACTAAAGGGGTTGGAGAGCAGCATGCTACATTGAGGAATCAGCTGACAGCTTAGCAATCAAAAGCACAAGAGATGATGTGGAGATAGAGTTGCATATTTAAGTGGAGAAGGAAGGTGGAAGGAGTTTGGCAATCTCTCTCAAAAGATTCCACAACATAGGACAGAGGAGAATAGAGGAGTTCTTGGTGATCGGAACTGGAAAAGCAAAGGCATCAGCTAATTAATAAGACTCAAAAACAATGGAATTAGGTCAGGTATAGCCATGAAGGACCTTGAGAATGAAGAGAACAACTCTGAATCAGAAACAAAAGTCTTCTAGGATGAGAGTCTTTTAGAATGATTAAGCAGAGGTGAGAGGTTCTAGAAACACAAGTTAGGTGAAACAAGCACTGAGTCCCTCAAAGACAAACAAATTTATTTATCACATGAGCTTTCATGGGGGAAAAATCCCCCTTCAGATGCTTTGAAGACCCTCCTCCAAAGCGTCTGACAAAGTGGGATTTTTCTCCCACAGAAGGTCATGTGTTAAATAAATGTGTTAGTCTTTAAGTGCCACAGGACTCCTTGCTTATTTTGCTGAACTATACTAACACGGCTTCCCCTTTGGAACAAGTTAGGTGATTCTTTCTCAAGGCATAGAGGAGAGGGTTACACTCAAGTTGCTTCCTGACAAATGCTTACATGTGAGATTCAACAGTGCATTGAGACACTGACATATGTGGGTTATGTTGGAGAGACAACAGGTAGACTTGCAGAATGTAGTAATGTGAGATGCAAAGAAACACTTGCTTTCAAATGGTACTCCGAGTTTATATACCTGAAAGAAGGGTCAGAATAAAACAAGGAAGTTCATAAGCTAGAAACATGAGCAAAGTTATTTTAGTTGCCAAGTATTTGTCTTGGTAAAGGGCCAGGTTACATCTATGAGAGAATGTGAAAAGCAGGGTTAGTTTTAAGGATGTGAAAGAGATGGGAAATTGAGTGACTCTGGCATAAAAGTAGTAATTAGGCTCAAGCTGTTAATTGCCCAAGTGGGAGGAGGTATCTAGAGAAGAGTACAGAGCTAAGACCAGAACAAAGAAATTCAGGGTCAAGTGGCTGAGGCCAAAATTTTCAAAAGCAGGTGTAGAAAATCAGGACACTTACCTAGTAATCCAGATGTAGAAATCTAACTTTAGGCTTCTGTGTTTAACAGTCAAGGACCTACCATCCAAGGCATAGTGACCAGTAGAGACAAAAAGCAAGTAAGATTATAATCAAATGAAGAGAGAGCTAGTGACTTCTGCAGGGAAAGTTAGAAAAATGGGGATTTAGGAATGTCAAATACTGCGTGGAGTTATGGATAATGTCATGTGATAGTGCTCAGATAATCTGGGAGTCACTAACCATCCTGAAGACACCTGTGTCAGTGCTTTGGTGAGGTTGGAAGACCCATTAGAATGAATCAAGGATGCTGTGGTTGGGGAAGAACAAGAGAATGTGATGTCTTCCTGTATTTTATGGAAAAAGGAAAACTGAATGTAGAGTGGTTATTGCTGATGGGGGACAAAGGTGGGTTTCTTGGAGTGTGGTATGAGGACCAAACTCTACAGTCTGATGGAGACAGTTTGACTAAGGAGCGATTAAAAGATGTGGTGAGGTGAGACAGTATGGGTGCAAAGAGGTTTTGTTTGATTTTCTTTCTAGGACAGATGATACAGTAGGTCAGATGCTGTGAGGCAAAGATGTTAGAAATTTGGGAATCTTAGGGGAGTTAATGGTAATAAATGCAGTGGAGTTGATTTACATGATACCAGATATGGCAAAATCGTTGCACTGGATCAGGGGTCCGCAACCTAAAAGATAAGAAGAGCAATTTTTAAAAATTCCTTCAATGACTAAGTGCTTTGAGAGCTGCAATGGGTGTAGCCTCCTGGTGGGAGGGCAAGGAGCCCAAAACCAGGAGTGGGCCCCCTGGAGGGCCCCTCAGTAGCAGGAGGGGCACTGGACCCCAGAGTCACAAGGAGGCAGTCAAAGAGCCACGTGGTTCCAGAGCCACAGGTTGAAGACCCCCAGCAATGGGTGATGGGAAGGACAAAGAAGGAATTGATTAAAAAAAATCTGATAGAACTGAAGGAATGAACTATGATTGCCAGTGCTTTTGTAGATTATAGAATAATTTGTTTTTGCAGATAGGAGTGTACAGCAGGCTTAGAAGCTGTGCTTAATAGCTTCTGAAGAGGGGGGCAACTAATCTGCATGGGTCCTGTATTAGCATGGATACAAAGAGCACAATTAGCTGATTAGCATACTGGGTACAGGGCATAGTGGATGATGGTTTTTGGGGTTAGTCTGCTCACAAATCTCTCAATATCTGTAATTCTACTAAGGGGAAATATGAAATACTGTCTTTTTGTGAATTGCTACTCTATGTTTGTTACAAATCTGTCTGAATTAGTTAAAGGGTAAAAACTACTCTTAGTTAAGAAGAGGCTTGTAGGAAGGGCAACGGCATGTTTCAGCCTGAATGAATTTGAAAGAGACAGGGGTGGGGATTTAAGGCTATTTTAGCCTCTCCTCCTATTGCTTCCCCAGTCTTTTAATAGCTTTGGCTAAGCCTTCTGTGATGCTTTGTCATTTAGATAGAGATAGCTGTTTACACCTACTTAAGAGCTGTCTCTGAGCTGATATGGGTGGAGCCAGTGGGCGGTGAGAGCAGCCAGCAGTGAGCTGGGCAACATGAGTGACTGGAGGGTGGAGCCAGTGAACAGCGAGCAGAGCCAGAAGACTGTGAGAGTGGCCAGTGGCAAGCTGGGCAGCATGAGTGACTGGAGGGTGGCACCAAGGAACAGTTCTCGAGGATGGAGTGAGTGACCTGTAGATGGCGTCAGCAGACATCTGGTGTGAAAGACACTCCCTACGTACCCTAGGGTTGGTTGGGAGCCTAGTTAGCTCTGATTCTCCAGATCAGTGACAGTTTTGCCATTAAGTTTGTATATTCTGTTATGCAGTTTCGGTTGTTGGGAACTTTGCTCTCTACTAATTTTTCTAGATTAGTGCTGATCTCTGTTATTTGGCCTTTTGCATTTTGTTTTACTACTATTAAAAGTTCTGTTTACTACACTCAGACTCATGCTTGCGAGAGGGGAAGCCTTACCCCTTTGGGGTGCCCAGGGAACAGTGCAGGATTCCCCAGAAATCTGGGTGGAGACTCGAGTCAGCTGGTGGTGTTGCACTATTGGGAAACCCGTAGATATAGGACCCAGCCCTTGTCCTGCCAGCCCACCCTGCCAGAAGGGTTACAGGAGGGAAGCCTGATGGATGGCTACATGGCATTTATAGACTATATGCTAGAGATTTGTGCACCATTGTTTTGCCTTTTGCTCTGGGCATTTGAGTTCATCAATTGCAGTGAGGAGTCTAGAGAGATAGAAAACCTGAGAATGTGTGTAAGTGGGCAAATTAGGTGTGGAATGTGGAGAGAGTAGGACAGAAAAGACTCCAGATTTTTTCCCCATAGAAGTCAGAGGGTATCATAGAATCATAAGGTTGGAAGGGACCTCATAGGTCATCTAGTCCAACCCCCTGCCAGAGGCAGGACCACTCCCACTAAACCATCCCAGTCATGGTTTTGTCCAGCCGGGCCTTAAACACCTCCAAAGATGGAGACTCCACCACCTCCCTAGGCAGCTCATTCCAATGCTTCACCACTCGCCTAATAAAAATGTTTTTCCTAATATCCGGCCTCGACCAGTGAATATTAGCAAAAGAAGAAAATGGACAATCTCTGTGGTTAATAAGGTAGAAATTAAATGCATAGGGAATAGTACCTGAATCTGAGCAAGGCAACTAAGAGGAAAAAATTGCAGGGGGATATCCTAATTCTCAGCTGAAGGGTTTTAGGCAGTAACAGACAAGGAATGAATTCAACTGTTGGTGGTGTTTCATTGGTGTAACCAAGAGCAGAATTTGGCCCAAACTTTTTAAGAGGCAGGTGAAATCATGGATGATATTTGTTTTCAGCTGCTGTTGAAGTGGGAAGTTCCACAAGCTGAGGTAAAGTGATAAACTGGAAGAACTCGGAAAATAAAGGGAAATATTAAGGTTAGCTGCAAAGGTAGGCAAAGTGTGCAGAATGTGAAAGAAAAAGAGCACAGTGGATGGAAGGAGGAAGGACAGGGAGAACTGAGATACAGATTGTGAATTATGATGAGATGGTCAAAACCTCTAATGGACTTTGTGGGAGCATAAACTCACTGGAGCCCCAAAAGTTTAACACCGATCCTATCAGCTCTAGTTTCTGAGCACTTGTGTGGATTCCATTGCTTCTTCCACTTGTTTTTTATGGTCATACCTTTATTTTTTAATTGAAGATGTTCCATCCATTTGTCTGGTACATAGTCACCTATAAAAGACACATGTAGACTGCCAAATTACCTTCCAGTGAACAATGAAACATTCAGGTAAGATGTCGTGTGACTTGTATACTTTTATTTCCTCTCAACTAATCAGATTTTCACATAGTAAGTACTTGTGTTATGTTTTTGATTGTCATGAACTGGCAATATATCCCTCTTCCAAGGAAGCTTGAGGTTCTTACTTGTCTTTGCAGTCATCTCATTTGAAAAATGCTAGATCTTTTGAATTATTGCTTGAGAGGGTCATATTTTGCCTTTTAGTTGTTCAAAAGACTTCACATTCCTACAACAATATAAAACTCCCTGAGGGTTAACAACCATATTATATTATGTAAAAATATGCTGTGCATTCTGAAGTTTGGGGTTTGGTTAAAGCAGCAAGCTATTCATATTCTATGATATTCAAGACTGAAAGTAATTTTTTATTCTTCTATTGTATTGGTGTAAAAACAGCTACTTTTTATATGTGACTGAATGCTGCTCCCACTGAAGTAACTGGATTTAGTGGAATAGGACTGAGACCTTGAAGTTTAAACTTAGAGCTATAAAAGGTCTGTTGGAGTAAATTGTTTGTTCCTTGGTCCATTCATTTATTTGTTAGGATTCATTATCATCTCTGAGAGATTTGAACTAGCATAACATTGTTTTCTGCTTTGTACTGTTCCTTATAAGTTACAGGAGCCAGGAAACATGGGAGCAATTTGCAGTTCCAATTTTCAGTGTTATAGTATAGTTTCAGCCAGTGTGATTCAGTGGGATCAGTAGGGGTTGCAGATCAGACCAGATTTTGCCCCTAGAAATGCAGTAAGATGAACATCCCTTATATTTTTCAGAAAAGCTTCAAGCAGTAGTTTTAAACTTATACAACAAAACAAAGCAAAAATCATAACCATCTTTCCACACAGAACTTTGTAACTACATTTGCTCAAAATAAATGTATACCCATCTTCAGCAAGTGGGTGTTCAAGAAAAAGTGAAAACAGTCCTAATGAAATAGCCCAAATCCCTCAATGTAAAAATAATGGGCTAAATACTGAAGTGTTTAATCAAACGTCAGTTCTGCTACTGACTGCATGGAGACTCTGTGGTGAACCAGGTCAAAGATCCATACATTTCTCTGAGGCTCTGTGGAAGGGCAGCAAATTGGAGAATCTGCCATTAGTTTTCACCAACCCCTAACCATGCCCCATGAACTTCAGTGGGATTTTGGCCTACAAACATGCCCGTGCATGGTGCTTAGTGCATAACGTAAATAAACAATCCCACTTGTTAGAGATGCAGGAACCAATGGGCCAGTGGTTAGGGCACTAGATTAGAACCAGGTGCAAGTCCCTCCTCTGCTACAGACTACCTGTGTGATCTCAGATAAGTCACTTCATTTCTCTCTGCTTCAGTTCTCCCTCTGTAAAATGAAAATACATTAAGGATGGGGGCACTGTGAGTACCTCGGATAAGTGAATAGTAAGCTCAGCAATGTCAGCCCCATGTTTTTAGCATAGTCCTACAAGTCTATCTACTTAAATGGCCTGTATTACTATTCTATCTGAGCACCTCCCAATCCTCATAATGCCATTTTAATGTAGAGAAGTATAATTAGGTCCATTTTACAGAGGGGCAAGTAGTACCTAACCACTGGACCTTCCCACCTCTCCTGTGATGTCAAGTGTTATCCTCTCCAAGTGTTATCAATAACATTTAGATTTTAAACATTTAAAACTTAACTTTCCTACTTTTCAACATTTATAATGTTTATTGTTTGCATTTCACTCACCCTGGACATTAGACCTCTCTGGGTCAGTTCTGCTCTCTTTCCAGTCCATTTCATTTTGTAACTGTCAGGTTCAAAAACAGTGTTGTTGTTTGAGGTGACAACACTGCACTAACATGTTTTTCAGTTATTAATAAAAATTAACTGTGTTCAATAAAATTGTGAAATGAAAATCCTGTCTTTTCATATTAGGCTTATTAAATCCCTCCTTTCAAAAAAGTAGACTTCAAGCCCTAACTACAGTGACAGCGTCTCTAGGTTTCCACTTCCGATGCTTTTTGTGTTTTATAAATTGAATTAACTGTAATAAGAAAATAATAGGGCATAATGTTTGTTTTACAAGGTGATTGATCTCTTGGCAGCCTGGCAGGCTTTTTTATTGATTGATTGGTGGATAACGTCAGAGTGGATATGTCCTTGAGGAAAAGAGCTGACACTTAAATCCATGTGTGACAGATTACCATCTGTATTTGAAGACAGGTTTCTTCAAAGATTTTGAAAAGAAAAGGGAGAAAGTGACATGAGAGAAATTCGTTGAAACCTGCCTCAACCTTTCCATGCTTTGAGATCATTTGCACAAAGCTCTGTGCTTTGTGGGCACCATGTTTTCCAGGAAAGAGAGATTTAACTTTTATTTGGTCCTTTCTTGTCTGATGGATCAAGTTTTAATTTTGTTAATTAAGGAAATGCCTTACTGAACAACCAAACTGCAAAACTAATTAAATGAAAAACCTTAATTTACTACTTGGGGGATAATGATTATCATATATTGTATTTAATTAACTCCTTGGGAGGGAAAGATCATGATGTAGTTAAAGGAAGGAAATTAGGAGAATCAGGGAAGCTGTGTAATATGTCTGGCTATTTTCTTTTTTTAATGGCTGGTTTTTACTTCATGTATGATGCTAGGTAAGTCACTCATTATCTTCTTCCCACCTTGGTTTTCCTATCTGTAAAAATTACAGTGGAATACTTAGCTAGCTCACAAGAGTATTGTGAAATTTTAACGTATTATGCAGTATGTTAAGTATGTTATATATATCTTGTGACTCACCCTTCTCTGTGTGTGTGTTGTGTGTGTGTTTTGTGTGTGTGTGTGTAAATATATATATACCTAACATACTGCAGTTTCCATTTCATGCATCTGAGAATTATTCCCACAAAAGCTTAAGCATTAAATAAATTTGTTAGTCTTTAAAAGTGCCACAGACTCCTTGTTCATTTTTACTGGAAAGAAGAGCACATATAGGCTAATGTGAGAAAAGGGAAAATGTTGGTTATTATATCAGTAAAATTCATATCAAAGCCTTATGGAAATAAGACAATATTTTGTGCTTTTAGAGCACTGTTTCTTCCAGGAACTTACAAGGCAAATATCATTGCTCCCATTTTATAGATAGGGTAATTCAGGTGGAGAGATGTTGAGTGACTTACTTGAAGTCTTAGTAGAAGCCAATAGCAAAACTGCAACTAGAAGTCCTGACTCCATACAATCCATTAGACCGCAACCGTCCAGGTGTTTTTAAGGAGTACCATAGCCTAAATTCTACCCTGCCTTAGATTCTACTGCAACTCCATCAAAGCCAGAAGGGCTCCGGGACTGTGGGTGGGGCCAGAAACTGGCACTGTAGAGCTATGAAGATGTATGACATAATAGGAAAATTTATAGAACTAGCCAATTTTCCTGGTATTTAAATAGCCCATGGAATATGAACAGCATGGTTGATCTGTTTACATTAGTTCCTATTTATTTAAATATATTTGTTATATTGTCAGATGACACATATTAAATATAGTTTTATTTTCTACCATATAATTTTAATACCATGACTATTGACCACTCTGGCAATATTTTGAGTGCATTTTTATATATTATTGTATATTCTAGTTTAGTGTGCAGTAAACAGCTGTTCCTTCTGCCACAGCAAAATTTGCTGCCTAGGCAGTGTGGCCAAATGGATAAAGAGTGAGGCTGGAGACCGTGGCTTCTATTCCCTGGTCTACTAGGTGACCAGGCAAGTCATGTCACATCTCTGTGCCTCAGTGTCCCCATCTGTAAAATGGGGTTATCATATTGGCCTCCTTCGTAAAGCACGTGGCAGTCTACTGATGAGAAGTGCTACCTAAGAACTGAATATCATTATCACTCAGTGAGAGCAACTCATTAGAGAATGCATCAGTGAACCAGACCTCCCAACACAGGACTGTCCCACTTTTCACCACAAAACTCCCATTTTGCCAGGGGGGCCAGGCCATACCCAAGCAGTGCTGTGATCCCATGCACTAGGGGCCAGGGAGTCGAGCCCAGACAGGCCTATGGGACAGCTACCACATAAGCTGTGACTGCAGGATGGTCTCACACTGCAACTCCCCTCCCATGGTCTTTCGTCCATCCAGAGGCAGCACCCAACACTCCCCCTCCGTCTGTCAGCCCTCCTGCAGAAGGCAGGACCTATTCCATTTTACCCTCTTCAGATCTTGGGGAGTACAGACAACTAATGCCTGTATCAGCAATGGCCATTGAAGTAGCAGATTTTCAAATTACCAGTGACTTTTAGGGTGGGCAAGCAAGGGTCTGATCTATGCTTAAAACTTGGGACAATGGAGCCACAGCACTGAGGGACATGAACAATCCACACCCTCTAAATGTTGTAGCTGTGGTGAAGCTGGAGCTAGTTTGGTTGAAGAAAGCTTCCATTGACGTAGCAGCTGTCACTGAGAGACATGAAGTTCCCACAGCAATGAAAAAACTTCTGTAGTTGTAATCTGCATTTATGATGTAAAGGGATGGTAGGAAAGTGACATGGGGGAAGAGAGAAACTGTTAGGGAGAATTAGTAGGCTAGTGCACGTCCTAGAAAAATAAGATGTAATTGTGCAGGACAGGGGCAGTGGAAGGGGGTTGGTAGCACCCCTGCAATGGAAATATTGGAAGGGCTCCACTCCAACATTAATTCATGCACACTGGGACAGAGAATGGATGCTGCAAGGCCCAGGGAGCAGGAGAGACTGGGGCAGATACTGTTGTGCCTGGGATCAGGGAGCTGACCCTGGAGGTGCTAGAGTGGGCCCAGAAGCAGTTAGGAATTACCGCAATCTTCCTTTCCAGTCTGGAGCTGATTACCCCCCACCCTCTCCAGCTGAGTATCAGTGCCTCCTCTCACTCCCCTCCTATCCCTCTGCCTCAGCCAGGATATTTGGGTATTGTCTTTATTAATCCTGATAATCTGTCATTAATGTAATAAGGGATTGGGAAGTTTTTGAAACCATTTGATCTTGACATACGTTATTTCCTGGGTGCAATAGCATTTTAAAACCACAAAGGATTACACAGACACATGCAATCCAAATATTTATCCAGCCATTGAAATGAAGAGCCTCACTTCCGGCAGAGGAGCTTGCTTAGTAAATTGTAATCGTTGTTGTCAGGTATCTGTCCAAGAGACACGTGATGATTGCACATTGATTGCCCTTTCAGTGGCCTTCAACCAGCATATGAGAAGTTTTAAATTCTATGATATCCAGAAAATCTATACTTCTTAATTTATTCTCCTGTGAGTGGTGAAGCATGTTTTTGGCACTGGAAGCACACATGAATCTGAGCCAAGCCAGGTCTTTCCAAACATTTGCAAACTTACATGAATTACACTGAGCAGATCGTAGTGGCACAGCACCAGTCCTCTCCATTCATCTTCACATAGACATGAAAAGAAAAACGTTCAAATGACTGGCAGTTCCCTCTGGTCAATTCGAAGCTATGCAACTTATCACAAGACATTTATGTTTTCTGTTCTTTTATTTAAAGCTGTCCACTCCACCCCCACTCCCAGTTTAAGTTCCTAACATAATTGAGGACAGTCCTATGTATAAAGCAATTCTATATTTCAGAATTTTATTTCCTTCCTTCCCCCAGCTTCATTCATCTAAAATCTTTATAGATATGTCCACACGCACCTTTTAAATCTAAATAACACTGGTTATTTAGATTTTAAAAAAGATTAGGTTCACATGATGTTTTCTTGTTTTGAAATGACGAGCTTCATCATTTTGGAACAAGAGACATTATTTCGAAATAGCTTAAACCTACTTTAATTCGAATCGTCTGTTAAAGTGAAACGGTTATTTCAAAAAAATGCCATTTGGATGTGTTATTGCGAAATAACCCTTATTTCGAATTAACACTTTTGCCCTTCTCCTTCCCAGGGTGCCTGCCTTTTTCTACATATTGGGTGGGGACATGGCCCAGGGAGGGGGCCATGTTGCCACACCTCCCATGGTACCCTCTCCTGATTCGAAATGGCAAGTCCTGTGTCTGGACTTGCTATTTCTATTTGAGGTTTTTGCTTATTTCGATTTAAGTTAATTTAAAATAACAATTTTGTTTCAAATTAGCTTATTTCGAATTAACTTATTTCGAATTAAGCATCTACGTGTGGACGTAGTCTATAAGGGCTAAAAAGAACAGGTGATTCTTTACAACATGTTTACAAAAAAAAAGGAGCATTTAAAAATATATGGATTCATTCACCACAGTTATGGGCTATTCACAAAAGGTTAAGAGCCAGATCATACAATTAGATTACGTATGCAGACTGTTGAATATACATTAATTGACTTTGGGGATAGGTGTCCAATAAAGTATGGGCTCTGCACTAGCAGATGAATGGCAAGATCTGAGCCTCATTTTTAAAATATCATTTGAGATGGGCAAAGCTGCACAGTTTGAATCTTGAATTTTCCCCACTTTAGGGTTGTTCAAAAGACATGGGTTTCGATTTGTGCCCCAGGACAGACATACAGGATAGCTTCTAAAGTTTGCTTCAGGGCACTGTTCCCTCTAAGCTGTGCGTGTGTGTGCACACACACAGGTCATGAAACCTGCACACACAACAAAATAAAGTGTGCACAAAAAAATTCAATAGTGCTAATATTGGTGCTCGTAAAGAAATGTTTTTGCGCACACAAAGAAATTGCTTGTGCACACAGTCTACGAGTAATTAGAGGGAACATTGCATCAGGGTCCAAAATGCTGCTGTGGTTTGGGTTGTTTGGATGGAGGAGTTTTGAGCCACACCTTCTACACCCATCTCTAGATCTAATAGCTAGACATATTTTTCCTAGAGTATAATGATATCATTCAAAGTAATTTTGTGACCTTTGTATTAACCACGTAGTTCATTTTATTCTTTTATTTAAAAAAAATTGAGATTAAAAAATGAGACTCTTTGCAAGCTAATAGGGCTTGATTTAGGAGCTTGAGTGCAGCAGTTGTCTCCCATGCCACCCCCTTCCAGAAAATAATAAACATGAGATGATACTCCTTTGACAAGTAAATTTTAATGTCCTAGTGGCTTTTATCTGGAGCGTATTTTCCATTTCTACCTGGCTGCCTGTTCCTGAGTGTTTACAGTTCAGCCATTTGTGGTGTGTCAATCACATAGATGAGTAAAGGATCACTTAATGATGCTGACTTACTGCAATAAAAAAAAGAGCCTGAAGGGTTTCATTATTAACACATTGTAAGCCCATCACACACCTTAGCCAGCGTAGTTTAAATGGATGACAGGTCTGAGAAAAGCAATCTCCAAACCCGTCAGTTTTCAAGGCACTTTAAGTACCCATCCCTGCGGAAGAGTGCACCATTTCTGCATTTTCACATTCCTTGGGATACTGAAAGACAGAAAGCAGGAGGGGGAGAGAGAGAGAGAGAGAGAAAGAGCAAGCAGAAACCACTTGAATGTAATCTCTATTACTTGCGATGAAGGTACACTATAAAATCAAATGCACTAAGGACCCAATTTGGTCATCCTGCTCAGGCAAATCTGCATTACTTTCACTGGGATGTTTGACTGAGTAATGAGTGCAGAAATTTCCTTAAAGCAAGGTATTCAGTGATCAGTTTCTATCTTGTATTGTATTTTCTTTGTATGATCTATGTGGATATACAAAATTCAGCAAAGAACAGAGATTTGTGGGAGCCTCAGTGCAATTCACACAAGCCACTTGGACTCACTAAAGTTGGGTACCAATCAATTTAAAGATAAATGGGACCTTCACCCATTCATGCAAGTGGAACCGTTTGTTATTTTCACATGCCTCATAACAAGAGTTATTTATAGCTGTGGAAAGAAAAATAGTGGAGCCATAGGCTTGATGCAATTTATATGAAGCAGTTAGACATAATACGGTTGGAAACTGTTCACTTTCAAGTGAAATGCAGCAATGCTCTGCGCTCCATAGAGTGAAATAATTTTTACATGCCTTGTCAATCTCGTTATGCCCATGGAAAGAAATACAGTGAAAGCAGAGACATGGCGCTGTTTATGATTTTTAGAATGTTTTTTGCAGTTAACAGGTTTGACCTTCATTGTGTTTTGAAGGTCCTGGTTTCAAAAGGCTACATGAAACCCACACCATTTCAGTATTCCAACTAAAGAATGCTAAAATCATGTGTGGTGTGGGAGGAGAGGTTCTCTTGCTTTGGATTCTCTCCATTTCACCCAAATGCTGGTTCAGATTCTCTGTTGGTATATATTTGATAAAGCTGTGTTTTCAATGATTCACACTAGGCTTAAGTTCTGACCCTCTGACTTCAGGAAAGTTTCATTTAGATCCCACGTGATCTTCACCAGTCCTGCAAGGAAAGCTATATGCTACTAAAATTTAATATCAAACATAGTGAAATATAACAGTCATTATCATTAAAAAGTCAGTTCTCTTCCACAGTTATCATGCCATGTTGTCCAAGACTCAGCAGTGTTTTCCTGCTATACATATATTCAGAATATAGGCCATATCCTCAGCATATAGGACAAGATGGAAGCTCATATAGTGTGCTCACTGTGAGTAGGAGATACGTTGATCATGATGGGTGATTATTACATGTGCAGCACGTGACATGTTGTAGTTAACATATCCTCAGGAATTCTTTGTCTAAGATTTTTAACTCTTATTGGGGATTTTTATAATCTGCAGTTATATAAGCTGACCATAGGAAAGCTTGGTGGTTAGGATCTCTGGCTATGTCTACTCAGGGGGGGCTCAGTTAAGTCAACAAGGTCCCAGAGCTGTATCATGCCCTGGAGTGGGACAGGAGACAGGGCCCAAGCCCAAGACTGGGCTCCTGCTCCTATGTCAAGTTAACTCTTAAATTGACCTTACGAACAGGTGTTATTAAGCCCACTTAATTCAACTTAATACAAGCCCAGTTTGGACCTGGTGTTCTGTAGGTTGACTTACAGGAGGCTAAGTCAACCTAAGGCTCCAGTATAGACATACCCTCTTGGACTTGAACAGTGAAGGTCGTCCATCCTGTGATCTGTGCAGAATGGGTTGGAATGGATTAATAATAAGATGAAAGCATTTGAGGGGGAAAGAAGCCCATAGGACATGTAAGGTGGTGGTAGTGGTTACTCAGAGGGGACTGTCTTGACCACAGTTTGACATCACATGGAATCTGCTTTCACTCTTTAGGGACATGATATGCAGCTCAAGGCTTCTCTTTGATAAAGGCCAACATTTTGAGATTTAGAAGCCTAAAGTTACCATTTTAGATGCTTGAATTCAGGCACCCACGTTCGAAATTTTATAGCCAAAGGTGTCACTGCAATTTTTTTTAACTGATTCAGTTTGGAAAGCTCAGCTTGCCTATAACATCTGGTACTAAGGTTCTTTCTGTTAACTCAGTTTTACAAGTGTATTGCCCAAGACGCACAGAATTCAACTAACCTTCCAAAAATCACAAAAGGATTGATTCTGCCATCATTCCCATTGAGTAGTATCTCACTCTGTGAATAGTCCCATTGAAATCAATAGGACTATTTGCAAAGAAAAGTACTACTCTATGTTAATAACAGGGTTGCAGAAGCAAACCCATAGTAAGGTTCACCCTTATTCCCAGTGGTCTTAGTATCAACCCACTGGACCATAATGTCCCCCTCCTTCGTACATGTTATGTAAATATCACATGAGAAAACTCTTCCAACTCCAAATGCAGTGAAAAATCTGCCTCCCTAACTGCTTAGATCTCAAATGACAAAACTATTGTATATGAAGTAGTCTTGCGTTGTATCGGATTGTATTCATTCGGCCTGTTGTTGATCTTTTCTGCACACTGAATTGTTCCAGAGGGGTAGCCATCTTAGTCTAGTTCAGCAAAACAAAGAAGGAGTGCTGTGGCACTTTTAAAGGCTAACAAATTTATTTATAAAAGCTAAAAAGAAAAAATTATTGAAAGCTCATACAATAAAATAAATTTGTTACCCATTAAAAGTGCCCCAAGACACCGTCTTTGTTTCACATTGAATAGTAACTCACTCCATTGTCCCCAATAGGACTACATGTTACTAAGAAGAGTGACAAAATCTGGCTGTCACTGATTAAAAGTTATATATACTGTTCATCCAGATTTACGATCTAACTCAGTTATTTATCTGTTGTCAGATTTTGTTGCTGTATATATCCAAAAGTATTACACTGTAACAGGCATGACTACTTACACATACTACCCCACATTTTGCCTATCTTTTTAGAAGATTCCTTTTGTTTATTATAGGTATTAATTTAATCAAACCGGTCTAACCAAAAAAATCTCCTTAAAATATTCCTCTCTCTCCTATATAATCAAAGTAACTCTTTCTAAATGTACCAGCTCACTCAACAGACTCATTGATATCTTTGGCAAATTTCCATTTCTGCATGATCATTCTTTTAACGCTTGGGCTTGTTCTTAGCAGGATTTGTTTTTTAAATGGCCAATTTATATTCCTGAAAGTTTCCAACTTTTGCTGGTAAGAGGTTTCCAGGATCACTGGGAAAATCACTCTCTGAGATCAGATCAGGACTTGTTTCCTTCACAGAAGAATATGTGTGTGTGTGTGTGTGTGTGTGTGTGTGTGTGTGTGTGTGTGTGT
>ML682017.1:8458782-8561843 GCA_007922195.1 Podocnemis expansa
GTTTTAATGTCATTTGCTGCAAAGAACCACAGAAGACACTAATGAGCCACTTGTGGCTCAAGCCCCAGTTTGAGTATCACTGGTGTGCTAATTATTTCTAATACAGACAGCTGTCTAGTTGGGAACTGGACAAGCTTCCATCTTCCTATAATTTTTTCAGAAGATAAACTAATATTTTCTTATCCGTTCCTTACAGACATTGATGAGTGCCTCGTAAACAATGGTGGCTGTGACCATTTCTGCCGAAACACCGTTGGTAGCTTTGAATGCAGCTGTCAGAAAGGCTATAAACTGCTCACAGACGAACGTACCTGCCAAGGTAATATTTTCGCTCTGTTTGTGTCAAGTGAATCTTACTCTGAATGAAACTCTTTGTTTTAAAATCCTTTCCATTGCAATTTTTAATCATACATCATAGAATTTTAAGTGAGAAGATCTATTGGGGAGTATTCTCTAGTGGCTGATACAGAAGTCTTTTTCAGCATAGTTTCTAGTGCTTTGTCCAGTTTAGGTTTTATTGTGTCTAAATAATGGAAATGACATGCAATTTCAGTAAGTCTAGCTGAAGCATGCTCATCAGGGTGATGTAATGGAATAGCACAGGGTAGGCAGTCCTGCATTCTAATACAATTTCTCCACTAATTTGCCGTGTGCCATTGGGCAACTCCTGTAACTTCTCTGGAACAGATATTTACCTCACTACTGGAACAGAGGTAAGAATCTGACCTCTGTCTTAATTTCCCAATCCGTAAAATGAGGCTAATAAAACTTACTTACATATATCACAGAGGTATTGTGAGAATTTAAAAAATATATATATTTTGCGTATTTTCCGCTGATGCTTTACTGCATGCATTGTCATTGGTCAGATAAGTCAAATGGTATTGTTTCTGTTTGCTGACTGGATGCGTACATTACCATTCCCACCATAAATATGCAGGTCCCTTTGCAATTCAGTTTGTGTAAACCTTTGTTCAAGTAAAACTCAACTGCCAAAATCTTCCCAGGAGATAATAGAAAAGGCAAATATGCATGGCCAGAGGTAGGTAATTTAAAAATCTGAGGAAATATTAATGGAAATTTTTTTTGCAGGAGATGCCCATCTCTGTTACTACATTTGAACTGTGTAAAGGGCTTTATATAGTACTGAACAATATTATTATTTGGGGTTTCCAGTACTTTCTCCTTGTTCACCAACAAAAACAAGGGAGAGCTGTTTTTAAGGATACACAAAACAATTTCAAAAGACTTTGCATTGCATCTCATCAGTCCTGCCACTGTCTGAAAAGCCTCCCTCACCCTTACTGTGTGGTTAGACACAGGGAAGTCGCAGCAAAGTTGGCAGGTGCAGGGCAAAGCACAAACTGGCACAGTTTATGCCACATGACCTGACAGAAATAGCCCTGCAGGATTGTGTCAGACAAGGACAGCTTGGCAGGTGTGGAGTTAGCCACTAAAAATAGACAAAAAAATGTAAAAAGGAAGGCTGCCTTCATCAGACAATTAGGTGTGTAAGCAATAGACTTAACAGCCATGATAGAAAACAGTAATTCACAGTGCTACTTGAAATCCTTGAGTCTGGATCTTCTCTCACCATGGTTTAAATAGAATGTCACTCAAATGAAGTCAATGTAATTGCATCAGTGTAAAATTTGAGAGAGAAATCAGGCCCCTGGTTCTGTTATGCAGGTTCTGGAACAGAGGAAGAGAAGTCTTGGATTTATTTATGTAAAGGTGATAGTCCTGCCTGAAAGATTTACCAGTGGATTTTGAATGTTCTTACAAATAATGATGATAAATTTCGGGTGCTTCCAGAAAGATAAAGGCATCGCTTCAACAGTCAGAACTTGTTTATCTGTTTTTGGTTTATCTATGTGCCTGGGATTCTAAAACTGGGTGTTAATAGTGAACATTTATATGTATGATGCCTTTAACAAAACAACCATTTTTAAGGGAGTGATGACTTTTTCCCATTTTAAAACCCTTCCTTTATTTGCTTATAATACCTTTTTCAATCCATGCCCCTTTTGGGCTGATAAATGCAATCAGAGTATTGTCAAAAAATTAATTTTAAAAAGAAATGTTAAATTGATTTGGGATAGTTTTGTCTTTTTTGTTTGTATAATTGATATTCAAATTTGACAAAATTTTTAAAAACTGATGTTATTAAGAAGAATTGATTAGTGCTGGATATTACAGCTGATCAGTAACTTGCCAACCCTGATCTATTTTAAAATCAATAAAAATTGTAACAACCCAAGTTTTGGGTACCCTTCCTGAACTGCAGTGTCAATCACTCTTCTCTCACATGATCAACTAGGGTTCTGTCTTGAAAATATGATTGGTTTTCACTGCTGAAGGGAGCATGTTATATCCTCTGGCTGGAGCCTTGATAGAACATGTCAATTTGCTCTTAGTCTATTGCTGTAGCAGGTTCACCATTACAAGTCCAGATGATGCCCATGACAGAGGAATTGCTCCAGTCAGATAAGTTTTGGTTCTTTATAGCATGAAATGGGGAGAGGCAAGTTTTTTCCTGTTTGATGCCTGAGGTATTTGGGCCCTAGAGAAAGGTTACAATAACACAGTATGATGCCTGCTTTGTTGAAGAGGGTGATTTGTGATTATTTAGCTCCTGTCTGGTGTTTTCAAGAGATAATTGGTGAATTCATGCAGTCAGCATGACTGCTGATGATGAATGAAGGGAAGCTAACAGAGATCAAGGAGCCACTGAAGTGTGAATCACCTGTATTTTATTTTACATTCTGTGGAGAAAATCTAGTTGGTTGAAGTGGTTATAACTTTGAATGGTAGGCACTGGAGAAAAAAAGTGGTCTGAGGTTGGTGACTGTTCCGGCTTTTTCTGGTAGTTGCTGGGAAAGGGTAACCTTAAAATGTTGTTGAGAGATTCACAGAAGCTTATTTTGGGTGTTTCAGCTGTTCCATATTGTGAATCACAAAGTGTCAATTTTTATTTATGGAAGAGGATATTGATGTTTACAATTTTTAATCTATTTTTGCTATTCGTAATGATTATTATTTTTGTGATTTTTTTTTTTTACTTTGGGTTCAATATTGCCTTTCATCTGCAGAGCTCATCTGAAAAGTAAAGAATCGTTTCAAATTATGAGTATATATGAAGAGTTCCAGAGGGTCTGTATACAGCAAAAACATTGAAAGTCCTGTGCTGTCTTAGGCTACATCTACATCTGAAATTTTAGTTTGGACTTGCTGGTCCAAATTAAAGAATTTCAAGGTTAGTGTAAACTAACCATGAACTTTTTTGTTTGAAATAACTGCGCGTTATAGTTCAAACTAATGCTTAGTTCAAACTAGAACATGCGGTTAGTTCAAACTAATGGCTTAGTGTGTGTACTGCATGCACGTTCAAACTAAAGTTCGAACTAAGAGAGTAAATCTGGACTGTTGCTGGGTCTTATTAGTTCAGACTAAGCTTTGCTTAGTTTGAACTAAGAAATTTCTTAGTTCAGACTAGGCAAAGCCTAGTATAGCCATGGGCTACATTAGTCCGGACTAAGCTTCCTTAGTCTTAACTAATTTGCCAGTGTAGACATAGCCTTAAAGACTAACAAATTTCTTTGGGCATAAGCTTTCATGGGCTGCAACCCACTTTACCAAACAAAGTGGATTTCAGCCTACACAAGCTTATTATGCCTGAAGAAATTTTTTAGTATTTAAGGTGCCCCAGGACCTTCATTGTTTTTGCTATATTTCAAGAGTTGATTTGGGAATCAGTAGGGAAGGGAATGTTTTTGTTTTACTCAGTGTTTCTTATTTGTTTTTACTTCTCTTCTAAATGCATCTGATTTAGATGACTCTTCAATGTGGAAAGTTAGTATAGGGGCTTATCTGCAGGTTGAAGTACTGATCCTCCAACCCTGAGACAAAATTCTCATGGAAATGTACAGGAATTTTTCAATATTGAAGATTACAGAATCAGGCCCTGATTATGTCCATGAGCATTAGTTTTTTAGTTACAGAACATCATCAGTGGAAGGGGAAAAATCCTGCATCTTGCTAGAAATATTTTTTTGACTAACACAGGCAAACATGTAAATTAACTATTGCTGCTTTTCCTTAATTTTTTCATTGTTGTCATCACTAGGTAATTTACATTTTTCTAGGTAATTTACATTTATCTATCAAGAACGCTTAATGTGAAACCTGAGCTTCCCTCACTTTGCCCCATGTCTTTATAATCTCTTCATTACACGTTACTGAGCCAGCTTTAAGGTTTTGGGGAAATCCAATGTGGTTAGTCTTTAACCAGCCTGCTTCTGTCCATACACCTGGCTCTCATCACTGAAATAGCACCTTTGTGAATCTTTCGTTTTCAACAGCAATGTCCACATATGGATGAGTTACAGCATAAGACACTGGTGCACACTGCAATTCATACCCCAGAGTCTGAACTGGGAGGGGGGAGACATGTAGATATAGACTGAGTTTCAGCCTAGTTCCTTAACCACAAGACTGCCCTTCCTCTTATAGAGAGACAAATGGGTGAGGTAATATGGTTTTTTGTACCTACACACAGCTGTTCTTCAAGATTTCTCCCTCTAGCCAATAAAAGTTGGTCCAATAATACATTACCTCACTCATCTTGTCTCTGTAATATGCAGGGACCAACCTGGCTACCACACAGCTGCATGCATTTTCTCTTATAGTGGGTTAATATCATGAAATGAAAATGCATTGATATCAGCAGTTTTGAGAAATGCTGATCAGTAGATCAGCCAAGTTCAACATTAGCAAATGGTACAACTCGTGTGATAGAGCATGTAGCATGTAATGGGTGTGGAAAATGGTTTGGAATTGTTTATGCCCAAACAATCTTCAGCCCTGGTTGTGGGGAACAATCTACTGTTAATACACACTGGATATCACTGATGATTTTTCTAGGACAGAGCTTCTCAGCCTTTTCCATACTGCACCCCAATATTACACTAGTTTTATTTTATTTTATTTTGCCTTCTCTCCTCTTCAAACACCAGGGTGGAGAACCCATATTCTGGTATCAACAGTCCTGTAGAGAGAGATTATTTTCCCAGAGTCTCCCTTTTAAGTGATCAAACTTAAAGCAGGAGTAGTTCTTTTTAACAGTGAAGACACATATATACATTACTAATTATTTCAACAATGCTCTTGAATTTAAGAGGTTGGAAATTCTTCAGTACAGGAAACATGACTTAGCACATGTTTTTATGGCACCTAACACAAAAAATCCCAGTCTTGATCAGAGTCTTTCAGTGTAACAGAAATATTAAATAGTAATTAAAAGTTTATATATTTGTAATGCAGTAAGAAAACAACCAGAATTTGTTTTTAGACCACAACTACAAAACAGCAAGCAGATTGTTTGGGGTTACAATGAATCCCTAGAAGTACAGCTTTAATTAGCTTAATCCTTGGACGATAAGAGTTTAATGCCAGTTAACTTAATTGCTTATTCAGTTTCTGTTTGTTGTGCAGTGATCTTGAAAAAAAATTCAACAATAAGCATTCTCTCTGCTCCACTGACAATCAAGCTTCATTAAACACCAAGAAAAATGTGCAAAATGCTATTATAAATAACAGTTTTCTTTTCCTGTTGCCTTTTGCAGGGAAAAGCAACGTGCATGTTTCCTAGTACTCTGAGGAGGGAGTGGAAGGGGAGCAAGCATAAGTTACATTAGGAAAGGAGAGTTTAGTGGGTAATCCAGTGACAAAAGTATAATTCCTTAGGCAAATATTTACCAAAAAAATACAGCAAAATCCTCATATAGGTTAAAGTTTGTTCTGGTACAGAAGAGCATCACTCATGTGTCACTTACATCTTTAAAACAGGACTTAAGTGATTAACAAGTTTTGTACTGGCACAGGCAAGGGTTTTATCTATAATGAAGTCCAGGCAAGGACCCTTTCACCAGAAAAAGCATTTGATATAAATTAGTACTGTAAAAGAGAGGGCATTTCTGGCAACTGAATGCCTCTTCTCTTCACTTCAGGGAACATTGGGAAGGCCTCTCTGGACCCTTTGTATTGCCTCTTAAGAGGTAGAGATGCTTCTAGAAAGCCATATTTTCATTACTATAGGTTAATGGCACTCCTTGCTCAACTGATTGTTAATTATTCTTTGTATATTACTTTTTACAAGATTTCAAAATAATGTGATGATTTGTTCTTCTCTTGTAATTAGCCATTAGAACAGTGCTGTTAATCACCCCAGATATTTATCCAGCAGAATTGCAATTATGCCAGTTTATAACGAGGGTAGCCAAGAGCAGAATTTGGGCCAGTATCTTCACCTTATGCTAACGTTGTCTCCAATGTAGCTATCCTAGGCCACATGCTCCATTTTTCTGATCACCTCAGAGCTACCCAGCAAAGGCTTCCCAGTGTCACTAGGGCTGGTGGTCCTTTACTTTTTGTTCTTTCTTTTCTTTCTTTTTCTCCTTGGAAAAAAGGAGTACCAACGTTAGTACACCCACAGACATTTGCACCAATATATTTTGATATATAATTGAGGTTTGTTTAACCCCTTCTAAGCTTAATTTGTTACTGAATTTCTGTCTGTGAGATGTTCCAGTGCATCCTCCTGGAAGCGCTACTGTCAGCTTCAATGTGATTTATAGACAAGAATTCGCACTCATGAAATGGAGAGACTAAAAGTACTGGCCAGGGCCAGGCATGTCACAGGCAGAGGTTTTGCAAGTTTCTACGTAACTTGGCCGCCAAATTGTAATCCTGCAAGGCAGCTCAAACTTGGCCTTGACCCTCTATTATTTCTGTGCTGCCTGTGAGCAGAATGGCAGTTGTTCCCAGTTGTGTGACACTGTTGGGTTGTGGCACTAGATGGACTTCTACTAAGTAAAAGGATGAATTCCTGTACCGCTTCCTGCCCGTACATTGTTGTTTTTTTTCTTAAATAAGATTTGAACCCAAGCTTTCACTGTTAATCCATTGCACCAAGAAACCACACTCTCCTCCTAATAAAATTCACTTAAATCAGAGGTTGAGCTTTCCTGATTGCCAAATTCTAATCTAATTTTAGTTTCGGGGAATTTGACACAATTAGAATTGTGTGTGCTGGGTTTGGATTCAGTAAGTTGACAGAGAAATATTTCACACGGGGATGCCATTACAGAATTGCAGACACAATCATTCCTCTTCTTCCAAGATAAAGAAAAATAGTACCCTTTCCAAGCACAGTAATTGTCTGGGATCAAGAAATGTTATGGCTTAATGGCACATTGATAGAATACTTAAATCCCCAATGAAGTTTTCCATCTATTCACAATTTGTCCAATATCTGTGTTTCTGTGCCTAAGTGCTGATCTGAGCTTCCAGATACAAGATTTAGTTATCCTGGTACAGCAACTACACAATGAAATTGAGTGCCTGGTATGAAAGATGTCTTGTAGTGAAAGATTGGTAGAAAGTGTTTATGAATATCAGTTTTTATTATTATAATGCATTATATTCATTTTAAGTCTACATTTTTAAATTACATTTTAAGTTGTTTGTGTTTCCAAGAAAATTATCACCACAGAATCTGGGGATAGTTTATGTAAAGATCACTAAAACAAACAAGGAGTCCTCTGTTAGTCTTTTAAGTGCCACAGAACTCCTTGTTTGTTTTACTGAACTAGACTAATACGGCTGCCCCTTTGGAACTTATAAAGATCACTGTATATCATAATCCATGAGAAAAGGAAACAAAGCTCCTCCCTCTCCACACAAGTATAAGATGCTAATTTGAGACAAATGCAACCTAAGTGGCTTATTTTCTAGACCATGTTTCTGACCCAAGTCACAACACCCCTTATTAGGAGAAGATTTATGGAAACCCATACCATCACTTCAGCATGGCATGAACTTGGGTTCACCTGACCTTTAGAAGAAAAAAATTCCTTAGTCAAGCGCCTTGAACGTACGGACTAATCTTGAACTCTCATTATGCACCTAAAATTCCCTCAGAAATATAAATATGCAGGAGTGGGCCCTTAAGTGGTAATATAAATTCAGGTCTTGTTGGCACTAAGAAACTGAATCATTATAATAAAAATGGTAAAAGTGAACCGTTTAGGCATAAATGGTTTGGTGCATCCTCACTAGCCACAGTGAACCAATTTAAGAGCAGTTACTGGATAGCCCCCACATCTACACTAACTAATCTAAACTGTTTCACTTCTAATCTCTTACCGTACCCGACTCAACTCCCAGAGCAGAGCATTACTGAAGTGCCCAATTTTATTAGTGTACTGTGGACCAATAGTGGCAGAAGTAATTGGAACTTTTCAGCTAATCTACGTCTATACAAACACTAAATCAATTCAGGCTAAACCTGCATTTAGCCCTGAAAAATCACAGGTTGAAATCCTGGCCCCATTAAAATCAGTGGTAAAACTTGCATATGCTAGAAAGGGACCATGTTTTCACTCACAGTTTTCATATCACTCTTTTAAATGGTTTGGAGCACACTTGTGTGTGGACATAAAGTGCTCTAGTCTAGGAGATTAAAACAGTTCTTAACAAGGTAAAGTTTTCTAGTGTAGGCAAGAGCCAAAGCTCTAGCAGAATGAAAAAGAAAGTTAGTCATCCCACCAGCATGTAGTGAGGCAAATTATCTCTGCCAAGTTATCATTTGAATCAGTTTCTGGTGAAAAATATTGACATTTTTGCCTAACTTAAAAACAAGCAGAAGCAAATATAAAAATAATAATACTTTACTGCACTGCCTTCTTTCCTTCTTAGCTGGAAATGTGGTAAGCAATATTACTGTGGCGTCAGTCCCTTGAGGCCATACAGAAGGGCAACACGGGGGCACCATAGGAAAGTTACACTGTTTGTTTTTCAAAAAATATTTGAAATAGATTTTTACCTGTGCCCACACAAACCCCTGTTTGAGCTGTGATCCCTGTGGTCAGGTTTGAACTTTATTCTGTGGAGGGGAGTGTTAGAATGCATTCAAGGCTCAGTCTGTTCCCTTGAGAGGGAAGGAAACACCACAGTAGGTGTGGATTCCACAGAGGGTTAGGAAACAGGACTTACCAACTGGAACCCCTACGAGTCCTCTGACGGATCTTAACCCAGACTGCATGTGTGTATGGGTGTGGGTGTTTTGGTATCCTCGGGAGGAAATGCTGCAAGTTTCAGGTCTTCAGGGCTTAAGTCTGCTTCTCAGTTAAATCAGGCATAAGTCCATTGAAATGAACAAACTTACACTAATATAGATATAGAAGAAGCCACAGTAACTACTCTATTACAGCTTGATCAGAGTGGATTGTACAATGTGCTGATTGGTACATACAGGGCTGAATTAACCCATGATTGAGTCCTAGGCATAGATATGCTTCTGGTCCCCTGCCTTCTAATATGAATAATAACAAATGGCCCTAACACACTGTCCTGGCTACACAGACAAGAAAAAATGTTGTTGAAAATGTCCTGGAACAGGGTGGCAAAAGGAGGGACCCACTTGAAGCTGGCCCAGACCACTCTTAAGCAAGTAAATCACCAGTCATACATATCTGGCCCCATACTCCATTTGTTATGATGGTGGGGAAACCTGCCAAATTTAAGCAAGTGGCATTGAAACCTGGTGCACAGGATCACAGCACAGCTTGAGTTTGGCCTGACCAGACCACTCCTCCATCATGACATGCCACCCTTGCCCCCCATGAGTTTGTGCCCTATGTGTTTGCCTGGTTTGCCTGAGCATTAATCTAGCCCTCTAGGGGTAACCCCGGCTGGTATAAAACAGACTGACCAGACTTAGACTGATTGACATCAGACAAAGGGCTGGCTGAGTTTGTTTAATTATATGTGTATCTCACTGAAGTGACTGCACACAAACGGTTGTGATGGCTCAGCTTTGAACATGCCAAATGAACTGACTGGAGTCAGTGATGTGCTCGAGCAGCTCATGGGAGTGTCTTTTCAAAATTCAGCCACCTAAATGAAAGGGAAAGAGTGAGGTGATTTCCCAGCTGCTGCTGATGTTTAATCCTTATTTGGATACTATCTTTCTAAGGCCATTTTTGCGCCAGCCTCATAAAAATGCTTGTAAGTGTCTTGCTTCTGGCATATACCAGATTGCTCCACATGTCAGATTTCTTTTTTTATATCACAATCGAGAGCCCCTCCAGCCTTTCCTGCAGGTTGAACGGTTTGTTTATATCATCAGTACAGGGCCCACTGCTGCAACCCTTATGCATATGATTAGCCCTGACTCTTGACATCAAAGGTGGCAGGATTGGACCCACAAACAATATTTGGCTCAGGCACCAAGAGTAAACATTTCCAGTAAGTGTGCTCAATATGAACTGTTTGTCAAGTGATGGTACCTCCCAGTTTGGCTGTGGTTGGGAGAAAGTGGTTCTTCTTCAATGTGAAAAGAAATAAATAGACTTCCCTGTCCCTAAAGCCTCTTCTGCAGCATGTGCACTCCTACTTCACAGTAAAGAAAGGGAATTTTTTGTAGTTATCTCATTAACATGATATTAAATGTCATATTTCAAGGTGTTAGCCAGTCTCTAGCTATTAGGAATCAGTATGAGATAATGGTGAGGGGCAAAGTCATCCCACACCTGCCTACTCACATCCTGCTTGGTAGCTTCTGGTACTGGATACTGGTCAAACATAAAATCCTGGACTAGCTGGACCGCAGGTCTGATACAATATGACAATTCCTGCACTGGGAGTACGTCACTGGGAAGATGGCTTCCTGTCCTGCAGCTTTCTTGTTTTATAATGAACATTGGAAGCCAAACAAAATGTTCTGTTAGTATGTAGAGATTAAAATGCACTGCAATGCACTTTTCTGTTGATATGGTAGGACATATTAGCTATGTGTACACTAGAGGCTCAGGTACGTTGACCTAATAAAGTCAACTTAAAGTCGACTTTATTAAGTTGACTTAGAGAGTCTCCATTTGTTTAAGTCAACTTTATAAAGTCAACTTAAGTCAGGGGATCCATTTAAAGTTGACTTAATGAAGTCGACTTTAAATAGGTCCCCTCACTTAAGTCAATTTTATAAAGCCGACTTAAATGGCTCTCCTGCCTTGTTGATTTTATTAAGTTGACTTTAATGGCCACATTTTGTTAAGTCGACTTTAAAGGTGAGTGTTATCAAGTTGACTTTAGCAAGACTTAATGAACTCCAAATGTGGCCCTGGAGTTGCTTAAGTTGACTTAAGCATCCAGTGTAGACATACCCATTGTGTGTACCTTGCAGAAGTGGTTGTGTTGTGAAAGGGAGCTTTGTTATGTGTTAATGCATTAGCAGGATGTGAGTTGGCCTTAGAATAGTTTGATCAGGATGGCAAGCACTCTTCCACAGACAATAATGTTGATAAATGTTGCTGGGGACTATAATTCATTGTGTTATTGAAGAATGGGAGATTGTGTGTGTTATTTAGTACTCTTTGGTATGGTGATGTTGTTATTACACATGTAAAATGCAGTCCAGTCAGTGAGCAGGCCCCCATTGTGTTAGGTGTTGTAGAGACTTGCAAGTGGTTTCATTCTGTAGCAATGTCATCAGTTGTTGCCACTTGGCAGATATTATGATGATAAATCCTGAATGGATTGGATGTGACAGAAACCCAAGAACACTCAACTCTGATTTTAACAGGTAAGCAAATGGAGAGAAAGTGCTGGAAGCATGTTCATAATGTCTGTACATATATCGGGGGGGGGATACTGCCCCCGACTTGTCACCATTGTATGTGCCAAAGGGATACTGGAATAGTTCCATTGCAAAGGATGGAGAGAGAATTTGGGGGGGCCCGTGCAGAGGGGTACACAACCCTGTATCCCACAGCATAGATCAGGGAGCTTCCAAGGCACCGAAGCACTGGCAGAGCATGGCGGTGAGTCATGGGACAGAAGAATAGGCAGGCACTGCTGGACCAGTGGATCCACCCCCTTACAAATCTATTAGCTCCACCCAGTGTTGTGGGGCAGAAAGAGTCTACCATCACTCCACCCCTGCTCCCTTGTATATGGTCTGATCCTCAGCTTGTTTGCTTGAGGGAAAGATTTGACTCTTACTAATTTAAGATCTTAAGAAAAACAATTAAAATGCTTTTCAAACTAACTTTTTGGTTCACCCTCAAGACCGAGCAAGAAAGCAGCAAATCCATTCATTAGCAGCTTATGCAAGCATCCTTTCATTCTGTGCCCTAGGTCACTCAAAGCGCTCTGATTTGCAACATAAGTGTTATTTGTTTCTTGCAAAGAGTAGCAGGAGGGGCCCCATGCTGTATTTCTTGTGTACCCGAAACTGCCATTGACTTCAGCAGGAATGTCAGTCAAACCAGGCATATAGGACGTGGTCCACAGTAGAGAAAGGGAACTTTTGCCTGTTAGTTTTCAGTTGAAACTTGCTCTTCCAGCTACTTTAAATTACAATAGGCCTGATTCTGCTCACCTTATTCAAGTTGAGTAGAACCAATTCTGCAAGGAGTCCCATTGCCTTCCACAGAAGGCTGGCAAAGTCTGCTCCAGTAATTAGATTGCTCCTTTGTGAAGAAAGCCTTTTCCTCCTTTTAGAAATCTGTCTATAAAGCAACTGTATCCCAGGACACAGGGAATATTGCTTGCTCAATATACAGAGGGTAAAGGCCTTTCTGTGTTTGTATCATTAGGCTGTTAAGTTGCTCTTTCAGGATTGCTGTGTAAATACTGGCTTGAGAAGAGTGCAGGCTACTATACTGTGTTTATGTTTGTGGGGAAACAAATAAACCTGCCTTAAGTTTCTTTTAATGCACTTCCATTCTTGATCTGTAGCTTCTTCTCCCCAACCACTTGAAGTAGTAGCACAGTTTATTGCCATAATGGCAGTAGATAACTCAGCTTGCTTTCGCCTTGGAAAATGATTAATTTTGGAAAGGGATACATGTTTGCTCATAAAATCTTGGCAATGTTTTTGATGAAAGTACTTTGTTTTCTTAAAAATGTTGGGAAAGCATTTGACTCTAATTGCATTTTAGACTGTGCTAGCAAAACAATGGTAAGAGGAGAAATGTAATGGGAGTCGGAGCCAATTGCCTCCTACTGGGTCCTGTAGATTAACAAATAGAGGAGCCTGACTGTAACAAAGGCCTCATGTAACGGAGGCAGAGGCTGGGAAGGGTGTGAGAGAGTTAATTCAGACCAGCAGAGGACAGGAAAGCCCAAGTGCAAGGGTAATTTACTGTGAAGGCCACAGTCACTTGAAGCATTAATACAACCCCAGTCTCCAATTTTCATGGTGACTTTTTTACAGCAATTGCTCCTTTGTCTCTCTGTCTCTTTTCTTTTTTTCTCCCTCAGTTTCACTTTCTGTCCCAGTAGATCAGACCTTTCCAGAAGCTTCTCATTGCTTGAAGTCCTTTGTGTTTCTTTTAATGTGTTGTATCCAACAGGCAGGCATCAAAATACCTAGGTGAGCCAGTTGGCTCAAGCTGGTCTCTATTTTGGTATTCCTAAATAATGCTTTTTTTTTTCCCCCCTAAAGCCCATGTCAATGACAATCTGAGTATAAGGCTGAAAAACAATGAATGCAATTCTTAGGCATGTGTCATGGGATACATGTTTGTGCCTTCTAGGATATGACATACATAACTTTTCTGTTCATGTTTGCAATGTAATTGTGTGGTTTCATGTCAAATGTGCCATGTGAGGTTCCTTTATGAATGCTTATAACATAGTCTATGTAATTACCATGGTACCATGTTTCATTCAGCATCATGTATGTGTACAGATGTGAAGCATGTTTACAGGTATTTTATGCGACTCAGGACTATCTCTCAGCATGGAGGATGCAGAGGTGCAAAACAAAGACAATGCAAATTGAGCTCCATGGCTCAGGTGGGACAAAGAGAATCACACAACAGTAAGGAAGAAGGAGGAGCGAGGGGGATTTGAAAAGGACACACTTGGAACTGAGACTTTTTGCCAGAGAGTCCCCATCTTGAAACATTGTCCAACTCCAAGCAAGATCTGAGTCTTACCAAGTATTTGGTAGAGACTGGCTGTCAAAGCACCTGTCAGCCGAACATCTTGTGAGTAATCTTAGACCATGAGGTTAGGTTAGGCAGTGTTGTTTGATTAGCATGTCTTTTATATCTTTTATTTGCTTGTGGTAACTCTTGACTCCTTTATTAAATGATTATATAGAAAATGAATGCACACTCACTTAAAATCCTACTCTAATCCATAAACTAGAATTGGTTTCAAAGCTGTGTGGACTTCAGACGGTGTGAATGAGTGAGGCTGGGCACATCCATTTCATTGTCAAACGGGCAAATGAATGTCTGAGTCTACAGTGATTATGGGAAGGGTCCCAATCGCTGTAGGATGGAAGTTGCCAGTGTGATATCTGGGTGCTTGGGGTGCTCATTTGATGACCATCCTCTGAGTGGCCAGAGGGTGCACACCCACTGCCTGGGACTGATTACATGCAGGAGGCTGGTGTGGACTGACTCAGCAGTGATTGGTCACCTGGCATGGTGGAGTGAACCAGTGTTCAGGAACGGAGATGGGAGGGGTCACAGTGGCACACTGGACCAGATGCTAGGAGGGGAATATCATAGCATGTGATTGGGAATTTCAGAGCATGTGGGTAAAGCTCCACTGAAGGATGGCTGGAAGTTAATCTGACACAGTCTGTTTAAAGGTGTTATTACTCAGAACTGAACTGTGTAACACAGCACTGTTACTCTAGTCAGTTTGTGTGAGCTGTGTTTGCCCTTTTCTAATTTTCTGCTTCAGTTCAGGCCTGATATTGTAATTCTTCTCTGAAGACTTCAATCCTGCCAGGTGCTTAGCTCAACTCAACTACTATTGACTTCAAATGTAGTTAGCTATAATAATAAGTGGCATCATTCAAGGCAGCAATGTAGTATTATTCACTAAGATTATTGTTTATTATTATTTAGATTATAATGATGCCTATATATATCAATCAGGATCCAGGGCCCCATTGTGCTAGGTGCTGTACAGACCCACAAGAAGACATGATCCTTCTCCTTGAGGAGTTTTTCAAACTAATGAAAGGCTAGCATGTGACAAACAAGAAGAGGGAAAGGATGGCTGAGGGCAATTGAGATCAGGTCACACAATAAGGCTAGTGGTCCAGAGCTGGGTAGTTTAAAAATAAATTGTAATCATCATTTAAAAAAAAATCCCAGTCAGACCAACCCTCTTACCCCCTATGCCTGCTTTACATCTATGGCCCAGACCTCACTTATTGATTTTATATTTTATCTAGTTATTGATATATTTGTTTCCTCTGCTTTATAGACCATTATCAGCAGTCTTTTGAGCAGATAATTTCTTCTTTAAAAAAAAAAATCTCAAGAAGTCCCTCAGATGCTGGGCCAACCCCACCCCTGACATAAACGCCCTCTCCCCTGCATGGTTTCAGGGTCTGAAGGTTCTCCCGTTCTGCTCTCTGTCACTGCCCGAGAGTATGTGTAGGCTCCCATCAGGTGCCAGAGAGTAGGAAGTTCTTTGATCAGTTATGTCTAATGGTCTGGGATCATGAAGGTGCCACTGGAGTCTCTCCACTGCTTCACCCTTTATGCAGCTATTCCCCAATTCCACAAGATGGCAGATAGAATTGCTGACATCATCAGAACGACGTAAAGGCACACATCCTCATGCTCCTGGGAGAGAGGGTGAGTTACACCACCCAGTTCCTGGACTTATGGGAGTACAAGGAGGTCCTCTAGCTCTCTCTCCTTACCTGCTGGTATGGCTGGCAGCTGTCATTGATGCTTTTTAATCTCTTTCTGGAGGGCTTTGCCAAGGGTCCTCTGATAAATTCCATTGAGAGCTGTTACCCATGTAGTTCTTTTAGGAAGCGACGTTGTTGGAGTCATCTGCTCTGTTTTGTGGATGGAAGGTAGCCATTCTGTCTTGTGTGTTAAAAATGTGAGATCAAATGGATTGCCTTAAGCAAGACAGTTTACAAGAAAAGCTGCTAGTTTTCTCTCTTGAAAGCAGCATTTCTTAATTGGTTAATTTTTAGTGTAACAAATTAAACAGTCAGACATACTTCATAATGCTACAGAGAAAGAAATAAAAACCTTTTCCTGCCAAGCAGCAGTATCAATAATAATAATAATAATAAATAATAAATGTTATAGTTCATTTATAGAGTGCTTTAAAAACTGCAGGCTAAATCCCACAGACCTTACTGAGGCAAAAATCCCACTTGTGCCGTAAATGATGCAGACCTCAGCTAAGCCACCAATTCTTACCTGGTTGAAGCTGCCATAATTCAGGGTTACCATCCCAAACTATAAATCCTTCCCCAGCACCCAAGACTCACTTTAAACTTCTCTCAGATTCCCAAACTTCCAGGGACTCAGAAATGATTTGGTAGTTTGGTGGATGATGCATAAGGCAGAACAAAATGCTGCTTGCTGACCCAAAGCAATATTGGTTTTTCCGTGCTGACAGGAAGAAAAATGTGTTTTGGTTAGTAAACTCATTACATATGTTTAGGAAGACACATAGGGAGCAGATGTTTACCACAATAAGATAGTATTTTACAGCCCTTTTTCTGTCTATAACTGAGCAGTAAGTGCTGAGGGAAGCATGTGGCTGATGGTGAGCTTGTGGGCTCACTGTGGGAGAAAGAAGTAAAGTGGGCAAGTTTTGGAAGAAGCTGAAGAAAGGAAGGGGAAATTAACTTGCAATTACATGAGATCATACAGGAGTCACTTAGAGCAGATTCCAAAGAAAGGCTTGTCCTATGGAGTGAGAGCAAATGATTTGGACCTGAATTGTCATCAGCAAGCTCCAGGATTCTTAACCCTTTGCTTTCAAATCCCAGGGCTATCTCCAAGGAAAGTATAGCCATTGCTCTTTTGATGAGGATCCATAACAGAAATAAAGAAAACTGGCTTCCCATTTGACTTCAAGGACTATTACCAATAGAATATTCTTCTGTTTTGCATTGCTGTTCTCCTTGAGGGAGCTTTGGGATAAAAGGTAGGAAATAATTGCTCTGCTGTTGATGATGGTGATGAGGAGGAGTTTGCTAAAGAGAAGACAAGTTCACCTTGATCATACTGTCAGAGAGCTCTGTCTGATATGGCTCCTCCTAATCACTGAAGAGTCAGGCTATGCCTACTGTCTTTGGCAGGTAACTACAGTGGGGATTTGGTTTAGTAGAGGCAGTCAAACTATCCATGGGAATTGCTTTCTTGGAATGCTACCTTTCCCAGATGGAGAAACAACCTCAGATCCAACAAAATATATGCAGTGTACAGAAGGTCACAGGACACCTGAAGGCTTCTAAGTGGACAGGACACACAGTACGCACTATTAAGTGAAATTTTAAGCTTGTTTACCCTAATCAGATTTAGTTACTTAAAATTTCTATATGGACAAAGGTTATACCAAGCCTGCTTCAAAAATTTACTGATTCAGAAAATTACACTGAATCCTCTGAGTCAGGAAAGCATTTAAGTATGTGCTCAAGTTCTTTCCTTGATAGGAATGCTTATCTGAATCACAGCCTAAATCACTGAGTGAAATTCTACAGCCTGTGTTATCCAGGAGGTCAGATTAAATTATCGTAATGGTCCCCTTGGGCTTAAAATCAGATCAGTTTATGAAATACCAAAATCCAAGTGTCAACCCACTCTCTTAGGAGTTACTTGACACCTCTCATCCCTCGATGCCTACTAGAATTGATAACTGAACCTACCTTGGCCAATAATCTACAGGGCATTTTTTTTTAGAAGAATCTAAACCTGCTTGTTTATTTTTAATGGGGCAAAATGAACATTTCAAGTCACAACTGTACATAGTAAACAGTAACATGGGGCATTGAAATGTTCTTACATCTGAATCAGAATACTGACTGATCATAAGATTAGAGTGTTAATAATGTAGTTTTGTCTGCACAAGCACAGAGGAAGATGTAGCTCTACTCCCAAAGAGTTTGGGATTGGCACTACAGTGACTGAGAAAAACCTGAAAAAGAGATGACATGCTGATGAACCTTCAATCACAAGAACCAACAGAGACATCCCATTACCGATATCAGCATGAGTGCAGAGGACTTAAAAGGAAGAAACATGGAAGTCTTAATTGTAAAACTCTTCAAAGATGTCTTGAGAATTAATGTAGCCAGTGGACTGGGAGACATTTATGTCCAGTGATAGACTTTGACCAATACTTCCTAAATTATTCCATTTTATGATCAACACAGAGATCTCACCCCCTTCCCTCCATTTTCTGATCTCAACTCATTATCCACTCTTAAGTATTTTTAGGGAGATCTGGGGAATCTGGGAAAATAGACATAAATTTGTAGGAGACCAGACAAAACCAGACAGGTAGTGAGTACAGTGTTTCTTGGTGCTATCATTCACTAAGTTGAGGAGACAATAGCATAAAGCACTTTCCCATGGTATCTCTCACTGGGGGTTTGTGCCATAGAGTTTATGAGTTGTTGGATGGAAAAATGAACATTAGCAAATCAAAATGGTAGAATGTAATAAAAAGACAGCCAAGCAGCTAAGAATCTGTCTTAGGTTGGTGGAGTTTTTCCTCAAGGTTCCCTAGGTTAAATTAATTAGAAGAGCCAAAAGGAAGCACAAGATGAAAAAAAAAAAACCTATTTATTTCTACGTTCCTCAAGAGGCTTGCACGGCATTCTTCATGCTATCATTCCTTCTAGATACAGCAGGAATCCAAATGCCACTACCAGTCCTGCCTCTGGATTTATATGAATAGACTTGTGTGCCTGTTCAGAGTCCCTTTGATTCCTGAGGACTGTTTATGGGCTGAAACCTGTATCTGCCTAGATCCAAGTGTAGGAGCAGTAACTAGTGCACACCCACAATGGCATCGCCAGCTTTTTATAATAAAGTGGACTGTACAAGTGAATGGGAGCTACTGTACCTCATCAGAACAAGGGAACTAAGAAGTTGACCCTAACCAGCTATAGATAGTGAGTTTTGTCAATGAACGGATTCTCATAGCAACACATTTCAATAATGGATGATACAACTGATCTATATCTGTTAAAGCAGATCGTAACCAAGTATTCCATGTAACCCAGCTTTAGCTGCTACTGCATGCTTAGTCACGAAGCTGAAGAATAGCAATTTTTTCCTGTTTCGCCGTCTCTCACTGAAGCTGCAAAAGGAAACATCCTCTTCTTCACATCAGTCTCAATTTTTGGCATTTGTATGACATGAAACAACAGGGCCAGAACTTGGCCGCAGGAGACAGACAGAAGGGAGAGATAGATGCCCCAGAAAGATCAGAGCCTTGTTTCCTGTGGACTGAGGAGACGCTACCACAGGTCAATAAGGGTACCTGTGACCAGTCAAGGCCCTGACAGGGACCTAATAAAAAACCGCTGCTCCAACCAGACAGAGCCTGAGGCGAGCAAGTAGTACTGTTGGAAGAGTACTGGAATTGACTAGAAGACACGGAAACCAGGTGAAGGGGAAATGCTGGGAGGGAGGCTTGCCTCCCAAACTCCTGACCAAAGGGTATGGGCAGGGGTTAAAGTATAATTTGGCAGGCCCTGGAGCCCTCCCGCATAGGGGCCCCCCTCCCACACCCCAGCTTCTGCCCCCCAAACGCCAGTCTCCCACCCCAGCTCCTGTCCCTCTGCTCTGTCTGCTCCCCCTGCTGCTCCCCTGTTCACCACTGCCTTCTCTGCTCCCGCTGCTGCTCTGTTCCCCAACACCCTTTCCGACCCTTTCCCCATCACCCCCAAACCCCTGCTGCCATTTCCCTGGCCTCCCCAAACCCCACCCCAACTCCCAGGCCGACCCCCCCCAGGCCTCCTTACTTGGCTGCTCCATATGCCAGGGTCCCCTCCTAACTCCAACCCCAGCCCAGGCCGACTGCCCAAGATTTCTGCCTCGGCCACACTGGAGCATGCCCAGTGAAACTCTTGGGCTGGGGCTGTCTACCATATTGACCGTATATAAGCTGAGTGCCTGTTTTGAAGCCAATGTTCAGGCACAAAAAATCTCAGCTTTTACATGAGTATATACAACATGCAGGCTGCAGGCTGGCCAGGCACTCCCCTGCTCTCCCCCTGCCTGCCAGAATGCACAGCAGAACACTGTTCTGGGACCTGCTATTTTTAGGGGCCCATCGTTGGGGCCCCTCAAAATAGAAAATGGAACCAGAACTCTGCATTCTGGGGTCTGCTAGTTTTAAATGGTGGGCCCCAGAACACAGCATTCTGGCACTGTTTCCTGTTTTTAGGAAACCGGAATGCGGAGCCCCTAAAAGTAGTGGGCCCCAGAATGGCATTCCGGCCATTCCAGCCCACTTTAACCCCTGGGTACAGGCACCCAGGCATGAAAATCCTGCTCAGGCTGGACTGAGGAGGAACAGAGGTATGGGGTGAAAAGAATCCTGCTGCAAAGGAGAATGAGACTGAAAGACTCCCAGGCAGGAGAACTAAGAGAGACCCTGCCCAAGGGGCAGGATAGCAGAGAGTTTAAAAGCCAAAGGGGCAGTGTGGGAAATAGATTGTGAGAAAGAATCACAGCATTAAGGACTGGCTACTACCAGAGTGGTCAACTTCAGAAACATGGAAAGAAGGCAACACCCTGGCCCACCACAAGAGGAAAAACCATGAGACCTTCTGTACCAGAGCAAGTAATGTGCCACAATAATTAGTCACAGATTTCTGATTATTTATTATGGCCCGCTGCAGTAGAGCTTGCAGGTTTGTTCTGCAATTTATATGTATTTATTTGTTTTACTACTGGTTGTGAATTCTTACAGAGTTAATCATTTGTAATAAAAAGCACATTTCCGTGTAAGCAGAATCAATTTCCTTCAAAAGTCCTTCATTCTTTGATTAGTGTGTTGTATTTGGTCTTCACTAATCACTTAGCTAACTGCGAGCAATAAAACCCTTACATAAATAAATACTCTGTCTGAGTTGAAGTTAGTCATAATGGACAGAGTTGCCTGCTCCGGTTTTTGAAGTACAAGATGTGGCTAAGCTACTTATACATTTAAGTTCAAATTAAAGGTGTAGTAATTAATTCCAGATATTTTTCTTCTGCAGATCATTAGTACATTATTAACAACTAAGTCTGAGCAACAAGTGAGAGGTATTTTTTTGCAAGTCAGTCACGCAATAGAAAGCTCAAAGGGGTGTCATTTTTTAATTACATTTAAAGAATTGCTTTTTCAGGGAAGGATTGCCAGCCTGCCCCAGTTTTTGCCCACTTAAAGCATTCATCAGGAAAGCACTAAAACAAGTCGCTTTCTATCTAGCAATAGCCTCTGTTACTTCTTCTTTCTTCACTCCCACCTTCATTGGTTTTGTTACTGAAGACTTTGAAACATAACAAGTAGTTGGTTATACAATGTTCTTTTGATCTATCCTAACTTCTGTATTAAAGAACTGGTTTTCTGGATGCAGGAAGAATAATAATGTGATATACCTTGATTTTAGCAAGCCTTTTGATACAGTTCCCCACAGCATTCTCATTGGCAAATTAAGGAAGTATGGGTTGGATAGGTGGACTATAGGGTGGATAGAAAACTGGCTAGATCAACGGTTTCAGCATGTAGGAATCAATGTTTCCATGTCCAGCTGGCAACCAGTAACGAGTGGTGTGCCGTAGGGGTCAGTCTTGGGGCCGGTTCTGTTCAACATTTTCATCAATGATCTGGATGATGGAATAGACTGCACTCTCAGTAAGTTTGCGGATGACACCAAGCTGGGGGGACCAGTAGACACATTGGAGGGCAAGGACAGGATTCAGGGAGACCTAGAGAAATTGGAACAGTGGGCCAATAGAAATCTTATGAGGTTCAATAAGGACAAGTGTAAAATCCTGCACTTGGGACAGAAAAACTGCATGCACTGCTACAGGCTGGGGAACATTCAGCTAAGTAGCAGCACTGTAGAAAAGGACCTAGGGGTCATGGTGAATGGGAAGCTGGATATGAGTCATCAGTGTGCTCTTGCTGCCAAAAAGGCCAATGGCATACTGGGCTGCAGCAGATCAAGGGATGTGATCATTCCCCTCTGTTCTGCACTGGTGAGGCCACATCTAGAATACTGTGTTCAGTTTTGGGCTCCCCACTGCAAAAAGGACAGCGACATGCTAGAGAGAGTTCAGCGGAGGGCAAGCAAAATGATTAAAGGGCTGGAGCACAAGCCCTATGAGGATAGACTGAAAGCATTAGGCTTATTTAGTCTGTAGAAGAGAAGATTGAGGGGGGATTTGATAGCAACCTTCAACTACTTGAAGGGATGCTCTAAGTAAGATGGAGCTCGACTGTTCTCGGTGGTAACAGAGGACAGAACAAGGAGCAATGGTCTCAAGTTGCAGTTAGGGAGGTTGAGGCTGGATATTAGAAAAAACTTTTTTACTAGGCAAGTGGTGAAGCATTGGAATGAGCTGCCAAGGGAGGTGGTGGAGTCTCCATCTCTGGAGGTGTTTAAGGCCCAGCTGGACAAAACCATGACTGGGACGGTTTAGTGGGAGTGGTCCTGCCTCTGGCAGGGGTTTGGACTAGATGATCTATGAGGTCCCTTCCAACCCTATGATTCTATGATTGTCAAACCACAAGGTGATCTTGTTAGTTTGTTGGATATGTCTACTCTCCAATAAAAAACGCACGGTACTGAGTCTCATAGCCTGGGTTGGCTGACTTGGCCTCACAGGGCTATAGAACTTCGGTTGTAGGCATCTGGGTTCGGATGGACCCCAGGCTCTGAGGTCCTCCCACCTTGTTGGGTCCCAGAGCCCAGGATCCAGTCTGAGCCCAAATGTCTATGCTACAGTATTGTAGCCCTGCAGCCTGATCTGACCTGGCCAGCCACAAACATGCTGCAAGTCTTTGATTACAAAGTGGACATACTTTTTAAGTCCCTCTCAAGTGACATATGTGTGGATACTGTGACTAACTGTGGACACAAAGAGGTCTAGGCAAGTCAAAAAATGTGAGCTACTGGAAGGATCCCAGTCATATGTGTGTTTCTATGTCATATGTGAGGTGCTATGTTTCTTGAAACTGAACCCAAGCCATCCTTTGGTAGGAAGTCTGGCCTAAAACCAGGCTTACCTATGTTCCAGCAGCCCCTCAGTTGGAATTTGTAGGCTCACTAATGTCCATGGGAGCCACAGGTGCCCATTTCAGGTGGTGACTGATTGTGAGATGGACAACATCGTATGGGTGGCATCAGCCATAGGTAGCTGTTGGCAGATGGAGAAAGGAGACAGAAATTAACTATTTTAAACACGTGTGAGTCTAGAAAGGTGTCAGGGTTTGAAAGTATTGCCAGGCTATTCCCAAGGAGCTGAGTGTTGCATGTTGGGACAAGACTGCGCAATGGATGAGGTAAAGGAAGTCCTCTTTTTTTCAAAGGCTCCAGGTGGATTGGCTGCTGAGGGATGTGACCATAATGCAAACTGCTATGATCAGCTTTGTCTTCAGCTGTTCTGAATAACACTGTGTGTTCTGTAGCATTGGCTTAGTTGCAGGGCATTCTCTGACTATGTCTACACAGCAGCTGGGAGGGTGCTTCAAACAGCTATGTGCAAGCTCTGCTTGAGCTAGCACCCTAAAATAATAATGTGGTCATGGTAACAGTGGCAATCAGTGGCACAGGCTAGCCTCCCCAAGTACAAATCCATACGGACCTGTGGGTACATAGTTGGCAGCTTGCCCAAGCTGTCACTGACCACTGCTTGTGGTACATTGGCTACACTACTACTTTTCACACGCAAGCTTGATGAGACCTAGTGTGAGTGTGTCTGCTCAAGACAGGAGTCATACCCCCCCACCTCAGCTGTAGACATAGCCTGAATTTTAGGGCTCTTTGAATGGTTCAGAGAGGAAAAAATTAAACCAAGTGCGTGTGAGAGAGCTAAAATAAATCCAGACTGCATGGATTTTTGAAGATGGGATCATCATGATGCCATATTTTGACACAATACTGAGCTATGTCTTTATTACACTGAGATGTGTTGTTATATGATGATAAGTACATTATGATGTCAGCGTCATCACTTCAGGTTTGGGGTTCAATATTTGCTAATTTGTCAGTAGGAACCCAGAAAATTTCTCATTTTATACATTCCTCACAATGTCTTAGACAGCTGTCACACAGTCCCTGGAGATCTCTACCCCAGAGATGAAGATAGATTGTAACCTCTTTGGGGCAGAAACCATGTCTTTGTACAGTACCTAGCACACCGAAAACCTGACTGTGACTGGGGCCCCCAGATGTTATTGTAATATTGTTACTTCTTTTGACCAGACCAGATACCTAGTATTCAGGGTCTTATGGGTTTTTTGCACTAAGAGGAAAAACTGATAAGAGAGTCAGGTATTTTTTCAGCGCTATCCTATTTACAAAGAATGTGTATAAAGCCCTGTTTCTATGAACATAGAAGACATTGAGCAACAGGAGCCAGTTGTATTTTTTTTTTTTTTAAATCACAGTTCCATGCCTTTTCCCAGCCAGCACTCCACCAAAAAGCTGCCTCTTAGTTTTTTTTCTCAGAGTCATGCTACTAGGGGCAGATTAATGCATGGGACCATGCCCAGGGGCGCGCACAACATAGGGGCCCTCCACCGTGAAGCACTGGGAGGGAGCATAGCCATCCTGGGCTGGAGGCTGGGCTCTGCATTGCTCTACTGCCCCACCCCTGGGCTGGCCAGTTTGCTCCTGGGGGCAGAGAGGGCTGGCTCAGAGGCCAGGCTCTGATCTCCATCTCTGCCCCTGGGAAGGCCAGTCCATCCTCAGGGGCAGGACTGGCTGCTGTGCTGTGCAATACAGCCTCTGGCACAGCCAGGACACACCGTAAACTGCCCCGTGTGCGCCAGTTGGCCCCACCACTGCTTGGAGGATTGACAGCCTGGCTGGGGCTGGCCTTTGGCTGCACCCACCCCCAAGCACCAGCCCTCCCATAGAGCGCAGTACTGTAGACTGGAGGGGGGCTGTGGCCCAAGGTGTGGGCAGGTGGGGCCCACCAGTGTGAAGGCCCAGAGGCCCTGGATCTGACACTGCATGCTACTAATATTTCTCTGTCTCAGGTATTTCCTTGCTGCTTTCTCTGTGTTTTGTTACATTTGCGGGTTTTGGTCAGCCTTCTTTTCACACTCTCATTCTCTCTCCCATAGCCTTATTAAAGAATACCTAGCCCTCTACAGTTGCAGTCAGACTGGAAGGAAAAACCCATCAGACCACACAGCTTGGCGCCTACTCTAGCCCTGAATGTGAGCTGAGTTTTGGGCAGTGGCTCCTCTTCTTTCATCTGTCTATTCCATAAAGCAGATTATTTATTTTTTATATTAATTCTGACTGAAGGGCATCTGTTATCCCACTAGCTTCAGTGAGGTTTCGCTCAACCTCCAGCACAACCATATAATGAAATAAACTAATGAGACAGAAACTAAGACAATAAATTAATGTTTTTGCAGACTATTTTTTTTTAAATATCTGAGGGGACTGGGCACTAAAATCATCAATAGGTCTCTGTACAAAAGAGGTTTGCATAGGTGAATGCACTCAAAAAGCAGTTATGGGTGTTTCCCTATCAATTTGCATGTGCACAAAATTATCTGTAAAACCAGTGTTTTCTCAGCACTGTTTTTGAATGTTTAGATTTTTATCTGTTTGTCTCTCAAGTCCAGTGCTATTTAAAATGTCCTGTTTTGCATTTAACAGAATCTGTTCCAATTAATTGAATGCAGAGCACTGAATTCAGGGACTGGGTGTAGAATACAAAAAGGAGTCTTTCACTTCTGGTATGAATCCACTCAGTTTTGGACTGACCAAAAATCATTACTGTCTGGCTTCTCAGTGCCCTGTGCTCTCAGTCCACAAGTGAGCAAGTGTCCACATCACAAAAAACCACCAGCCCAATTAGTGCTCCTGTAATTGGAAACCCACAGCCTGAGTGGAAAGGCCAGGAACTGGATGAACATATAAAATAAGGTACTCTCACTCCTCGAAGTGGTTTCTTTAGGTTAGCACTGAGGTTCATTTGTATGAGGAAGCGCCAAGAAACTGCTTTTACCCAGGCAGTAACTGGAGACAAATGGAAGGCTTTTGTCATAGCAGTACATGAAGGATTTCACTTCCAGTACTGTCTGACCCCTATTTACAGTCACTGCATTTGGGGAAATAAAGATGGTTTAAAACAGCCTATATTGCATATAAGCATTAAAAAATCAAGGATTATATAAAAAGAACCAGAGCCAGAGAAATAATTTTAAAAATACTTAGCATTGGCAATAAACAGGTTGCCACGCAATCTTGGGAAATCCTGCTCCTGTATAAAAAACTGAACAACCATTTAGGAACTGAATTCCTTAGGGGCAAAATGGAAGCCTATTACACTGTTCGACTACTCCTCACAAGGGCTGTAGCGTAGAATGCCAGAGATCATGGACTAGACTCAACTGGAGTCACACCACCCAAGGTTAGAACACCTAATGATGGGAATTTAAACTGGAGGCTAAGAGATTTGCAGCGGTAGCACCCACTGCCCCCCTGTTCACCATGGGGCCCACAGCCAGGTAATAGAGCTGCAGCAAGTGTGTGGCTTGAGCTAGAGTTTGAGTGGTCAAGGAGTGCATTGAAACAGCGCATTCACAGTCACCTCCATCAGTGGAGCTTCCATGGCATATCCGCTGTAGGGAGAACAGTGGAGGCAGGGTGAATTGCATGTCTGCAGGGATGAATTTAGCCTCATAGTTTTTTGTTTCAAACAGTCACTTCATAGATTCCAAGGCCAGAATGAGCACTGGATTAAGACACTTGGGAGCCCAGGCCGCCACTTTCATTGGGCTTTTCCCCAACCCCAATACCACCACAGCATAGCAGTGGCCATCCTGGGGTCAGGACATGTGAGGTGAGGCATCACTCAGGCACCTGCCCTGGGGCCCAGCAGACCTGCCACGCTGCATGGGACAGGCCAGCATTCAGTGCTGGGGCCTGGCTGGCTTTGGGGGGGGAGGCCTGGGAGCTAGCCTTGGGAGTGGATTGGGATGGCGTTCAGCCCTGCAGCCTGTTGTGGAGCCAGAGGCCAATCCCCATAGTGCTCCCACCTTGGCCCTGGGCTTCTGATCTACCCCAGCAGGTCTGGGACTCAAGGAAGGGGAGGGGGCTGGAGACAAGGCAGGCTAGCAGCAGCAGTACACTAGGGCTTGGAGCACTGTGGGCTGCCATGCTGGAGCCACTGGGAGCTGTCAGAGGAGACTGGTTCAGGGGACCCAGCTGGCACAAGCCAGTGCTCTGCAGCTGGTATGGCCAAGCTCAGGCCGGGGCTGGAGTGTTGCAGGGCATCAGCACCCATGTGTTAATCTGGACCTGGCCATATTGGATCATTGTGATCATCTCCTAGTCTCACCTTCTTTGTAACAATGGTCATAGAACTTCCCCAAAATAATTCATTCCTAAGAGAGGTCTTTTAAAGAAACAACCAATTTTGAGTCTAAAATTTGTCAGGGATTGAGAATCCACCATGACCCTTGGTAAATTGTTCCAATGGTTAATTACTCTCCCTGGTAAAAATTCACACCTTCTTTCTCATCTGAATTTCTTTAGCCTTCAAGTTCCAACTATTGGATGGTGTTGTACCTTTCTCTGATCGATTTGAAAACCATTAATTAAATTTTTCTCTTCTATATAGCTATTTACAGACTGTAATCAAGTCACCCCTTGGCTTTTTTTTTTTAAAGCTTAACAGAATGAGCTGTAAAACATGTTTTCTAATCCTTTAATCATTCTTGTGGCTCTTCTCTCATCCCTCTCCAATTTAGGAAGCTGTCTCATGTATTTTGCTAAAAATAAGGGACTCATGCATGCCATAGTGATGGTGAGTGTAATATGAATGCCCTAACACTGAATATTTTGCTGGACTGAAATAAAAGTGTATTTGTAAACCTGCCTATGACATCAAAATGACCTCTACAGTAAAAATCAGAACAATATTTTAAAAAATAAAATACAAAGCATTTATGGAATAGAGTTTCATGTTTAGAAAATCAGGTCAGAGGCAACTAGTATAAAATAGATGAAACTAAATAAAGGAATTGAATTTTTCATTTTCCTGCTGTTTGCTGGGCTACCCTCAGTAGCTAGATAAAGTATGTGCAGCCCACTCGAAGATAAGCAGGACATTATTCCAGTCAGGAAAATTTTCAGAGGGGCAGTCATGTTAGTCTGTGTACAGCAAAAACAATGAAAGTCCTGTGGCACCTTAAAGACTAACAAATGTCTTTAGGCATAAGCCTTCATGGGCTCCAACCCACTTCATCAGATACATGAAGTGGAAACTACAGTTGAGAGGTATATATAGCCATGCCAGGATGAAGGAGGGCAAGTGTTAGCAAAGTCAAGTGAGTTAGGGTAAGTGAGGCCCATTCACACCAGTTGATTAGAAGGTGAGAATGTGTGACCAGGGACAATTACTTTTTGTAATGTACTAACCACTCCAGATCCAGTCTGATTGTGTCAAGTTTGTAAATCAGCTCCAGCTGTGCAGTTCCGTGCTGAAGTCTGTTTTTTAATTATTATTTTGTTGTTGTTGTTGTTGTTGAAGTATGGCAACTTTCAAGTCTGCTACTGAGTGTCCGGGGAGATTGAAGTGCTCTCCTACCGGTTTATGGATGTTCCCATTTTTGATGTCCGATTTGTGTCCATTTATTCTTTTGCATAGGGATAGCCCAGTTTGACCAATGTACATGGCAGAGGGGCATTGCTGCCATGTGATAGCATATACCACATTAGTGGATGTGCAGGTGAATGAGCCCCTGATGGTGTGGCTGATGTGGTTGGGACCTCTGATGGTATCACTGGAGTCAATGTGTCAGCAGAGTTGGCAACAGGGTTTGTTGCAGGGATAGCTTCCTGAGTTAGCATTCTTATTGTTTGGTGTTTGGTTGCTGGTGAGTATTTGCTTCAGGTTGGGGGGGTTTGTCTGTAAGCAAGGATTAGCCTGCCTCCTAAAGCTTGAGAGAGTGTGGGATCATTAAAAAAACAACAAGGAGTTGTGTGGCACTTTAAGACTAACAGATTTATTTTTTGCATGAGCTTTCGTGGGAGAAGATCCCACTTCCTCAGATGCTTCGAAGATGGAAATAAATCTGTTAGTCTTAAAGTGCCACACAGCTGCTTGTTGTTTTTTTACTGGACTAGACTAACACGGCTATCCCTTTTGAAATTGTGGGATCATTGCCTAGGATACATTATAGATGTTTGATGATGTGTTGGAGAGATTTTTAGCAGGGGGCTGTAGGTGATGGCCAGTGGTGTTCTGTTGTTTTCTTTGTTGGGTCTGTCCTATAGTACGTAACTACTGGGTATCTGTCTGGCTCTATCAGTCTGGTTTTTTTTCACTTCCCCAGGTGGGTACTGTAGTTTTAGGAATGTTTGGTAGAGATCTGGCAGGTGTTTGTCTCTATCTAAGGAATTGGAGCAGATCAGGTTATACCTTAAGACCTGGCTGTAGACAATGGCTCATATAATGTGTCCAGGGTGGAAGCTGGAGGCATGTATGTATGTACTGCAGCCAGTTGGCTTTTAGTCTAGGGTGGTGTTAATGTTTCTATCCTTTATTCATACTGTAGTATCCAAGAAGAAGATGTCTAGTGTGGACTGGTCCATGATGATGGGGTGAAAATTGTTGAAATCCCAGTGGATTTTTCCATGGACTCTTTCCTGTAGGTCCAGATGATGAAAATGTCATCAATGTTTTGTAGGTAAAGGAGAGGCACTTGGGGACAAGATTTGAGGAAGTGATGGTCTAGGTCAGCCATAAAGATGTTGGCCTACTGTGGGGCCATGCGGGTACCAATAGCTGTGCCACTGACTTGAAGGTATAGTTTGTCTCCAGATCTGAAGTAGTTATGGGTTAGGACAAAGTTCAGCTGCCAGGTATGCCATGTCATCATCTAAGAAACGGTTCCTGATGGCTTGTAGTCCATCTTTGTAAGGAATGTTGGTGTAGAGGGCTTCTACATCCATAGTGGCTAGGATGGTATTTTCTGGGAGATCACTGATGGACTGTAGTTTTTTCAAGAAGTTAGTGGTATCACAAAGATAGCTAGGAGCACTGGTGGCATAGGGCCAGAGGAGAGAATCCACCTAGCCTGACAATCCTGCTTTGAGAGTGCCAGCACCCATGATGACGGATCACCCAGGATCCCTGGGTTTGTGGATCTTGTGTAGTAGATAGAATACCCCTTGTCGAGGCTTGTGGGGTGTGTCTGTTTAGATCTGTTCCTATGCTGCTTCAAGGAGCTTCTTAAGCAGATGTTGCAGTTTCTTTTGGTATACCTCAGTGGGATCAGGGGGTAGTGGCTTGTAGAATTTCCCTATGGGGGAATTTCTTTGGTGAAATTCAGTCTTCATGAAGATGAGCAGTTGTTAGCAATGATTAGAGAGGCACAGAGTACAGTCAAATGCTGATGCACCTTAATCTTGACCTGCAGCACCTCTGCTACTCTAGTTTTGGACTCACAGTATGTGCTGTGACAAATTGTGTAGTGATGTTTGTACAAAAGGTAGTAAGATGAAATTCCCAAATCATTGTTTGTTTTTAACTATGCAGGATTTAAAGCACAGGTTTCAGAAAGTGAGAGGCAGGTGTAATACACAGAGCCTTTTCCTTATCAACATAGACTAGGTAATCAGTAGAGATGTGCCAGAATAAAATAAAATGGTCTTCTCCAACCTCAACCAAACCATTAGCAAGCAACCATCGGTGGCTATTCTGGAAATGATTGGAATGGCCCTGTCATCTCTGGATAGCCTATCCAAACAATCCAATAAAAAGACGGCACCAAAATAACCAAGAAACTCTGGAGAAAGCTTTCCCCTGATGGCTGACTAAATTGCATCTGTAAAGTTAAGCCCATTCCCACTATGCTCACTGATCATATGGGTGCATGTTGTGGTGCATTTGTGCAAGCATCTTTTCACATGGCTTGCACACCCATGGAAGTGCAATTTACGAAGCCACTTTTGAAATGCTGGCCATCTCTGGTTTTTCCATCTCCAGCACACACAACCCCTGTTGCAATGTCGTAGAGTGAGAAATGTAGCCACAATTAAGGTGCCCAAATTAAAGCAAAATTCAGTATGTATTTCAACAAAAGTGCCCAGCAATGATGCTGCTGAAAGTGAAGTCTTCAGCTTGATCAATTTACTTTCTGCCTTGCTCACCAGTATTAACCCCTCCTCTAACATCGCCACTATTTGCCTCTTCCCCAGACCTGGCTGAGAGAGGAAGGCAGGGACCATCTAATCTCTCCCTCCGGCAAGGGTGATATGATTGATCCAATACTGTTGGCCTGTTTGGTCAGTTTCTCTTGGTCTGATGCAAAATCCCCCCGGTCAAAAAACTGAGTGCTAATTGTCCAATTTTTGTGTATCCATGAGTGTTTAATGGACTACAGTGTACTAACTTTTGTTGGTATTTTGCAAAGGGTTGAATTCTGTTGATAAAGCTAAATGAAACTAGACTCTCTTCCCAGAGGCTGCAAACAACTAATGTATCTCCTATGTAGCACTAGATCTTAAAGCACTTTATAAAGTTGCCAGTATAATCTCCATTTTACGGATGAGAAACTAAGAAACGGAGGGTGTGACTTGTCCAAAGTCACCCAAAAGGCCCATGGTATAACTGGGAATCAAACACAGGTTTCTTTTGTCCCAGTCTGGTGCTCTATCCACTAGACATGCCTGCTGCCAGCGAGAGGTATTGTTCAATCACAGTAGAGATGTGCATGGTTCATTTGTATCAGCATCAATGCGGGTTAAACACTAGAGAAGAAGAATTCAATAGGGCTTTGTATAACTGTAAAAATGCTAAGGTATCAGAGGTTTCTGGGAGTCAGCAGTCACGTCCCCCCATCCACCCCCAGCACTGAAATCTAAAAGAGATGATGAAAAAAGATTCTACCATCCTGACTTTAATATGCAGCCAGCTTCCTTTAGTGCAGAGTAAGTGATGAATATTTGCCCTTTTCTATGGCCAGTGCTGAATTCCACAGGATACTGGTGATTCTGAGTCAGAGGGTTGCAGAAAACTCAGAGCCTAGCATGGGGACATCCTACCATAAGCAATGAGGAGCCCGTACCAAAGGAGTTAATGTTAAAATAAGACGCCTGCAGAGAGGGTTTCCCGTTGCAATCAGCTACAGCAACAGCAAGGGCTGGATTTATCAGACAGAGTAGGAGGGAAGGTGCTGTATTTAAATGGTTGAATTGTTTTTTTAAAATCGATTTGTATTATAATAAAAATTGTTAATATCTCTATTGACCTATAGTGGATATGATATTTAAAATCATTTACCCCTTCTAAGAGAGCATACTTTTATTGCCAAACAATAGCTTTTGGAGTCAAGAAGTGGTATAAATTCTTGTTAATGTCAAAGGCTATGTCGATGCTGGGAGCTCAGTTAAGTCGACTTAACAAGGTCGACTTTAAGTCAACTTAAAGTCAACCAGGCAGCAGGGGCTGGGAGCCCAATCCAGTTTAAAAATTTAAATTGACTTTCAGGGCATGTGTTATTAAGCTGACTTAAGCAAATGCTGAAGTACACTTAATAAATTCTAAATTTAGCCATGGCGTTCCTTAGGTTAATTTAAGGCAGGTTAAGTTGACCTGAGGCTCCAGTGGAGACATACTCGAAGAGGTTAGAGCTTAACCTGCAGTCATTTATATTAATGGCATGATTCCAGATTATTTAAATGGTGCAGGATTAGAATAGTACAGAGGAATATGAAGAGTTTTTGTTTGGTTGGTTGGTTTTTTGTCATTAAAAAGAGACCTCAAAATTAAGTCAAGGGGCAACACTAAATCGGCCTCTTGAATTTCCAGTGGTACCGTACCCTGGGTACTGTAATACAGGATTGAAAATTTAATGCATTATTTGGCTCCTTCTGAATTTGAATTCTTTTAAACTTCTGCTGTAGTGCCGGCTTCCAAATTCCCTTATATTTATTATTTATTTAGGGGAAACAGTTTGCCATTTTAAAAATATATTCAGATCATTAAATATTTCTAAAGCTATGAAGAGAATCCTAAAAATAAAATAGTTTTAGAAAGTAAAGTCTTATAAGGAAAAATTGAACAGAAAAACTCATAACAAAAAATGAAGGACATGTGAGGAAAAAAAGGGAATACCTGGAATCACTGTGATTGGATTGATCTTATGGGAAGAATGTGACACCCCCCCACAGTATATTAGGATTTCCAATCTTCTTATGACTCACTTTGTATTAGATATTTACCTATCTTATTACTTACTTTTTTTATTTAAAAAAAAATTGGTGCAGTATCTTTGTATGTATATGCTTGACGCACTAGAAGTTTTGTATAACTATCACATGAAATATAAATTTTATAGCATTGAAAGTTTGGTCATAAACAATCATGAAGACCCTGACCCTGAAAATACACAAGTTCTTAATTTCAGTGGAGACCTTTGCATGCGTTAAAGTTAAGCACTTGTGTGAGTGTTAGCAAGAGCAGTCCTAGAATTGTACATTACACATCAAAATATAAAAATACTCATAGTGCATAGGAATTGGGTCAATATCTCCATAAACTGTTTTTGACTCACTAATATTCTTAGGTGTTTACTGTGTGTTTCTTAAATAAACACAACATACAAGGCCTAGTACCATGTATGTACATTACTGTTTTGTCTGGTTTCTAAAACACAGAACATAGTGAGGGTCAACAGCAGGCTCACAAACTATTTTAAAAGACACCATGCAATTTCTATACATTGAAATACACTGGAGGAATCCTATTTCTTAATTTAAATTAAAATGTTCAAACAAGCACATTTTATTAAACTGACCTTTTAAGTTCAAAAACATTCATGAGGAATGTCTATAAACAAGATTTTAGGCGTAACAGATTTGCTGCTGAAATTCTCTCTCTAAAATTTGCTTTCTTTTTGCATATGTTGCTATTTAAAATGCCTATAATATCTTTTCTGTAACACTTTCTATTAAATTAACCTTTATTTCACTCAGTTCAGCATTGTTTTAAAAAGATCACACCTCCTGCTTCTTATTGATTGTTGTGTGCCCTGCATTGAAGAAGAAATGTCATGCAAAGTTGTTAATTACTCTTCTCATAAGAATTAAAAATGGAAGAGACAATCTGAATATGTATCTCATCTTTAAGAGGACAGATATGCTATAAGAAATTAAATGGTGTCATCTACTGGGCAAAATGTATATTGCAAACATACTGTTCTATTCCTTACAAAACTCTTGCCTTCTTTCCTTCCTTCCTCCCTGTACCTCGAATCCGGATTCTTCCTAAGACTATAGGAAAATTAAGCTCATATTTTCATCCAGATCTTACTTGGCATTATCTCTGGCAATTTATTAATAATGGTGATGCTGTGACTAGGAGAGTTACATTCCATGCATCTGTAATAACTGCATTGTGACTTATTTTAAAATATTTTCTCTGAATTCAGATATAGATGAGTGCTCATTCGAAAGGACTTGTGACCATACCTGCATCAACTACCCAGGAAGTTTTGAATGTCTCTGTCACAAAGGCTACACCTTGTACGGAATGACACATTGTGGAGGTTTGAATACTAATTTTAATGTATTTATTTTTTTGTCCACTGAGCCAAGGATATTTTCCTTTGTGCAATATCAGAACGTAAAACAGTGGATTAAAGCTAAAGAAACGTAGTCAGGTATGACCGAAAATACGGAACCTCAGATCTATCCAAATATTCCTGGGAGAAGTGTGTAACTAGAAAAATGACCATCCATCATTTCTGATGCAGTATAATCCAGAGGCCTCAGTTTAGCTCATGATTCTCCTTGTAAGTCGTGCAGGTTGAAAGCTGCATTTCCCTGGAGTACACAAACATTCCGCTCTCATGGATCACAGTGCGGGACTGGGACACCACTGTGTTCCACATTATACCAGCACACAGGAAAACATGGTCCTTCCCTGAAGAATTTGCAGCCTAAAGCCCCGCAGACATTGGCCTAGGTGACTAATTTCCACATGAAACAGACAAGGTGGGTAAGGCAATCTTTTATTGGATCAACTTGTGGTGGTGAAAGAGACAAACTGCATAGCTTCACAGAGCTCTTATTCAGGTCTTGTCTGTGTAACTCAAAAGCTTGTCTCTCACCAACAAAAGTTGATCCAAAAAAGATTTTTACCTCATCCCCCTGTCTCTTTAATATCCTGGGACCAATATGGCTACCATAGCACTGCAGATAACTTCCACATAGGTAAAGTTGCTCTAAGCAGTTCTGTTTGGTGCTGTCAGTGTCTTCTGTCAGCAGAGCTTCTAGTTGTAGGGGTCTTCATGCTAGCAGCCCCTGTAGACCAGTTGTCTTTGTGACGATACCGGCATTCAACTGAGAAGCATCTAGTTCAGACTTCTTTCAGTGTAACAAAAAAATCAGACAAAAATCCAAGTCCCTGTTGATCAGCCCATCTTCTGCATTCTGTTCCCACTCCCCTTTCGGAGACTACTCTGAAGTCTTCGTCCTTGCTCCAGAATTACACATAGGCTCTTTCAAAATGAGTCTTCCTGAGCTTCTGGTCTCCTGCACACCCCAGCTCCAGACCATTCACTGGACCTTTCTCATCCCAGAGAAGTCTCTCTATTTTTCATGAGGTCCAAATATCACCTGACCCCTCTGAGTCCTGCCCTTTTGGCTGAAAAGCAACTAATTCATTGCAGCACAGGTATAATAAAGATGACATTTAACACATTTAAACCTGTGATGGGACTCGCGCATTATTTGCAGGATCAGGACCCAAGATGTTCAGCAACATACAAAGGATGTGGGAGGGGGCGATATTGCTGCCTACATAATTACATAGTCCATCGTTTTTAAATATTTAAAAACATATGATCTATATCAGCATGCCTTCAATGTATTCTTAATTAGTTGGTTAATTTAAATCCAGTCCTTTGCCCCATCTATTAATACATTGCATTTAAAAATACTATCCATATTCAAAGCATCTTACATTATCTGACTAATCTTCCTCTTTGAGTTAGAAGAGTTAGTAGTATCCCCATTTTACAAATGGAGAAACTGAGGCACATAGTTTTATGTAATTAGCTAAAAGTGTGTTGAGCCAAGGCTAGAACTCAAGTGCACCCATTCTCACACCCATGCTTAATGAAATACATCTCTCTCTCACACCTAATTCATAACTGCATGCAATTTGGATAAGGGTAAGGAATCTAGTGGTGTTTGGCAGATCAGCCAACAAGGTGAGTATGTCTGCATTGATGGTGGTACTGTTGACACAGCAAGATCAGTTCTGTGGGATCAGTTGAGTGGCAGTGGAGACCCTCCTACCTTGCAGGGTCCTAGCACCTGGACTCCAGCCCAAGCACTGATGTCTACACTGCAGTGAAACAGCCCCACCAGCTGGCATGGCATGGGTGCTGGAACAATTTTGATAGTAGGAGTGCTGAGAGCCACTGAACCAAACTGTACACCTTATATATAATGGAAACCACATCAGCAACACCCCCTGCACTCTTACGTCCAGCAGCTATGGGGCACAAGCCAGCCATGGGTTTTTAACTGCAGTATAGATGTACCCCAAAGCATTTCTGTGGTCTCCTGTATGAACATTTCAAAATACTTGTCAAAGGAAAACAAGTTTTTCTTATGAATATGTTAAGTATTTAGTCTGAACAAAGCTTTTAACTAATCAGATCAACATTTTAAAAACACAGTGTAAACAAACAAATAACATATAAGATCCATTTGTTCCATCCTACAACCTTAAATCTAAATTAATGTCAGAAAAGAATGAGGTTCAAAAGGAATTTTCCATTCATTCTGTTTACTTTAAAGCTAATAGGTTTTGTTTGGTGTTTTTTCCAGAGTATTCTGAAATTTTGCAACCTATAATCTGAGTAAAATGTGTATTAAGCTATAAACAAAAATGTATTCAGATACTGTTAGGTGTCTAATTGTAAGCCCACAAAAGCAAAGTGTTCAGGGTCAGATTCTGCTCTCGGTCACCCTGTGACCAGCATAAAACCTGAACAAGTCCATTTAGTTCAGCTAAGTTATGGAGAACAGAATCTGGCTCCAATTGTTCACCAGTCTGCAATACATAAATATAGTATGTAAGACTTGTGCCCACATATTACTAAGGAGGTCTGTCTCTGCTAAGAGATAATAGGGTAAACCAAAGATATTGGGCTAAATTCTGATGTTGGTTAAATGATTGTACAACTCAGTTTCAAAATGAAATATACGGGAATAACGGAGGCAGAATTTGACCAATTGTTTCTATCTGAATTCTGAATTCCCCATGTCTTGTGGAGTTAAACTGAGACATCCACTAATGATAGTGCCTTACTAACCTTTGGGAGAGAAGCAGGAGTAAACTGAGACAGAATATAGGGAGGGGTAAGAGGAGAAAGCATATCCATACAGTGAATTAATGAGATAGCATCTAAAGTTTTAGTTAAATGCCCCTGTTTGTTTTTTTAATAAAAGAGTGGCCAAGACTTGAAGCTAAGATCCAAGTACCTATAAACTTTGGCCAAGACTGAATTCAGAGCCAAATCCCTTATTTCTATAATGGACAGAACTGGAATCTCACTCCTGTTCAGCTCCTGATCTGGAGCTGAGCTTTGTCATTCAGACCTATATCATTAGTTTTTTAATCTGGTTCTGAAGAAAGATGTTTATGATAGCATAAACAAGCCAAGCTGGGTGCAGTCTATTTGGCACAGAGCAGAAATCAAAGTTCAGAGAAGTTGCAGGGAATAACTTATTTCAGAATTCTGAACAAGGGTCAGTTCAGGTTTTGTTCTTAATAAACTTTTTAACTTGTATTATCTGAGGCAGGGAATGGGCAGAATTTTATTTATTTCAAACTAATTCAGTCTGCGTTTTTGTTTTCCTCTCTCTCACAGCATCTAAATAATAAAAGGGAGTGCCTTCATTATGGGCCATAGCATGCCCTCTGTCTACATACACAACCCTTATTGTACTGCCTGGAGCTCTGCTAGAAGCATATGTTACAGTAAAGACCATCTGTATTTATCCCTTAGTCTGACACTACCGGATGGAGCAAACCCTACTCACAATATGTTACTCATGCAAATAAATAAAATTGATAAAAGTATCCAGCACCTTGGAAATGAAGCTTCTTCTTTAGAGCTGACCAGAAAATAAAAATCCCTTCCCACAAAAACAAAAATCATGTTTTTGAAAAATGTTCATTCTCAATTGGGTCAGAATGCCCAAAGTAGGAGTTTTTCATTATAAAGATTCTGAGAAAAATTCCATGTCAGGAGAGCCAAAACAGAACTGTTCAACTTCCCTGAAAGAATCTTCCTGTTCCAGGCTGTAGAGGCAGCAGAGAGCTTGGGTGCCCAATCTCCCCCCAGGGCCAGGAAGGCAGAGAGCCAGGGTCTTGAGGGAGGGTCAGATCACTCCAACTCTCTCTGTTTCTCTGGCTTCTGAAGCTGGGAGGAAGCAGAGAGTCTGGCTGGTGAGACTTACCCTCATGATCAGGGTTTAACTGATCACCGTATTTGGGGTCGGGAAGGCATTTTCCCTGAGAGCAGATTGGCAAGGGCTCTGGGATTTTTTATTTTATTTTATTTTTTATTTTTATTTTTTTGCCTTCTTCGGTAGCATTGGGCACAGCTCGCTTGCTAATGGATTCTCTATACTTTCAAAGTTTTTAAATCATTTGAGGACTTTAATAACTCAGTCATAGGTTAGATTAGAGGTTTATTACAGGAGTGGGTAGGTGAGGTTTTGTGGCCTGCATTGTGCAGGAGGTCAGACTAGATGATCATATCGGTTCCTTCTGACCTTAGAGTCCATGACTATGTCTACACTGGCAAATTATTCCAGACTAAGGTTGCTTAGTCTGGACTAATTTAGCCCACAGCTAAACTAGGCATTCCCTAGTCTGAACTAAGAATTTTCTTAGTTCAGACTAGGGAAAGTTTAGTTCAAACTAGTTGGTACCAAGCTTAGTTTGAACTTTAGTTTGAACTAAGCATGGGCAAGACATGAACTAAGGTTCTGTTTGGACTTACTAAATTCAAACTAAGCCAGTAGTTCAAACTAACCTCAGATTCTAGTTCAAACTAAGCTTTAGTTTGAACTAGAACATGCAGTTAGTTTAAACTAAAAAGTTCCCTGTTATTTCAAACTAATCCAAGGTTAGTTCGGACTAACCTTGAACTTAAAATTTAGTTCAGACTAGCAAGTCCGAACTAAAATTGTAGATGTAAACATAGCCCGTGAGTTCAGTTGTTCAGCCTCCATGAATCTCCAGAAAAACTTTTGTCAGTTTTACTGGCAAAAAGTGAAACTGACAAGGGCCTTCCTGGCTGAGAGACAGCCTGGGGGTCAGCATTTCATTTTTCAGAACATGATCTTCCATATTGCCAGGCCCATACATTCAAAAATCATTACTGAATGAAAAAATCTGAAGTTTTTCTAAATTAACAAATGTCACTTTTATTAGGCTCTGATATGGTGTCATTGCTTCATATTTTCCAGCTTTACTCTGCCTCCATTTTTTTTAAAGTAATGTTTTTAACTTTCATGGTTGCAAAGAGTCTCATGCAGTGTCTTGATTCCAATATCTGGGGCTTGATGGAAAAACACCAGATAGCGCAAGACTTGTAATAAAATCATAAGTTGGCAACATAGCACTGTACTGTTAATGACTTTATGACTGAAGAATAATGGATTTCTACTGGGCAAAACGAAACTTACTTTTTTATATAGGAACGACCACATATGATCTCTGAATTAATTTCAAAGCAGGGTCTCTTTGCAAGCTCATACAGGCAATGGCTGCCATCGCATGGAATATTTTTACTGTGTATTATTCCAGGATAGAAATGAAATCTTACATAATACTGGCTGAGTAGATTAAACAAGTAATGCTTAATTTTGAACAAATATTTCTAAAGTTTAAAGCTTTTAACTGAAATATCAGTTGACACATTATTCATAATTGCTTTGCCTGCCTATAACAAGATTCCTTCTTTTCATTAGTACCATCTGAGTAGCAGACTAAACAAATTAGGCTTAATATACCCATTCCCATCAAGTATGTATTTTCTCCCTTAACCATAATCCATCTTTTAAAATACGTTCTGTTCCTTCTATATTATAGAACTGACATTATGAGTTATTTATCTTTCTGCTGAGTAAAAATGATTAAATCTCCCAGACATGTACTGCTTTGAAGTTGTCAGCATAGTACAGTACACTCTATGGTTCCAGTCCTGCATAGAGATACACATCTGCTTTGCATATTGTGACGAATTCTATGAATTTTAGTGTGGGTAGTTATAGTAAGTAAATTTAAGCATATGCGTAAATCTTTGCAGGATTAGGGGCTATGAGAGTATCTCTGTCGAGATATTGATATGTTCTGTGTGCTAAAATGTTTTGCTAGCTACATCATATGTATTTATATATAATTATTTTATGAATACTCTTTATGGCTTCCTAATAGAGATACACAGTTTTGTGCACAGTGTGATTTTAGCAAACAGGGTATGTGTATTGTACACAATGTATAGTATTATACTGATTATACTGACGTATGCTTTCAGATGTTGATGAATGCAGCATCAACAATGGTAGCTGTGACTATGGGTGTATTAATACAATGGGGAGTTATGAGTGTGTCTGTCCACCTGGAAAGAAGCTACACTGGAATAAAAAGGACTGTGTTGGTAAGTGAGTAAATTTTACTTTCATGACACCTTCCAGAGGGGGAGCCATATTAGTCTAGTTCGGCAAAGCAAATAAGGAGTCCTGTGGCATGTTTAAAGACTAACAAATTTATTTATTGCAAAAGCTTTCGTGGGAGAAAATCCCACTTTGTCAGACAGTTTGAAGATGGGGAACTTACAGAATGGGAGGAAAACATTTATTTTCCTCCCATTCTGTAAGATCCCCATCTTCACAGCATCTGACAAAGTGGGATTTTCTCTCATGAAAGCTCATGTGATAAATAAATTTGTTAGTCTTTAAAAGTGCCACCAGACTCATTTGTTTTGCAGGACTAGACTAACATGGCTACCCCTTTCGAAAGAGTCCTGTAACACTTTTAAAGACTAACAAATTTATTTATCTCATGATCAAATCACAAAAATGTCAACCAACCTTAACACTAATGAACATTGACCTCTGTTATTTTAAATAAAAAGCTCTTACCCCAAGGTAAGTTCTCTCCAGGAAAAGATAGACCATGAATGCCTGAGGACGCTATAACACAGATACATTAGTCTGGCCTTGGGGCCATTCTTTTTGTTATACTTTTTATTATTATTTAAAATAATAATGTTAATATAAAATAATATTCTTGCACTGAGATCTTGTTTTCCTACTTCCATTCCAGGGTAGATCTTTAAGGCCAAAGATTCTTCCTACCTATCTGATTGTTCCTTGGCCTTTTGGTTTAAAAAAAAAAAAAAAAAAAGTAAACTATGAATTGAATATCTGATGCATCTTTAAAAGATTGGATTCAGTGATCTAATAGGTCTTTATTATTTCTAACTATTTTTAAATGCCACATACCTTCAAGTAGAGTGACTCAGCTGCCTTGTAAGAGAGGAAATGCCTCAGAAAAAGGCAGAGATTGATGGCTAATAAAAACACTGAAAAATAACAAAGTGAAGTCACGTTGACATTCCACAATATTTCGCTATCGCTCAAAACAGATGTCATCTGCCCCTTTCAGCCCACTTCATATGAAGTACGTTTTTAAAAAAGATGATGCTGACATTTTAGAAATCATTTAACCTAAATCTGTGTTTAGATCTGAAATGGCTAGGAATTATAATTGTCTAGCATGTACTCAGCCAGACAGAACACCAGAAAAAGACGTTTACTTTACAGAATCCACCCATCTGTATAGGGAAGCCCATGTGTGTGATCAAGTAGATAGAGCACTGGAGTGGGAATCAGGGGATTGGGTTTTATTTCCAGCTCTGCCGCTCTGCGCTCACATCCCAGTCACCTCACCATTATGTGCTTCAGTTTCCCCACTTTCCTTTGTAAAGTTCTGAGTTATGGAAGAAAAATGCTATATCAGAGGTAAGTAGTGTCATGGGAACTAGAGGTGCAAAATTATTTCTAGATCATCTAGTTTGTCCCCAGGTCTAGATGAAAGTCCTGGGGCTGCCCACTTTGGAGGGGGTGGGGGCCACTATGGTGGCACCCCACCAGGGGGTTGGGTGATGCTCAGAGCTGGTGGGGCCACAGCCATGGGTCTGGCACTCAGCAGCAGGGGTGGGGCGGTGAGGCCAGAAGCCAGGCTGCACAACACTCCCGCCCTACCCCCAGGCTGGCTGGTCTGCCTGTCGGGGCAGGGGAGGCCAGCACATAGTTTGGCCTCTAGCAGCTTCACTCCAGTGCCAGGAGTGCTGTCGGGCTGCAGTCCTGGGGCCCCCAGGGGACTGGCCAGGCCAGCCTAAGCCACAGGGGCCTCAGCATTGCAGCCTGACTGCATTGCTGGACCTGGAGTGCAGTAACAACATGCTGGCCCACCCTGGGGCAAATCAGCCAGCTTGGGGGTGGGGCAGGGTGGGAGCACTGCGCACTTTGACTTCTGGGCCAAGGGCCCCCACCAGCACTGGCCATGCCACACCCAGGGCCCACAAGGCATGGCCAGAGCTCTACCAGCCTCAGTGGGCTGGATTTTGCAGGGTGGTGAGAGGCCAGGGCCCCCCTTTAGCCCTGTCCCTGAGGCTGCAGCCCCTAAAGCTCCTGCCTTGATCCAGCAGTGTTTATCCCCCCTCCAATGTGCAAACTAGTCCTCAGAGATGAGCTACAAACTAACAGCAGGAATGATAATCTTGTGAGGGCTAGTATATATAAGCACAGCAATAACATATTGTATTCCCTCTCATGCTAGAAAAAAAAATTTGTTCTCACAATAAAAGGCTCTGTTAAGAGTATTTTCATTATCATACATTTTTCTTCATTCTCTGTAATACCCTGTTGCAAACCTAAAAATAAAACATCCTTCTCAACTACATTCTCCTTCATTATTTGGTGGACAAAGATTTCTCCCCTGGGTTTCTAATGAGGATTAAAATGAATACAATCTTTCCGCTAACCTCCTTTTTTACCAGTGTAGTGTGGAGAAAACTATGTTATAAACTACTGGTACAACACGAGAATATATATGCATCAGGAGAGCCAGGATGAAAGATCTAATGAGAGTGAATGCTAAATAACTCATGAACATTCAACCTACAGAATCTTCTTTTGCTCAAAAATAGGTTTGTATTTCTATAGCCGTCTCAGTCCAGAGATCTCAGTGTTTTATAGGCTTTACTCAATGAAGTAACTGAACAGTCCAGTGAGGAAGGTAAGCATGATTATTCCCAGACTCCTGATGAAGAAAGCAAAAGAGGTTTAAGGGACTTTGTACACATTTCTAGAATAGCTCAATGAAGCCAGGAATATAATACAGATGTCTGGATTCTGTCCCAATACCCTTGCTTTACCTGTGCTCCCATTCTACACAGCACAAACCAACCAAGATTGTTCAGTTACCCGTTTAATTTGGTCTATTTTATCCAGGCCCTGCATAACTTCATCCAAACTTTTGCAGCTTAGTATTGGTGGATCCCAGACTGGTCTGGCTGCCATCTATTGGGTTTTGAGGCTGCAGCTCTAAACTGCCAAACACTGCTGTTATGTGGTGAACTTCTAGGTTCACTGTGCCAAAGCACACACAGCAGTACAGTGCAGTGTTGGAGTCCAGCAGGGAGGAAAGCTGGGATGTTATAAAGCAAGGATAGTCTAATGAGGTGTGCCAGGAAACCGTCCAGGGAAAGTGGGCTCAGAGGCATAGGGTGTGTCTTGATGAAGAGCTATACAGATTGCTTCAAGGGTTGACATACCCGGGCTAGCTTTATTCACACTGGCATGGTTAAAAATAGCAGTGAAGATGGAGGAACGTGGGCTTCCGAGCTAGCTGTGCAGTCCCGCCAAGGGTCCTGTAGATACATAATTGCATTGCCCAACCTGCATCAGCACTAGTGCTGCTGTGGATTCACTGCTATTTTTAGCCAAGTTAGCATATGTTTGCCAGCCCAAGCCACAATCATCTCTCTAAATGTAGCATAGACCTCCTCGTGTACGTCTACGCTGATTTTGTACAGGGTTTAATGCAATGTAACCATTTGGAAACTTGATTTAGCTTTGTAAATCCAACTTATCTTTTAGTATCTGCTTGAAGAAGGGCCTAAAAACCCTTCAATTCCTTAGTGCAAACAAAATTAGAAAAAAGATTTCAAAATAGAACAAAAGAAAAGTGTTTTGGTTAGGTGTTCTCAAACTTTTTTTTCTCAGACCACTTTTGGAAATATTTCTGGCTATAACAACCCTCCACAAAATGCACTGACTGCCCCTCCACCCCAGTGTCATGCCTCACCCCGTCTCCTGCACTGGAGCTGTGGGCAGTGCTGCCTTCACAGCAGCTGACCAGGAGACACTGCTCTTCAGCCACCCAGCTCTGAAAGGCTCTGGCTGCCAGCCATGAGCTGAGCTGACAGCTGCAGATATGGTATACATGGGGGCTGACAGCTCGTGACCCCCCATAATAACTTTTTGACCCTCAATTTGAGAACCACTGGTTTAGGTATTACAAACAAGGAGTCTTGTGGCACTTAAAGACTAACAAATGTATTTATTGCATGAGTTTTGTAGGAGAAAATCCCACTTCATCAGATGCTTTGAAGATGGGGGAACTTACAGAATGGCAGGAAATAAATACAGGAGAATGTAAGTCATGGGATCAGGTCAAACTGTAATAGCAAATTAAAACAGTTGTAAAGATTCAGACACTGAGAAACAGCATACAGATGAAAATGAGATCAAAGTACCTGTTGTAATGAGAGAAAAATCCAATGTCTCTAGTAAGTCCTGAAGCAATGCAATTGAATTTGCAACTAAATTTGATTTCAGCAGCTTCTCTTTGAAGCCTTGATCTGATATTCATCTGTCTAAGTACCGCAGTTAGCAAATCACTAATTGAGTGATGAGGAAAATTGAAATGCTCACCTATTGGTTTTAGAATGTTGTGATTTCTGATGTCTGATTTGTGCTCATTTATTCTTTTGTGTAGAGACTTGTCTTGTTTGTCCAGTATATAAGGCAGAGGGGCATTTCTGGCAGATGATGGCATAAATCACAGTAGTGGATAAGCAAGTGAAATGAGCCCTTGATGGAGTATCTGGTTTTATTAGGTCCTGTACTAGTGTCTTTTGTGCATATATGTAGGCAAAGTTGACAGCATGGTTTGTTGCAGAGATATGTGCCTGCTTTAATGGGTTTTTTGTTAGGTCTGTAGTTGCTGGTATCTGCTTAAGGTTGGGGGGCTGTCTGTAAGCAAGGAGACGTCTGTCTCCCAAGGCTTGAGAGAGTGAGGGATCATCTTGTAGAATAGGCTCTAGATCCCTGAGGATGTGCTGTAGAGGTCTGACTTGGGGTTTGTAGGTGATGACTAGGAGTGTTCTGTTGTTTTCTTTCATGGGCTTCTCCTGTAGTAGTTGACTTCGGGGTACCCACTTGGCTCTGTAAATCTGTTTCTTCAGCTCTGCAGCTGGGTACTCAGGGTTTAAAGTAAGCAGGAACGCCCCAGAACACCATTCTGGGGCCCACTATTTTTAGGTGCTCAGTGTTCTGGGGCCCCTAAAAATAGAACATGGAGCCAGAATGCTGCATTCTGGGGCCCACCATTGAAAAATAGCAGGCTCCAGAACGCAATGTTCTGGTTCCACATTCTATTTTTAGGGGCCCGAACACTGGACCCCTAAAACAGCAGGCCCTGAAATGGCATTCCACCAGGTTCCAGCGGGCAGGGGCTGGGGCCAGGGACATGGGCGTTGCTGAGAGGCTCAAGCCCCCCAACCCCTCCCCATCCATGCCCTGCCCCCAACCTGGGGCCTGCTGCCTCTGCCCCAGCCGCGCCGCTGCCCAGAGCTGGGGCCTACCACCCCCCCTCTCCCCAGCCACACCAATGCCGGTGAGTGTGGGGCAGCCTGGGGTATTGGGGGCAGGGGGCTGGCGTGCTGGCATGGGGGGCAAGAGCTGAGGTCCAGAGGGGCCCACCAGTGAGGGAGGGGGGCCACCGGCGTGGGAGCATTCCAGGGCCCCCCAAATTATACTTTAACCCCTATAGGTTTAAGAATGCCTGATAAAGATCCTGAAGATGTCTGTCTCTGTCTGAGGGATCAGAGCAAATGCAGTTATATCTTAGGGCTTGGCTGTAGACAATGGATCATGTGGTGTGTTTTGGATGAAAGCTCAAGGAATGTAGGTAACTGTATCAATCAGTAGGTTTTTGGCATAGGATGGTGCTGGTGTGTTCATCCCTAATTTGTATTGTTGTGTCCAGACAGTGGATCTCCTGTGTGGAGTGTTCCAGGCTAAGTTTAATAGTGGAGTGGAAATTGTTGAAATCTCTGTGGAAATCTTCAAGGGCATCCTTACCATGGGTTCAGATGATGAAGATGTTATCAGTGTAGCATAAGTAGAGGACAAGTACTTTGAGATGAGAATTGAGGAAATGTTGTTCTAAGTCAGCCATAAAAATGTTGGCATATTGTGGGGCCATGCAGGTACCCATAGGAGTGCCACTGACTTGAAGGTATAAATTATCCTCAAATCTCAAATGGTTATGGGTGAGTACAAAGTCACAAAGTTGAGCCCCAAGGTGTGCCATGGCATCACCTGGGATAGTTATTCTAATAGCTTTTAATTCATCCTTATGTGGTTTGTTGGTGTAAAGAGCTTCTACATCCATAGTAGACAGGATGGTGTTTTCCAGGGGTTAAAGTATAAAGTAAAGTTGGTGGGCCCCAGAACCCTTCTAAATTGGCAGGGCCCCCCTCATACCAGTCTGTGCCCCTCATTCCGGTGCTGGCCTCCCTCACACACCCCTGCCCCCGACCCCAAAATGCCTGCCCCCCATCTCAGCTCCTGCCCCGCACATGCCTGCCCCCAACCCCAGCTCCTGCTCCCTCCACCTAACCCCACCCCAGCTCCTGAGTTTCTGAGCATGCTCAGTGAGACCTGAGTGAGGGATGGAGTTTTTAGAACTCCCTGCCATGCTGGAACATGGCAGAATACCATTTCGGGGTTTGCTATTTTTAGGGGCTCAGTGTTGTGTCCCATAAAAATAGAAAATGGAGCTGGAACACTGCATTCCAGGGCCTACTGTTTTTAAATGGTGGGTCCTGGAATGCAGCGTTCTGGCTCCATTTTCTATTTTTAGGGGCCCAGAATGCTGAACCCCTAAAAATAGTGGGCCCCAGAATGGTCTCCCTCCATGTTCCAGCTAACTTTAACCCCTGGTGTTTTCTGGAAGCTCACCAATGTATTAAATTTTTCTCAGGAAGTCCGTGGTGTCTCAAAGACAGCTAGGAGTGTTGATAGCATAGGATCTGAGGAGGGAGTGCACATAGCCAGATAAGCCTGCTGTAACAGTATCAATGTCCGAGATGGTAGGGTGTCTGAGATTTCCTTTTTTGTGGATTTTAGGTAGTAGATAAAATATCCCAGGTCGGGGTTCTGGTGGTGTGTCTGTCTGTCTTTGTTCCTGTGCTGCCTTGGGGAGTTTCTTGACTAGATAGTGTAGTTCCTTTCAGTATTCTTCAGTGGGATCCAAGAAAAGTGGTTTGTAGAATGTTGTGCTGGAGAAACAACAAGAGTCCTGTGGCACCTTCTAGACTAACAGATTTCTTCAGGCATAAGCTTTTGTGAGCTCCAAGCCCCTTTATCAGATGCATGAGGTGGAAACTACAGTTGAGCGGTATATATACATGTGCCAGGATGGTGGGGGGCAAATATTAGCAAAGCAATTTCAGAGCAGATGGGGCCCATTCACACCAGATGATCAAAGGGAGAGAATGTGTGAAAAGAACAATCACTGTTTGTAATGTACTAACCATTCCAAGTCCCTATTCGGACCCAGTCTGAGTGTGTCAAGTTTGCAAATTAGCTCCAACTCTGCAGTTTTATGCTGAAGTCCGTTTTTGAAGCGTGTTTGTTGAAGTATGGCAACTTTCAAGCCTGCTACTGAGCATCCAGGGAGATTGAAGTATTCTCCTATTGCTTTATGGATGTTGCCATTTTTGATGCCCGATTTGTGTCCATTTATCCTTTTGTGCGAGGACAGTCCAGTTTGGTCAATGTACATGGTAGAGGGGCATTGCTGGCATATGATGGCAGATGGCACTTTAGTGGATGTGCAGGTGAATGAGCCCCTGACAGTGTGGCTGATGTGGCTGGGACCTGTGATGGTATCCCTAGACTCGATGTGCAGGCAGAATTGGCAGCGGGGTTTGTTGCAAGGATAGGTTTCTGGATTAATGTTCTTGATTGTTCTGTTCACACATTCTCTCCCTTTGATCAGCTGGTGTGAATGGGCCCCATCTGTTCTCCGAACTGACTTTGCTAACACTTGCCCTCCTCCATCCTGGCATGTGTATATATACCTTCCTAACTGTAGTTTCCACTTCATACATCTGACAAAGTGGGTTGGAGCCCACAAAAGCTAATGCCCAAACAAATCTGTTAGTCTATAAGGTACCACAGGACTCTTGTTTTTGCTGTACACAGACTGACACGGCTACCCCTTTGAAAATTTCTTGTGTTGGAGAGTTGTTTATAAGCCTCTTGATCATAATCTGATTTGTACATAATGACAACGGTATCTCCATTGTCAGCCTCCTTAATAATAATGTCGGAGTTGTTTCTGAGGTTGTGGATGGCATTGCGTTCTGCAAGGCTGAGATTCTGGTGTAAGGGATGATGTTTGTCCACGATTTCAGCCTTTGCACAGTGGCAGAAACAATCAATCTAAAAGTCTAGTCTGTTGTTCCAACCCATCAGGAGGAGTCCACAAGGAATATTTCTTCTTCCAGTGTTGGGAGGAAGGCATCTCTAAATCACTGCATTGGTGTGGTGGAAATATTCCTTGAGTCTGAGATGGTAAAAATAGCCCTCCATGTCACCACAGAATTTTATCTTATGTGTGGGAGTTGTAGGGCAGAAGGAAAGTCCCCAAGATAGCACAGATTCCTCTGCTGAAGTAAGCCTGTAGCATGAAAGATTAACAATGTTATTGGGTATGTAGAAGGAGTCACTCCTGTTTTCCTTTGTGGTGCATAGTAGTTTACACAGGTTTAGGTATTGTAGCGTTGGTATGGCTGCTTATGACATCTAGTGGCTAACACTGGGAAATGCACATAATAATCATTTACCTTTATAATAATGATTTACATGTAAATAGTTCCTTGCATCTCAAACGATTTCAATTTAAACTCTTTATTTTGGGATCACTTACTCCATCATTGACAAGCATTCACTTTTGGATGGAATCCCAGAAATTGTTTGATAGTTCACAGTAAAATTATATAACAGTTCAGGATGGGAAATGAAGAAACCAGAACCAAATGACATTATAATTACGAATTCTTAAATTAACAACTATAGAGGACTCCTCCTTCCGCCTGTAAAGTAACCGTGGAGGGGAATTTTGGTAGGAATTACAATATATTGGCATTCTTCTGGGTCATAAGAATTATACTTCTCTAAAGTCACATGTATCATGGTACCCACATTGATCGGTGGTCAAAGTTTCTGTTTGGGTGTCATCCCCCTAGATAGTATAGTGTCTCTTTATAACATTGTCCTGGGACATTGGTCCAGAGGGAGGAATGCCTCTTGCTTGTCTCTCACTGGCACTTCCTAAAACATCTCAGCCCTCTTTGAAGGTTTCTTATTCCAGAATGAGGAAGTTGAAGGTGGAGCTGGAATTTTAAAAAAACAGTTATAGGGAGTATAGTCAGTGAAAGCAAGAATTTAAATAAATAAGTTTTATTGGTTTTAGTGAGAGTGACTTCCATGGTGATTGATGTGATAAAACCTAGAGTATGTCAAGAATAGGGTTAAATAAGGACTTTGGATTTTTCTTCTCATTACAGTAGGTGATTTGACCTCATTTTCCTCTATATGCTGTTCCCCAGTTCTTGAATCTTAACTGCTTTGATTTGCTGTTATAATGTGACCTCATTCCATTACATACCCTTCCCTGCATTTATTTTCCTCCCATTCTATAGGTTCCTCCATCTTCAAAGTGGATAATGAAGTGGGAATTTCTCCCGTGGAAGCTCATGCGATAAATAAATGTGTTAGTCTTTAAGTGCCACATGACTCCCTGTTTGTTTTGCAAGAATAGAATAATACTGAAAAAAAAAAGTGATCTCATAGGACTATGACTACAAGCCCACCTCTGTGACTAGATTTGGCACTGAATTGGTCTAGTAAATAGCAATACATCCAAACTTAAGAATCTAGATCTGGATTTTTCTCATTGCAGTCCTGAAGGATTTTCTGATGCACAGTTTGGGCTTAGCCTATTACAAAGGTATGAGCCAGGTGCAAACTTTAAGTCCAAATCCAAGTTCAGATTTCAGATATTCTCCCCTCAATCTAAACAAAACTCATGGACATTTAGACATGGGATTATGGTTCCTGCCCATCTCTACTTATAAAATTGTTTCACTGACATCAGGTGGTGGCTGTTAACATTTCCAGGCTGCATGGTGTTTGATTTTTCATTTCTTCTTCCTCAGAGATAGTGAAATGCCTTCCAAATGCCAAACCGGCTCCTAAGGCTCAACTTGTCTGCAGTAAATCAGGAGGAACAGAGAGCTGCTTTTTGTCATGCCCTTCCAATACACTTTTTGTTCCAGGTTGGTACAATGTAGCTATTTCATATTAATCCTTTACATAAAGTGATCTTATTTTCTTTTTTATTGTATTCCTATCACTTTCATTAAGTTTTTATTATGAACAAACGCAAGCGGAAAACATTAATTTTAGATTAAAGTAAATGTACAGATGATCATTAAACACACTATTACAGTACGCTTTAAGGGCCTGATCCTGTGACTTGCTAAACTCCCTCAATCCTCATTTCAGGACTGGGCCCTATGTAATTAAATATAGATGACATTTGAGAAAACAATGAAAGAAATACTAAAAAATATAGTGAAATGATATGAAGGTCTAATACATTATCAAGGATATAATGCTGAATAGAAACTTGACTAATTTAAATCATTAATTCCACAAATTCTAGAAATGTGAATAGATGAAATAATTAATTTCAGTAAATTCCAGGCAGTTTTTCACTATAGCGATAGAAATACCGCCCCCCTAGCCATTCCCAAATATCTGTTTAGCAAAGTAGATTTTACATTATAACCTAAGAATCATCATATTTGGGTGATTGGCCAAAGATCAGGTGTGAATTCTGAAAATAAGAGACCCCCATGAACATTGCCTGCCAGCAGCTCAATTGGTAATATGGCATAGAGTTAAAGGAGGATTCAGACAGGTTCCAGGCTGTTTAGGGCGTTGTAGGTCATAACAAACAACTTCAATTCCACAACATCAAAGAACTTCATCACTCACACAGGGTGTTTGGAGACCAATGGGATGATCTGAACATAGCACTTACCTCACTCAGCTTTATGCTGGGGCACACAATAAATGGATCAGGGGCATCGCTGGCACCTGGCACAGTGCCCCTAATCCTGGGGCCAGTGCCCCGAGTCCTGGCGGGGCCCCTTCCTCTCCTGGTCTCTGGCCAGATCTGGCCAGAGTTCCGGGGCCGGGCGGCCATGCAGCCATGGCAGCTGCACCCCGCCCTGCCCCAGCTGGGGGCGGGGCCTGTGGTCAGGGGGCGGGGCCTGGGCCAGTGCCCAGGGTCCTTCCCGAGGGCAGTGACGCTCCTGAAATGGATGCTCCCTATCAGATTTAGTTTTGGGGCAGGAAACTTCTTACACTTAAAGCTGAATATAAACTGCATAGCAATGACCTTCCTCCACTGCAGTATTTGCTGCATTGATGGTGAGGCTGGAACCAGCTGTTCTTAAATTAGTGTGGCTGGGTCTCCATTATACATGCACTTCATCCTTTTTTGCCCATATTTTGCTGCATTGCTTATTACAGGTTCCTGTTATCCATCTAGGTTATTTTTTAAACTATTAACTGTTCCTATACCTTCTCTCTCTCCTTTACAAGTCACTGTGGCCCTTCTGTATTTGCTTTTGATACTCATGTTTAATGCTATGTACAGATTCTAGTTTTATCAAGAGGGTAGTGGAAATAGGTAAAACTCTATACCTAATTTTCACACGCAAATGCACAACTTGGAACATGCAAAGAATAAGCCTTACTATGGCCCTAAATATTTCATATTTTTTCTGCTAAAAATTCTGTCAAAATGGCTGAAATGAGGATTACTTACAAAAGCATGTTTATGAATTAACTGAGATTATCAAAGCCCTGTAACTCAGTGATATACCAACAAAATAAAAGTTTACCTTTAAATGATTCTTGGTTAGCATCCCCCTTTGTTGTATATAAGATATGAAATTCCAAAATGGAAGAATATAAAGTTAACAGTCAACAATAAGAAACAGGTAAACTTTGACAAACCTAAGTCGGTGTCCATTTCAATCTCTTAAAATGTTAATTAGATACATAAAATAGGTAATTTACTTGATTATTCAAAAAGTGTGTGCTAGTGCTGATGACTGAAGAGTGAAGGTAAGGTTTCAGAAAGGATTTTTTTTGTACCTGCCTCACTATGCATGACTTTTTCATATCACTTCAGACTCAGAGAACAGTTATACACTGAGCTGTGGGGTTCCAGTGCAGCAAGGCAAAGCCCAACAAAAACGCAACATGACACTTCCCAGTTGTGCAGGTAGGTGCTAAATAATTCATGTGTCTCTCTGTGTGCTTGCATATGTGTGTGCATAAATGGTTTTTTATAGACAGAAACATACATAGATATTGATAGATTGTATTAATAAACATCCAAAAAAAGTATTTGAAAAGAATGTTAGCATTGCAAAGTTGAGCACTCAAATTAGGAAGCACCAGAATTAGGAATATGTGTTGGATTCTTTCTTTAGCTATATGATAACATACTATTGTTTCCGTTGATACTGCAGCCCTGTACAGGAACATGAGCAGTTGGTTGGTGGGGATGATGCATGCATAGTCCAGTCTGGGGTCCAGAGCATGTTCAATGATGATGGATTTTTCTGAAAATTCAGCTGCCAACCACTAACACATCTCTACTGAGCATGTGCAAATTGCATTTTTTCTTCAGAAGCTTGTGAATTGGGCAAATTTTGGCAAATTTTCACAAGGACAGTAGAAGTCATATCCATGACACCAGACCATTCCCACTTCCACACGAGTCCTAGCTCCAGAGCATGGAGATGTTAGAGCATCTGAGCAAGTCATTTGTAAGAATTATTTTCAACATGGGCAAACAAAATATTTTTTCTAAATTTGTTCTGTATAATGCCTGAGCTGTTTTTGCCAAAACTTTTCCAAATAATCCCTCCTGAGGCAGAGATCAACCATTTGGACTGAAATTTTCTATGCTGGAAGTTTGGCTAAATTATAAGTAACTGAAAACAGGGCATTAGAATGGGAAGTGTCAAATAATTAACTATAGGCCTCACTGCCAGCACCACCTATTTTCATTGAATGGAAGATTGATTAATCATCTGGTTGAACTGTGTGGTTTTATAAATAAATATTTTATAGATACATAATGTTATGTTAGGAATGCCATGGTATGTGCTTAGTTGATGGTTGTATATGGATAAGCAGAGCAATAAAACTCAGCTGCATGTCAGGAGGGAAGTGGATAAGCCCATCGGGTAAATTGGACACTTAAAGTAACTAATAAGATGCACAAATGATGCCGCAGAAAAAGCAGGTGGTGCACTGCTGAGCATACTTGAAGCTCAGGGCCAGTTTGAAGTGTGTTGTCTGTTAGCACCCTGATAAAAAGAGGGCTATGTTGACTAGGAAGCAGGATCGTCGGGGGGGGTTCAGGTGGGTGACTGCCCCAGGCCCCATGGTTCAGCAGGCCCCACACTGCCCCCTTCTCCCCCACACCCCGCTGCCTTCAGCTGCAAGCCAGCCTAACAGCAGGGCAGGAGCATGGAGCCCAGCCTCTGGGCCAGCCTGCCCACCCCAGGGACAAAGCAGCTAGCCAAGGGGTGGGAGCACGGAGCCTGGCCTCTGGTCCAGGGCGGCCCCACCTCCCCCCAGCACCAGGGAGAGCAGGGTCCCCCACAGGCTTATTGGCCCTTGTTCCTCCCAGCCCCTCCCCAGGGATGGGCCTGCTGGGAACAGGGCCAGCCGGAGATATTTTGGCACCATAGGTGCCTATAATTTTGGTGCCCCCTGGGTGGGGGCAGAGCAGGCTGGGCTGGGGTCTGGACTCCGCTCTTCTGCACTGCCTATGGACCAGTCTTCCCTGTCCCTGGGGCAGAACAGCCAGCCCAGGGGAGGAGAGAGTGAGTGGAGCCTGGCCTCTGGGCTTGCCTGCTCCACCCCGGGGCCAGCTGTTCCCTGCCCTGGGGGCAGGGTGAGCCAGCCTCGCAGAGAAGCTGGTTTTGTGCTCTCATGGCCACCCTTTTCCCTGCTCCATGCCAAAGGCAGCAGGGAGGGGGCAGGAGACAGTGTGGCCGTGGGGGGCCAGGAGCAATCAGCCCTTTTGGCTCCACCAAGAGCAGCTTTGGGGGAATGCCATTGGCACTTCTATTGCCTGGCGCCCTAGGTGACCGCCTAGCTCACCTCTATGGGGGGACCAGCCCTGGCTGGGAAGGCAAGAGATTGAGTCTAGGTCAGTGATTCCCACCCTGGGGTCTGGGGACCCCTGGGTAGGGCCATGGAGTTATTTCAAGGGGTCCATGAATACATCCAGCCCCAGTTGCTGCTGGACAGCGCTTCATGATGGAGAGGGATCTAAAATTCTAAATGAATTGTATTTGCCTGCTGTGAGCAGCCACACCCCTTGGGAGCAGGCAGGGGCCAGGTCCTCCACTGCCCTTCTGCAGCATCACTCCCTGCAGTCAGTCACCAATAACAACTGTTATCATTTGGGGGTCCACAAAATTTTTTTTACATTAAAAAGGGGTCCTCATACTCGAAAAAGTTGGGAACCACTGGTCTAGGTTTTTCTGCTACTATCTGAGGTGGTTCAAAGGCAGTTATCTCCTCTACAGAGGCAACTGTTACATTTTCCAATCAACCCTGAGTTATCTAGCGACTTCTAAAGTCCTGCAAACCTAATATCGGTGGCTGCTGCTGCAAGGCACAGTTTGACATGATCATAAGAGGGAGAATAAAGCTTGCAAGCCCTGCACAGTAGTAAAATAGTTTAAGGCAGTTCTTTTTTCCATATAGACAAGGGATAGTTTTAAACTGCCAGCAGTGTATCTCCATTTAATTAATTTTATTACTGATTTACATGAGTTTAAATAAGATCAGATTTAGATCCTTAATAATTTGGAAGCAGGAGTAGATTTATAAAAATTACAGTGATTTGTTTTACTCTAAGTAAACGGCTAAGTCAAACGCCACTAAGATGGCACAGGCAAGCTGCAAGGAAGAATGGCCATTCAGTTGATTTCTTTACCTCTCTGCCCACCCCGAATTAAGGTATAAGCACACTCACTGAACAAACTTTCATTGGCTGATGAGTCTCTGTGGGCCTGAAGCTATTCTTAGCTCTTTGTAGAAAAAGTAGCCTTATGAAAATTAATCCTTCTGTAAGAGTCAGATATAAAATGTACACAAGGTAAACAAAGTTTATAGATTCAAAATGTACAATTTCTTCTTTATGTAACAGGAAGACTATAGCTTCAGTTAAAAAATAGACTCCAGGCCTCATTAAGACTACATTAGGAATGATAATTTTTAATTTTATTCCAACAGATTCATTAGCTCCACCAATCAAACAGAAAGCTCGTTTTAAAATTAAGGATGCAAAGTGCCATTTACGTCCTCGCAGCAAAGAAAAGATCAAAGATGCTGGAAAACAAACTATTTTAGGTATGTGATTTCTCATAACATGTGAGCAGAGAACCACCACTGGTTCTTTTAGTTTGTTTTGATAGCTAGTGATTATTGTGCAACAGAAGAATGTTAAGGTTTGTAGATTTTGGCCTTGATTAGGCTCAGGTCAGAACTCACACTCAGCTGACTTTGGGCTAGATTTCAGATTTACCAGTGCTAAAAATTTACAGTTGCTAATGCTGAATGTTGACCCAAAATGGCAGGTATCTCATGAACCTGGCTGGTCTGCTAAATTTCTGACATTCTTAGTGGTAGAATTCTCATGAGATAAATAGTTACAGGCCAAGGGGAAATGGGATGACACCATGTCAGCTAGATTTTGTTGTTGATCTTATTTCCTAGAATTAAATTTATAAAAATAAATGTATAGTAGCAAGATGTTTCTAATTTAATTTTATTATGGTAATATTGTCTCATTGTGCTGGCTGCTGTGAAAAAAACAGAAAAGACAGCTCATGCAATAGATATCTTATAATCTAAATCTAATAAACAATGCTGTCTTCAGTATGCGTTCCTTATACTGGAGTGTTTTCCTATAGTATTTTAAAAAATTATCAAAAAAGTGGAGTGAGTTAGACACAATTTCCAATTTTAGCAAAATCAGAAATGAAGTCCCAGCATTTATGTATATAGATATTTTCATGAATTTGTTGCAAGTAAAGTTTCTTTTTTTTTTTTTTTAATTTAAACATTTCTGCATAGTAACTGCAAGATTGTTATTTGATTGTGAGCATAGGAACAAGAAAGAGGAACTAACTAAATACAAAATGAGACTGAGCTGTGCAGACTGAGTGCCCAAACAGAGTGAAGGACCAAAAGTAAACAATGTAAATAATGAAATGGAAAGCAGATTGAAAAATTGAAGCAATTTAACAATAATCTAGCATGAGCTGTTATAGTAGTACAAAAATAGTTCATCTTGAGCATCCCTTTCAAAGATGAAAAGAAAAAAGAGAGGCTTTAAGTGATTAAGATCTAACCATTTTCAATTCCATATACCATGGCATGTCTGTGACATGTCAGGTGAAGTAAAAACAAAGCATTTGCCTGGAACAAATTAGATACCTCAGTTAACAGGAGTAGACATATTAGTCTGAAATGGTGCTGCAACAGGTAAACTTTACCTGCCCATCAGTTACAGGATTCTGGTTTCAAAGGGATAGCCGTGTTAGTCTTGTTCTGCAAAACAAGCAAGAAGTCCTGTGACACTTAAAGACTAATAAACTTATTTATTGCATGAACTTTCGTGGGAGGAAATCCCACTTTGTCAGATGCTTTCAAGATCATTGTGGATTTTCTCCTACAAAAGCTCATGCAATAAATAAGTTTATTAGTCTTTAAGTGTCACAGGACTCCTTGCTTGTTTTGCAGGATTCTGGCTTGAGGTTTTTGTAGATTTTCCTGAGTAGATTCTGGCATATTATTTTTAAAGATACGATAGAAGTTTTTCTTTTCTTTTTTCCTCCTGGTATCACTTCAGGGCAAAGTTGTAGTTATTTAGGTGTCCTAATTTTGCATTTCCATGCTGTATGGTTACATTTAAAAGTAGTACCAACACATTAATTATGAATTTCTTGGGTTTATAATACTTATTTTTGGTATAATTGCAACATCTAGGTAATGTATTTTACTCTAGATTACTGATATGTACTGTCAATTCCATCTTAACATAGATCTGTCTGGGAATTTTCTTATTTTTTAAAGAGATTCATGCATGAACACTGAACAAAAGCTGTGTGACATTACCATTACTGATGATTTGAAGATTGTAGGTTAAGATAAACTATTAAAGTAAAAAAACAAAATATTCTCCTCGCTCTAATTTTCAAAGCACCAGTAAACAGAATTATTCTACTGTCTGAAGTGCTGTCTTGTTATCATGATTGTTTCCTTTCAAAAACACAGCTATCAAAACCATTTTGAAAGTCACAGAAATTCTTTTTTGGTCCGTATTGTAAATAAATTTTCTTGGCTGAATTTGCACTGCACTTTGCTAGCTATTTACCTTATATCTATAATTTCATCTGACTTGAATTAACACTGTCAATTGTATGATGAACAATAGGATTATCTAATATAATGTCATGTCCAAAATAAAACACTTTTGGTGATTTTGGTGATAGAGGAATGCACTGTAGCACTTAATTATTAAAAGCTACGTGGATAGCGGCTGAACCTCGGTACAGGCATGAATGCTAATCTAGTTATCTCCTAATTCAAATTACTCCCTCCTCAGTAGATCTATGTTTTTAAATCATCTTTTCAGTTCTCCTGGAACAAATATACTTAATTTAAAACCTTCTAAGGTATGAACTCTACCCTTCCACACAAAGGAATTTTGAAAAACTTCAAAGCCTAGTGGTTATCACAATATAAATATTGCCTATTGGCTTGAACACAGCTGGGAAGCCATACTTCTGGGCTTTTGTCTTTGCTCTGCCTCTCTCTTGTAACATGACGTTATGCAAGTGAATTCTGACTAGTTTAATCATCAGTAAACTAAGCATAACAACACTGATTTTAACTAATGTTTATAAAGAACTTCCATATTCCTAGACATAATATCTGGAAAATATTTATTTTCATTATTAAAGACACAAACAGTATCAACACACAGCTAAGCATTGCCATTCTATATCTGTGCTGTCTGGGCTTCCTTTCCTGCCCTCACTTACAAAAAGCAAAAATTGCACAAATAAGGGTATGTCTAACAACGCATGTGGAATGTTACAAAAGCTGCCAGAGCTACGAATGTTAACCCAGCTGAAATATCACACAGCTTGTCACTTGCTACCTTGCTACTTGATTTTTCTTCCATGTCACTTCTGTTATGCAAAGGAGGTCAATTCCCTTGTACAGACAACTGCCAGGTGACCTTTGTGAACCTCAAGTGTGATTCCTCCAAGAAGAAACGTCGGGGCCGCAAGTCACCATCAAAAGAAGTGTCCCATATCACTGCTGAATTTGAAGTGGAAATGAAGTCTGAGGAAGTCTCAGGTTTGTTGAACATCTCTTCTGGTGGCTTGTGGGGAAATCATACAGCAGTGCCTCAATGTGGTCAACACTTGCTGGAATCTCTCTGCTGCTGTTTCATTAGGCCAGTCGGCAAAAGACATTACACAAAACATGATGCATCAGCTTGTTTCTACTCAGAGCTTTCATTGACTTCAATTTAATTCAGTTCATTGAAGTCAGTGGAAGTTCTGCTGTCAGAATGACTAAGATACAGCTAGACATTCAGCTAATAGATCAGGTGTCTCAAACATGCAGCCTGTGGGCCACATACAGCCCCTAAAGCAATTTCCCGCAGCCCGCAACAACACTATCGTCACCAATATTTCTAATGTTGTATGAAAAGGTTTCAGTGGTGCAGCCCTCGGGCTAATATACTAGTCCTCATGCGGCCCTCATGGTGATTTGAGTTTGAGACCTCTGTAATAGATGCAGTTGGATCCTAAGATGGAGCCAAACTTCTACAAAGTTCAGAGGTATTTAGAGCCTTGGATTTAGATCTGGACTCATCCCTGGTAATTAGAGATATGTTCATTGATATAGGATTGGCTCATTGCAGCTTCCTTTTAGATGTCTCACAACAACATCAGGCATACAAATCTTCTACAATATAGATTGCTGAACTCCAGTCTGAAAATATTTTTTTTCCATACATTTAAACATACCTATAGTTTGGCAGCCAGGTGAAAAAGGTCCAGGACAGAAAAGAATTGTTTAGGACTCTCCAGCATATATCATTGTGATATACAATGAATGAGAAATTTATGCTGAATGTAATACACTGTTGTATGTTGAAATGCTTATGAAACAATGGAATAACACATCCCTATAGAGTTATGGAGGACACACTATTTGAGTCCTTTAGAATTGAACTGGATAAAATCCTTGGAAATATACTGTAGGGGACAATGACTAATACCTCAGAATCCACATAGCAATAGCCACTGCCACAGCCCATAATGCAGTGTAGGGCAGTGTTTCCCATCCAGTGTGCCATGGCACACAGGTGTGCCACAAATTTTTTTTTTTGAAAAACTATTCAAACAGCTTCAGATTGGCTCATGAATATTCAGTTCATTTGGAAACTATAGGGTGGTATGCCTCAGATTAAAGGTAGCAGCATGTGCCATGGCAGAGAAAATGTTGGGAGTCACTGATGTAGGGTATGCTCGCTTGATGCCAGCATGGCTCTTCCAGTTGATGTGCTGTGTTTATTATATCTCAATCTACAAACTGTCAACAGAATCAGGGCAGCCTTTTAGTCTGGGACTGAGACAAGACCAGAGCCCCATGTGTAGTTATAGATCAGGAAGTTTAGTTTACCAGAGCACAATATGCTTGACTGTCCCTTTCAGGTCTCCTAAAGCAGGGATTTTCCTAACACCCCCCCACACACAGCCCTTGAATTTCCCAACACCACCACCCCCCAGTTGTCAGCTAGTAACAGTGTTACATCAATTTAATGAGCACCCCAACACCCCCTTACACACCTTTCTCTACACCACCCCTAATTTCAAGTCCTGGGGAAGCTGCTGTCCTAAAGCCTACCCAACCAGCTGATTCTAGCATTCAAAAAAAAGAAATGTAACTTCCTTGACACTTACCGCATAAAGAGAAGTGAACAAAATACGACAGGGATGAAAGCACTTTCCAACACACAATGTGGGATGCTGGTTGAGAATTTTTACTGATCATCTCCCTCTAAACAAGACTCTCAAATGCTTCTAGTTTTCTTATTATTTCCCACCTAGACACCTGTAACCTTGACTGTGTGAGGAAAAGAATGGAGCAAAAGCTTCAAACTGCAATCAAAACATTGAGGAAATCTATTAACAAACAGCAGTTTTACGTTCAGTTTTCTGGAACAGAGTATGAAGTGGCTCACAAGCCAGCTAAGACTACCGAAGGACATGAAGCATGCAGTACAGGGCAGGTCCTGCAGGATGGAAAATGTGGTAAGTCCTGGAAAATGTTGGAGTTAAATTCTGATTCAACAGCACCTCCCAAGAAAAAAAAGCCTTAACATATAAAATTAATTGGTAACTAGTAAGCCAGATACTGAAATGTGTTAGATACCTAGACAATCTAGATAAACCAAAATCAGATTAACCTGGTCTGATGCTATATGGGGAACAAGGACAGTCTGGTTTATCTGTTTTCCAGGTCGCTAGATTTTGACCTTATTAGAAGTCAGATGCTGGGGCTAGCCCTTTTACTCAAGTTCTCAGCACTATGTTGTTCTTAAGTCATAACTAATACAACTTTTTTTTTCCCCTGCCAACCATACCACTGTACTTACTTTGGGTCAAATTTTCAAACATTTTTTTCAGTGAAAAAATTTTCAGTTAAGTTTTACACCCTAACTGTTTACATGCAAAAATACAATTTTCATGTGCAGATTTGATACTTAGATGTCAGATTAACTGAGTCACACATGCACACACTGCAATTTAGACGCTGAAAATTGTGAAGATTTTAGATATTGTAGTCTAGAAACCCTTGAGCTTTGTCCTATAAACCTATTGCTATAAAATGTTTGAATAAATCATATATCCTTTTGTTGTATGAACATATGGATTGAAGAATGTGTTTAGAATGGCTGACAGTAAAACCATTTCAATGTCGGGAAGTATACAGTATAAGACATGATGTGTCACCTTTGGAGAAATCCCTGACGTCATTATGTCATCTGATCATGGCCTCAGAATATGGATCTTATAGCTACAACTCCCTTAAAACCTCCACTTATGTGTATCGACTATAAATAAAAAAAATCACTTAATTCTCCATCCATTATAAAAGAGCATCTTGCTTAAATACAGTATGTATTTTTATAACTGTGTTAACACTTCTGGATGCATATGTCTGATAAATGTTTAGATATGGTAACTTATTTAATGGTTTAAATGATACAGGATAGGTATTTCAGCTGTTGTAAATTACAATGGCATTATATCAGTTTACTCTGGCAAAGGATCTGGCACCAAATAGGCAAAGTATCATTGGTAATGGTCATCATCATCAGTGTTTCTGCAATGTACCCAGACATTTAATGGCATCGTCACTCAGGTGGAGATCTGTTAGTCCACCATCAACATAAGTTAGTGGACACTCGACAGTTATATGCAATTTAGTCTGAAGTTGATCACAGGTATATTGCAGTTCATTAGAAAATCCCATTTAAAGAGATTGGCCACACCATTGCCCTGTCCTGTTTGAAACTGGATCAGAAGTGAGCACAGAGGCCTTGGCAAATCAAAGCCTGATGGATGGATGGTTGGGTCTGTGATGTGAAGGTGGCTAACTACTGTCATGATTGACCACTCATTGCACTAAGCAGACTCCAGTGGCATGTCCTGTGATGGCATAAATGATCATAAAAGGTGTCTAGAAGACAGGAGAGCTTGTGAGTGGTTGAAGAGGCCTGTATACAATGGCAGGTTGATGTTCTTTCAGATCATAGCTAGCAGCATGACAAGGGCCTTTTCACTGCAAATGTGGGGCAGTTCTGTGTTGCTAAATATCAGTATCCAAAGGGATAGCCGTGTTAGTCTAGTCCAGCAAAAAAAACCAACAAGGAGTCATGTGACACTTTAAGACTAACAGATTTATTTTTCGCATGAGCTTTCGTGGGAGAAAACCCCACTTCCTCAGATGCTTCGAAGATGGGTGAACTTACAGAAAGGAATGAAAATAAATGCAAGGGGGTGTAAAACATAGGATCAGGCCATACAGTAACAGCAAATCAGAGCAGTTGTTAGGTCCAAACCATGGGAAGCCTGAAGTCAAATTACCTTTTGTAATGGGAAAAGAACCCATAGTCTTGCAGCGATCATCCTGTTTGTCCAATATATAAGGTGTTGGGGCATTTCTTGCACATGATGGCATAGACCACATTAGTAGATGAGCAGGTAAATGAGCCTTTGATGGAGTAGCAGGCTTGATTAGGACCTATGATGGTATCTGCTGTGCAGATATGTGGGCAGACTTGGCAGCGTGGTTTGTTGCAGGGGTGTGTGCCTGCTTCAATGTTTCTGTTGTTAGATCTGTAGTTGGTGGTGAGTATCTGTTTAAGATTGGGTGGCTGTCTATAAGCAAGAGGAGGTCTGTCTCCCAAGGCTTGAGAGAGAGAGAGGGGTCATCTTTTAGAATAGGCTGTAGGTCCCTAATGATCTGTTGCAGAGGCTAGTCACCACATACAACCCCCAAGTCAGACCTCTGCAACAGATCATTAAGGACCTACAGCCTAATGTGGTCTATGCCATCATGTGCAAGAAATGCCCCAACACCTTATATATTGGACAAACAGGATGATCCCTGAGTAAAAGGATGAATGAACACAGAGCTGATATCAGAAATCACAGAACAAAGAAACCAGTTGCTGAGCACTTCCATCTTTCTAATCACTCGATGAATGATTTGTTAACGACGGTCGTCAGAGATGTGGCTGGGACATCAAGACTTCATTGAGAAACAGCTGAACTCGAATTAATATACAAGCTAAATTCTGTGAAAGCGGGACTTAATCGAGACTATGGGTTCTTTTCCCATTACAAAAGGTAATTTGACTTCAGGCTTCCCATGGTTTGGACCTAACAACTGCTCTGATTTGCTGTTACTGTATGACTTGATCCTATGTTTTACACCCCCTTGCATTTATTTTCATTCCTTTCTGTAAGTTCACCCATCTTCGAAGCATCTGAGGAAGTGGGATTTTCTCCCACGAAAGCTCATGCAAAAAATAAATATGTTAGTCTTAAAGTGCCACACGACTCCTTGTTGTTTTTTTTAAATATCAATAGCCATGTCAACAGAGTTGTCCATTAAGTCCTGATAACAATATGCAGAGTTCTGTTAAGGTCTGTATCAACCAGCCTCATGTTGCGAAGGTCTATATCAACCAACCTCATGTGAGGTGAGCAACATTAGACAGGAGCTCAGTCCTCTCCTGTTGAATAGCAGAGGGTAAAGACTGATGGTCTAAGCTTCTGGGTACTTGCACATCCTAGGTTGAACCAGCAAATTTTCTGGATGGGTTATTTTCTAAGAGGGTGAGGTTGAATAGAAGTATCCCATCTTCTATAAATGTTTGATATGAAGGCAAAGCTGCATTATCAAAATGAAGATCCTTATGTAGATTCTGCTTTTCTTTTCTCAGTTACCTGCAGCACAGGCACCTATTATAGTGGAGAACATAATCAATGCATTCCTTGCTCACCAGGAACATATCAAGACACAGAAGGTCAACTTACGTGTGAACCTTGCCCAAGTAACGACGGACAGGGAATAGCAGGTGCTCGGAATGTGTCAGAATGTGGAGGCAAGTTTAGTTTGATTATAAAAGAAGTAGATGTGATCCAATCACAATCCCAGGTATGGAGGCTGAAAGTGGGGAAAGGCTTCTACAATTCTCCCTTACAAGGCTAACAGAAAAGAATTCTGTACATTTCTAAGTAATACAAAGAAAATTTTCCATTTGTCCCAACTGTTCACATACCAGCATTGCTATTAATCAGAAGTGAGTGGGAACTGCATTTTGTGTAGTAGCAGGCAAATGAGCAGATCAAGCAGAACACTTTGGTTAAGGTCAGGCATGCAACTCTGAAAATATTGTCCCATCTTAGGGCCCATTGACATAGTACATTATATGCCAAAGGGATTGGTTACATTGAGCTGTGATAAGTAAACAACGTGGATTTTACTTACTGCTGATGAAATCATTTGGGGTATGGGGAGTGAAGTCTTAACCCCTGGCCCATTGGTGTCTTCACACACTGCGGTGATCTGTGCACTGAACTCAGAGTGAAGGAGTGATGAGTTCTAATCCTATATGTTCTTCCTTGTGGTCTTTGGTAAGTAACATAACATCCCTAACTGAAATTTCCCCGTCTGTAAAGCCAGGAATGATAGTATTAATCCATTTCAAAGGAGGTTGGAACGTTTAACTGGCTCATGCTTGTAAAGAGCATAGTGTTTTCAAGGACAAATGTAAACCATTTCCTCTACCTTATTTGTTTATGAATGAGCAGAATGCATGTGTATGCCTAGCTAAATGACTTTCTAAAAAAAATCCAGCCTATCTGTAAAACGGTCCTACTCACCACAGATGCACCTCCTTATGGCTGGATCTGGGAATTAGCTCTCATCCATTACACACCTTCAAAATTGGCAATGAGTCCCTAGGAAGGAGTCCTGCGGAAAGGGATCTGAGTGTCATAGTGGACCACAAGCTAAACACGAGTCAACAGTGTAACACTGTTGCAAAAAAAGCAAACACCATTCGAGGATATATTAACGGGAGTATTGTAAGTAAGACACAAGAAGTAGTCCTGCTCTACTCTGCTTGATTAGGTCTGAACTGGAGTATTATCTCCAGTTCTGGGTGCCTCATTTCAGGAAAGATGTGGACAAATTGAAGAAAGTCCAGAGAAGAGCAGCACAAATTATTAGAATTCTGGAACACTTGATGTATGAGGGAAGATTGAAAGAGCTGAGTTTGCTTAGTCTGAAAAAGAGGAGACAGAGAGGGGACAAGATAACAGGTTTCAGGTATCTAAAAGGTTGTCACGAGAAGGAGGGAGAAAAATTATTCTCATTAACTGCTGATGATATGACAAGAAGCAATGGGCTTAAATTACAGCAAGGGAGGTTTAGTTTGGAAATTAGGAAAAAATTCCTGTCAGGGTGATTAACCACTGGAATAAGTTGCCCAGGCAGGTCATGGAATCTCCATCATTGGAAGTGTTGAAGAACAGGTTAGACAAGCACCTATCAGGGATAGTTTAGGAGGATACTTGATGATTTCTCGTGGTCCCTTCCAGTTTCTGTGATTCTATGCCATCTGGCACTCCCTTCCATAGTTGCTTACACTGTGGCTGCCTCTGTTATTCAGTATTCCCTTTTTGTGGCTCAGCCTTTCTTCCAGGTCACTCTTTAGTCCACCCCCCTCCACCCTTTAGGTTAACAAAGTTTCACCAAACAAGCATCTGGATGTTGTCTCAGATAGTCTTCCATTCCAAGTCTTTAGGTCCTGTACTACTTCCCAGTGGCAGCTAGGAGAAACCAGTCCCACCCATTACTCCAGATTCCAGATCCTAGATCCTATGATTAGCAATCTATGTCTACTCAAACTCTGATTTGTTGCTGTTTCTCTGGGCTCCTTCCTACCCCACCTCTCTATCTCCTTGTCTATCTCTGGTTTAACAACAGAGATTCCTCAGTTCCCCATGTCTACTTCACCTTTCTCAGCCTCCCCAGTCCAGGGTGGGACCTCAGGGCTTACTCTCTCCTTGGATCTCCTCCTTGTCCCAGGCCAGCTCCCTTTCCTTCTATGGCTTGACTGCAGATCACCTCCCTATAGCCTCTTCCTGCCTCACTTCCTGATTTATAAGCCTACCCCAGCTGCTCCCACAGCTGGGCTTCATCTGCCATAGACTTTATCAATCCATGGCGTCTCTGCAGGTGCAGCATATAAATTAATGGGTCCATCACTGGCCCACATTAACCTGCACAAGGCTTGTGCAGGGTTGACACCTCATCATACTCTCTAATTTATTGGATTTTGTAAATCAGACACTTGAACACTTATTATTGTAATTTGCATTAATGTTATTGACTTCAAAGGACAGTATAGTAAACATGCATTGATATTTGAGACAGTGCAGTTTTCCTCTATAAAAAGGAATAAATTTAGTATCCTGTATCAAACCGTGTGTACATAAGTGTTGACTCTGGGCTGACAATCACTATATAAGTTAATTGGACAACTAGAAAATAGTGAAATAATTACAGGTTTCCAACAATGTGGACTTTTCTTTCACCAAAATGAAATAAAAATAGATCATGGGTAAAATAAAACTTAAATTTACAGAGGCTGTGCCAGCCTACACTGGCTACATTGACAGTTGGCTGCTGGAGGACTACAGCTGCATTTTGCTATTGTTTTTGAGGGTTTGAAATTTGTTTTTGACCACACTGAAATGAAGACAAAGCCCTTCAAACATTTTCGCTAAACAGAATTGGATTGAAATGTTTGTTTTCAGATTGAAAAGGTCAGATTCTCCATTACCCTCCTCTCTCTAAAAATGACCAGAGAGTCTACCCTGGACCTCAGAGACTTTCACGCGCAAGAAGCATTTTGTCTTTGATGGAAAAGCATATCTCAGTGAAACCATTTTTCTCTGAAAATGTTCTGGCCAGCTCTAATCAACAGTACTACTGTACAGGTCTTCAACTGCATGTGCTAAAATCCCCAATTCCCAATGCTTACAATATAGGCATATAAAGTATGCTAGAAGTTTTGAGTGAATATTGTGCATAACCTAATCTACGTTGCAAAAAAGCAAGTAAGACTCTATTAAGTGAGCAAATCTACTTAAATGGGGCATTTCCCAGGGAAATAATTTTAGCTGTATTTAAACAACAATGCCTACTGCCTAACAAGGGTGGTCATTTCATGGGATCTGGATTTGTGCAGCTCCTCAATTAGTATGATGGATTTAATCAAATGGCTACTTTACTGCCAATTTCACCAGAGAATTTGTGTACTCAATAGGCGTGGACCCAAAATAACACTGTTGCTGGTGTCTTCAGACCATGTTTGAGACACAGTATTATGGGAGTGTCAGAAAGTTGGCATTAAATTGATATCAGAGTGTACCTTTTCTATGTCTACAGAGAAAGACATCTAACACCAGGGCTGTCACTCCATGTTTCAACAGGTAATGAATTTTCATACAAAGGGCCAGATCTTCAGCTCATTAAATCCAGTGGAACAAAACCAATTTACATGAGTGGAGGATCTGGCCCCCAAAATCATTAAAAATAAAGCAAAATTGTCTTGAGGCTAGCAGTATTACAACACTTCTCAGAAACTGGTGGCACAATAATCCTCTTATACCATTGCTAAAACCACTGGAGAGTGGATTCTAAGGGTGAAATCTTAGGGTGAATTCTAGGGTGAAGTCCTACTGATGTCACATCTTAGGGTGAAGTCCTACTGATGTCAATGGGAGAATCTAATTAACGTGTTAGAATTCTTGGAGCATGTGAGAAAAGTAGTGGATGAAGGAAAGAAGGTTAACATAATTTATTTAGATTTCTCATAGACTTTTGAGAAAGGCCTGCACAAGAGGCTACTTAAGAAGTAAAGTAGTCATGAAGTGAGAGACAAAATATTGTCATGGATCAAAAAGCTGACTTGGAGAAAAGAAGACTGTCATTAAAAAGTCAATTTTCATCATGGGGACTTGTTTCTCAAGGTTATGCATTAAGTCCTATAGTTAATATATCTGTTAATGATTTGAGGTGGCAAAATTTGCATATGGCATTAAATTATGAAGGTTAGTCAGGACCAGAGAGGAATTTGAGGAACTAGAGAGACTTGAACAAAGTGAATGGTCAATTCAATGGCAAATTAAATTCAATATTGATAAACGCAAAATAATGCACACTGGAGGGAAAACTTTAAACTTCTCATACAACTTATGTGTACACGTCATGATAGACAGCTTATTGAAGACTTTATTCTATCAGCAGTTGTGATCAAAAAGTAAGCTGTTAAGGTGCATCAGGTATAGGATGGTGAATAACATGAAGAATACTGTACTTTATGTAAATCAGTGGCTCAACATTAATACTGTCTGTATTATTGATCACCACATCTCAAAATTGCTGAAGTAGAAGGGGTTCTGGCAAAAACAGTGATCAAGGACATGAGAAGGGCATCACATGAAGAGAAACTGCAAAGGCTGAAATTGTTTATCTTAGAAAGAAGATAAATAATAGGGAGCATGGGGGCATGATAGAAGTATGTAAAATAATGAGTGATCTAGGAGAGCATCAGTTGATGAGGAATTTCTGTTCCCCTTGTCTCATGACACAAGTGCAAGTATTGCTTTTAGCAGATCGTTTTTAGACAACTGGTAGATTTACCTCACCTCATTTTAATATGCTGTACAACACTGTTTGACGGTAAACAACTGCTTTGATGTGCTGTAACAGTCTGACCTGATCCTATGACTTACACTTCCCTGCATTTATTTTCCTCCCATTTTGTAAGCTGTCCATTTTCAAGCATCTGACGAAGTGAGATTTTTCTTCCATGGAAGTTCATGTGATAAATAAATTTGTTAGATTTTAAGTGCCACAGGACTCCTTGCTTGTTTTGTTAGATTTGTTATGTTTTTGAAGTTTTAGGAAGCACTAATAAATAATGCTGCTTTTATTATATATTGAGATAGATTTAATAATTCAGTATTCAATTTCTAGGGCAGTGTTCTCCGGGATATTTCTCTTCTGATGGTTTTAAACCTTGTAGAGTGTGTGCTCTTGGAACATATCAACCCGAGCCAGGCAGGACCCTTTGCTTTCCATGTGGTGGTGGACTGGTGACAAAATATGAAGGTGCTGTTTCATTTCAGGACTGTGAAACAAAAGGTACATTTCAGAGCTTTTTCCATTTCATAAAATACTACTGCTTTCACTGGGAAGTTTTAATTGCTGAAGATCCCAAAGACCTTCAGAAGACAGCTCTGGGATATTCAGTTAAACTGTCAGGAAATCTGGAAGCCAGAGGTGGTCTTCTGACATTGCAGAGTCCTCAGTAGTCAGCATAGTATGATGTGCACTTTTAGGGGCAGATTCTCAGCCAGTGCAAATCAGCCAGACTGCATTGACTTTCATGGAACTAGACTGATTTTTTAATGAGATGAGAATATGGCCCTCAACTGTTACTTATTTAAAGAATCTAAAACATTATGCATGTTACAGATGATTTGAAATTGAACATTGATTATGAAAATGATGGACAGAAATGTACCTGTTTTCAAGCTCCAGTGTAAATGGCACAATGATGAGGGAGGAGTTTTTGTATGGCTATATATCTGCCCAGTTGTAACAATGGCACTGTCTAACATCATTGAAACATCTCATCTGCAATTCCAAAAGGCATTTTTCATGTTGCAGACAGTTATTGTCTATCTGTTCGTTTTAAACCCAGGTATAAATGACAGATTAGTGAATCACTCTGTCTTTAAAAGAACTTAATATAGCATGTTTTACTTGATTAATAAGAATTTATCTTTAGTTCTTGAAACATGATTCCAGTCAAAGGTCCTTGTGAATGAAGAATGCATTAAAACTATTTCCTTTTAACTGTCTGAAATGGAGTATCAGGTTTACAGTATAGAAATTACAGAGGATGTAAAGAGGAGGGAAGATGCCACCGCAGTTAAAATTATTGTTTTCTAAAAACAATGTACCTTTCTATTGTACAGTTCATTGTTCTCCTGGCCACTACTACAATTCTACAACACACAGATGCATCAGGTGTCCTGTTGGAACCTACCAACCTGAATTTGGTCAGAATTATTGCATTAGCTGCCCTGGGAATACAAGTACAGATTTTGATGGCTCTACCAATGTTACACACTGTAAAAGTAAGTTCTGCATATTTTCCTCCATGTTAGCAATGAGATTGAAAAAAAACCTTTTGATCTCAACAACCTTGGGGGTGGTTAGAATCTAGATTTGGATGTGAATTTTTGCAGCTTACCGTTAGCAAATAATTCCCCTCACCACCAGAACTGCTGCTGAAAATTTAGGGTGGTAGAAAACAACAGCAAAACATGAGAGCAAAACCTAGAAAAGAAGCATTGGCTGTACATAAATATCTTGGAATCACTTTTATTTCAAATAGTACAGATGACAATTTAACAAAACGTATTTTGCATAAACTTCATAGATCATGCAAGTTTTGCAGTGGCTCCTGATCCTACGAGTCTTCGTACAGCTAAAATAATTGAAAATTAAGTTACTACCATCAATAATTATGAAGTAATCTAAGAAACAGTCATTCATTCATGAACCCATGTTTGTCTGTATGTTGCGAGTGCCAGATAATCTTTGACTACAGTGAAATATACACTGAGATCTCCTACAACAGGCAGCTGCTTATCTTAAATTATCACTTTAACCTACTGTATTCCCAAGGAGTCCACCATGGTTTTGTTTGACCTTAGTTAAAGAAAATTTCTTCTAGGCAACCAGATGTTGCTTTTCCTCTTGTGCATTCATTAAAGACCGTTTCACTGTAATTATTAGGTTGCATGCCTTCTAAACTAAGACTTAGTTTATTTGTCTGTCTGCAGCTTTCAGTTGGATTATGTGACATGTACTTGTTGATGTCCTTGGTCCTTTCAAATGAAGTAGAGTAAATTAGATATTGGCCAAGAATTGGGAGTAATATGACAATAGTAAAATAAAGTGATTTGGTTAATTTTGCTCCTTGCATTAGTCTTTCTTTCCCCACCCACTTTCTTATCCTTACATAGCATCTAGTTAGAGGCCTCAATTAATTAATTAAATATAATATTAAGCATATGAATAGCCCCAATAACAGAGGCTTAGCTATGCATGGACCTGAAGCCACCTACTTTGAGAGCAGGCCCACCCAATTGCCTGCTTTCTTCTGTATATTAAGTAAAGCAGAGCCCACACACCACATAATTTTATAGTTGGCAACTGGAGTGTTAGCAGACAGTGTTTGACCTATCCTGTTGCTTGCGTGAAGTGGAAATACAGGCAAGCAACATGATAGGCCAAATGCTGCCTGTCAATGCTCCATTTGCCAGGTAGAAAAGTTCCACTTCACTTTCTATCTGGCAACTGGCATGTCAGCTGCTTTCAGCCTACCGTGTCAATTGCCTGAACGGCCTGTTTACAGTCACATGACTGGAAGTAGGAAATGGCGCAGGCCCACACCCAAGAAGGCTCTGCCAGAAAATGCCTTCTGGCTATGCCCTTGACCTGCTATGCCCCAATATAACTTCCTAATCAGGATCTTAGGGCTTTACTTCATTAGGAATTTGAAATGCTTAGTACATCTTGGGATCAAGCTATTACTTTGAATGTTGCTTTCCACCCTTTTCTTTTATTCAAAGGGGCAAACTCTGAACTTGGGTAGCTAAAGAGCCGATATGTCTCAGTTTTACTTTGACAGTTACTACTTTTCATGTGGGGACACTTGAAATGTTCAAGTTTTTCATTTCATTAATCAAAAGATTGTGTTGTGTGTTTTGTTGTTGTTTTTAATAAGTACAAAAAGTTTGTTCAGAAAACTAAATTTCAGCAGGGAGAGTGAATTTTCTCCATTCCAAGAAATATGTGCATTTTGCTGTTGAGTTAAATCTGGAGGTATCAACACTAGTACGTGTATAAAACAAAAAGTGTATTTCTGTCTAAAATGTGACTATTTTTCACCTTCAAAATGTAACCACAAAGGTGTTCTACTTTTTAATTATGAAGATATAGTCACCTACTGGACAGCATATTTCCATCTGACTTCAGTAGGACCCTGTGCATGCACCCGAGGACCACTTTGGCCCCATCATAATAATTAACACATACATAGTACTTTTCATGTTCAAAATACCTTGAAAATTTTAACACGTCCTTAAAAACCCACTGGAAGTATTATTTTACTTTAGGGCAGTAAGCAGTACTGCTGCCTCGAGAAAAGACCCACCCCCTGGTCCCAGGCCCCACCCACTGGGTCCGATTCAATGCCCTGGGCCCAATCCGGTCTTGGGGCCCCGCCACCAGCCAGGCCCTGGATCCCCAACCGGGACTGGGACGGACAAGGCGGGGGCCGCCACGGGCGGCCCAGCCTAGATCACTGTCCCGGAAAGGCAAACACTGCCACAGGCAGCCCAGCCCAGATCCAGGGCCAGGCTTCCCAGGGCAGCACTTGCCTCTCCTGGACAGAGATCCAGGAGAGGCTGGGGCCATGCTGGGCACTCGGGGCACTGGCACTTGGACATAGGACACATGCCCCGTGAGCCAGGCACCAGTGATGTCCCTGTGATAAACAGGTTAGTGATTTGCCCACACTCACAAAATGGAATTGTTGTCAGACTTGGAACTAAAATTTACAGCTCCTGCCAACTATCTTGGAGACTGGGGATGAGTGTCTGGAGACTACAGCCACTGCTCTAGTCTGAGGAGATTTTGTGTTAATCTCCTGCCATTAGGTGGTGCAAGGTAGAATGGATTTGTGCAAATTTCCAGCCCAATTTTGCAAATGTGTGGCTCTTCTGTTTCCATTAAGCATCCACATACAAATTAATGTTAAATTGATTCAGGCCTCTTGCCTCCCATGTGTCATTCTCAGCACAGACTAGTTGCCTTAGGACACCTGTTTGCTTTCTCTTCAGAGATGGATCAATTTAAAGAGTGCCATACCTTTATGTAGCTTAAGTCAATACCTTGTTGTCTACATGTAAAGTAGTACCAGTTTAACTAAAGCAGTGATTTAAATAAATTCAGATAAACAGACGCAAATCTGTGTGGAATCTTTTAATTCAGCTGAAGCCTGACATCAATTTATCTTAAATTGATTAGGATTCAGTGCAAGATAAGGTACAGTGAAGTACTTATAAACTGAAATTAGTGTATGCATGCAGAGCTTTGCACTGGTTCTACTAAGACCCCTTGTACCTTACCACTGATGTCAGCTACACTTTTGTCACTCAGGCATGTGATTAAAAACACAAGCCCCCAGCAATATGTTTCACTAGCATAAGTGGCAGTATGCACAGTGCTGTCAGCAGGAGACCTTCTCTTGCTGATATAGCTACTGCCTCTCATTGAGCTGACATTCTTATTTCAACAGCAGAGCTTTTCTCCGTCAGCATAAAATAGCTACACAGGTGATCTTACAGCCTTGCATCAGTAAACCTGTGCTGCTATAAACTTGCTTGTGTAGACATGGCCTAAATCTGTTTAAAAAACCTTTCAGACTCATCAGAGTGATTTATTACGTAGACCTCGCCTCAGTAGATATAAAGTGCTGTTAAACCACTTCAAGACTGTCCACACAAGGGGACCGTGTCTATTTAACTACAGCACTATCTAAATTGAATTAATTAAATCAATTCAACTTTCACATGTAGACAAGGCTTAAGATTTAGGTTTGCAACATAGTGAGCAACTGGCTCAGAAGAGTCAGTATGCTTTTATATTGCCAAGTTCCAAAGGGGTAACCATGTTAGTCTAGTTCAGCAAAACAAACAAGGAGTCCTGTGGCACTTCTAAAGACTTAACAAATTTAAATTTAAATTTGTTAGTTTTTAAAAGTGCCACAGAACTCCTTGTTAGTATTCTTTTAAAGGCTTTCCATGAGAGGAAAGAAAGAGCTACAGAATTTACACAGGTCTTAAGCCATGAGGAAGACTTTGGGTGTGTCTGTTGCACATCCAAATAACTGAAAGATATTTCGGAGCACAGATTTTAATTTGTTTCTTCACAGATCAGCACTGTGGAGGAGAACTTGGAGATTACACTGGATATATTGAGTCTCCCAATTACCCTGGAGATTACCCAGCTAATGTTGAATGCATTTGGAATATAAATCCACCCCCGAAAAGGCGAATACTCATTGTGGTTCCTGAGATATTTCTTCCAATTGAAGATGAGTGTGGTGATGTTTTAGTAATGAGAAAAAGTGGTAAGTTGCCATCTATGTGCCATTCAAATATTCACATCTAAGGGAGTGAGTGGAATGTCCATATGGAAATGGAAAAAGCCCCAAAATTATTTTTCCACCAGCTCAATCTGATGTTATTGCAAGTGCTTTTGAGTAAATTTGTACGGCAAGTTGTGGCTAGTGCTAGAACAGAATACTTTATTTAATTAAAGTCAATGTGTTAGTTATCATCAGTACCTTCGATGAATCAGAAAACACATAATATTGTCTTGTCTGGTCAGGTCCTCAGTGCAGCTGTGTGGAAGTCGCCAGAGCCATGCCAATTTAAACTGGTTGAAGAGGTGGACACTCGTCTCTAAAATTATTCTCATAAAATTTTCAGTTCAAGTATTATGTCTGTGCAGTAGCAAAATTAAGAGGTTTTTAATTTCACTGGATATTGTTACTTTTCCCTGGAACATTGTTTAGTCTACAAATAAGTGCCCTGTCACTCCCTCTCCGATTTTTGTAAAATTTTTAACAGGCAGCATCAGGCCTAGTCAGTAGTGGCTTGAAGGTTTTTATCCAGTACCTAGGTTCTTCAGGAAGTGGTACCAGCAGAAAGACTATCACATATAGAGCTGCTGAGTCAGCATGATGCCATGAGGCACTGTGCTTCTTGGGTAATTTCCGTACGGATGAGATGTAAAACCCAAGTGTTTACCTATGGTGGGCATTAAGGATCCAATGGCAAGGGCTGGGATGCTAACCCCAGATTCTTTTGACCAATACGGAGGCACCACTGTAGTGCTTTGGTGAAGATGCTACTACACTGCCAGATTTTCTCCCACCAGCATAGTTAATTCACCTCTGCAAGAACTTCTCCCATCAACACAACACTGTCTACACCATGGGTTAGGTTGGTATAACTACATCACTCAGGGGTATGGATTTTTTTACATCCCTGAGTGACGTAGTCATGCCAATGTAAGCTTGTAGTGAGAATCTGCTTTTAGGCAGGGGTTGTCTGTTTCTTACATGTTCGTACAATGCCTAGCACAATATGGACTCTAGGTGTTGCTGAAATACAACTAATAAGTAATAACAATATTAGTTTTAGTTCTTCACTTCCTATTCTAAATTGTTATGAGCATTTTTGTGTGGTGTTCTACACTGATGCCACAGAAGTGGCCATTTTTCAGTAATATGTAAAAATTTCTGTGCATAAAAAGACTAAAAGTGCTTTAAGCACCCTCCAGGAGGAGAGTCCCTGTACTAAAATATTATCTACTCCCATGTTCACAATGCACAGTACTCTTCCTTACTATGCATTCCACTACTAATTGTCCTCATTGCAAATAGTAAACTGCAGGTCTGTTTCATATCCAGATACAAAGTTAATTTCTCTATACTTAAAGTTGGAGCTACAGGTGTGTTAATGTCATCTAGTCTTTCCCTCTTCAGATCTTTCCTTAACTCTTCAGTTTCTGTTTACCTTATTATTAACACTCTACAGAGCACTGAGGGATTGTCTTTGCTATACTGCAGTCATCAATGCAGCAGCATCGATTGAGCAGGTTTGGTGAAGACAAACTCTGGCAATTGCAGAACACTCTTCTATTGACTTTGGTGCTCCACCAAAATGAGAAGTGCAAATTATGATTATGGGAGAGCATCTCCCATCAACATAGTGAAGTGAAGACAGCACGGCTACTCACTGTAAGGTCCATTAACTTGAGTTACATCACTCTTGTGTACCTTACATCAACGTGGCCACATAGTAAAGACAACCCCAAAAAGACACAATATATGAAAGATGCAATTTACAAATTAGTTGTATTGAGTAATAGTCCATTTTAATCAGTACAATAGTTTTGACAGTTTTGATACTTAAGGATTTATATTTACAGTCCGGTATCCATGATTAGTACAAAGCGAGTTTTTAACCTGAACTTTTTTGAAGAATGATGTTATAATTAAAGAGATCATTCTCCAAGAGCCAAAAAATTACCGTGCCATAACAGACTAATGGTCTGTCAAACACCGCATGTGGTTTCCTACTTTTCAATTCTGGGTGCTTCAAGGAAACATTTTTCACTGCCAATAATGCTCTGACATTAACAGCAGTACTAAAATATGGATGGAAATTTCATAATGATCCCAACTGGTGATTAGTGTGTGCCCAGAATTATGAGAATAGTTCTTAAAATGATTATCTTAGCTCTTGTAATCTCACATGCTATTTTTATTATGAAAGCGCTGGTCATGGTTCCTTAAATAACACTGAACTGAGTTTTTGTTTACGGGCAGGAATTCAACTATTTGATTAGAATACAGCATGTCCTCCCCAAGATTACCTCACTTTTCCTTCAGATGAAGCCTTAACTCTGCTCTGTACTAACTCCATAAAAAAGAAAAAAAAATGAAAAATGTTAATGTAATTAAAAATCAATTTAGACTAATGCAGTTTATGGAGACTCTTATATGCTAATCATGATTGTATAGTTATTGCATGGCAGCATGGACAAAATTAAGGCTGTTGGAAGCATTATGTGTCCATTTCTGTACTTTAGTATATTCGGCTTTCTCTTGAATTCCATATTGCCTCTGAATGGCTTGGTTTTCTAAGACTTGTTTTGGGGTAACTGCAATATCCATGTTAGGTTGTTATCCTTAAGTTGTTATAGATGCTTAGTCTTAATTCCAATTTAACATAGATTCTGTCTGGGAACTCGTTTAGGGTCTGATTCAAACCATACTGAAGTCAGTGGGACTTTTTCCACTCACCTTAGTAGGAGTCAGATCTGCATCATAAAACCTAATTCTCTTTTTAAACTTACTACAGTAAGGTATTTGCCTGTATTATCCTTTGGATGTGAATTCTACAGGTCACTTTTAAACTAGGTCAAAAGGCCTACCTTTTAAACACCAGTTTCACCTTAGAGTTGCCATCTGCCATGTTATTTCTGGGATCTGAGGCATTGTCACTGTTTCCTGGGGTATATATGGGGTCTTTTCTGGGTCCCCAAAATGTAATTTGATATTGCATTGCATCGTGATGAAGTTTTCCTCTAAAATCTAATGAGAGCCAATCTTGTGCCATCAGACTAACTTCTGGAGTTGGGAGCCTTATGATCTTGTCATCGAGTGTGAGCTCTTTGGGCAGGGACTCTCTTTTTAATGTTTGTTTAGTATTTAGCCTAATGGGGTTCTAACATTTTTACAAAGAATCGTTTTGTTGAAATCAAAATGGTCTGGAGGGGACATGTTAATTCTGACAAGTTTTTTTATCGATAAGATACTAAATGATACAGGATTAAAATGAAGTATTTTCCTTTTGACTTTCTTGGTTTTGACATTTTCATTTCATTTCAGCTTTCCAATTATTACTTTATAAATATTGTATATTATATCACAGTGTTTTGATACTGAAACAAAATGTTTAATTAAGATTGCATTGGATGCTTCTAAAACAAAACATTTTGAAATTTCCATTGTACAAAATATTTCAAAATTTCAACTTTTTATCCATATTTGGGGCAAAACCAAGTTTCAAAATTCCTGACTTTCCAACAGGATGGAGGTTCCATTTTTAATCAGCTCCAATAATAATAATTTGACATGGCCTCCTCATAGTTGCCTATTAACCCCACCATAGTCTTCTGGGTTTTCCATTCTCTGCAGAAAATGATGGCATATTTTCTGAGAATATTAACTTCCTTAAAGGGAAAATATGAGTGAATGAGAATATGATAAGTTTGACATCTGTGCTCTTCAAGAAAGGAAAAGTTAATGTTGTGTTACAAAGATCTTTGATGTGTTTTTTTCATTTTCTAGCCTCCCCTACATCAATTACTACATATGAAACATGTCAGACGTATGAAAGACCAATAGCATTTACCTCCAGATCACGAAAGCTATGGATTCAGTTCAAATCAAATGAGGGAAACAGTGGCAAAGGATTTCAAGTTCCATATGTAACATACGATGGTAAGACTGGTGTTGTTCCGTCTGTTTTATATCTGAATTTAAAAGGCTGATTCTAAATCTATCTAAGGCTGACTGGAATGGGAAAATGGGAGGGATAAAGAACTTGAGACAACTCATATTTTGTTTTTTCAGTGAATTAGTCTAATGCTAATTGTCAAAAGTTTTGGGTCTTCTTCCACACTCCCACCTCTTTTTTTTAAGATCTGTACTGAGTTTTTTTATTTATAGTAAGTCAGTTCATGATGGCCTATTTGTACCCATTAAAATATAAATATAAATCATGAATAACCCCTATAAAACTAACCAAAGTCTTGATCTTCATCTAGGAATGTTGAAGATGCCTTTTTGACATATATACACAAGGGGAAATTTCCCTTTTTAAACATATGGAGGAATTCCGTTAGCACATTTCATTTCCCAAACACTAATGCAATTTTCTGAATTGTTAGTCGATGTGTGAATTAGTTGGTGATGGGGGAGGTGATTTAAAGCTCAAGAGGAGAGATAGTCTGGGGGCACAGGACCTGGGGATCAGAAGTCAAGGTGTCTATTCCTGGCTGTGCCACTGACTTCCCTCATAACTTTGGCAAGTCACTGATTATCTCTGCACCTCTGTTTCTTTCTCTCCAAGATGTAATACTTACATGCCTTGTAATAGTTTTGTGAAGCTAAATGAATGTTTATAAGGAAAACTGAGAAACTCAGTTGGAAGGAAATAGAGAACTCAAAGTATTCAGTTAAATATATTAAATTCCACTAGTATTGAAGACAGTGAATGAGTATAATAAAACCAAATTGCTTGTCAAATGCTTTCTGGCTAGTTAGCAGTTGTCAAGATACTAACTTCTGTTAGTATCACAATCACAAATTGTTCCTTCCCAGCTCCTTTTGTTTATTTTTCAGAGGATTACCAACAGCTGATAGAAGACATAGTTCGAGATGGACGATTATATGCATCAGAAAATCATCAAGAAATTCTAAAAGTACGTCCACTTTGTTTTAACTAAGAAAGGCCAAATATTCAGTTTGCTGACACGTGTAGAATATTTTCATGCTAAAATAAATATCCCATTTCTAGCCAGCTAGCATCACTGACTCTGTTGATCACCACGTTTAGGAATTAGGACTCTCACTTCAACAACTTCAGCATTTTTATTAAATCCAGCTGTGATCATTATTGGATCTCAGTGCCAATATTTTTCTTTTACCACATGCATTCCCATGAAAAAATATTAGAATTCAAATCAGCATAAGAGCTCTAACAGGTGAGGAGGAGGCAATTTATAATGGCTTGGTTGGATGTCTGTATAATTCATTGTACTTGAACTAATAGGAGGACACTGCTAATGGGAACAAAGGAATAGAATATTCCACAAAGAGCTTCCTGTATGTATAAAAATTTCAACCCCCAACTGGAAGACTGTGAATAGTTCGTTCTGATGTTGGATCCCACAGTTTGGTTTGGGTCCATCCTAGTGAGATGACAGAAGTGCTACACAGAGTTTATAAATGGCCATTGTGCTTACATGTTAGTAGGCAAGTGTCTCATTTTATGTCACTAGGATAGTTCCTTTGCAGATTCTTTTAATACATCTTCCAGCAGGCCCAGGCTATGGGTACACTATGAGCTAGGGTGTGATTCCCAGCTCATGTCACACACTCACACTAGCATTAGGGAAAATAGTAGTACAGACAGCAGCAGCATGGTTTTGCAGTGCCAAGTGCAAATCTACCTGAACCCTGTCAGTGCACACTAAACAGACTTGTTTGTATTTGGGCACAGCTAAGCCATGTCACTGCTGCTGCCGCCACCAGAGGAAGTACAGCTAAGCCATGCCACTGGCTGGCCAGCAAAAGCCTCCTCCTGTGTAGGGGCTAAGGTAGGCAAGACAGAAAATTGGAAGGGGGTTGGATCCCCCTTCACCATGAGACTTTGCCCCTCTCTGTGGCCCAGCCTCAGCTCCTCCTCAGTCAAGTGCCAGTGCCATGTCCTCTCCAAAGGCCACGGGCCCCATCCAGGTCAGAGGCTGGAAGCCAGAGTTGAGCAGTGTGTGGCAGTAGCTGGGCGGGTTGGTGTCATGGTGCAAGCAGCCATGGCACTTTCCGATCTCCTCTTCCTGCTGCTTCTGCTGCCACTTGGGGACATGGGCTGGAGGCTGCTCTCAGGCTTACCTCTGCGATACTGCATTGCCTTCAGAGCTGGCCAGACACTACCAGGTTCCCTTTTTGACTGGACTTTTCAGTTAAAAATCCAGGCACCTGGCAACCCTACTTGTAGCAGAAATACATTTTTACTGTGAACTAGGCATTTCCAAGAGCCAGAGCAGACTCAGTATGAACTGAGTGCTCATGTGCTTAGTATAAGTGTTAAATTTTCCCCCTAGTCAGCCTGCAGACTTTACTGAGTGTTACAGTGTTGCTGACTGGGTGATATAGAGGCACTGAATTATAAAATTGTATGATGGGGTACATGCACTGTATACAGTTGCTAATAGAGGTAAGTTAATATTGGCTCCTTCAGCATGGAAATCTCATAGCTTGCATATACTTAAGAGCTGATTTTTCAAGGTGTTGAGTATCTGCAGCTCCAGCTGGAGTCCATCAGAGTCAGGAATACTCAACAGCTTTGAAAATCAGGTACTTCATGCAAGGCTTCCCATAGATATAGGCCAGAAGTCAGCAACCTTTGCTGACCCCTGTGTCGGCCCCTCCTCCTCGACTGTCAGCCAGTGCCAGTGGCTCCCTCCACAGAAATAAAGCCGGCGGCTGCCTGAAAATTTGGTGTCAGCCATGGCTGGAGGTTGGGAGGCAGGTGCTTCCCTGGCAGGCCACTGGAAGGAGCCACTCACAGAAAGAAGCTGCCTGGAGTGGCTCCTCTTGGCAGCATGCCTGGGGACAGGGATGCCATGGAAAGAAGCTGCCTGAAGCAGCTCCTCTTGAGGGGTCCCCAGGCATGCTGAGGAAAGAAGCTACCCAGAGTGGCTCCTTGGCAGCTGCACACTATGGAGAAAAGCCATTCCAGGCATCTTCTTTCCACACCATGCCTGGAGCATGGGAATGGTGGGACCCTCCGTGCCCCAGCTGCCCCTGAAAGAAGCTACCCGGCGTGGCTTTCAGTGGCAGAAGCCACAATTTCTGTGGCATTGCAGAGGGTGCCATGTGCCACTCTGAATGGACTCTTGTGCCACGGTCAGCAAACATGCTGGGGGTTGCCTGCCCCTGACATAGGCCAATAAGGAAGTGCAGCAACACAGAGCTGGTATGATTTGCCTATGAAGTTATGTGGCGTCTTGTCTGAGGATTCAAATGGTCTGATTTAGCCTGACTTGATGTCTAGATTCTCCCGGAAAGAAAAGTTATTTCTATAAGGTATCGTTTTGGTTGGATGATGCCACTCCTTTTGCTTCAGGTAGAAACCTGGATTGAAGGAAAGCTATCTTTTTTCTCTTCCCTCCCCCATCTCCATGTGCAAGAATTGGAATTAATTCAGAAATTAACTGGGGGAAGCTATTTGCCTGTCCATGTATGACCAGTGAGCAGGAGGAAGCCTGACTTCACTAGCTTTTGTTTTTCAACCCTGCTGAATTGACTCTATTCTACCCCTGTCTGAGGCTCACCTGACTTGCCTATGTAGCTTTGAATCAAGTGGATAATTTGGCAATACTTGTATCGTTTGTAATGCTGTGGGGTTAGAGAGGATTAAATTGCCTATACTTTTCATTTAGAATCTATTTAAGGCTCTGATTCAGCAAATAATTTAAACATGACTAACTTTAAGCATGAATAGTCTCATTGATTTTAATGGTATTACTCACATGCTTAAAGGGTGCTTATGTACCATGCTGAATCAGGATCTAAATGAACTTCTTGTTGTGAACTAGTATCTTAGCAGAAGAGTAATCTATCAAGCAAAGATATTGTTAGAATAGCACTCATCAGTGTGATTGTGACACCTGTTTAAATCAGTCAGTGATTTAGATTTAGATACATGTAAAAAAAATCATCTAAACAATAGTCCTTGTCTCAACAAGATTCACCCACGCTCCAGCCTCACACACTGCTAAGAGAAGAAAGTTGTTTTGCTAGAGGAAAAAAGGGTGGAAGCCACAGCAAAAAGATCAATGCAAAAGACAAAGTGTTTTGCTTTGAAAACCCAAACTGTAGAAGAAAATACATTGCCTGGAGTGACAAGTGTTCTCCAGGCAAATTCTTAGAAATTGCCAAGAGCTGCCGTTCCAATCTTATAAAGCCTTTTGTTAATTATGATTGTGTCTTCCCTGAAGGTATCTTTGTATGTGAAAACCTACTTTCAATGACTTAAAGCAATAATTAGGACAGAAATTTTAGGACAAGCAGTTGCTGTATATGAACAGCTGACACCTCTCAAACATTAATGAGACATTTGATGGTGTCATCTGTCTGTGCCTAGAGTAGCCCATTTGAAAATGCTATGGTCAGGACAAGAGACAGAGAACAGATTCTCCCAAATTGGTGGCTAACACTGCAATTAGAGTATAAACAGTGCTTCTGATACTCCACACTGATTATCACGAAGGTTTATTGCAGCGGCTCTCAACCACTATGTCGGGACACATTGCTGTGCTGTTGCACAGCAGTAAGCATGTGATGGAGAGCCAGAGCGAGGGTTGGATTTGGCCTGGGGAGAGTGGGGGACAGGTGCATCCGACAGGGTCACACACAGCACCAAGTATGTTGTATGGCCTATCCTATACAATATTTATTACAATTCTGTAATACTGGTATCAGTAATATTTTAAATGGTCATTCATATGCCAGTATGGCTGGGTGCCACCTCTCTTATTTTCCCCCATGGGGTCCGTTCCTCTTTGCCAAAAAGGCTCACCATGCTTTTTAGGTTGCAGTCTCCATGCTCCTTTATTTACAGTGCCTTTAACTCAGTTCCACTTTCTGCCCCAGGTATACTGGGTGCTCAGAGGCTCAGAATTCTCCGTCTTTCCAGTCAGCAGGCAGACTGCCCCGTAGCCTTCCCCTGCCCTGCTTGGCCACCTCTCTCCCTTCTTTCCGATGCTGACCCACGGATGTCCCTGGGCTAGGTCACCAACTGTTCTCTGTTTCCTCATTAGGCCAGGGCTCTGACTCAAGCCTACTCACAGTGCAGCTGTTGCCTCCTCTTACCCTTTAGGCCTAGAGTAATAGAGGCAGGGGAAGGGTTTATCACTCCTATTCTATTACAAACCTCCATTTACTTTGATTTATTTAATTTTTTTCCTGTTACTTTTCCCTAGCTTTTGCAGTTGATCACACACTGTGGCTGGTGACACTGTCCAGTTAAGGCTCCTGTGATCAGGCTGGATAAATTTAAACCAGATACCCTATGATGTTTAATCACTGGTTTAAATTGGTGCTGTTGACACCTTTGCATGTCAGTTTTACCTGTCTTCAGTCAGATGTCAGCAAATTCCACTGCTGTAAGAAAATAAATTACACCAAAAAACAACAGAAAAAAAGCTGATTGCCCCTTGCATGCTGATGCCCAGTTAAAATATGTCTCTTGCAATGACTAACAGTGACAGATGAGGCAACCCAGTCTTTCCACTTGAATATGCTGAATACAGGACTGGTGACAGTGCTTCAGATTCCCTCATCTGGCCCCTGAGGAACATGCCAGCTAGTTTAAGATTAGATTAGAAATATAAAAAACTGCCAGTCCGGGCTGGGATTTTCAAAAGCACACAAGAGAATTAGGCACCAAACTCACATCAAGTCAATGAGTGTTGACATTTTGAATTCCGTAAACCAGTGGTTCTCAACCTCTCCAGACTCCTGTACCCCTTTCATAATTCTGGTTTGTTTTGCATACCCCAAGTTTCACCTCACTTAAAAACCTGGGCTTCAACTTTCTGCCCTGGGTCCCAGTGAGTCTAATGTCACCTCATTAAAATGAACTCAGCCACAGTTTGAAAGCCATATATAGGCTAGTCTGTAGAAGGGTATTTAAAAGGTGGTTCTCCATATGAAATGTTAATTTGTACTGACTTCACTAGTGCTTTTTATGTAGTCTGTTGTAAAACTAAGCAGATATCTAGGTGACATGATATACCTCCCTGGAAGACCTCTGCGTACCCTTGTTTGAGAATCAATAACCTAAGCACTTTTGATCATCCCTCCCTGAAGTTTTGCAAGTAGTCACAAGTGAAAGGGGACAATTTCTGTGAATTTTATAATTTGATTCAGGGTGAAATTTCACCCTTTCTTGCTCCAGACAGGTTTTTTTGGGAGGAGTATATAATAAATAGCAGAATTATATTCTCGGGACAAAATTAAGACATTTAATGAACATGCCCCAAATTTATGGCCGATGTACCATTTTCACAAAAAAAACCCATATTTTTTGTGGCAGAGGGATACTCATCTGCTTGTCTTCAAGGCAAAAATTCTAAGTGTTTCACTTTTTCATCATGGTGCTTTTCAGCAGCAAGCAATATTTGTGTCACCCAGCTCTAGAGTTTACAATGACCATGTAGTAGATCCAACAACTGTGAGGGGGCAGAAGTGCCTCAACTGTGTTTCATTCTGTCATGAAGCTAATCCTGTAGGAAAACAGAAAAAACACTTCACTAGTTTCTGGAATTACTGAAGACTGAGGAACACATTAATGCTTAGAAGAAAGTGCTGATTCCATTAGCACTTCCTGCTGAAATCTCTAATCAGGAAAATATTATGGACATTGGGTTTGTAGGGTGTACAACACCCTTCAGAAAAGCTGAAGCTTTGGAAATAAATTTGTCATAAAATAGCTCTGAATTTGTATATTTTTTGAAGGAGACATCTGCTTAAACACCACAGATGTGGACTTTCTGATTACGTACCCCAGATTTCATCCACTCTCCACCCAAAATGTTCCTGTTAACTTAACCACTTACCATCCTGCCTTTCCCTCACACACAGCTGATCCACACCAGTTCCACCCATTCAGGACTTTCCAAAACCACATTTGGACTCTGCATATTAAGCTTCCCATGATTTCTTATATAAGGAAAAAGCTAGGGTAATAGCTGAAGATAAAAAGCTTTCTGTTTTTAATGTCAGTGGGATAGGCACAGTAATCTAACATGATGTGCCAAGAGCAGTGGTTCTCAACCTATTTACCATTGTGGGCCACATCCAATATTAAGCACTAATCTAGAGTGACATCTTTGTGGCTAAAGCTTTAAATAATTACTTGTGAGAGGAACTGTGCCCAGCTGATGTTATCCCAGGCCCATACCTCTATATGCCTCCAACACATAGCCAGCTTAAAATCTAGTAATTTTTAAAAAGTGAGTCAAAAGTAGTTTCATGTCCAACTCCTGCCCTGGAATTCTTTGGCCAAATCCTGTGATTTTTCACAGCCAAATTTTCCTGTTTGTCTAAATGCATTTTCAGTCCCATGTTGCTCTGTGAAAGACCCAACCAAACAACTGGGGAAATAAACTAATTAATTATCTGGGCAAAACCAAGGATTGTCAAATGTACAAAATAAACCAATTGATAAAATATGGGAAATGCCAGTTCCATTTAGGTCAATGGGAAATTTTTCACCGACTTCAGTGAGGCCAGAAATTTCCTGTTTTTTTCTAAGTCTCTTTTAATTGACAAGAGATGGTAACAATCAATGATAGAAGTCTGATTTTTAAGGTGATAATGTCTACCAAGTGACTGCAGTAAGAAGGCAACAACAGGCATTCATTCACACTCCTAGAGGGCCAAGAAATAAGAATGAAGACTTCCATGTTGTTTGTAGGCCAGATCACCACCTGCAAAGGACAGACATACTTTTCCTCTGTGAATGTATACTACTGCTTTCTACCAGATGCATTGCTGAAGGTGAAAGGAAGGATCCAGTAGTGTCCACCACCCATGAACATCTATTAGATGGGAGACGCCTGTGATGTGGCAGAATGTAATATCTAATTTCACTGAAAAAGGCCAGCTGTCTGATGAAATGAAGACTAGTATTATCTAGAGTAAAAAATACACTGTCTCACTCACAAAGGCTCTTGCTCTGGATTCTGCCAACTTTTGTGTTACTTTCTTCTACTTCCTGATGAGGATACCGCACCATTCTCTTTTCAAGATCATTAGCTGCAGAAGGTTCTTTATTACCCCAATATTTAGCTAAACTCTCCAGGCCTGTTTCCCCAGTTCAGTATCTCCCTGGAGTAGTCACACATCTCCCCTTGTGCCCATGGGGTGTTTTCAAGGAGACTCTGGTCCATCATCTTTGCCTACCCCCATTTTCCTGGATAAGGGTATGTCTATAACCTGAGTCCATGAGGCCTTCCATTGATGCTTTTCCCAGCCTTATGGATATCAGGTATGACTGAGTTCCCATGTCATTTAGAAAGGATCCCAGGATACAAACCTGGTGGTAAAAGCAATCCAGTTAACCACACCCCATGATTAGACATTCTTGCCTGATATGCTTGACTTGCTGCATCTGAAGAACAGAAGTGTTCTCCCTAGATTGCAGGACTGATTGGAGAGGCCCGGACAGAACCCATGCATGCCTCTCAAGTTACTTGGGATTCTCTCTCTAGATCAGGGTGTACTTTCCTCTGTCCCCATCCCTGCCCCCTGATGGGCCACTGATAGTCTGCCAGGCCATTGAGGCCACTTGGTTTCTTCAGCTGTCCATGATTTTCTGTATGGAATTAGTCTCATGGCACTTTGTTATTTGGTGGTTAGGCCCAAACCTCTGAGCCATTACCTATGGTCATGCTCTATGCTCTGTGCCAGTACACCCTTCAGATCAGTCCCAGGCTATCCAAAATGGCAGCCTTCACCCCAGGATGCAAGCCAAACTGCTCATCATGCACTACTTGATAGGTTGCCTGGGACTCACCTGTCAGAAGCAGTCATATGTGTGCTACCCAAATAGATTCTTGCCAGTTCATTGCCCTGGCCACTCATTCAAAGGCCCAGAGGAAAGGCTCCCAGTCATCCCATGGCCCCAGTTTTGCCAGGCCAGGGACCAGCCACTCTGAGCTCCTCTTTCCAGTCAAAGTCAAAGTTCCCAGAACTCAGTGGCTTAGCTGCTTCCACAGCTATTCTTGATACTAAAATTGGGTGCTGCTGAAAGGCAGAATGTGTCCCTACTGTTTCTGCAGGTCTCCTTCAATTGCAGAAGTAGGTCTAGGTGTTCTGCTCTGGCTGTTCTTCCTGCCATTGCAGTACAGCAATCTGCTTCTGCACCATCACCAGCCAACAGCTCTCTTGCTCCATCTTTCCTGATTACCCAAATGAGATGGAGTGTGAGGCAATACTCACGGGCATCAGTTTCCTCTCACCTTCAGTGGCCAACCACTGACCTGCATGCTCCATCATGTGCTATAGCATGTTCTTATCAGAGCATGCCCTTGGAGCACGGTGGAGTGCAGCAGCCATACTACCTCAGTTTCCCAGCTGGCCTTCTTTTGCCTCATCCACCCCCCAACTCTTTCAGGTTGCAGATACTTAGTCTTCCAGTTATCCTTTTTAAAGTTCTGCCCTCCCAAGCCACTAAAGTCACAACAAGTTGAAGGCACAAAAATTCTTCCCATTCCTCTGAGAGATCTGTTAGGCACCAGTCTTCCTCAGTGCCTGACATGAGCCAGCTTTCTTTCCCACACTGAGAGCTCTATATGTGTTCCTTCTGTCTCTTTCTTCCAGTGGTGTGGGGTTTTCTTTCTAAGCCCCTCTCTTAAAGTCTGTCTCCTGTTCCAGGTGTTCTTTTTGCACTAATTGGGTCTTCAGTAGCCCATTAACTCTTCCCTTGCAGGGGAGAGTTGTGTGCCCCATTGCCCGTGGTGTTCCAGTGAAACCTCCTGGTATTACTCTCCATTTATACCTGTGTTCAGGCCCCCATTCAATGCTTTTTGAAGTCCTTGAGAATCTTTCTATTGACTTCAATGGGTGTTAGATCAAATTCCGTGCAACATCAAAATGTATTTAGAAATTACAAAATAGAGTGGCTCCAGGGACTGCTTCAAATCATGGCATGTCTGCAGTGACCAAAGCTAATTATTGTATGCCTATAAGAGATAGGAGTTGATGCGTTCAGTCCTGTTACTACAGAAGACATCACAAAATAACCACCAACCATGACTAGCACTTTGAAGACCAGTCCTACAAGAATTTGTTCAATGATATTTGAGGTCCCTCAAACCCTCACTCACTTTAGCCACATGTGTAAGTTTAGACACATGGCTAAGCACCAAGCTGAATCACGGCATTAAGATCTTACAAGTTGAGATCCTTAAAGAACTAAATGCTTGAGTAGGATGACCGAACTGTCCTCTTATACACAGAAGGCCCTTGTGGAAAGGGATTGAGGTACACTGGGCAATCAGTGTGAAGTAGTTTGCAACACTGTTCCCCATATTGTACCCATTTTGTGATTAACAGGATGCTTGAATGCATCAATCTGAAACCTACCACAAAAACTAATAGCGTGTTATAATGAAGAGGGTTGTAAACTGCCTATGATTTATTATGCAACAGGTAACATGATTCAAGCATGATTAAATTGCTCTGCATAATGGCAGCTTCTGCCAAAGAATATCAAAATAAACATAGATTTTAAAAGTTGTGCAGAAACTAATAAAATCAAAATATGTCTCTAATAAATACTCTGTCTCCCATAGGACAAGAAATTGATCAAAGCCCTCTTTGATGTTTTGGCGCATCCTCAAAATTATTTCAAGTACACAGCACAAGAGTCGAAGGAGATGTTTCCAAGATCTTTTATAAAGCTACTGCGATCAAAAGTTTCCAGATTTCTACGACCATACAAATAGCTTCCTAGTGATATTCAATTTTGGGTTATTTTGCATTCCTGTCAAATATTGTATTTTCCTCCACAGTAGAAACATTTGCTAATTTGAACGCTATTTTTTGCAGTCTTTATTTTCAATTATATATTGAAGAATAACTATAATGTTTTATAATTGTTAAAAGCCAATATTCTGAATGGGATTTTTACGTCAAAGAAGAATGCTTGTGGATCCTTGAATGCATCCAATTGAAGATCCAAATTTGTGTCTGCACTAGTGTGTCTTCATTGTTTCATTTGAAAATGTTTGTTTTAGAAAATATATTTTCTAAGCCTTTTTATTTTCTAGCAAAAATAGTTTTCTTCTAAGCAAAGAAGAAACCTATTCACCCTGGTACAAGAAACTACCTGCAACTAAGTATTGTAATAGAAAGGAAGATGTAGTATAAATACTATTTGGATTTTGAATTGCACTTGAACTTTATATTTGAAATTTTAGAAGAAAACAAAAAAATCTAAATTTTTTCTTTCCCATTAGTGGTTTTGTGGAGACTTTGTTCTAGTATAAACCAAAAGAAAAAAAGGGGCAGGGGAGAAAAAGAAAGAAAAAGAAAAAAACAAAAAGAAAAGAAATGGATGTATAATTTTGTTTTATGGATTACACAACACTGAATCCCATGCCCTAATTTATGCCTAATGTTTTATCTGCCTTATTATAGCCTTCTTCAAAGGTCTACCACTACCTGTCCTGCTGCAGGTGCAGTTACAGAATTTTGTATGCCATTCAGTCTCTTTGAAGACTTTTACAATAGGGTGGAAACAAAGAAAAAAATGTAGTCCATTTTTCTTTTCATTGTTAGAGCATCTAATTAAGTACAATATATAAATATATAAATATATACTTCTATTTGTGGGTACATTAGTAATATTATCTTTAGTTACTGTAAATATAACTCATGCTTAAATTTCTACTCCCACACACAGCATTTACTCAAATCTATTGTGACTTCGCTTAGATGATTAAATAACTTCTCCAAGTGCTTGTAACTTCTGTTTATCCCAAACTGAAGTCTCTTTGAAATTTATGATACAAGAAAAGAATAGCTTTCACTTAGACAATCTTGTTAAGTATAAATTATAAAATAGAAGGATTGGGAATATTCATTAATGTAGAATTCATTATTTTGCTGACTACTTTACAGCATGTCATTCAGTACCTTGTTCAAGTACTCATTATATTGAAGTTGATGGGAGTTATTCCTGAGAAAGTAGCACTAAATAGGCCCTGAGAAGAGAGTAACTTTTACATTAGATTTTCATCTCAAAATCATTAATAAGTATGCCTCTTGTACATGATAAATCTCTAAAGGGGAAAAACAGAAGCTGGTTTTTTGCAATCCATTTTAAATACTTTTAAATTAATTAAGTTTACACTAGTAATAATCCTGCATTCCTTGGACATCCAAAACTCTTACTTATTCCAGTAGCAGATTTACACCGAAGCATAATACCTACCTTCATAGAAACATAAGAAATTGCCATATAAAGTCAGACTAGTTGTAGAATCATAGAAAATTAGGGTTGGAAGGGACCTAAGGTGGTTATTTAGTCACCCACCTTGTCTCTGACAGAAACTAGTGCCAGATGCCTACAAAGAAGGTGCAAGAATCTTGTAATTCCCTTCAGCTCTCTACCATAACAGTGGGTTTCAATGAGAGCATTTATAAATCATCTAGTGAGTGTATATATTTTTGTTAACAGCAGAGCTAAATCATTGCAATGACTTATTTTTATAAGTCTATATGGTGTATTTGCCTCAGTCTTCACCAAACAGATGCTGGGGCGATACCTGCTCTTTTTAGATAATAAAGGTGAGGGACCACAAAGAAGGTGGTGAACCTCAATGGTTAGCACCACAGCCCCTTCATTTTCCAGTTCCTTGAGAACTCTTGGATGTGTACCCCCTGGAGCCTGGCAATTTGTTTAATTTACCATTGAGGTTCACCACTCTCTTCATGGTCCCTCATCTTTATTACCTAAAATGAGTAGATGCTGCCCCAACATCCATCATGGTGAAGACTGAGGGAAATAAATCATATAGCTTCTTTGCCCCTCCATTGCTTCGTTATCTCCTTGGTAACCTAACAAACCAATGAATTCTTTCAAAGACTTTGTGCTTTTGAGATATGTTTTAAATATGCTTTGTCCTAATTTGTATGCATATGTTCTTATGTCTGGCTAATTCCTCTTCAAGCTCCCATTTAGCTTTCTTAATGTCCAATTTACATTTTAACAGCAATATTTTCTGTTCCTTTCTATTGGCTACAGTTCAACTAGATTTTCATTTCTTGAAAACTTAAACTGGTTTGAAAACTTTTTTTCATCTGGTCATTTTCCTTGCTGTCCTCCTGTTTTGTTCTGTTGTAGTGTCCTAAAGTAGTCTTTGTGGCAATTTTAAGTTCTTCATTTTTAGTTAAAAAGTCTTTTTGAGTAATTTTCTCTTTTTAAAGGAAAATCCTTCTTCCAAAATGGAATGTCATCATGCTAGCTTTTAGAAAGATTCCTTCGTCAAGGATGGCGAGCCTAACTTTTAAATGATCACAACTGCCTAGTAGGAGTCTTAGGATGGATGTTCCAATGGGATATACAATCAGCCCTCTGTCTAGAGCATTTGTAGAATGGAAAGCCGTTTGCTAAATGTTTTTTTTTTTACTAGAAAAGCTAATAATTATACATAGTTTGTACAATAGAATGCAGTGGATAATACAAGAGTGTACATAGATGTTCACAAATAAGCATGTATAAATCTGAAAGCTAAAAGACAGCTACAAAGAAACATAATATTTCAGAGTGATGTGAACATTGCAAAGGTGTCCTTGAGGTAATCTGAAGTGACACGAATTGATCATGATTACAGCAATTCAGTTTAAAGCTCTTGGAAAACCTTCTGAAATTCTTCTTGAAGGCAGGACGCTTTACTGAACTTTCAAACTGCATTTTTTCAGTCAAAGTAAATATGTCTGGGTCTGCTACTGCACAATACTGAATGTCTCATGCTGACTAGAGGGCACCTGAAACTCCCATTCAAGAGCATTCAGGATCAGTCCCTGCATCACTGTAAAATATTACCAGCCCACAGGGCGAATGATGTTTTCTGCAGCACAGCCAAGGTAATTTCCCCTGCAGATCAGGAATCTCTTTGCAGCGCAATAGCACTTTTAGGGCTTTCAGTTACACTGGTATGAAGCTAGAGTAAAGGCTTGTCTACACTAGCGATTTTCCCTGATCACAGCCACTTGTGGCCAGCCAGCGGTACAGCTGTAACAGTGGAAACTCCTAGTTGGAAGCAAACTAAACTATGATTTGCACTGGTGCAGTTTATCTCAGCTTAAAATGAGTAAGTTACACTGGTGCTGATTGCAGTTTAACTTGTCTTCCTTAGAGTTTTGTTTTAGTGCACTTATTCTGGTGTCTGGCCACTAACAGCTTTAATCCCCAGTACTGACCAGGCCTCACTCTGAGTGTGCCGCTCCATTACATGGATGCAACACTCATTGATTTGTATCCAAGTAATATAGGTAGAATTTGGGTCTTTGGCAGTGCTGCAACCAGGGGAACAATTTGGCTGTTACCAGTATATAGCTGACCTACTGAATGTTTCTTGTACTATATATGTAGAAAAACATACATTTTAATGCAGTGTTTACATTTAACCTTAGAAATATGACAGCCAGATGTGCAAATTTCTAATGGAAGAAAGTTAGCATCAAGTGGTAGGTTACATTTTCTAAGCAGATTTGGGATTCTTGTCATTAATACAAGCTGGTTTTTACAAAATCACACATATGTCACTTACATGAAAAAAAAAAGTAAAAATTGCTATTAAAGATCACAACCAAAAAGAAACATGTGAACTTCAGATCTTCATAATGGTTTTTATAACCAGGTTGGTGACGTATATTGATAGAAATTGGTACTATATTAATGTGAGTTGAGCTTCTGGTTTGTGAACGCTGGTGTTTTCGTTGTCAGCAGTCATAGAATGATGTGGCAATTTGTCAGAACATGTTGTTCAGTAACAGCAGCAGAACAAGAAATTTCTTATTTTGTAGGCTGAAATATCCTATCAAAATTCTGAAACTCAAAAGTGTGTGGGAGAAATGGGGGCATTACCGATGCATCTGTCTTTGTGAGGGGAGGCACCCTCATCATACCAAAAAATAATTCAAAACTGCTAGTTGCAGGAGTGAAAAAAAAAGGTAGATCTTACATAAATAGAGAATAGTTCATTTAATCTAGTGTGACAAATGATTTCCCTTTTATGGCTTCACATGTTACTACAGGACGATTAAAAATGTATTAATTTGTGATGACCTAATTCCATACCCATATATGAGCTTTTTTTGTTGTTAAATTTGAAAATATTCATATGTTCAAAAGCTGAACACCTGTGGCACTTATTTTTTTAAATTTCTTCTTCTATCCTAAATTCTGCACTTATTGTTATAGAGAGATGGTACTGAACCACCCCTAAATAGTCTTCATCTCCCACAAAATGACAAACTGAATATAATTCCTGTGATCAAGTAGACTGCTGTCATTTAGAAGTTGCTGGATAATAATGCCAAAATCACCACATTTACTGCTTGTTATTAACTGGTATGGGGTAGGCATATGGGTTTCACGTGAGCACAGCCAGCAGGGCACTAAATTCAGTAGGCCAGATCTTCAGCTGACTATTGCCTTCAATGGAGCTACGACAACTTACACCAGCTGAGGCACTAACTCATTAAGACTGAATTTTGAACTTTTACATATTCCTTCATCCTACCATCTTTTCCTGCCTTTGGCATACAAAAGGTGCTTGTACACAAACAAGACTTCCTTTTCCAAAACACTTTTTCTCTTTTTTCCTTTTTGTTTTTAATTTCTGTTTGCCTCAGACAGTAAAGTCAACACATTGGATGGTATAATTATTGCAGATGAACCCAAATCAGCAGAACATCCTCAGACTTTGTGGAAGCTTTGAGTCTGAAGCTGGTTCTGTAATTTGTCACTCATCCCAAATTGTCTAATGGGTCTGAATCAAAACCCTATATTTGAATTTTCCAAGCTTTAGGAAGGTGGAATCCAAATCTTGTCATTATGCCTGGTTCATATCTCCAATAATTATGTTTCTTTGGGAATGATTGTGCTATCAAAAGATTATGTACTTTTACTAATTAACTCTCTGTCATAAATCCTCTTTGGGCATGGAAAATCATGACATGCAAAGTCTGTTCTCCATGAACAGACAGGATGCATATCTGGCAGACTGTATATCCAAAATGGTGCAAGTGTCTTTTAATGAATCCTTAACTACTAAAGTGGGTTGGCAGAAGCAACTGAGAAACGTTAAGTGACACCCTCCTGTTCACTAAATCTCAGAAGGACGGAGAGCAATATGCTGCATTCATGAAACTCTTCAGCAATTTAATTTATATATACCAACTGCCACGGTGAATGCTATTTTTCTCTCACTGGTGGGACAATTATTGGAAAACAGGTCTATCTGTGAAGGATGCCAAACCATGAAATTGAAACAGGATCAAAGCTATTTTTATAAGCTACAAAAGAATGTTCTACAAGACAAGTCTTGGATTGATTTTTGTAGAATGATACAATACTGAAGTGAGGAACTGTGAAAAGACATTGTCTCAGCTGCTTCTCTCTCTAACCAAGTTTACACAAGGGTAACTTCATTGTCTTACTGGACTTACTCAGTTTTATACTGGCTTAAGTGAAGCCAGAACTGGGCCCAGAGTTGTCAGAGAGATTGCAGTTGAATTTATCAGATGACTTCTAATGAGCACAGATAATTTTTCAGTCCCATGTCATACAAGTAGAACTAAAAAGAGATTTTGATGCCATGTGAGCAAGAATTATCCAAAACTAAACTTCCGACCTAGAAAGATCCCCTTATTAGGTTGTGCAACATATCTGAATTCATTATTTCCACCATTTGGATAAATAAACCAGGCTTAACTATTGTGGATAATTACTGGTACCTTAAAAAATCTTTGAGTGAAAGGAGAACTGTAATTCATAGTCTACTAGAACTGCTAAATCAGCTGGTCTTTGACTTTTCCAATGCCTAAATTCTGACTAACTTTAGTACTCTTTCAAAAAAAAAAAAAAAAAAAAAAAACGGGATGAAATCCTGACCCCACAGAAGTCAATGGCAAGGCTCCCACTGACTTCAGTGAAGTCATGATTTCACCCTTATCGTACACTAAGAGTTCGATCTAATGGCAGAGTTACACATGTGATGGTTCCTTCTAAAACTGCTGTTTCTTCACACTTTAAACTATCTTTTGATGGGAGTGTAAGTAACTGGGAAAGTTCTATAGAATCCCAGTATATTTAGATTTTAGATACTTTTTAGATAATTTTCTAGGATGAGAGAATGTTGTAAGCACTTGAAAAAAATTGGTTTTTGGAAGAAGGGAAATTACTGTAAAATAATATGACCTTATTCCTCAGTTTTGGGCTTGGATAAAAAAGAAATCGTTCTCTTTTTTTTATCATCACATTTTCCATTTGAATAGAAATGTACAGGAAGATTAACTCTTTAAGGCAAAGCATTGTTATCTAAGCATCTGAATATATACAATTCCAGTTTATTTCATTTATTTATTCTGTTTCTACAATTAGCTATTAATCTATAAAATTAATGTGTAATATACAACAATAAAAATGTACAGATGTACCTTTAGATGTAATAATTTAAACCATCTATTCAGAAAACTGAGATAACAAGTTTAAATGCGTACAAACTATTGCAATTGGGTTTCAGCTGAATTTTGCTTGTGTATAGCACTGATTCTACTTTTAAAGACAGTAACTATAAGTACTATTCTGTGGCATTTTAGGAAGATTCAGTGCATTGTATTTTAAAAGACTATAGTAAAGAAGTAACTTTAATGTAATACTTCCATTGTTTTCATTAAGTGACTGTAGCTTTATACTTCCACAGCATACCCAGAAGTGTGTAGTTCAAGAAATATAGCTGAATTGCTCATAAAAAAATAATCTTCAACATTCAGGAAAACAACAAACAGCTTTGCTTGACAAAATTTTATTTTAATGAATAAGAAAACATCTGGTCTTTTTTTAGGATTTTTTGGGGGTGTGGGCCAGGGGGTGTTTGATTTTAACATTTTTTATTAAAATTATTTTGTAAATATTGTTTTCTGCATTTTATCTCTTGGAAATATTGCTAGTTTGAATTGACAGCAGTGGTTACTGAAATGTGATGATTAACAAGTTACTTTAGGACAGTGGTTGCATATAATAAGCTGCAAGATTTATTTTTATAGGTGGCTAGACCTTTTATTCCTGCAGGAAAAACTGAAGTTCAGAAACAAAAAGGGAATTCACAAACAATATGCCCAATATAGTATAGAGAGCAGAAAAGGTATAGTACATCTGTGTGACTTGGTTGCCGTGGAAGTGGTAAAACTACACATTGGTCCTGATCTTGGAGTCGTCAATCAGGCAAAACTGCCTCTGTTATCAGTGAGTTTTGCCTAATTAAAGTCAACCATGATCATGTCCTTTATAGTTTAAATGAGAACTTTGTTAAGCTAGATATTGAGGGAAAAGACTGGTAGTGAAATACTGGTTCACATACTATTTTGCTGTTTATAGATCACTGCGCATGAGTGATGATTTGAACTAAATCATTGTAGATGCTGCTGGTAAGGCTACGGTTTATTACCTGTGTAAATTATGTACAAACAGCTATTTCCATATGAATTGTACCATGTTAGTTAGAGCGAAGATAGTGAATAACTGTACAAAGTTTGATACTTAGAAAATAAAACACAGTGGTCTGAGCTTTACCAACATTTTAACAAAACTGCCAGATTCAGTAGTAGAAAATTTTGTTGTAAATGTATCTTGTCTGACTCTTCATTTCCCTTTTGCCTCTGTATATCAATAGCTTTGTTTTCTATGTCAAAGCTCAAAATGAAGCATGTAATAAAACTTTTGCTAGAATCACTTTCATAATAAACAAAATGGAATACCTATGCTCTATTTTTCTCATTCTTATGTGTGAGCAGACTCTTCAGGCATAGGCATAATGCACAAAACTGAGAACCTTCTTTTTTAATTATCTCTTTTATATATCTTTGGCTAATCTGTACTCAGTTAAGATCATCTTGATAGCCAGACAACAGGCAGAGTCTATTAGTATTGAGCATAACAAAACTTCTTTCTGACAGACAGCATGCAAGCGGTAATGTGGTAGTGAGAAGAGTATTCCATTTAGGAGCTATATCATTCCCTCCATGTTTTCCCCACAGAGAGATAAACAGGGGTTAAAGTATAATTTGGTGGGTCCCAGAACCCTCTCGCATGGGTGGGCCTCCTTGCACAGGTGGGCCCCACAATACCCATACACACACACATACAAACACATACGCACACACAAAACCCCTAGCAGTCCCCCCAAGCCCCCGGCTCCATTGTTTGCAGGCTGGCTGATGGGCTGCAAGCTGCTTCCAGCCACAAGCTGCTGTGCCCTGCGGGGGGGGGGATTCACAGCTCCCAGCCTGCCCCAGCTCTCTGTTGGCTGGGCTTAAGGAGGAGCAGGGTTTAAGGTGGAGCCACTGAAACACTGCGTTCCAGCTGCTCATGCTATTTGGGGGGGGGGGGGCGGGGAACGCAGCATTCTGATGCCTTCTTCTATTTTAGGGGCCCCAGAACACAGCCAGCCTAAAAATAGGGGGCCCAGGAACTGTGTTCCCCCTTACTTTAACCCCTGGGGATAAAAGGATATAGACAATCACCATTTGCTCTCTTCATATTTGCACAGGGGCGTAGCCAGCCCGTTTTCAAGCTGGGGCCCTGAGTCTTCAGGTTGGGCCCTGTCAGGTCTGCTTCCCATCATGTGATCAGAAGTTTCAATGCTCCAGTTGCTAGGTTACTAGCACATGGCTGGAGGAGAGAGGCAGCTGCAACAAGCTTCAGCAACTACGCGAGGTTGGAGCTGTCCAGGCAGAAAGTGGCCTACACCTCCCCATCTGCCTGTAATATTGCTGCTCGTGGTTGTGGGCATCCGCTACTGTCCAGTACCTGGTCACAGTGGCCAACCTCGTGCCACTGCTGGGTACTGTGGCTATGTCTACAGCAGCAGGCTCAGGTAAGTCGACTTGATAAGGTCGACTTTAAGTTGACTTAGAGAGGCCCCATTTGTTTAAGTCAAGTTTATAAAGTCGACTTAAGCCAGTGGACCCATTTAAAATGTCAGCTTTAAATGGGTCCCCTGGCTTAAGTCAACTTTATAAAGCCAATTTAACTGCCTCTTCTGCCTTGACTTTATTAAGTTGACTTCTATGTCCACATTTTGTTAAGGCAACTTAACCCTTAAAGTCAACTTTAAGGGTTAGCATTATTAAGTCGACTTAAGCAGGACTTAATGAACTCCAAATGTGGCTGGGAAGTTCACAGAATCATAGGGTTGGAAGGGACTTCATGAGGTCATCTTGGCCAACCCCCTGCTAAATGCAGGGCCACTCCTACTAAATCATCCCAGCCAGCGTTTTGTCCAGCCAGGCCTTAAATATCTCCAAAGATGGAGCTTCCACCACCTCCCTAGGTAACCCATTCATATGCTTCACCACCCTCCTAGTGAGAAAGTTTTTCCTAATATCCAACCTTGATCTGCCCAGCTGCAACTTGAAACCATTGCTCCTTGTTCTGTCCTCTGTCGTTACTGAGAACAGCCTGGCTCCCTCCTCTTTGGAGCGCCCCTTCAAGTAGTTGATGGTTGCTATCAAATCCTCCTTCGGTATTCTCTTCTGAAGGCTAAATAAGCCTAGTTCCTTCAGTCGCTCCTCATAAGTCATGTGCTCCAGCCCCTTAATCATTTTTGTTGCCCTCCGCTGGACTCTAATTTGTCCATGTTCTTCCTTTAATGGGGAGCCCAAAACTGGATACAGTACACCAAATGCAGCTTTACCAGTGCCAAATAGAGGGGAATAATCACATCCCTTGATCTCCTGGCAACACTCCTACTGATGCGGCCTAATATGCCAGTGTTTCCCAACCAGTATGCTGCGGCACACAGGTGTGCACTCAGGGCTGAGAAAGTGTGCCACAGAATTATTTAGAAAACTATACAAAGAGTTCTGGATTGGCTCATAAATATTTTTGAGTTGATTTGGAGACTATATTGGTGGTGTGCCTCAAAAATAATTAAAAAGTTATCAAGTTGTGCCATGGCAGAGAAAAGGTTGGGAACCACTGCAATATGCCATTGGCCTTTTTGGCAACAAGAGCACACTGTTGACTCATGTCCAGCTTCCCAACCACCATACCCCCCCAGGTCCTTTTCTACAGTTCTGCTACTTAGCCAATCACTCCCCAGCCTGCAGCAGTGCATGGGTTTTTCTCTCCGACATGCAGGAGTTTGCACTTGTCCTTTTTGAACCTCATGAGCTTTCTTTTGGCCCACTGCTCCAATTTGTCTAAGTCTCCCTGGATCCTGTCCTTGCCCTCCAGCATGTCTACCATTCCCCCCCCCCCCCCAGCTTGGTGTCATCGGCGAACTTACTGAGCGTGCAGTCTATCCCACCAGCCAGATCATTAATGAAAAAGTTGAACAGAACAATCCCCACGACCGACCCCCCTGGGGTAGTCCACATGTTACTGGTTGCCAACTAGACATGGAACCAATGATTCCTAACCACTGAAACCGTTGATCTAGCCAGTTTTTTGTCCACCTTACGGGCCACTCATCGAACCCACACTTTCTTAACTTGCCAATGAGAATGCTGTGGGAAACTGTATCAAAAGCCTTGCTAAAGTTGTGGTATTTCACGTCAATGACTATTTCCGAATCCACAAAGCCAGTCATCTCATCGTAGAAGGCGATGAGGTTCGTCAGGCACAATTTGCCCTTGGTGAATCCATGATGATTGCTCCTGATCATTCTATTTTCCTCCAAGTGTTTCAGGATGGATTCTTTGAGGACCTGCTCCATGATTTTTCCAGGGATTAAGGTGAGGCTGACAGGTCTGTAATTCCCCGGTTCCCCCATTTCTTGAAGATAGATACTATATTGGCCTTCTTTCAATCCTCCAGGATTTCCCCCATTCACCACAAGATTTCAAAAATAGTGGCCAGTGGCTCTGCAATCACATCAGCCAACTCCCTAAGCACCCTTGGCTGCAGTTTGTCCAGCCCCATAGACTTGTGCACATCCAACTTCTTTAATTTGTCCCTAACATCACTGAAGGCTGCTCTTCCTCTCTTCATTCTGCATTAACCAGTGTAGTGGCCAGAAAGCTGGTCCTCCCTGTGAAGACTGAAATAAAAAAAAAAAAGCATTTCTGCATCGTCCACCACGAGGATACTTACCCCATTCACTACAGGACCTACACCATCCCTGAGCCTCTTCTTGTTACTGACATACTTTTAGAACCCCTTCCTCTTATCCTTCACATCCCTTGCTAACTGCAACTCCAATTGTCCTTTGGCCTTCCTGATTTTTATCCCTGTAGTCCTGAGCAATATCTTTATATGTCTCCCCAGTTATCTGTCCAAGTTTCCACTTACAAGCTTCTATTTTTATGTTTCAGCTCACCGCAGAGTTCTCTTTTAAGCCATGCTAGGTGCCTTCCATATTTGCTATTTTTTCTGCACAACAGAATGGTATCTTCTTGTGCCCTTAGCAGGGTTTCTTTGAAATACAGCTAGCTGTCTTGGATGCCTTTTCCCTTCAGATCAGTCTTCCAAAGGGATCCTGCCCATCAGTTCCCTAAGGGAGACAAAATCTGCTTTTCTGAAGGCTAGGGTCTGTGTTCTGCTTCCTTCCTTTTTTCCATTGCTCAGGATCCTGAACTCTACCATCTCATGGTCACTGCTGCCCAGGTTGCCATTCACTTCTACTTTCCTGATCGATTCTTCTCTGTTTGTGGGCAGCAGGTTGAGATGTACAAAGCCCCTAGTTGGTTCTTCCAGCATTTGTACCAGGAAGTTGTCCTCGACGCTCTCCAAAACCTTCCTGGATTGCCTGTGCACTGCTGTGTTGCCCTCCCAGCAGATGTTAGGGTAATTGAAGTCCCCCATGAGAATCAGGACCTGTGATCTAGAAACTTCTGCCACTTGGCCATAGAATGTCTCATCCACCTTCTCCTTCTGGTCTGGTGGTCTATAGCAGACACCCATCATGACATCCCACTTGTTGCCCTCTCCTCTAAACTTAACCCCCAGACTGTCAACCAGCTTGTTTCCACTTTCATAGTAAAGCTCTGAGCAGTCATACAGCCCTTTCACACGTAGTGCTACTCCTCTCTTTTTCCCTGCCTGTCTTTCCCGAACTATTTATACCCATTCATGGCAGTACTCCAGTCATGCAAGCTATCCCACCATGTCTCTGTTATTCCAATTACCTCATAGTTCCCTGTCTGTGCCAGTACTACCAATTCTTTCTGCTTGTTTCCCAGGCTCCTCAGATTTGTGTACAGGCACCTAAAATACTGGGCCAATTGGTCTGCTTTCCCGTTGATTATCTCTCCTGTTATATCTTCCTCTTTGCAGTTTCTCCTCATGTGCTCCTTCCCCACTCACCGCAGATATTAGGGTATCATTTGGACACCTAAGCCAGTGAGTTTGTTACCCCAGAACTCGCATGCGGGTTTTAAGCCGCCAGAAGGCAACAAATATCATTCAATTGCCTCCAAACCAGATGAGTTCTGAGATGGCGGGTGGGATCATTGCAGCCTAAACGGGTAAAACCCCTAGTGGAAAACATGGCTACAGCCCACCGATCAAGAACAGATTCCGAGCAATGAAGACACTTAAGAGCAAGAATTCCTTTAAAACAAGTATTGACATTTATTTAAAAGATGTTAAACATATTTTCATTTACTTTAAGATCTTACAGAAGTATCATGAGATTCAAAGACTGAAAAATATCAATCAATACTTGTACAGTATTTCTCAGCAAGCTTTACAGAGTACTCTCCACTGGATTTTCCTTCTTACAGTTACAGACACACAATTACAAACTAAACAGCAAGACAAAGTTTAAAGCACCAGGAAATAATACAGAACACTTAACAAACTATAACATCCCATAAGCAAGGGCCGGTTGCCTATGGGATGGGGAGCTCTCAGGTCTTAATATTACTCCTTTAAAAACCTCGTCTGGGTTCCTTGTCTCACACTTTCCTAGGCAGTTTACTTTTAATCATAAAATTATTTTCTAAGGATTGGGCCCCCTGGCAGTACTAAAACAGTCTGTTGGTCTTTGAGTCTTTTTCCTCACTGGCCTCCCCTCCTTGGGACCCTTTTCTTCCCCCAAAGTTGAAAGGAAAAATCAGTCCCTTTATAGCAAATGGTGGATCTCTTCACAGCAAATGGTGGCTTGCAGCTGGTGTTCATAGAGCTCTTCCCTCCTCAGCTTCTCCAGTCAGCTCTGCTGGGGTTGCCGTGGAAACTGGAACTTCAAGCAGCTTGGAACGTTCTCGGAGTTTGCAGGTGCAGTTTGCTCTGAGATCGGAGCTACAAAGTATCAGTTCGTTGCTCACAAGCTATACGCAGTACTGGGTTGGCTGCCTGCTTGTGAGTGTATGAGAGTGAGTATCAAGCTGTTGCCCACAAAACTGTATGCAGGACTGAGTTGGCTGCCTGCTTGTGAGTTGTATCCGAGGCCCTTCTGAAACTGAGTCCAGAGACCCAGCTCAGGGACTAAGTCCTAAGTCACCACTCAGAGACTAAGCCCCGTGCCTTTCAGAGACTAAGTCCAAAGACCCAGCTCCCAGGCTTCCACTAGAGACGTTGTTACTCTC
>ML682017.1:8561853-8576927 GCA_007922195.1 Podocnemis expansa
GATCCATATTACACTATTTCACAGAATTCCTCTTAGATTGCCTTACACTGTTTTTCCTATTCATATGCTGCTTTATTCAATCAAGATTCGCTGTGATACTAAAGAGATTCCCCCTGCAGTTCCGACTATCCTCTTTTACCCCTGCTGTTCCAGCCCCAGCACCCCCCAAGATCCATCCCTTTCCCCAGGTCTCCCTCACTGTGACTTACCTGTGGACTTTGGTCACCTTCCCCCTTCAAACCTAGTTTTAAGCCCTTCTCGTTAGGTTAGCCAGTCTATGGGCCCTTAAGTTGACTTAAACAGAGCCCTGTCTATGCTGCAGGGCAATAAAGTTGACTTTAGGGTCCAGTAAAGTCGACTTTATTAAGTCAACTTACGGCAAGGCGGACTCACTAAGTCGACTTAATAAAGTCGACTTAGTGCAGTGGGGCCATTAAGTCGACTTTACTTAAGCCAGGGCACCTATTTAAAGTCGACTTTATAAAGTCGACTTAATGTAATGTGGACTCACTAGGTCGACTTAATAAGGTCTACTTAAAGTCGACTTTAAGTAGATTTTATTAAATTGACTTAATAAAGTCGACTTAGCATTTACAATGTAGACATAGCCTATGTGCGAAAATGCTCTTCCTCCTCCTCGATAGGTGGAGTCCATCAGACCTTCTTCCTGGAACAGAACCCCATGGCCAAGGAAGCCAAAACTCTCCTGATGATGCCATCTTCACAGCCAGGCATCCACCTCCAGAATGCATCTGTCTCTGCCAAGGCCCCTAACCTTGATCGGAAGAATCGAGGAGAATGTCACCTGTGCACCAAACTCCTTCGCCCACACTCCCAGAGTCATGTAGTCACTTTTGATCTGCTGAGGGTCACCACTCACAGTATCATTGGTTCCCACATGGATGAGAAGCAATGGGGTAGTAGTCAGTGGGGCAGATGATTCTTGACTATCCCTCCTTAACGCCTCGGAGATAGGCCCCTGGCAGCCAGCATAGCTCCTGAGAGGCTTTGTGAGGGTGACAGATGGGTGCCTCCATCCACCTCAGAAGAGAGACCCCCCAGAGATTTCCCTAACACCCGCCACGCCCCCCCGATTCTCCTAACTCCCCCCTCCCCCCAGTTGTGAGCTAGTTAGTAACATAGTGATACACCAGTTTAGTCATTGGTTGAAAATGACTGGACTGAACTGAACTCACTAAGAAGTAAGGAAAGCCAACAAGGAGTCTGGTGGCACTTAAAAGACTAACAAATTTAAGTCATATCAGGTTGTTTCTCAGATGGGGGAAATGGGATGTTGCTGTTGCTGTTGGCTCTCCCTTACAAGCAGTATCTGAGTAGCAATCAGCTGTATCTTTTAACAAGTATTCGGCTGGTCAAATAGTGCTTGCTTCTTAGTCAGGCTCTGTACAGAGTCTCTTGTTATTTTAAGTGACCATTATATCGTAAATCACAGATACTCAGGTGGTCTAAGTCCTAGTGCTTAGACCTGCAGTATGGGAAAGTAACCATATTTTATGGAGACTAGAGACTTCCAGCCTGCATCAGCATAAGTTCCCTCACTGAGCCATAAAATCACAGAAGTCAAGTCACACAAAGTGTGGAAGAGACTATATATACACAACAAAGGTGGTTGACTGAAATAGTGAGGAACAACCAACTAACAGTTCGAGGACCGCACAAGGTGCTCTTTGTTCTCCTGTTCCCTGGAAGGTGAACTCTTATGAAAGCACCTCTGAACTGTGGGTCTCCCTCCAGTGCAGACAAGGAGCACAACAAGGTGAATGAGGTATGGAGAAGAGATACAAGCATATTAAAGAAATATTTGTTTGAACAAACAAGGAGTCTAGTAGCACTTTTAAAGACTAACAGATTTATTATCGCACTGTGTTTTAGAGACTTTGCTCCAGAATGCTAGATTTGTGACTGGGAAACTTATATAAATACTTCCTAGTAGGCCAAGATTTTTAAAATGCTTTATTTGCCAAGGTCATTATCTCTCACATCATCACTACCTTGAGAGGTAATCATCTTGGATATTTTCTGTACTAAATCTTTTTTATGTTTTAATTAATTTTTATGTAAGAGCATTAGAATGGCCATACTGGATCAGACCAATGCCCATCTAGCCCACTAACCTGTTTTCTGATAGTGGCCAAAGTCAGATGCTTCTGAGAGAATGAACTGAACAGGCAGTCATGGAGCTATCCCTCTCCACAAAAGCTCATGCAATAAATAAATCTCTTAGTCATTAAGTGCCACAGGACTCTGTTTGTTCATTTGCTTGCTTGCTTGTTTGTTTTCCTTCTGGCAAAAGGAAACTAAGAACATTTCAGAGCATGGTGTTGCCTACATCCCTGCCCATCCCAATGTTATGGGAAGAAATACTTCCTTTTGTTTGTTTTAAACCTACTGCCTATTAATTTCATTGGGGGACACCTAATTCTTACATTACAAGAAGCATTTCCTTATTCACTTTCTCCATACCAGTCACAATGTTATAGACCTTTATATCCACCCTTAGTCATTCTTTTCCAAACTGAAAAGTCCCAGTTTGATTAAACTCTTCTCAGAGGGAAGCTGTGCAATATCCCTAACCCTTTTAATTGCCTTTCTCTGTATCTTTTCCGATTCAAATGTGTGTGTGTGGGTGTAGGTGTGGGTATACACCCCCCCCCCCCGAGGACCTTAATAATTCAGTCAGAGATTAGAGATTCATTACAGGAGTGAGTGTGTAAAGTTTTGTGTCCTGCATTATGCAGGAGGCCAGGCCATCGTAATGGTCCTTTCTGACCTTAGAGTCTATGGCTATGTCCACACTTACACAGTTAAATCGATTTAACTTAGATCGATTTAATAAAATTAATATAAAATCATTAAATTGATTTAAGTTAAATCAATTTAACAGGTCCCCACTAGAAACTCAAATTGAAATACCATGTCCATGGACAGAACTTGCTATTTCAATTTAGGGGAGAGGCACCCTGTGAGGTGTGGCAACATGGCCCCCTAGAAGGGCCATGCTCCCACCCAATATATAGAAAAAGGAAAGCACCTGGGAAGAAGGGCAAAAAGTGTTAAATTGATTTAACTGTTAAATTGAAATAACATGTCTGCACTGTGTTATTTTGAAATAACAATTTTGATTTCACCATCATATTGATATAATACTAGGTTTTATTATATCAATATGACTTTCCTTATATCGAAATGAGTGAGCTCCTCATTTCAAAATAAAGGACCGTCCTGTGGGCCTACCATTTTTTAAATCAAAATAACCAGTGATATTTCAATTTAAACAGTGTATGTGGAGTCTGGACATACCCTATGAGTCTCTCTCTTTCTTGAGCGGTAACAGCTAAGTTAGCCCCCATTATTTTATATGACTCACTGGGTTTCTGTTTTCAAATATGCATTACTTTGTCTTTATCAACATTGAATTTCAGCTGCCATTTTGTTGTCCAGCCATCCAGTTTTGTAAGATTCCTTTGTAAAACTCTTCACAGTCTGGTTTAGATTTAATAATCCAAATTTAATAATAATCCAGTTTATTCTTGAGTAAGTTTGTACCATCTGCAAAACTTGCTACCTCAGTGTTCACCACTTTTACCTGATAATTTATGAACATGTTGAATGGTATTGGTCCCAGACCAGTAGCCAATTTTCTGTGATAATCTAAGAAAATGGTCATTCATGAATAGGGTTGCCAGACACCAGAGCTTAGAAAGGAGGACAGGGAAGTACAAAAAAAGAGGACATTAGAGGAAATGTAGCATTAATATAAGTCATTACCATACTATATGATGGAAAATGGGTAATGGTCAGTGACTGCAGTGTTAAAACTGTGCAATGTCATGTGTTTTTTAAATTATTTTAAACTAAAAAAATAAAATGTTTTCTTTTATTGAAAACTGGATTTTTTCAGTAAATGAAAGCTTTTCATGACCCTTTCATTAATGTTCATGAGACTTAGAAATGTTAAACTAAACTTGCAAATATAAATTTGAAAAGCACCTAAGTAAAAAAAAAAAAAAAGGCAATTAACTCTCCTCTCGTTTTTCATTTTCCACAGCAGCCCATTTTACAATTTAAAAAATTTGTCCAAAACTGTTTCTGGTCAGTTCAAATGTGCTCCTTTATTTGTTTTACTTAATTTGTCCCTGTTAGTAATTTTATTTATGGCAGTGGTTCCCAACATTTTTCAGAGTGAGGACCCCTTTTTAACAAAAAAAAATCTTTGCGGCCCCCAGGCTGATTATGTAATCCGGCCCGTGCAGGCAGACTCTGGCCCACACCACTCTAGCTGTGCTGCTGGCACTGCTCACTAGCTGTCCCACCACCACCATGGCCCCCACTGCTAGGGAGCCGAGCTGCACTGGCTATGGTCCCCTACCCTTGCCCCTGCCGGGGAGCTGCTGCAGCCCCATCCCCCTGCCAGGATCCAGCCACAGGTGGGGAAAGGCAGCCCTGGCGGGGAGCATCAGGGCTCTAGCTGTAGTCCAGCCCCGGTAGGGAGAGGCTCCACGGACCCCCTGCAACATGTTCGAGGACCCCTGGGGGTTCCTGGACACCAGGTTAGGAACCACTGATTTACAGTATACTTTATTTTCCTTCATTGTATTAGTGTTGCTATATTCTTTTTCCCAATTTAGCCCTTTTATAAAGAGCAACAGGCCAAAAATGTAAACATCCTCCGTGGTGCACAAACCCACAACCCTGAGTTTATGCATCACCTTCACTACCAACTGACCTACCCAGACTCCTGTTAAAAGGGCCAGCTGCTGGAGGAAGGTCCTTCTGCTGGGTTCAGGAATTTGGCTGTCATAGGTAGTTTGTTTTTTTTTTTAAACACGCTACCCATCATAAGTAAAAAGCTGGACAAAATCACCTATTTTTAAAATGCCTGCCAGATGGAGGATCTGAAGGTGAAAAGGAGGACATATCCTCTTTTTGCCAGATGTTTGGTAACCCTATTCATGAACCACCGTTCAGTTTTTACTATGGTGCCATATAGCCCTTCTTCACCACCACAGTCTCACACTTCATTGGCCCTCACACCCCACTCCAAAAATTCCAGCACCCCCCCATTTCAGTTCCTGGGGAGAACCCTAGAATCCCCAACCACCACAACCCTTAAGACTCCACTATAGACATACCCGGTGGTAGGTAGGGGTAGACCCATGCCCATCAGGCCCACCTGTAACTATGCCCCTCTATCTGAGTCTTTGAAAGATGTGGATTTACAGGCAGTAGCCACAGCACAGGGAGAGCCACATACTAAACATCACCCCCTCCGATGCCCTTAGAATTTCCTTGTATAAACTAGCTCTGACAATACGAGGTTTACCTGGTGTGGATTTCTACACCACCCTTTCAGAATCCCCTCAGTTGATGAGTTGGCCCAATCATAAGTAGGGAGTCAATGAACATGGCTTCTTGGGTATGGAGTGCAGCAAGTAGGATGGACATGCCAGCCCTTGGTAGAAGCCACCCCAGATTTTAAGAGACCATGCGACTTTCACATACCACCTGCTGCCCACACCTCTGACTGGTAAGTGGGCGGGGAATCCCAATCCTGCTTCTGACATGATGAGTTGGAAGAAAGGCTGAAAGTCAAAATCCAGAGTTTTCTGGCCTCTCCAATCTTTAATCCAGAGGAAAACATGATTTTGCCCAATGTCACGTCTGCAGAACATTGTTACCTACTCAGACAATGGTCCTGTTGATTTTTATGTCACATGTGTAATCATTATGTAATGTCAGTCTAGTGAATGAATACAAATTGCCCATCAGTGGCTAGCCCACATGATCAATCAAAGGTAAATTGAAAAGGACGTAGGAAACCAGAGCATCTGTTTTCAGTAAAAGGTGCAAACTGTCATCAGATACACATAGTATGGTGTTCTAGAGTCTAGACTGAAAGAACTGATTTATGTGAGTCAAGTGAGAGATTATTAAGATGCATCAGCTTTCCACTAGGAGGGCGGTGAAGCATTGGAATGAATTACGTAGGAGATGGAAGTATCCCCATCCTTAAAGATTTTTAATGTGTGGCTTGACCAAACCCTGACTGAGGTAGTTCAGTTGGGGTTGGTCCTGCTTCCAACCCTAATCTTCTATGATCTATGTCATCCTGTAGCTGCTTGCAGAGTGATTTATATAGTTGTGGCGTTTGGGGGACAGGGTGTTGTTTGCTTTAATATTTTATCGCTTATCAAACAGTCTCACAATAGTTGACATATTAGAATGATGAATGACTCATTTTCTGTTGATAGATAAAAGCTACATAGCCTAGTTTGACAGCAGGAATCATTTATCTTGTGACAAATTCTGCTGCACTGATTTTACTTATCTGGTTTGTAGCAAACTATGAATGGAATAGATATGACTGATAGATAATGATGCTGCGCTGAAAGTTACAATTTGTTCCATAATAGCAAACTCTGTTCTAATTGATTGTTAGAACTCAATTATTCTTTGTTTCAGCCAACAGAAATCCATTTATATATTATGGGTAATTCACCAACTCTTGTAGTTTACTCCTTACAATGAATAAGGGTGACAGAATTAACCCCAGAATAAGTTAGCCTTTGAAAAAAACCCCAAAGAACATTTTTTAATGGCAGACTCACAGTTCTATAATTTTTCATAATTTTTAGGTTTGGCTTCACACACACAACTACGTGGCAAACTGAGCAGCACCACTGTAAGGCTTTACAGAAAACAGTATTACACCAAGAAAAGAGATTCTTCCATCACTGTAGTTACTTCACCTCCCTGAGAAGTGAGATGAAGCTCTCCCATTGGCATAGCACTGTCTATATGATATGCTAGGTCGATAAAACTACATTGCTAAGAAGTGTAGATTTCTCACACCCCAGTGAAATATAGTTATACTGCTGAAGGTCTGCAGTGTAGACTTGGGTCTTATTTAGAAATGATTGCACCTGACTCTCATTTATGCTGTGGCCCTTTACACAGGGATCTAGTCATGTAAACAAGCCTTAAAGGTGGATGCTAGTTACCTAACAAATTCTTTAAGGCCAATTTATCCTGCTAGAACAGTCCATAGGTGCTGTATGCCTTCACTAAAAAAACCCAAAAGTCAAGTTCTTAACTGGAGTTTGGTAACTTGAAGTAAAATCTCAGTGCAGACATGGCAGTTTTTGGCTTCCATGCAATTTAGCAGGAAAATAAGAACCAAGCCCGATAAAAAGAAAAATGAACTTGGAGTTAAAGTACTCAGGAGATCTGGAGCCAACTCCTACCTCTGATTCTCCTATATGATCGTGGGCAAGATAGACTAGACTAACACGGCTATCCCTTTGGAAACTGACAAGATAGGTAAAGTGGTGAGGCAATATCTGTAATTGGATCAACTTCTGTTAGTGACAGAGACAACTTTTGAGCCACACAGAGCTCTTCTTCAGGGCTCGAAAAGCTACTCCTAGAGTCACAGATAAATTTAAGGTGGAATAGATTAGTTATCATAAATAGTTAGCACATCTCACAGGGACTGTTCAAAATAAAATGTCATTAACACCTCTACAGTTGTAGGACAAAAAGAGGGGGATAGTGGATTACGGATTGTTGTAATATGCCATAAATTTAGTGTCCCTTTTCAGTCCATGATTTTTGGTGTGTAGCAGACTAATGTATTTAAACTAACAAGATCATCTTTTGAAAGTGTTATGCAGTTTCCTTTGAGGTTGAGGAGTGAAACACTTGCTCACTATAAATACATCAGAAGGATAAATACCAGAGAGGGAATGGATTTATTTAAGTTCACTGCCAATGTGGAAACAGGAATAAATGGGTATAAACTGGCCATCAGGAAATTCAAACTTGAAATTAGACAAGGTGTATAACCCTCAGAGGAGTGAAGTTCTAGAATAGCCTTCCATGGGGAAAAAAATAGCTGGCTTCAAAACTGAACTTGATAAATCTATGTGCAGAATAGCATGATACGACGGCCTAGTTTGGCAACCAACTTATCTTTGTCTACTGGCGGTGGATATGTCAATGACCTGAGGCAGGGGCATCACTGCCCCGGGGAGGGACCCTGGGCACAGGCCCAGGCCCCACCCCTGGCCCACAGGCCCTGCCCCCTGGCCGGGGACAGCTGGAAGCCGCCGCACTGCCACGGGCGGTTAGGCTCTGCATCCCAGGCCAGGGACGGGGCCGGAAGCGGCCGCAGACGGCCAGGCCCCGCATCCCCAGCTGGGGACAGGGCCGGAAGTGGCCGCAGGTGGCTGGGTCCCGCATCCCCGGCCGGGGCCGCTGCCGCCACGGGTGGCTAGGCCCCCGGATTCCCTGCCGCGGCCGTGGGCGGCTGGGCCCCGGATCCCCGGCTGGGGACAGGGCCGCCACTGCTGCGGGCATCCAGGCCCTGGATCTCTGGCCTGATTGGGCCAGAGACTGGGAGAGGGGTGGCCCTGCCAGATCCGGGGCATCGGTGCTGGAATTCGGGGCCCATGCCCCAGGTGCCCAGCACCAGTGACGCCCCTGGCCTTAGATGGGGTGAGTTCTGAATTATTACAGAGAATTCTTTCTTGGATGTCTGACTAGTGAGTCGTGCCCAGATGCTCAGGGTTTAACTGATCACCGTATTTGGGGTTGTGAAGGCATTTTCCTCCAGGGCATATTGGCAAAGGCCCTGGGATTAGAGATACGGTGATTTGAGGTCTTTAATAACTCATTCACACGTTACAGCTTATTACGGAAGTGGGTGGGTGAGGTTCTGTGGCCTGCATGGTGCAGGAGGTCAGATGCTGAGCGAGTTTGGGGAGGAGCTGGTGAGGCCACGATGGTGAAAAGGAGCTGCACTGCTTGTGCCAGCGCACCTTCTGTCTACTCCACCTCTGCCTGTAGCCAGACAGACATCCTGAGCAAGGATACCTCTACCCAGATCCTGGTGTAGACTTGCAGGGGCTGTGGCCTGCATTTCCCTGTCACAGACACTCAGGCTGGGGAGATGAATCAATGTGACAGGTGCCTTCTGGTGGAATCAGGAGGCAGGTGGGAGAGTTACAGGAGGAGGTGTCTAGGCTCAGGAGTATCCATGCCCTGGAGAAGTTCGACAGCATCCATGAGGAGACATGCAAGGAGGAGGACACTATTCAGGTGCCAAAGACTACTGCCACACCACTGGAGAAGGATAGGATGCCTATGGTAGAGGGAGGACACTGGCAGCTGGTTACCTCTGGCAGCAGACAGTGCTCCACCCCTGCTCAAATCCCACCCTCCGTTGTGGTAAAGAACCATTACGAAGCACTAGAGATGATGGATGAGGTGGAAAAGGAGATGCCATGCACCCCCGAGGCTGGGAGGATCACATCCACCATAGCCAAGAGGAAACGTAGGGTTGTGGTGGTTGGGGACTCACTTTTGAGGGGACAGAGGCACCCATCTGTCACCCTGACAAGGCCGCTCGGGAGGTATGCTGCCTGCCGGATACCTGTATCTGCGATGTTACAGAGGGACTGTTGAGAACTGTCCACCCCTCTGACTATTAGCCCATGCTACTCATCCATGTGGGAACCAATGATCCTGTGAGAGGTGATCCTTGACAGATCAAAGGTGACTACACGGCTCTGGGACCATGGGTGAAGGACTTCAAAGCACAGGTAGTATTCTCCTTGATCCTTCCGATCAAGGGTAGGGGCCTGAGCAGAGAGAGATTAATCCTGGAGGTGAATGCCTGGCTGTGAAGATGGTGTTGTCAGGAAGGCTTTGGCTTCCTCGACCATGGGGTGCTGTCCCAGGAAGAAGGACTGCTAGGCAGAGATGGACTCCATCTGTCGAGGAAGGGGAAGAGCATATTCAGAAGCAGACTGGCTGATCTAGTGAGGAGGGCTTAAAACAAGGGGGAAGGAGACCAAAGCCCACAGGTAAGTCACAACGTGGGAGAGCTGGGGGAAGGGATGGAACTTGGGGGGTGCTGGGACTGTAACACCAGGGATAAAAGAGAGGGTAGTTGGAACATGGGGGGGGGGTCAAATAATTGTCTTAGGTGTTCTAATGAAGGGCTAATACCTGAGGCGAGTGGCAGAGGACAACGCCGGGAGAAAATGCAAGGAGGCAGATAAAATAGAACTGAAAAAATCGACAGGGGAAAGTAGGGCAATCGGCCTGGTATTTTAGGTGGCTGTACACGAATGTGAGGAGCCTGGGAAACAAGCAGGAAGAATTGGTAGTACCGGTGCAGACAAGGAACAATGATATAATTGGAATAATAGAGATGTGGTGGGATAGCTTGCATGACTGGAGCACTGCCATGGATGGGTATAAATTGTTCAGGAAGGACAGGCAGGGAAGAAGAGGGGGAGAAGTAGCGCTATATGTAAAAGAGCTCTATGATTGCTCAGAGCTCCATTATGGAAGTGGAAACGAGCCAGTTGAATGTTTGTGGGGTAAGTTTAGAGGGGAGGGCAACAAGGGGGATGTCATGATGGGTGTCTGTTATAGACCGTCAGACCAGAAGGAGGAGGTGGATGAGGCATTCTATGGCCAAGTGTCAGAAGTTTCTAGATCACAGGCCCTGGTTCTCATGGGGGACTTCAGTTATCCTGACATCTGCTGGGAGGCCAATACAGCATTGCACAGGCAATTCAGTAAGTTTCTGAAGAGTGTTGAGGACAACTTTCTGGTACAAATGCTGGAGGAACCAACTAGGGGCCTTGCACCTCTCAACCTCCTGCTCACAAACAGAGAAGAATTGATCAGGGAAGTAGAAGTGAATGGCAACCTGGGCAGCAGTGACCATGACATGGTAGAGTTCAAAATGCTGATTAATGGAAAAAAGGAAAGAAGCAAAATGCAGACTCTGGACTTCAGAAAAGCAGATTTTGGCTCCTTCAGGGAACTGTGGGCAAGATCCCTTGGGAGGCTGATCTGAAGGGGAAAGGCATCCAAGACAGCTGGCTGTATTTTAAAGAAACCCTGATAAGGGCACAGGAAGATGCAACTGCAATGAGCAAAAAGAACAGCAAATATGGAAGGCATCCAGCGTGGCTTAACAGAGAACTCTGCACTGAGCTAAAGCATAAAAAGCAAGCTTACAGGAAGTGGAAGCTTGGACAGATGACTAAGGAGGCATATAAAGATACTGCTCAAGACTGCAGGGATAAAATCAGAAAGACCAAAGGACAATTGGAGTTGAAGTTAGTAAGGGATCTGAAGGATAACAGGAAGGGGTTCTAAAAGTATGTCAATAACAAGAAGAGGATCAGGGCTGGTGTAGGTCCCTTACTGAATGGGACAGGTATCCTCATGATGGAGGATGAGGAAAAAGCTGAAGTGCTCAATGCTTTTTTTACTTCAGTTTTCACAGGCAGGGCCAGCTCCCGGCCCACTACACTGAGTATAAACGATTGGAGAGAATAAGAGAAGCCCTTGGTGACGGAAGGTCAGGTTAGGACTACTTAAAGAAGCTGGATGTGCACAAGTCCATAGAGCTGGACAAACTGTGTCCAAGGGTACTGAGGAAGTTAGCTGATGAGATAGCAGTACCGCTGGCCATTATATTTGAAAACTTGTGGCAAACAGGGGAGGTGCCGGAGGACTGGAAAAAAGCAAATGTAGTGCCTATCTTCAAAAAAGGGAAAAGGAGGATTCGGGGAATTACAGACCTGTCAGCCTCACCTCAATCCCTGGTAAAATCATGGAGCAGGTTCTCAAAGAATCCATCTTGAAACATTTGCAGGAAAATGGATTGATCAGGAACAGTCAGCATGGATTCACCAAGGGTAAATCATGCCTGACCAACCTCATCGCCCTCTATGATGAGATGACTGGATTTGGAAAGAGCCGTTGATGTGACAGACCTTGACTTTAGCAAGGCTTTTGATATGGTTTCCCCCAGCATTCTCATCAGCAAGTTAAGGAAGTATGGGTTGGATGAATGAACTGTAAGGTGGATAGAGAACTGGCTAGATCAATGGTTTCAGCAAGTAGGAATCAAAGGCTCCATGTCTAGCTGGCAACCAGTAACAAGTGGTGTGCTCCTGGGGCCAGTTCTGTTCAACATTTTCATTAATGATCTGGATGATAGAATAGATTGCACACTCAGTAAGTTTGCGGATGACACCAAGCTGGGGGGAACGGTAGACACGCTGGAGGGCAGGGACAGGATTCAGGGAGACGTAGATAAATTGGAGCAGTGGGCCAATAGATACCTCATGAGGTTTAAGAGGGACAAGTGCAAAGCCCTGCACCTGGGACGGAAAAACCCCATGCACTGCTACAGGCTGGGGACCGATCAGCTAAGTAGCAGCACTGTAGAAAAGGACCTGGGAGTCATGGTGGATGGGAAGCTGAATATGAGTCAGCAGTGGGCTCTTGCTGCCAAAAAGGCCAATGGCACTGGGCTACATCAGAAGATGTGTTGCCAGCAGATCGAGGGATGTGATCATTCCCCTCTATTCGACGCTGGTGAGGCTGCATCTGGAATACTGTGTCCAGTTTTGGGCTCCCTACTACAAAAAGGATGTGGACAAATTAGAAAGAGACCAGCAGAGGGCTACAAAAATGGTGAAGGGGCTGGAGCACAAGACCTCTGAAGAAAGACTGAAGGAACTAGGCTTATTTAGCCTGCAGAAGAGAAGACTGAGGGGGGATTTGATAGCAATCTTCAGCTACTTGAAGGGCTGCTCCAAGGAGGATGGAGCTTGGCTGTTCTTGGTAGTAACAGAGGACAGAACAAGGAGCAATGCTTTCAAGTTGCAGTTGGGGAGGTCGAGGTTGGATATTAGGAGAAACTTTCTTAGTAGGCAAGTGGTGAACCATTGGAATGGGCTACCTAGGGAAGTGGTGGAATTTCCATCTTTGGAGATATTTAAGGCCTGGCTGGACAAAACCCTGGCTGGGATAATTTAGTGAGAGTGTTCCTGCTTTTTTGGCAGGGAGTTGGATTAGATGACTTCATGAGGTCCCTTCCAACCCTATGATTCTATGATCATATTGGTCCCTTCTGGCCTTACAGTCAATGAGGGCTGATAGGTCACACACAGAGAGATGACTTCGTGAAAAGTGTTCTCACACAGATAATAGGGTGTTTTGTCTAGGCATTGTTCATTGTTTGCAATCCTGGCTCCACCTCCTGTCGTACATTAGCCATCTGGAGCAGACATAGGTGCTTACTGTTTACTCTATCTGTGGAAAATCCCCAGTGAGAGATTGAAGCCGTACAAGGCAGCCACAACTCTGGAGAGTTCACAGGCAGCAGGAGACTAAAGCCAACAAGAGACTAGACTGACAAGGGCCTTAGCTACAGCATTCAGAGGTTGCAAGGACTCAGGGCATTGTTATTGCAGCTTTATAATCCACTTTGCACTTTATGTCAGTTCCACCAATAAAGTTTATGATGCCTCAAACAAATCTGAATTAAGGAGCCCCATGACATTAAATCAGAGATTTAGCTGAAATGATTTCCTAAAGTAATCATTTGATTAGTTGAAATTTGCTACACTGCAAAAAGTGTCAGCAGAAGCACATCATTTCCCTAACACATTGCTTGACAGAGATGACATTAAAGGAATATATAAAGAATTAAAAAAAAAAAAACAAAAACCAAACCACCTTCCAAAATCATCTTAAAAACTGATTTGTTTATACCTGTGATGGTGTCTGTTTGATTTCTCTCTGTGTGAACAATGAAAATAGATTACTCAGTGTCACTTTGAGGCTCCAGTCCTACACTGAATTCCAGGTGGTGTAGTTTGCAGGATTTGTGCCTTTCGGGAAAACCTATTAAACTCTAAAGAAGATACTCTAGTGTGATCAAATGGTGCCTGGCATCATACTGACTATGAAGAAGAATCTAAAAAACAGTGCAATGGGCATTGAGTTTTGTGAAGCCAAATTATTTTATATATTAAACATGGCCAAATTGGCATATTTGACCTATTTAATTCAAAACTGGCCTGAATTAACAGCCTGGGCTCAAACACTGACTCTTCAGCTCTCAGTCCCTGCTCCACAAAATAAACAAGGGGTGTGGTGGCATTTTTAAAGACTAACACATTAATTTATTGCATCAGTTTTCATGGGAGAGAATCCCACTTTGTCAGACACTTGAAGATGGGAAGTTCCAAAGGGTAGCCGTGTCAGTCTAGTCAAGCAAGAAGTCCTGTGGCATTTGAAAGACTAACAGATTTATTTATTGCATGAGTTTTTGTGGGAGAGAATGCCACTTCGTCGGAAGCTTTGAAGATGGGGCATTCGACGAAGTGGGATTTTTTTCCATGAAAGCTCACACAGTAAATAAATCTGTTAGTCTTTAAGTGCCACAGGACTCTGGACTCCTTGCTTTTTTTGAAGATGGGAGTGTCTGATGAACTGGGGCGCTCTCCCACCAAAGCTCATGTGATAAATAAATTCCTCAGTCTTTGAAAGTCCACCAGATTTGCTTGTTTTGCTAGACTAAATTAACACGGCCACCCCTCTTGAACCTACTTCACGAGTAGGCCTGTTTTTTCCAAACCAAAACACTGCACTTGAACCTCCTCTAAAAAAGCCAGGCTGGGGCAGGGTTACCAGTTAGGCAAAAGAAGGACATGTCTAGGGCTACCAGATGTCAGGCAAAAGGAGGATATGTCCTCTTTTTTACCTTCAAGTCTTCCATCTGGCAGGCACTTTAAAATACATGACTTTGTCTGGCTTTTTACTTACAGGGGTTAAAGGATGCTGGCATGCCACAGAATACCTTATTTTTACAGCAAAGTGTTCCAGGACCCCCTAAAAAACAGATGAATATTATATTAATACTACATTTGTTCCCTGTGTCCTCCAATGTCCTCCTTCTTGTACTTCCCTGTCCTCCTTTCTAGGCTTTGGCATCTGGTAGCCCTAGACATGTCCTCCTTTTTACCTTCATGTCCTCCATCCAGCAGGCATTTTAAAAATACAGGATTTTGCCTGACTTTTTACTTACAGGGGTTAAAGTATACTGGAATGCACCAGAACACTCTGTTTTTAGGGGAAAGCGTTCCAGGGCCCCCTAAAAACAAAAGAATATTACATTAATTCTACTGTTCCCTCTAAGCTGTGTGCATGTGCGCGCACACACAGGTCATGAA
>ML682017.1:8577327-8631427 GCA_007922195.1 Podocnemis expansa
CCCACTTCCTCAGATGCCTCCATCTTCGAAGCATCTGAGGAAGTGGGATCTTCTCCCACGAAAGCTCATGCAAAAAAATAAATCTGTTAGTCTTAAAGTGCCACACAACTGCTTATTGTTTTTTTATAGCCATGTTAGTCTAGTCCAGTAAAAAAAAAAAAAAAAAAGTTACAATGTTCCCTCTAAATGCTTGTAGACTGTGTGCACAAATGATTCCTTTGTGTGCACAAAAACATTTCTTTGTGAGCACCAATATTAGCACTATTGAATTTTTTTGTGCACTTTATTTTGTTGTGCACGCAGGTTTCATGACCTGTACATGCGCAAAGCTTAGAGGGAACAGTGGTTGTGTGGCACTTTAACAGATTTATTTTTCGCATGAGCTTTCGTGGGAGAAGATCCCCCTTCCTCCGATGGGTGAACTTACAGAAAGGAATGAAACTAAATGCAAGGGGATGTAAAACATAGGATCAGGTCATACAGTAACAGCAAATCAGAACAGTTGTTAGGTTCGAAGCCTGAAGTCAAATTACCTTTTGTCAAGGGAAAAGAACCCCTGGGCATACCGTACCAACGGGCAGCTTTGCAGGGCGTGAGGCGCCAGGAGGGATTTCCGCCCCGCACACAGCAGCCTGGCTGCAACTCCGGCCTTTCCCGCCCTCAGGCCTGAGGAGAAAGCGCAGCAAGCCCTTCCCCTTTAAAGCGCGTCCCCACCCAGCATGCCTTGGTGTCGGGCTCCCAGCCTCGCGCACGGAGAAGACGCCCCAAAGGCAGGAGGTGGCGCGGCAAGATGGAGGGGGAGCGCGCGGAGGAGTACGCGGCTTTCGTGGCCCTGCACGGGCCGGCGCTCAGCGCCTCGGGGGTGCCCGCGCTCTACTGGCAGCGGCTGTGGTACAAGCTGGAGAACGAGGTGCGTGGAAGGGCGGGAGGCGGCGCGCGGGGCTTTCCCGGGAACGCGTAGCGCGCGCGCGCTCTAGAACCTCCCGCGCCTCGCGCCGCTCCCCGCCCGCCCGCGCGCGCGCGCGCGCTGCCTGCTCTCCCTGCTTTGTGGGGCTGGGTTGAATCTTGCGTCGCTCCGACTTGGAAGCAAAACTTGGGTTCTGGAGTGGTGGCGTGGGGTTGATTTCTTGCTGTTCAGTGCAAAGGGAAAAGCAACCTGGGTGGCAGGCGCTTGGCTCTGGGTTTTTTTTTTTTCCCCCCTCCTTCCAGCAGGCTGTTAAGACATAATGATGCTGTTTGGCACCGCTACAGTCTGGAGGTGTGGGTCTCTTTCAAATGCTGAAGAGAAGCAGTAGTAGTAGTTCGCGCTCTCTCTGTAGAGTTTGGTTTTCCCTGGCAGTGAGCAAAGGGAAAAGTTCAAAAATATGAAACGCTGCGGAGCAAGTGCTCCTTGAATAGGGCTGACAGATACCAAAGCCTGGAAGGGGGGACAGGGAAGTATGAAGAGGAGGATGTTGGATGACCTGTGGAGAAAATGTAGTATTAATGTCATATCCTTCTGTTTTAGGGGGCCCTGGAACACTTCCCCCTACAAATAGGGTGTTCCAGGGCCTTCCAGTGTACTTTCACCCCGTAAGTAAAAAGCCAGACAAAATTATATATTTTAAAATGCTTGCCAGATGGAGGGCAGGAAGGTAAAAAGAAGGACATACCTTCCTTTTGCGTGATATCTGGTAACCCTATTCTTGAACACATGAGAAAATGAGAGGATCCCCATATTTATTAATTATATTGCAGAAGCGCGTAGAGCAGGGGTCTCAAACTCGAATCACCACAAGGGCCACAAGAGGACTAGTAGAGGGCCGCATGAGGACTAATATGTTAGCCTGAGGGCCGAAACAATGAAATCTTTTCATGCAACAATATTGCAAATATTGGTAACAGTAGTGTTGTTGAGGGCCACAGGAAGTAGCCTTATGGGCCGCGTGTTTGAGACCTCTGGCCTAGAGGCCCCAATGAGGCTCCTGTGTGGTAAAAAAAAATCCCAAGGAGTCCTGTGGCACTTGAAGATTAACATTTATTTTTCGCATGAGCTTTTATGGGAGAAAATCCCACTTTGTTGGATGCTTTGAGGATGGGGGAACTTACAGAATGGAATGAAAATAAAAGGGGCCCTATAAACATGCAAAGGACTATGTCCTTGAAAAACTTAAAATCTAGACTTTTGCCGAGGGTGGCATGAAGGAAGGGTCTCTTAACCTCTTTTGCAAAAAAATATTACTTGATGCATAGAGGTCCGTAGCATAAGAGAGAGTGGAGGGATTTTTTTTTCTGTCAACTTGCCCAATCTTTAAGTTCTCCCCTTCTGATGAAGCAGGACTTTCCTCCCACAATAGCTCATGAGATAGATAAATTTGTTAGTCTTCAAGTGCCGCGGGACTCCTTGTTTGCTTTACTGACCTAGACCAACACGGCTGCCCCTTTGGACTTTATGTCAACTGTCTTCATGAACCTAAAATATTAGCCTATAACTTTGAAAGAAGTGCTGCTGGAAATAGATCAGTACCTTGACGTAATCATTAACAGATGGCATTAAGGGTTTTGCAGTCTGACAGGTGGTGCTGTTTGATGTCACATTTAAAGAAGACAAGTTGAGAAGAGGGCAGGGGTGTATCATGTGGTCCCCACTCCTTAAAGAGGAGGGAAAGAGAGAGTTAACTGTTGTATCTAAGTATTGGTGTTTTCAGTACCAAAGTATCATAGTTTGGTTTGGCTTTTTAAAACAAACTAACCAAAAGCTCTTTTTATTCACCCCGTTCCCCTCCAGATTTGCCATCCTTGCTTTCTGGTTGAGAGCACCTCCAGCCAGCTCTCACGACGACTTGTAAGTGCCACTCTTTGAGTTGGCTTCTGGTCTGGAGGTTAGAGAACTGCACATTCTGTCCACCATGGTAATATGTTGTGCTACCATTGGACCAGTGTGTGGTACGCTGGTTGGAGTGTGTTCAGGCATGTTGACCATGATGCATTCTTATCGGTGTTGTTCTGTGCACAGAGCTGATACCAGTTTGGCTGTGTGTGTGAATGTGTGCATGAATCTCTGAAGGCGTGTTCGCTTGGGATTAACCCTAACTCATATCTCTAAGCAGGGACTCTTGTTAGCCCGGTGATCTAGAGCCTCTCTAGTGAGAAGTCAGCTCAGTGATCGGGAGCCTAGGCATAACCTGTGTGCAAGAGGTAAACTGGGACAACAGTCACAATTGAGGAAAGCAGCACAAGCATGGATCTGTGTAGAAATGAAGATGCCTGGCTACGCTTTATTGCAACATAGCACTATAGCAAACAGTCTATTTCAACAGATTTGTTGGTAGCATTTGCGCTCTCAGTGCAGCTGAACAGCTCAGCTGATGGCAGGACTCACCGTCACCCCTTTCGGCTGCACGAAATCTGGGCTCCAGGGCTCCTATCCTTTTGCCCTGCTCAGACCTAATGACTCAGCCCCCTTCGGGATCCAGACTTACCTTGATTGGTCCACATACCCCTCTTTTGATGCCACCCAGCAATTTCATAGGTCAATGCATCACTGGACATCTCCATCCATCAAGGTGTCCAGTTTGCTGAAGCATTACCTTTATTTCCTTGGCACTAGGCTGACCCAACACTTCCCAGCTTTCTCAAGGTATTTTTCCATTTTTCATACTTATTATTGCAATTTCACTTATTTCTTTCCAATTTCTGTGAAGTTGAGCTTTCACAATCTGTCTCTTCCATTCAGGCCCACTGTTCTGGATTACTTTGTTAGGCATTGGGCCAGCACCTAGACACTTCTACTTGTCTTTCTTATTTTAACCTTTTTACTTTTTCCTACACAGTAGACTTTCCCTCTTCATTTTTCCTTGACTGATAGTAACTATTTTAAAGTTGTAACAGAATGCTAGCTTCAGTTCAGACTTATGCTTAAACTGTCTTTTCAAAGAAATCAGGAAGGGGCAGGAGATCTACATCATATTCATTTACGGTACCCCATGTCCCCCCTGAAAATTTTGTGCCTGTTATCTCAGCTGTACATCTCATCCTTGGGTAGAACTTTCCTGGTGAAGTTCAAAAAATACTACAAAGAAATTCTAAAATGGTGGCATTTAAATAATTTCTTACTGATGGCTGTCCTAAAATGTCGCTTTTTGTTCCTTTTTTATCATATGTCCAACATATGATAAAACTAAAAACTCTTATCTTGTTCTAGTCCTGAGAAGACTTGCATGTGAGTGACGTCACATATTACAGAGCCCGTTTTGTTTTGTGAACCTTGTTGGGGAGAAGTTCCTTTGTGTTTTAGGAGGAATTAGTGCAGAAAATTCTAATCATATTACAGCAGAGGTCTCAAACACGCAGCCTGCAGGCCGAATGCGGCCCCTAAAGCTATTTCCTGCGGCCCACAATGACACAGTTGTTACCGATATTTGCAATATCGTTGTATGGAAAGGTTTCAGTCGTGCAGCCCTTGGGCTAACATATTAATCCTCATGCGGCACTCTATTAGTCTTCATGCGGCCCTCGTGGTGATTTGAGTTTGAGACCCCTGTATTATAAGGAAGGCTGGTAACACTGGCTGTTGTTATGGTTCCCAGACACTTCTCACTATAAAACCCAGTTTCAAGTTCCTTATAAGTTTTCCAGACTTTAAACATTTGGGCTGAAATTTGCCGTGCTGGTATCTTCCTCATGTTGAATTTGTTGGAAAATTTTGGTCAAAGCTGTTAAACTGTTGCCGAGATTTAGCTGTGGGGAAAACATCACTCTCCCCCTTGTTTTAAAACAATGATTAGAAAACAAGGGAGACTAGGACTAGGAACAGGAGTGGGACAGGGAAGGAGAGTTAAAATTGACATGGGGGTGCAATGCAAAGGGAGACTGGGATTGGCTGGACAAGGAGGCTGTGATTGGGGGGGTGAGGTTAGTAGACAGATTGAATGAGGAATTGGGAAAGGGAACTAGAGCTGGCTGGGCTAGGAGACTGGGATGGAAATTGAAACTGGTTAGTGAGATGAGCAGATTAAGACAAGGAGCAGAGATGGGAAAGGCAGAGGACAGGTTGGAGGTGACAGAGTAGGAGTGGTCAAATAGGAGTGTATCCATTAGAAGATACTCCTTTGGAATCGAACTTGTGATTTCAGAGTCTCATCATTCCTCTTCTATCAGCAAATATTTTGTGAACTGCTCTGGCAAAGTGTCTCATCTCCATTCAATGCCGATCCACCCAGAGACTGACAACCTGCTCTTGCCACGAGTTATTCTATTAGCTTAAGTGGCAGAGAATTGTACAGTATATCTGATGGTTTCAACCCTGCTAATGACTGTGTAATTCAGGGCTTGACAAAACCCAGGAGCTAGATTGCCATGGGGAGATGACTCCCCATGGTTTGTAGCCTGGCTTCTCGCTGTTCTGTGGAAATGGAGCAGAAGAGTGTCCTCTGGTGACCAAAAATAAAACTGTTGGTGCCTATCTGGGAGCCAATTTTGTTGAGCCCTGATGCAAGTGTCAATATGATGCCCACTTGATGGAATTTCACTTTTTGAAAAGCTAGTAAATAATGCAGAGATTATGGGAGAAAAGCATTGTCAAGGATGCAGAGCCAAGCATTTAAAAATTAGGATTACTAGTGCAGTCTTAATGTGTACCCCTTGTGTGTCTGGATTATGATACAGTTTTGTGTATGATCACATCCTGTCCCCTTTCTCCTGACAGGACCCTTGCCTCATTCAGTACATAAGCCTGAGGAAAAACGTGATCATGTAATTAAAGACTGTATCATAGTTCCATTGTGCGCAGGTATTAAATCATGTTTGCAAAGGCAGCCTTAATTCTGGCATTTCTTCACTTTGGAGTGCTTGGTTTTGCAGTCTTAATAATGTTCTCTTATCATATTCATGCCCAACACAAACTGTTCCTTTACAAAGATGCATGTGTTTGCGTATCAGTGCAGAAAGGATAATGAAAATAGCTTGGAACAGATAGTACATACACTCCCACTAAGAAAGGGAGGCAGGGGAATGAGTTAAGGAGGTGATTGTTATAGATGGGATGCAAACAGGAGGCAGTATAAAACTGGTGAAAGGCTTTGAGTGCTAAGTGGAAGCTGTGGGGTAGACAGAAGCAAGGAGGCTGGGGGTGGTGGAAGAATGTGTGACAGCGAGTGGGAGAGACTGGGACTATAGTGTTGGGCAAAGAGACTGAGAGGGCAAGTGGAGGAAAGTAGGCTGAAGACGGAAGCACTTGAAAAGAGGTGGGGAGCTGTCAGACTTCTGTTAAAAATAAACTGGTGCGTTTGTTTTGTTTTTCGATCCCTGTAACTGTGCATGCATGCACACCCTTTTTTGACCAGGCTGAAGATTGTCTGGTCCTGACTCCCTGTATCTTGGAGCGGGATTCTGTACTTTTTTTTCCTGTCACTTTTGCCCATGGTTGTGTCACAAGACAGTGTATTCATGGCTGTACAGAGCAATGGTGATCATTTTTAATAAATGTAGACAAAGAAATTGTCCTACTCTAGGCTCCACTGCTAAAGATGCTAACGTTCACTTAGGACTAGGCTAAAGAATCATATGGGCGGGGGGAAAGGTGGGCTAGAAGTTCAGAAGGCATTATGGTGAGGAAGCAGTGGACTGGGACAGACATGCAGGGAGTCAAGTAACATTGAACTGTGTTTTGGTACTTAGGTCTGGTCTATGCTGCTGCATTGGGGTGATCTCACATTGATGTACTTAAGTCTGTGCAGCATGGTGTCTTCATCGTGCTATTTTGACAGGTGATGCTCTCCCATTAACATTTGCCATCTGTCCTTCAGGGAAGTGGACTAATTTAGTTGATGAGAGAGCGCTCTCCTATAAGCTGAGCAGCTTTTAGAGCCATTCAACCGATGCTGGTTGAAATGGGAAGGGTGGGGAGAAAAAAGTGAAAGGGATTGTGGGATCTGTATGGGGCAGAAGTTAAAGACACCAGTAAGTCAGAGTAGAAGAGGGGAAAGCCCTTTGTGGTTGGGTAGAAGGAGTCTCTTCTCTACATTATTTAATTTTCTTTGTTCTTTTAAGCAGAACCTATAATTTTCTAGCAATATGGGACTTTAAAAGCTTAAGTGCTTAATATAAATAAAAGCTCCCTATCCCAAGTGGTACCACTACAATTTACTCAGATAGGGCTCTTCCCCTCCACACCTCTCAAACAAGGCACAAACACATTCCTGCCTTTGTTAGATTTGCCAGAACATGCAAGAGATGAGCTCTGTTTTGATGATCATAAACTGTTTCGGAGCAGGTCTCCCCTCCTGTGAGTCATATGCATCATTTTGACTTTAGTTGTTGCTTTGCTCAGTAAGAAGACTAGAAATCTCCCAATCCTAAACTCTTATTAAAAGAATGGGGTTGGTTTGTTTTTTGAAGTGTTCCAGTGGGCTCTGCCTACCTCCAAAATACACATCACACTTAATTACAAAAATTTTACGCTTTGAAACATTGTTCCCTCAAAAAGGTAAGAATGTCTTTTGGAGTTGAATCATTTTCCCATCCCCATAGGGGAGTCTGCCAGTTCCCTGCTGCCAAATGATCCTTCATTTCCCCTCCTAAAATTTGCATCTTGTATACATCTGTAACAAATTACTAGGAAACATCATAAAATTACATTTCTAGTATATGATAATGCACAGCATTTTTGTTCTGCTGAAAATTACTTGTATAGTTGTTACACACTCTAGTTCAGTACAATCTTGCAAGACCTCTGAAACCAATCCAGTTATATTTAAAATCATTTTGTTGTTTTAACCCCGTGCTGCCCTATGAAGAAGGTCCTGTGTGTTTTATACCGTGCTGAACTTCAGTTCTGCAAAAGGACTGTGGATTTTGAAGTACACTGTACATTTGCATCAGATAGGAACTTTTTCCAGTAAATTCATTTCAGCTAGCAATTGAGGCTGTGATGAAGCAGAAAAAAAGAATAATACACCCAGTACTAACAGCCTTTGTCATTGAGATGTTAATGAATATGTTTTACAATGCTCCTGTGCTTTTTAGCATGCTAAAGATTTGTGCATAGTTTGGTGGTACCATTGCATTATGGTGATTGTCAGGGATGCTGGAGGTTTTGGCAGCCAGACAGAGACTAGTTGGGGGGCATGCTTGTACGAGAAGGCAGAGGAGGTAGGTTGGGACTGTGGAATAAACACATTACCTGGATGTGTCTGCCAAGGTAATATTCAGTTAAACGGTTTAAACTGACCTCAGTTTTCAGAGTCAAAAACTCCGTTGTGGTAAAAATAGATCATCTTGAAAATGTGAGTGAGGTGTAAACCAATTATTCCTGGCTTTCCTCACTTAGGGGCAATTCACACATTTCAGAATCCCTGTTCAAGGTTATCTTCACAAATATGGAGATGCCAGTAGGTCATACTGAAGGATAAACAGCAGAGTGGAGGAAGAATTCAGTAGTAGAGTTCGTCATGGATCCATCTAGACACAAATCTCTTAAACATTTTTTTATTAACTACCTGAACACAAAAAGTGGACATGTGCTAACAAAACATGCAGATGGTGTAAAGTTGGGTGGTATTGTCAGTACAGAGAAAGACTGGAACATCTTAGAAAAGAGTTTGGGTGATCTTGAAAAATAGAGTAATAGAAATAGGATGAAATTCAATCATAGAAGTGGAAGGGACCATGACTGGTCATAAAATGCAGTCCCCTGCATCATGGTTGGACCAAATACCATTTTAGACCATCCTTGCCAAGTGTTTGTCCAACCAGCTTTTAAAAATTTCCAATGGTGGAGATTCCACAACCTGCCTAGGAAACTTATTCCAGCAGTTAATCACCCTGACAGTTAGGAATTTTTTCTAATATCCAAGCTAAACCCCCTCCCCCCTTTCTGTAATTTAAGCCCATTGCTGCTTGTCCTCTCATCAGCAGTTAAGGAGAATAGTTTTTCCCCTCCTCCTTGTGACAAAATTTTTAGTTATTTAAAAACTGTTACCATGTTTCCCTTTCAGTCTCCTCTTTCCTAGACTAAACAAACTCAGGTCTTTCAGTCTTCCCTCCTAAGTCAAGTGTTCCAGACCTCTAAACATTCTTGCTGCTCTTCTTTGGACTTTCTCTAATTTGTTCAATCTTTCCTGAAATAAGGTGCCCAGAACGGGACACAATACTCTAGTACAGGAGTAGGCAACCCTCAGCACACATACCAACAGTGGCACTCAAGCCCATTTGGAGCAGCACATGGCACTCTCTCTGACATACCAGAAATTGCTGCTCCTGTCACCAAAAGCCACTCCAGGAGGTTTCTTTCTTTCAGGGGCAGCTGAGGCACAGGGGATCCAAACCAAGCCCATGCCCCAGGCATGCCAGTAAAGAACTTGACTGGGGTCTCCTCTCCACTGTGTGCCACCACCAAAAGGAACCATTCCAGGCGGCTTCTTTCCTTGGCATGCCTGGGGATCCCCAAGAGGAGCTGCTCCAGGCTGGGTGACGTCTTTTTGCAAGTGACTCCTTTCAGCAGAATGCCTGGAAAGTACCCCCCCACACTCCAACTGTGGCCTAGCTGAATTTTTAGGCAGTCGCCAGCACCATCTGATGGTCAGGGAGGAGGGGCTGACACCCAGGTCTACAAAGGTTGTTGACCTCTGCTGTAGTAGAGTGGAAGAATTACATCATGTGTCTTAGGCCTGGTCTACACTGTGGGGCTAAGTCGATGGGAAGGACACAGTCTCCGTGCCACAGAATGCATATCTCCCGTCAACTTAGTTACTTTGACTAACCACACTGTCTTTACTTAGCTGTGTTGATTGGCAGTGCTCTCTCGTCAGTGCAGCATTATTGTACTTGGAGCAGTGGAATTACTGTATTGATGGGAGAGCACTTCTAGGATCAATTGAGCAGGTCTACACTGGCCACTCAATTGATCCTGCTGCATCAATCCATGGGAATCGACGCGGAATTTTCAACGTACACGTGACCTTACTTACCATACTCCTGTTAATGCATCACAGAATGGTGTTTGCTTTTTTTGCAACAGAGTTACACTGTTGACTCATATTTAGCTTGTGGTCCACTATGACACCCAGATCTCTTTCTGCAGTACTCCTGCCAAATGTTCATTTCCCATTTTGTATGTGCCCAACTGATTGCTCTTTCCTAAAGAGTGCTTTTCCCTTGCCCTTATTCCTGTTTACCTCAGACCGTTTTACCAGTTGGTCCAAATCATTTTGAATTGTGATCCTATCCTCAAAAACACTTGCTTCCTCTCACAGCTGGGTATCATCCACAAACTTTATAAGTGTACTCTCTTAGTGCAAAGTCGTGCACTTAAGGACTAACAAGAATTTTTGCTATAACTGGGGACTTACTAATGGGAAACAATGAAGAAGGAGAAAGATCTGGATGTATCCCTGGCTAGCTGTGAGCTGCCAATGTGATGGTTGAAAGCGGCTAATGCAAGCCTAGGATGCAACAAGTGAGATATTTCTGGTAGACAGGAAAGCATTAGTACAATTATTCAGAGCACTAGTGAGACCTAATCTGGAATACTGTGCACCCCTCTGGAACTTGTGCACTTCTGATCTCCCATGTTTAAGAAAGATGAATCCAGACTGAACAGATTAAGAGAAGGGCTGCTAATAAGGTCAGAAGAATGGAGAACCTACCTTACAAGAGGAGATAAAGGAGCTTGGCTTGTTTAGTCTAACCGAATGACGACTGAAGAAGATAAGATTGTTCTCTATAAATAAACAGAGAGAGAAACACTGGAAAGCAATGGGAGTTATTTAACTTAAAGACCAATTCTGGAACCAGAACGAGTGGATGTAAACTGGCCATCAACAAATTTAGGCTTCAAATAGATAATAGTTTCTAACCATTAGGGGAGTGAAGTTCTGGAGCAGCCTCTCAAAGGAAGTAGTTTGGGCAAAAAAAAAAAAAAATCTTTAGTTTCAGAGCTGAACTCAGTAAATTCATGGAGGGGATGTGTGACAGGTTGCTCACAGAATCTGGTCCCAAGTGCTGCTGTGGCCCTCTCCCAAACCTCACTCCTGAACCCTGACTTACCCCACTTTACCAGGTGACCAGTCTTGACTCAGTCCATGCCAGCATCTTGCATGTAATCAGTCCCAGGAAGTCAGTGTGTACCCACTAAGCACCTGTGGGGCAGTCCTCAAATGAGCATCCCTAGAAACCACACCAGGAACTCCTGTTCTACAGAGATGGAAACCCACCCCCCAAACTACATAGACATACATTTGTACATTTAACATGGAAATGTATTGTCCAGCCTTCTTCAATTAAACCCTGTAAGTCCACACAGTTTTAGATAAAACTAATTTATTGATCAGAATATGATTTTAAGTGAGTATGTAGCAAATCAATGCACAGTCATTTAATAAAGGAGTCAGAAGTGACCATGAGTAAATAAAAGTTATAACACACATACTGCCCTATAACACCAGTAGAAATATGCCCCTCTCCCCACTCAGGTCTGGCTGTGAGAGTTTGCAGCCATCTCTGCCTGTTTTAGGCAGGGCACAGTACTTCTCATAGATGTTTCAAGATGGAGTGTTTCTGGCAAAAAGCCAGCAGCTATTTAGAGTGTCTCTCTTTGTTTCTAAAGCTCCTTCAGCCCCCCTTCTTCCTGGGCTGCAGTGATTTCTTACCTGAGCCAGGGAAGGCAATTTACATTGCCTTTGTCATGTCACTCTGCGGCCTTTGTGCTAGAGAGGCAATACTGTGGGAGGGTCTGTGTTGTGTAATATGCTTCACATCTGTACATATACATGATGCTGCAGGGAACATGACAACATAACTATAAGTCAAACCATTTATAAGGGAACCTTGCATGGCATAATTAGCGTCAAACCATATAATTATATTGCAAAGGTGAACAGGAAAGTTATATGGGCAATAACCTAGGGATGCACAGATATGCATCTTGTGAGAGGATGCTATAATGAGATGTGACAGATCTGTGCCTGCCAGCAGCAAGCATCTCCAGTGACTGGAGATGGGACACTGGGTGAAGAGGACTTTGAGTTACTAAAGAGAATTCTTTCCCTTGTATCTTGCTGATGGGATTTGCCGACATGCTCAAGGTCTGACTGATCTCTGTGTTTGGGATCAGGAAGGAATTTTCCCCTGGCTCAGCTTGTCAGATACCCTGGGGTTTTTGCCTTTCTCTGCATCATGGGGCACTTGCTAGTTTTGAATTGGAGTAACTGGTGGATTCTCTAACGTGAAGTCTTTATATTATTGAAGACTTACATAACTTAGCCAGAGATTGTGTGTCTGTTACAGGAGTGGATGGGAAAGGTTCTGTGGCCTGTGATGTTCAGGGGTCCAAAGGTGGTTCTTTGTGGCTTTCAAGTCCTGAGTGATAAGAACTTTTTCAAGAGGAAAACCTAAGGGGGTTTTTAGTGAGTAGGGATGGGGAACTCGTCAAAGATACGCAAGGGATGGATTCGGTGGCAAATTCTATTGCCCTAGAATTATGGCCATATGGAACCTGAACTATGCAAAAACCAAAAATTTTTATATCACTTCATGTACCTTGGTGATATTTTTCTTTTGAATTTTTAATAAACAAAAATACCATGACTTCTTGTTCTACAATTAATATAAGATGTCAATGTAAAGTTAACTGTAGGTGGGTCGGGTAAGCCAAGTAGGATGATAGCGAATGAAGAGAGATAATATTGTGGTGGGGAAGTAGGTGAATCCATTACCTCTTCACTTCTAGACATCTTAATGTTTTATCTTCTTCTTTTTTTTTTTTTTTTTTTTTTTATTTTTAATGTGGAAAGAAAATTGGTTTTGGTGTAGGCTGGATTCAGTCTTAATTCACACTCTTTTGTCATCTTGTTTACCCTTTGTGAGTTCATTGGGGTGGAAAGTAAGCTAATGAACAGATTAGGAAAACTCTGTGGTTTAACAAAAACGGCTGCAAGAGGAACGAAGCTTAGTACAGTGTGAAGTGTAATCCCTAAAATCTCAGTTACCAGATAACATAGTGAATGACAAAACATTGGCCATATAAAAAAACAAACTGGCCAATCACACACACACAGTTGGCATGTTGGGCGTTTCTCCTTTATAATACTAGATAAAGAAGTTTACAGGCTCTTGCTAAACTATATTTTCCACCACTTCCCAAACTACAATAATGTTTATACGCAGGGGCATTGCTGGTGCCTGGCACACAGGGCATGTGCCCCAAGACCTGGCGCAGTCCCTGCCTCTCCTGGTCTCCAGCCAGAGATCGAGGGACTGGCCGCTTGTGGAGGCGGCAGCTGCTTCCGCCCCCATCCTAGTCTTGGCCACCCGCAGCGGAGGCTGCCGCTCTCTGCCCTGTGCCCGGCCAGGGATCTGAAGCCAGGCAGGTGGCAGCAGGTGGCTGAGGCCCGGTCGGGCCCAACCACAGAATCGAGACTGGGGGCACAGGCACAGGCCATGCCCTGCCTTCTTCCCCAGGGCAGTCACGCTCCTGATTATATGTATTGGAAAGAGACTGAAATTACTAGCGCTCTGATTCAGCTGTCCATGGGAATATGTAACAGCACATAGGAATATATTTCAAATATAACCTTAGTGATAGTGCTTTTAATAACCTATAGCCCTCTTTACTCCAATGCTATGTAAGTGATGCATTGGCTAGAATTACAAACACCATGTCCAAATAGACACTCTACTCCAAATAGAATTCTGACCCCCTAAAGGGGATGTGCCAGAGACTCTATGAAATTCGTTAGGGACTCTGCTGTTGCTATTAATTTTGCATGGATAAGCCTTAAATGACAGGGTTTTGTGCCAGATATTTTCCATCACTGTTTTCCCATCTTTCTACCAGAACAGCCCACCCAGTATTCCTCTTTTGTAAACTTAATGCTTTTGTAAGTTACTCTAATATAGTGATATGGTTCCTGACTAGTCATGCTTCACAGGTGCTTATTTGCTTTTCCTAGCTCTCCTGCCAGGAGGATTAAGAGAAATAATTATCTTGAAGCAACCCAGTCTTGCAAAGTGCAAATAAAAATGCATTTCTTAAAGTTAATGCCCTGAGGCAGGAAGCTGTTCGTACTTAGAATTTAGTGTGACTTTTGAGGGCTTGGTATTGTTCTTAGATTGGACACATTAAACTAGTAATTCTACAGGTTTTTCCACGTACCTTCCCCCCTGCCCCTGTCAGATTATCTGAGTGTGTTTTGTGCAAGTAATTCTAATGCCTTATTAAATGGTGTAGAGAAAACTAATGATCTGCCTGGTCACAGACCACATAACTAACTAGCTTAGAAAACTTGCGCATTTGATACTAAATCTGTTAGATTTGAAATCTTTTGTTTTTCTTTTAAGAAGTGTATGTTGTCCTTGAAAACTATAAGAGCTGATACTTATATTTGAGACATTTCATGGCTGTGTGGCAGACTTGCAAATTCACATCAGAAAGGATCTCAAAGACTTATGTAGTTGTTAGTCTAGACCAGTGGTTCCCAACCTTTTCTCTGCCATGGCACACTTTGATACCTTCAAATTTTTTGAGGCACACTGCCATTAAAAAAACTCATGAATATTCAAATTTACTTAAATTACTTATGAATATTCATGAACATGGCACAGTGTTTTGGAAGTGTTCCTATGTTAGGTAGTAAGGGTAGCAGAGCAGAGATGGCAAAACAGGAGGTCAGGAGTTGTGTGCAGTGGCACGAGTGAGTGTGGGCAGCAGAGCAGGGCAGGGGTGGCAAAAGAGGACAAGGGTAGCCGTGTGGGGAACAGCACAAGGGTGGTAAGAGAGGAAGGGAAAACAAGAGTGGCTTTGTGGGGGGGACACGAAGGAACCTGGGGAGTGGGAGGGTTGGGCAGGGAAGCATGGTGCAGCATCCACTTCCCCCTTCACCACAGTGGCTCCCTGCCACCCAGGGCAAATCCTCACCCCACTGCTGCTCCCTCCCATCACTGCAGGGGCCAGAATCAGGCCTCCAAACCCCAGCTACACCCCCGAACACACAGCCACCCCACCTTCCAGCTACACCCCCCCAACCAAACAGCCACCCCACAACCCCAGCTACACACCCTCTGCTACACAGCCACTCCCACCCACCTCTGCTACACACACACCTGTTCCACATAACCCTCAGCACACACACACCCCCCCCCAAGCCCTTACCTGGGCTGTTCGCAGGCTGGCTGACATAAGCTGCTCCGCCTTGCAGGGGGAGACTCACACCAGGGGCGTTGCTGGCGCTGGACACTCCGGGGCACATGCCCCGAACCCCAGCGCCAGTGCCCCGGATCTCCAGCCCAATTGGGCCACAGATCTGGGGCCCAGCTGTCAGCGGCCCTTTGCCCAGCCAGGGATGCGGGGCCCAGCTGCCCGTGGCTGTGGCTGCCCCGTCCCCAGCCGGGGATGCGGGGCCTGGCTGCCCACGGTGGTGCCTGGCCCTGTCCCTGGCCAGGGGGCGGGGCCTTGCAGGCCCGTGCCCCGGGTCCCTCCCCCAGCCAGCGACGCCCCTGATTCACACACTCCCAACCTCCTGCAGCTCTCTCCTGGCTGCGCCTAAGGTGGAGCCACTGGAACGCTGCCTTCCAGCTGCTCCTGATATTTTTAGGGGGACCCCTGGAAGTCCACATTCCAGTGCTTTCCTCTATTTTTAGGGGGGCCAGAATGCTGCCTGCCTAAAAATATGGGGCCCTGGAATTGTGTTCTGGTGCCTTCCCCCTTACTTTTAGCCCCTGTGTTTTCCCAGCCCTGCACAGCCCACGTGGCTGGGCTGAGGAGGGAGGGAACTCCAGCTCTCAGGGATGCTCACAGCACACTTTGGGTGGGAACCACTGGTCTAGACTCCAAAGCATGATCCTGCAGCTGGGATAGGAAGGATTGAAAACAAACCCCAGGGAATCTCTGAGCATAGTACTAGGGTAAGTGTGCAGAAACCCACTGTCAACAATATGTGAAATCATTCTGACTGTCCAGGAATGAGTAAATGTGTGCACTTCATCAAGTCAGCCTAAAATGTAAAATGCATTTTTCTTAATAAATCTTGTAAAAAGAATTCAAAGGGAGAAAATTCCAGTTACTTCAGGGCTGGCTCTGTTAAGGCAGATTTTCTCTTGGTTTAAATCAAGGCCCCTAATATGCATTAACACAGTCCAGAGATAGGGAACAAATTGCATGGATTGGTCTTCTGTCCTCTACCCAGACAGTGGAGGACTAGGTCGTGACAAATTAAAATCTGTTGGTTTTAGCAGAGTGAAACCGTAAATAAATTTGACCATGTTTTCAGCTTCAAAAAATAGTTTGTGACATAAGTAAGCAAAGTGATCATACAGAACTACTGACTGTGGAACAAAAACTTCCTGTCTATGACCACGTGTATGTATACTGCAAACTTTGATCAATGCAAGCTGCTTCATCATAAAGCCATAGCAATTAATATATTCGTTCTGCACATGTATAGTTGGCTCCTTATGTCAGTGCTGTACATTCTCATCAGGAGTGCTTGCAACAATGTAAAGTGCCCTGTGGATTGGTATTTGAGCATCCAGGCCGCCACCGTACAGTGCACTGTCTTTTGGGAAGCTTTGAAATGCATGGTGGAACAGACGTAAGTAGTTCAGGGATGACTTGGAGCAAGCAGTCAATTTCCCAGTAGGCAGCTGTCTCCACTTCCATAATGTCATCTATATTCCATAATTTTTGCACCTTTTTTAAAACCCAGTGAATGTGTGTGGCACTCCTTGCTATCTGTCACCTCTGACGAAAGCATGAAGCCTTCACTGCTCTGCATTATTGTTCTAAGTGTTACATCCCTTGCTTTAACAATTTTCCCATATTTGCTGAACCATAAGAAGAATGAAATCAGCTTGGAACATGATTTTTTGGATTGCTGTGAGATATAGCAGGATAAAATTCATGGTGGCTGATGGTGTTTATGGAACAGCTGAAGGTGATGGAGTGCTGCTTCTGGGCCTGAAAAACAAGCTCTGACTGGAAGGATTGTGTCATACTGGAGGCTGGGGATGACAAACAATAGCTGCAGAACTTTCAGATGTGCAAAGCCACATTCCTGGGTCTGTGTGTCCGGTTCACCCCATCTCTCCAGTACAGGGACATCAGAGTGGGAGTTTCCCTGACAGTGGAGAAGTGAGTGGCTATCAAGCTGTGGAATCTTGCAGCCGATCAGCAGGAAGTTCATTTAGGAGTTGAAGAATCCACTGTGTCGGCCATTGTCATACAAGTGTGCAGGATAATTAATCTCCTCCTCCTCTCCAGGGTTGTGACACTTGAAGATGTGCAGGCTGCAGTGGATGCATTACAGAAGTGGGGCTTCTGAACTGCAGGGGACAACAGACGGCATGCACACCTCTGTTTTCTTCTCAGATGACTTCCCAATAATGTGTACGTCAACAGAAAAGGCCACTTTTCCGTGGTTATGCAAGCGTTAGTAAATTACTAGAGATGCTTCACTGACATCAGTATGAGCTGGTCAGGGAGTGTGCATGACACTTACCTCTTCAAGAATTTAGGATTATTCAGAAAGCTACACATAGGGGCTTTCTTTCCTGATGAAATGATTACCATTGGCAGTGTTGAAATGCCAACAGTGATTCTGAAGGAGCTAGCCTTCTTCAATTCATGAATGTGTGAAATGGCCTCCTCAAAAGCACCAAGGAAATATTTACCTACCAGTTCAAAAGGTGCGGAATAAAGGCTGAATTATGTTTTTGGTAGATTGAAGAGACGCTGGTGCTCTTTACTCACAAGGTTAGATCTCAGTACAAAAAACATCCCGCCAATGGTTATAGTTGCCTGATGTGTCCTGCATAATATCTGTGAAGCAAAGGGGGGGGGGTCAGTTGCTGCCCACATGGTGGATGGGTGTGGAGCGCTCATCTGCCAAATTTAAACAGACAGACAGAAGAGCTATTAATAGAGCTCGATGTGGAGCTATATGGGTCAGGGAGGCTTTAAAAGGAGCACGTTATCAGTGAGCCACAGTAATGCACTGTGGCATATTGTGCTCAATCTGCCTCTGCTGTTTTGGAGCTTCTTAAGAATTGGGGTATTTTGGTGCACGTCTGTGAATATAACACTGTCACTGTACCTACTAGTTTTGTGGTGCTTGCTGTACCGTTATGATTATTACACAGATAGTCATGGATTCTATTAGTTGTCACTCTGTATATAACAAGTATATGGATGCTTTTAAAACTGCTAGGCACTCTCCAACATATGTTGCAAAGTAATAAAGAAGTATTATTTTATAAATAATAGAATTTTATTCAGTAATTGTGAAATAAGAGTACAGCATGATCTGAAACAGCTGTGTCCTCCTCAGGTGTCTAACCTGGGGTGCCTTTTACACGCCTTCACTGTGAGAGGTACCACTCCTGCTGTGCTCACACACAGCTTCCAGGCTGTTAGTTACTCCCACTTACAGTGTATGAATGCTATAGCTAGCCGCTTATGAATTGCAGTACAGAGTGAAACCAGCAAACTCCCAGTCCCTGGGTTAAAGTATAATTTGGCGGGCCCCAGAACTCTTCTAAATTTCTGGGCCCCCTTGATGCATCCCCCCATCAGACCCCTCTTTCCCCATGTCCCCAGCTCACCATCCCAACCCCTTCCCGCTCCCTTTCCCCAGCTGCCTGACTGTCCCCAGCCCCCTTCCTAGGCCTCCTTACCTGGTGGGGCAGGGAAGGGGCTTGAGGGGACTCATGGATGTGCTGCCAACGTGCAAGCTGCCACACTGCAGCTGCAACTGTGGCCAGCTGATGAGGGGCATTCACTGCCTGGGCCCAGTAGGCGTGGGGCCTCCCCAGGTGCCGGGAAAGGGGGGAGAGGTGGCCGGGTGTGCTCAAGTGAGCTGGCTCTGGGGGGAATGCACCCTAATGCTGTGTTCCATTGAGTTCCTCCGTTTTTAGGGGGTCCTGGAATGTGGCGTTCTGCTGCATTCCTCTATGGGGGGCCCTGGAACGCTGCTCCCTAAACATAGGGGCCCCGGAATGCTGTTTTGGGGTGTTCCGGCTTACTTTAACCCCATTCCAATCCTAGCCGTTCCCAGATAAATACATCTTGTATTGTCCAGCTCTTTTCTGGACAACATGAACTCACATAAAGGTTGTTACATTATTATTAATAGAAATTATGTGCCCAATCCTGTTATCCGAAATAGTTTTCCAAACACTTTGGTTCAAATGCACTTGTTTAGATAAAACAGTAAAACAAATTTATTAGCTATAAACAGAGAAGGTTTAAGTGAATACAAATAATGAGGCATAAAAGTCAGAATTGGTTACAAGAAAAATAAAATTCAATTAATGCCTAACTTCACAAACTAGAGTAAATTCAAAGCAGAGTCTGTTGCCACATGTTTCAGCAGTCTTACTGGCTGACCTTCTTTTAGTCAGGATCCCTCCCCTAGTTTGATGCTGTTTGCTTTGTTCTTCAAGTGTCCTGGATGCCGGAGGCAGAGAAAAAAGGAGAGACTTAGGGCATCTATCCTCCCTTGTTATAGTTCTTTCCCTTGTTCAATAAGCATCTTCAGCTGAGTTTTCAGGAGATAAAGCCTGTGTTAACAGGAACCACATGCAGTTTATTTTTTAAAATGTAGGATTTTTTTTCCCTACCAACCATTGTACTTTTCCTGCCAGTGAACAGCCTGTTAAGCACGTGCTGGGCCATTTTACCTATTTCCACCTATCTGAGGTACAGGCTTGCTTTTTGTCTTTGAGGGACTGGGTTGGTCACCCCCCAGATTTGTTTTAGGCTGTGTCTACAGTAGATAGCTTAAAGTGGCACAACTGTACTACTGTAAGATCTCTCATGTCACCACTAATGTGCTGATGGGAGACAGCTCTCCTATCAACATAATTAAACCACCTACAACAAGTGGTGGTATTACACTGGCAGGACACTGTCTGCTGCTGACATAGCATCATCCACACCATTGCTTCTGTCCATGTAACTTACATCACTCATGCAGTGGCAGGAGGTGGTTCATGTCCCTGGCTGGCATAAATTACTCTGACAAAGAACTAATGTAGACATAGTCTTATTAATACCATACGGTGTGGTCTGATAACTTTGTATACAACATTGGCAGACAAGCTTTAACAGGACAATATTGACCAGCAAGTTATCAGTTTTCAATTGATACCTCAAAGGCATACTTGTACAACTATTAACATAATAGTATGCAAGGGGTGAATACCAAGGTATAGAACATCACATTAACAAAATCAGGATGAGGAAGAATCTCTGCAATTTGAAAACAAATGCATTTAAAATCTTAAAATATTACAGAAACAGAACTTTCATTGTCCATTTTACCTAGGTATACAGAAAACATGGCTCTTACAGGTTAGTGTATATGATTGGCCTTAAAGCTCCGTGTGGTAGGTGGAGGAATATGATTCTGATGCCATGTGAAATGTTGAGGGCAGGTGTAGGGGGTTGCTAAAATAGAATTCTCCATGGACTCCAAAGGGAGATGAGCATATGATTATGGAACTTGCAGGTCCCCAAGAATCTGCAGCGTCTGGGTTTGCTGCTGCTGAAGCCCCACTATGTCCTGGTGCATCATCTCCTTTTCCTGCTAGGATTCTTGAGCCTTTCTCCTATGCACTCTTTGGGCTGTCTGCAGTGTTCATTCACCAGGCCCTTTGCTCACAATCTGATACAACATTGTCTTGGGGAAGGCATTGACATATCATCCTAAGTCCTTTTCTTTCTCCTTGTTGGGCTCAGGTGCTTCATGGGTGTGCAACAGGAACCCCTCAAGGCTGCGTTGGCAGCACCTGCAGACAGAACATGCAGAGGTACCACTGTCAGTATAATCACAACAGTAAACAAAACTTGTGATTCAGAACTCCCGTCTCTTGCTCCTCTAAAGCTTTAAACAAGACATGTTTGTTGGCACATCTGCTTTGAAATGCTGGTGTGTGACCCCTCTCACAGCCATGGCGAGTGTGGCCTTCCTAGGGTGAGGAAAATGAGCAGGGAGTTGCTTGGTTGCATGACACTGTGAGTGCAGGGCAGTGGCACTGAATACTGGCACCATTTTCTACAGATGGTAGTATTTTTAGCTGATACCTCACTCCTGGGGGAAACGAAGGTAGAGAGAGCACAGATGCTGCTGGCATCCCAAGGCCACCTGGGCCCATATGCTGCTAGCCTCTGTACTGCTGTGGTGCCTGCTAAAGTAATCACTGGTTGGCATGGGAAGGTGTCCTGCCATGGAGGAAAAAAAATAAGACTGCCCTCTCTGGAGACCTTCAGGAGAAGTTTGCAGAGAACTTAATGAACATATCATCATAAATCAGGAGGATTCAAGGAACCCCTGTGTGTACATAAATCACTGCACGTAGCTTCTATTGTCCCCTCTCCCCACTTAATTCTACAAGGGAGTTGTGACACAGTCTGAAAACAACACCCCAGAAATCCCGTATTCACTGATGTGAGTGTGCTCTGCACAAAGTATGTGGTATGGCTTTAAAAATCCTGCTCTACTGAGTGTTAAAATCTTGTTGGGTTGTATATGTGATCATAGTATGTAAAGTTGCAAGATATTATTGGCTGTGCTGTTGGAACATGGTGTGAGGTGGGAAGCACTCAGAAACCATCTTTTCAGGTAGAATGATGGAGTGGCTTCACAAGCATTACCGGGTTTCCCTCGTCCATCCGAAGAAGAATCCATTACCAAGGATTGTTGATGGTGAAGAGTTTGCAAAGGGAAGCATCTAGTCAATAAACATTCTTTGGCCAATGAGGGTGGTAGTCCCAGGTCATACACATTTGATTGTTCCAGCAAGCTGGAACAGACTATAAAAGAAGCATAGTGACATCATCACTTGGTTTCTCTCTTTCCCCTAACTCAACACCTGAAGAAGCAGATGAAAGACAGAGAAATTTGGACTGGGGGGAAAAAAGAGGGAGTCTCAGGTTGTGAAGAAAATGCAGCCTCTATACCAAGGATTTGTAGCCCCCCTGTATTATCAGCTAACAAGGGTGAGGTATTGCTGGCTTAAACGCTGTCTAGTTAGTGCAAGGGTGGCCAAAACATGGCTCATGCATTGCATGTGGCTCTCTTACAGTTAAAGTGCAACTCATGGAGTCCCCTTCTACACCCACCAGACTGGGATAAGAGGTTGGAGCTTCTGCCCTGCAGCAGGGTGGTGGGACTAGAGGATTCTGCCCAGTGGGGATTGGAGTCTCAGTGGATCAGTGAGTTTGGCCACCCCAGTCCAGCGTACAAGAGTTCGGACTGAAATTATTTCTATTTTTTTGGTAACTATTTTTGCTCTCTTAAGCCAATCACTTATCATTTAAAATCTGTTTGTCTTTGGCTAATGAACTTGTTTAATGTTTTATCTTAACCAGTGTGGTTTTGATTCATGTGTTTAGGGAATCTCAGCTCAGATTAATGGGGTCTGGTGCATATTCTCCCTACATCAAGGAAGAGGGCAGATTTATTAATGAGCTTGTACTGAACATACCTCTGTCCAGTGCTAGACAATGTATTTTTATGGTACACACCTGTAGTGAACAACTTGGGAACTATGGAGGTGGGTAACTGGCCGATGCCTTGCTCCATGATGAGTTCATGAGTGGCTCAGACAGAGCATTCATGTAACTTAGTGGTATGTGGTACCACCTGCTGCCATGTTGGGTGATAACAGGATCCAGAGAGGATGGCTGTTTGAATACCCTCAGCAGAAGCATGGTTGGAGACCATTCCAGGCTGCAAGGGTAAGGAAGCTCAGCCATACCCCCCACGTTCAAGCTGCATTAGGGAGTAGCCCATGACAAGAATGAGCAGATAACTGCATTGCCTCTCATCTTCTAGCACCAATTTAATACAAGATCAATAGCTGTGGCCTGTTAAGTTGGGGTTGCCATCTCTTGTCAACGGAGGTGGCAGACATAATGGCCCCCCCGACCCCCCAACATAGCCCTCTAGACTATGGAGCTCACAGGGAGGAGTGTTAAGTATCTATCTCCCCTGATGGGTCTCACCTCCGGGCTATCCAGCTCAAGGGGAAGAGTGTTAAGGATCGCTTCCCTGATGGGCCTCAGTCTCCTGTGTGAGTTTCTTCCTCCCTAGCTTTGTGTCAACAAGGAGGGGGGTGAGTTCCTATTCCCCCCTGAACAGTTTCTCGGCACCCCCGTCACCACGAAGGAGGGGTTATTGTCTGGGGTCCCAGTTTTATCATTGGTCCTGACCAGGATCCCACTCCTAATTGGCTATTTTTACTCTGGCTGTGTGAAATTCTATTTAAACCCCCTGTTTCAGCTAGCTTGGTGTTCTCCCACCCTCGGATGCTAAAGGGCACGTCGTGACCTGGTCGGATTGGCCCCCGACTGAGACAGTGAGCACCCACCCACGAGACCTTCCTTTTTGGGGTGTACACGGATTGCCGGCCGAACGATTAAGTGCTGAGATGCTGCAGCTGGTCTGCCTCCTCGCTTTGGGTTCTACTGCGGTCCTGGGACAGGTATTATAAATCGATATAGGCCTCCTACCTTCTCTTAATCATTCTACTTGGTACCATTTATATATAGTCTGATTGTAGCTTCTACACCTGAGTTTTGCATAGTTTGTGTAGTTGTTATTATTTTCCTCTGTATCCTGCATAATCTTTTTATGGTATAGTTGTTTAAGGTCTAGCATAGTTTTGTGTTGTTACTTTGCCAGGTGTTTTGTTAGTCATTTGTATTTTGCATCCTTCTTACTGTATAATTGTTCATTACTCTGCTTCTGCTCTAAACTGCTGGCCCCAAACTTCCCCAGTGTACACGGGGGGAGTGGGGGGGGGGGTTATTTTTCTCTCACCTGATTTTTTTTTTTCATTCTGCCGCCCACCCTTCTTGGCTAGCAAGGAGGAATGGCTTCCAGCCATTGGTAAATACATGTCGGGTGGGCTGGTCAGTGCCTATACCGATGTTGAGGCAGTAAAAGGCCAGAAAAGTCCTTGACTTATTATGGCCACCCTCTTGTAGGTCATTAATCCATACTGTTATTTAACTATAAGTACTTTTGTGAGTTGTAAGTGTTTTGCATAGACTCTCATACTTTATCCTGTTGTTTGGCTGGAGGTGTTTTACAGGTGCTTTATATAGACTTTCCTGCTCCACACTGTTACTTGGTTATAAGTGCTTTGCATAGATTTTTAGCTTTATATTGTCATTTAGTTATAAGGGTTTATTCAGATTTTGCTTTATACTGTTAGTTGGTTATAAGTATCCTGTCTAGGTTTTGCTTCATATTGTTAGTTGATTACAAGTGGTTTTGCATAGATCTCCTTGTTTTACACTGTTAAGGGGTTGAAGGTGTTTAAGGTGTCACTGTAAAAGTAGTTTTTTTGTTTAATTGAACTGGTGTCCGTCTCATTGGTGGGTGTCGCCGGTCCATCCCAGTCACATCGCGAACCCGGGGTTCAACATCTCTGTGATGGGAAATAAATTTACATGCTTATCTGAGGTTTCTTCCGCTACCCTGGGCTTGCCTGTGTTTAGCTGACTAGACTGCAATGGCATCTCAAGCATGTCCTGGCTCACGGTATAGCTGGGCAACCCAGTTGCATGTCCCCCATCTTCCTCCTTATTCTCCTTGTTCACACCAGGAGCCTGTGACTTAGGCTTCTTGTGGGTATGCAAGGTAGTCTGCGGGTTGGTAGTGGAGTCTTCACAAAGTATGACATACAGCTCTTTGTAAAAGCATCAGGTCTACAGCTCAGGCCCTGACTGGCTTTTGGTTTTCTGATGTGCCTGATCCAATACCTTTGCTTTCGCATTGTTCTGTCGTATCCTTTCTCCTGCAGTCTCCCATTCAAACTGCTTGTAGGTGTCCACATTTCTGTGGCTGATCAGTGACTGTTTACACAGCCTCTTCTCTCCACAGGCCCAGGATAGCTAATATCTCTTGTCTGCCCCAAACAAGAGTGCCTCTGGAACATGTAGCTGGCATGATCAGCTGCGAGACTGCACACAACAGAGAACTTCTCTGAGAGAAGAACTTCTAGGTGCGCCTGTCAAGCTGGGCAGTCAGGGAAAAGGACAGGGGAGCGCCTTCTGATCTCGGTCTCTTGGGCAGTGGACTTCACAATTGTTACAGGAGCTGTTTGTGTCAGGCATTGTGGGGCAGCTGCTAGAGGACTGTTAGAGTTGACATAAGTAACGCAGTGTCTACCCCGAGGACAGTGGCACAAGTACATTCACCATGGCTCAGTGCTGGTCAGGGGGATGGTGTTCCTGCTTTGCCGCAATGATGTAGTTACAACAGTGGGAAACATACAGCTGTGTCTATGCAAAGCTGCTTACATTGACCCAACTTTGTAGTGTAGACCAGACCTAGGTAAACTAAGGAAATTTTAAAATAAATTGCCAAAATGTGAAAGTAATAGTAATGCTGTAGACTGTCCATCTGTTTTCTTTCCAAACAAAAAATATCTATTGGATCATAGGTCAGACTTGACTAGCCAGAATCTCTAGATGTTGAACTATCTATGTCAGATAACTTCCGGATAGATTGTAGAGCTATCAAGCTATCGTTTCCACTAAATCTTGCAATTTATATGATGGTTTAATTCTCCAGGTATTTGATGCGGGTGAGTTTTTTGGAATAATGCAAGTAGAGGAGGTGGAGGAGGAAGAAGAAGGGGAGAGTAATGAAGAAATTGAAGAGGAATTGAGAAGGAAACCAAATCCTGGAAACGAACTCTGCTACAAAGTTATCGTAACAAATGAGAATGGGCTTCAAGCAGCAAATCCCAATAGGTAGGTTCTAGTTTTAGAATTTATGCAAAATCTCATTTATATAGCCTTGAATCCTGAAGTGTGTCACCTTGTTCTGAAATTACTTGGTTTAACTGTCTTTCCATAATTGTTCTTTACTGAAAAAAATTGTCTGTCTCAGAAAGATGAAGTCACCATGTTTTCTGAGGCTTAGCTCACAAATGGTATTTCATGTGATCTTAGGCACACCTGTATTCGTATCCCTCACACCACTTCAGTAATAATCAGGTAACATATGCCTTGTGAGTTATCACTTTAAAACTAACAACATGCTGATCAGTAATATCACTGTGAGGTGTATATAACAATGCTGTGTGTGAAATCACGAGTATAGTCAGTGATGAAATCTGTGACCAAAAGGTGTTTAAATCAGGGATACCAGGAGGAGTTGGTAAATAAAAGGGAAGAGGCTGACACTTCACACCAGGGGATGACCAAATTAAGCATGGTATCATTTGTATCCAAGACTGCAGGAAGAAATAATTTGCTTTGTACAAACTACCAGCCACGGGTAGGGGAGGAGACAGCATGAAGTCTACACCAGATGGCATGGTGCCCACACCCTGCAGAGACAAGCAGCTTCACTTTGGGATGCATTTCAGAAGAATACATTTCAAAGGATTACTGGGCTGTTTTGAGAAGGAGAACAAATTCTTCAGTTATTTGTCAGCTGCAGAAAGCCAGCACCTTGGACCGTGTTAGGCTCCTAGTTAAGAGCTAGACCAGGGGTGGCCAAACTTATGGAACTCAAGAGCCACACAAGCTGATTATTAAACCTTTGAAAGCCTCACTGAGACAGAGCCATACCTTTACCTACTCCAAAATTACTAAAATTCATTGCACACCTTAATTTTATTGTAAAAAAGGGCAAATATTGGTCCTAGTAATGTCAGATTCTAATAATTATTTAAGGTTATCATGAAAACTAGGCCTATAAAAACTTACTTTACTAACTTAGGCATTATAATGGAAGAAAACAATGGACATAGATAATGGATCTACAGCAAATTAGTACATGCGACAGGGTTCAGGGCTCACATAGAAAAATTTCCAGCACATGCACAAAAACATCGTATGTGTTTTATTGAAACAATTTCATTTCTATGCCTTTGATACACTGTACTGCAGGTGATGCTATTAACAGCACTGATGTATTTGAGCTGTAAATAGCAGTATTTTCTTCTTTCTGCTGAAAACTTAATTGAAACCTACTGAAATGAATAGTTCGTTTCCACTAGTGCTCAAACCATGATATTTATTTCAATTTTTCCCTATAGCTAGAGGAATAAAAGTATACTAGAAAATACAAGGGCATATGAGAATAGTGGGTTGCAGCGTAGTAGGTCAGGCATTCATGTGGACCTCTGTTTATCAGAGAAATTGCTTTGAGGACCACCTCTCCTACCCTTGCTGACTAGAGACTACTACTTCTCCCACTGTGATTTCCGAATTTCCCTATATCAACTACATAATACAACTGTGATTTTCTGAAAAGCTTAGGAATTACAAAGGAGTAGCTGTATTAGCCTAGTTCAGCAAAAGAAACAAGGAGTCCTGTGGCACTTAGACTGTCAGATTTATTTAACACATGAGCTTTTGTGGGAGAAAATCCCAGTTTGTCAGATTTTCTCCCACGAAAGCTCATGTGATAAATAAATCTGCTAGTCTTTTTAAATGCCACAGGACTCCTTGCTTCCTTTCCTGATTTAGGGAAATTCTTGTGTGATCTTGGTCAGTGATCTCAGGAAAGGCACAGGGCTCTCTATCATCAGTGGCTTATTTAATTATCAATACTGTGCTGAGAAGATTTACTTTTTATTAGTTGGTAAAGAGAGGCTGCTGTCTAGAAAGAAAAGTTAGTTAACTTTAGTTACACTGCTGCAGATTAGATTTAAAAACAAAACAGCACGCAACCAGTGGAAAATGCTGATGTAATGGAATGAGTATGATTATGGCCTTAAGGGGCAGATGCTTGGATCTTGTAAATCAGTATATAACAGTTTATGCTACCTGAACATTTACTCCCTAAGTTTGTAAGAGTCTGAACTGTGTACAAGATTTTATTCTGTATTTCACTGGGAAAAGCAGTTTTAATAGACTTTTCTGCTTCCCTGATCCCTCATCCTGCACATCCCCTGGCTTCTGCTTCTCTGCTCCAGCTGCCCCTGAGCCCTTCTCCCTGATGCTCTCTGTCACTCTCTCTCGCACACACAAATGTACCCCTTCCCCAGCACCTGCCTCTCTGCTTGAGCTGGACCCTGAGCTCCTCTCCCTCCTGCAAACATACCCCTCCTCCTCTCTGCTCCATGGATTCTGAGCTCTTCTCCCTCCTGCAAACACCCCCACACACACACTTTCCCCTCTCTGCTCCTGTCAGACCCTGAGCCCTTCTCCATCCTGCAAACACACCCCACCTCTGCTTCCTGAGCATGTCTATGGCTTCTGCCTCTGCTCCGGCCCAACCCCATCCCCGATCCCTTCTCTATCTTCCTCCCTCTAACAGCACCCCAGCCCCCACTGCATGCTCCCCCAATGCAGTCCCCTTAAGCCCTTACCTGACCAGCGAGCCAATGCTATATTTACCGGACCCTCTGCTGCTCTGCCCTGAGCATTCATCTGAAGAATGCTCAGGGGGGCAGAGATTTAAACTGTCCCCCCAGCTGGGCACCCAGAAGAATGTGTCTGGGGCCAGGTAGAGCCTGCAGCGGCGAGCCGCACTTTTCCCACTGAAGAGCCGCAGTTTGGCCACGCCTGAGCTAGACAGATAATGCTAGAAAAGGAAGATGGTGAGAAAACTATTTGGAACAAAGACTCAGTAATTTAGGTCGTAGCCATTAGAGAACATATTCTTATTTGTTTATGGTCCTTCCTGTCTCTAGTTCTTACACTTGGAGTCACAAAACCTATGACTTTGTTTAATAAGCTTGTTTTACTTTTAATATAAACCGATTCAGTGCTGTGATTGAAATAAGCATTTGTCAAACTCCACTGAAGTTAATGAGGGGCACTGTATTGACTCTTTAAATTATATGGGGAGATAATGCATTCTGTGAATGTACAGTAATAGGCTATGCATTGCAGAGACATTTCTAAGGCGTTCAGAGGCTGGAATTGACTGACTTACCTGCTAGCAGAGGTTAGGACTCATAGAGGAAGACAGACTGGTGTGCCAGGGGGGTGACATACAGGCTAATTGCCAGCAAAGCTTGCTCTTGCTAAGGCAGGCAGATTACACTGTAGTTCACACCCCTGAGTATACCCAGCAGAGTGTTTACAGGTGCAAGTGTCACTTTTGTCTCTCTTTGGAATGTGGGAAGACATGATCAGAAATCAGCATTTGCAGGCTGGGGAGCAGAGACTGCTGGAGAGCTGGTTGATGGTTTCCATTTAATTCCTAATAGTAAATGTTTGTCCATGATTAATTACAGTGGCTTTATCACTAGTCTTATCAGAGAGCTCCAGAGATGACTAAGCCTAGAAACTGAGCTACACAGTTATCCTTGATAGTCTGAACAGAGGAACATTGGTGTGGCAGTGTGTTCTGGGAGGACAGGCCAGAGGAGGGAGGAAATGGAAAGTTATTTAGCAAAAGCCAGGATCACTTTAATCACAGATGTGCTTGTGGCCTGCTGTTCCATGACGTTGTAAAGAAATTTCTGTGCTCTCTACACAAACTCCATTCATGGACTTAACTGGAGAAAAGTTTGTTAGAAATTCAGGAATATTGCTATGCTGCTTTCTAAGACATCACTGGAGTCTGGGTTACCTATTTTTTATACTATATGAGTTTTAAAAAAAAATCAACAGAAGACATTGCCAGTTTCACCTATTGGTCTTGAATTAGAAATTTTAGCTGACAGGTCATTTTTTTTCCTGTTAACATTGCTGTATATTGTAACACTTCTATCACTTTTTTCAAAAAATCAGACAGTATTACCAAGTGTCTAATTATATGACACTATTTAATTAAATCCCTGAAAATGAAATCATAGAGTGGGGATGGAATCTCACCCCACTTAACTGTTTCCAAACCCAAAACTATTTAGCTCAAGTCCCCAATTAGGGATTTAAAAATGTGTTTAATTTAAAAAATAGATCATTTACAAGGTAAAACACTGGGGGGTGGAGGGAAAGCATGCTGGGCAGTTGTTATTGGTGGGGAGCTGAGCCAACCCCAGCTACACCTTCCCAGCTGCTTGCTGAACCCAGCTGTGGTTAGCCCATCTTCTCCCCCAAACCCAGTGCCCCCCACACACACTGGGCTCAGCACTTCCCTGCCAATGAGAGCTGCCCAGCTGCTCTAGCTGATGTGTAGCCAGCTCAGCTGTGTTCCCATCCCCCTCCCCCCCCCCATTACCATTTAAATGGCTAACCTGTTACATTCCTATCCCTAGTTTTCTAAAAAGTGGGGAAAAGTGAGTAAGGAAATTGATCTGCTAAAATTAGTTTCAACAGAGACTTTTTCAAACAGATAGATCTGTAGTAAAGTAAATCCCTCACCCATGTAAATCTACCCATACACCTAAATCCTGATCTTCAGATCTCCATCTCTTATAACCTGGTGCTTCTCTTGAGCATAAAACTACCAACCTGAGATGTGCATGAATGGATTAGGACCAGAACATCTTCATGCTTGCGACCTACCCAGAGCTTGAACTAGATTTCCAGGGATGGAATGTCAGTATATCACCTCATACCTCTCTCTTTTAATGTAAATACTAGAGCTTTTTGTTCTTCATGACGTATGAGATATAGTAGCCATGAATGTGTGTCGTCTATGAGAGAAAATAGTTTTTGTTTGGTGGTTTGATTTGGTTTGGTTTATTTTTCCTCTAGAGTTTGTTTACTTAGTAGAATTCTGAAAGAAAGCAGATCCATGTGAGAGAGCGATAATCCAGATAGGGAAATAGTTTCAATTTAAAACAAATTATTCTACTAAACCTTTTCCTGTGAATGTTCTGCGGTCCAAAAGAAAAAGGTCAGATGAAGGGACAGCATTTCTGGGGGTTAGAGCAAGACTTTGAAAGCCATCAATGAGATGTGGACTCCTAATTCACTTTAACGCTAATAGGAATTTGATGTTCTTCTTTGAGCAGTGTCCATGCCTGCTCCACTTCAGGTGTGTGGGCACACCCGCACCTGGATTGGAGATTTTTCAACAGTGTCCCTGTTGGGGGGAGGGGAAGCGCATGCCAGGCTGGAGTGCAATTTTTCATGCTGAATGTGAGGCGCGCGCATCCCCCCGCACCCTCCCTCAATTCTACTTTTACCGCTCCGACCGTAAGACAGAGAATCAGCAGCTCCCAACCATCTCCTTAGAACTCAACCTATTACTCATTACAACTCCTAACAGCTCTGAACGACTTACAAACAAGACACTTAACTACTTTAAAACAACAAACGAAACCCGATGCCAAGCCCCTCAGGCTTCAAGAGATGTGCTGCCTGCCATGAGGCTATGCCAGCATCGGACGGCCACAACAACAGCATCAAGTGCCTGGGAGAGGCGCACATAACAACTAAATGCTTGCACTGCAGAAACCTCACCTCCCAAGCAAGAAAGGAGAGGGAGAGGAAGTTAAAACTTTTATTGATGGAGGGATCTCTAAGCCCAGAGTCTGACCCTGGTCCATCTCCCCAGCCAGAGCAAGCAGTGCACAAGAGGCGCGCCTCTGAGCCCTCTCCAGCACAGTCAAAGAGACCAACGGGTTCAGTCGAGAAAACTGATACCCTTGAGTCAAAAGCACCCTCGGGGCTACATACCGTCAAACGTGCCAGTTGCCCAAAAAGCACCTCTTGAGCGTGGGCACACAAATAAATTGGCGGACTGTGCAACGGTGCCATTAATTGACCCCAGCACTGCATCGGCTCCGCTAACAGCTGCTTCTGTGCTGCTAACGCTTGCCATGGTACCAGCCCCAAGCAGCCTCCATGCCACGGCACCACTACCCGCGCCGCCATCAGCACCCACATTCTTTCGCCCAGCACCGGTTCCCATGCTGCAGACTCAGCTGCTTGCTTATTCTTCAAATGACACTTCAGTGCCATTCCAAAATTCCTCTAATACAACAGTCCAGAGCAAAGCTGCAAAAAAGCATGAAAGAAAGTCCTGTCATTCCAGCATTAGGGAGGATTTTACAAGGGATTCATTCCCAATTTCTCTCCTTTTCGTGACTGATTAGTCTCCTGAATGTTTTTCACCCATCTCTTTTTCGTCTAATCACAGTTCCAGGTCAGGCAGCAGTGAAGCTCCCTCTGCTGGCAAAATGCCGCCATTACAACAGCCTGTGACTGCTCCTGCAATGCCTAATATAACATACACATGGCCACGTCCTCAGTGGCCTATGAATGCTCCACTCAATATAACCTACATGGCTTGGCCGTACTGGCCACAGCTGCCAATGGCACTGGCCATCCTGTCCACATCACAAGTGTCAATGCTTGCTCAACAACCTGTAGCATTCCTCACTCAACAGTCTCAAACCTACCAGCAATAATCAACCTGCTGCTACCACCTCCCAGCAACATGGTAGTCCTAAGAGTCCAACCCAACACTCTAAATCGGACTATATCAGGCAGTTTTAGGAGCTTTTTAAACAAGTGACCGATAACATGAATATGCCCACAGGATACATCTACTACTCAACACAAACTATATAGAATACTACAGTTGGCTGTATCTACTAAGATAGCACTTCCCATGGATGACAGCATCATGGAACCTGCGGAGGCCACCGGTTTCCTCTGCCCCAACTAATAAAAAAGCAGAAAAGAAGTATTTTATCACCCCCAAAGGCAACAAGTTCTTGTTCACACATCCCCAGCCTAACTCACTCGTCATCGAGGCAGCAAACCAAAGAGCCAAACAGTACCATACTAAGTCCAGTCCAGCAGACAAGGATGACAAAAAGCTAAATACCCTTGGCAGAAAGGTCTACACGTTGGCTACCTTTGAGTTACGAGTTGCCAATTACACTGCTGTTTTATCCAACTATAATCATGACATACATACAAAAATGATGGATTTTATAGACTTTATGCCAGACAATAAAAAGAACAATTTCAAGACTCTTATCAATGAAGGGCAACTAGTGGTGCACACAGCATTGCAAGCTTCTCCGGACATGGCTGACGCAGCAGCGAGAACAATAAGCACAGCGGTGGTCATGCGCAGATCATCCTGGCCCCGTGCTGCCAGTTTACCTAAACAGATGCAAAATACTATTGAGGACTTGCCATTTGATAAAGAGAAATTATTTTTGGACAAAACCAACGAAGTAATGCATACCTTAAAGGACTCCCGAGCTACTTTGCGTACACTCGGTGTATATATACCCCTGCACCAAGGAAGACCCATCATAGATATCAATCTTACAACTACAGGTATCCCCAAAACTACCAGACCAGGAGACTTGACAACACAAGGATGAGGCCTAGACAACAAAATAGGAGGAGACAAGACTAACCAGACAACTTCCATTGCACACTCAAACGCCTCCAAACAACAGTTTTGATGGTTTGATCGAGGGTCCGTTCGACCACCCCAGCCTCATATCAGGAGTAACTTCGCAGAAGCCTCTATTTTTCCACCATTGATTGCTGCCATTCCTCCAACAATGGCAAAACATCACAGTGGACAAGTGGCTCATAGAGATAATTACCAAGGGCTATTCCATCCCCTTTACGTCGAAACCCTCATTCCACCACCCTTCCCCATCCCTTTTCAGGGACCCCAGTCACGTACATATCTTACAGCAAGAGAGAGACAATCTCATACGGCTAGGCGCAATAGAGGAGGTCCCAGTCCAATTCAAAAGGAAGGGATTCTACTCACACTGCTTCATAACAGAGGAACGCTCAGGGGGATGGAGACCCATCCTAGACCTATGCGAGCTGAACGAATTCGTACAGACTCAGAGATTCAAAATGGTTTCTCTTGGATGATAATTCCTTCTCTGGAACAAGGAGACTGATTGATTGACGTCCCTCGATCTTAAAGATGTATACTTCCATGTACCCATACACCCAGCGCACAGAAAATTCCTCTGGTTTCAGCTCCAAAACAAACAATACCAATACACTGTACTTCCATTTGGACTTTGTATGGCACCAAGAGTTTTCTCAAAACTCATGGCTGTTGTCATAGCTTTCGTACACAGACAAAACATCATAATCTTTCCCTAGTTAGATGACTTCCTGATAATGGGCAAATCATATCAGGAAGTGTTACTAGTAACCAGGATAACAGAAAACACGTTCCTGTCACTTGGCCTAGCAATAAACTATGAAGAGTCCATTACAACCCCGACACAGGAAATCCAATATATCGGAGCCCACATCGACACGGTCTCAGCAAGGACATACCTGCCTCAACAGAGATATCTCACAATAAAGCACCTCGCACTTAAGCTCCAGACTTTATTAATAGTATCATCACATACCTGTGTGCAGATGCTTGGCCATATGGCTGCCACAACTTACCTGGTACACTATGCAAAGCTCCAAAGGAGGCCATTCCAGCTCTGGTTCATCAACCAACGATATCATCGCACTGACGCTCGCAAATCCACATTATCAATCCCATGGGCGGTCAAGGATTCACTGACCTGGTGGACAGTACATATGAACCTATGTCAAAGAGTGCTATTCACTACTCAGAAACTGTCAGTCTGTCACCACCAGCGCTTCCTTTATGGGATGGGGCGCACATTTCCTGCAACAAACTGCCCAAGGGCATTGGACTACGCAAGAAAAGTCACTACATATCAACCTGCTAGAGCTCAGAGCAGTACAATATGCATGTCAACAATTCCTCCCCAGCATATCAGGCAAAATGATAAAGATTCACACGGACAACACCGCCTGCATGCATTATATCAATCACCAAGGCAGCATGCATTCCCCATCCCTCTATGTCAAAGCGATGAGGCTCTGTGAATGGTGTGTAGTACACTACATCCACGTATCAGCAATGTATCTGCCAGGCAGTCAAAACACCATAGCAGATGCCCTGAGCAGGTCATTCTCACATGCCCATGAATGGGAGATATGCAACAACATTCTCACAAATATATTCAAACTCTGGGGCATGCCCAGCATGGACCTTTTTGCAACACCAGACAACAAGAAATGCCAAAAATTCTGTTCCAGAGCAGGGATAGGATAGGACTCTCAGGGCGCTGCATTCTTGCTCGACCGGAGCCAGTCACTCCTCTATGCATTCCCACCGATACCCTTGATATCCAGGGTAATATGGAAGATCCGACAAGACAGGACCAGAGCGTTACTGATAGCCTCAGCATGGCCCCACCAAATGTGGTATACTTACCTCCTCAGAATGTCCACAAAATCACCAATCACCCTCCCCAACGATCCCACCCTCCTGTCACAAAACCGGAAAGATGACACATACTTACCTGCAGAGACTTCACCTGACAGCATGGCACCTCGATGGTTCGATGATTTAGAGACCCAATGTTCTGACAAAGTTAAAAACATCTTCTTAAATAGCAGGAAACCTGCAACTAGATATACTTACCTACAAAAGTGGCGCCGTTTTTCCTTCTGGTGCTCCCGTAAATCCATCAGTCCGACTCATGCTGCTCTCCCAGATATACTTGAATACCTTACCAACCTGAAAGAAACGAACATTTCCATTAATACTATTAAAGTTCACCTTGTAGCCATCTCCACATTCCATACTACGACATCTGACTTCTCTATATTCTCACACCCAACAACAAAGAGATTCGTGGCAGGACTAAATAATTTGTACCTGCAAACTCAACCACTCGCACACCACGGACAAGTCCCATGGATATTCCAGGTATTAATGGAACCCCCATTTGAACACTTAGCAACAGCCTCTCTCCTCTTTATATCTATGAAGGTTGCATTTCTAGTAGCAATAACTTCATTCAGGCGTGTGGGGGAACTGGCAGCCCTGATGGCACATCCCTCATACCCACTTTTCTACAAAGACAAAGTATCCCTCTGTCCACATCCTAGGTTTCTCCCAAAAATCACATCCTCATTCCACCTTAACCAGACAATACGTCTTGCCACATTTTACCCGAAACCACACAACACGCACCAGCAGGCTGCCCTCCGTATCCTCGACGTCAGGTGTGCCCTCGCCTTTTACCTGCAAAGAACAAAAGACTTCAGGAAAAAAAACCCAGACTCTTTGTTTCTACCACTGAGTGCTCTAAAGGCAGTCCAGTATCAAAACAGAGACTATCGAACTGGCTTTCCTCATGCATATGAACAGCCTATATGCTGTCAGGAACTGAACCACCTGACATCATTTGAGCACACTTTACCAGGTCACTAGCCACATTCACAGCGTTTCTCAATAATGTTCCACTAACAGAAGTTTGCCAAGCCACCAGTTGGTCCTCGGCGGATACTTTCGTAAAGCATTACGCTATAGAGCAAATGTCCAAAATAGATACTGCTGTTGGCTGAGTGGTACTCGGAACATCACACACTGACCACTCCAAAGTTGTAACCTCCTCGGTGGGACACTGCTAAATACTCACCTGAAGTGGAGCAGTCAGGGATGCTGCTCAAAGAAGAAATGGAGGTTACTCACCTTGGTGCAGTAGCTGGAGTTCTTTGAGATGTGTGTTCTGGACATGCTCCACTACCCTCCCACCTTTCCTCTACTTCAGAGTGTACTTTACACACCTGGGTCTCCGCTGTAGACAGGGAACGGGGGTGGGGATGCACACGCGTCACATTCGGCACGAAAATTGCACTCCAGCCTGGCACATGCTTCCCCTCTCCCCAACAGGGACACTGCTGAAAAATCTCCGATCCATGTGCAGGGTATGCCCACACACTGGAAGTGGAGCAGTCGGGGACATGCATCTCGAAGAACTCTGGCTACTGCACCAAGGTGAGTAACCTTCATTTCTTGGCCCCTGTGCAGATTGTAAAGGCATAGATTGAGATTTTCTGGTAAGTGGGGTTAAGTTGTGGTGCTCCCACATTTCTCTGTTGGATCTGAAGTGATTTGGGCAACATGATCTTACCCAGTAGTTTACTGATCAAAACAAATAAGTTTTGATATTGTGTTCCAATAACATGCATAAGCTTTGCAGAATTCAATGTTTTAAAATAACTTTGAAGAATAGTAGAAATGATTATTGTTAGCAGTTTTTTCTATTTTTAGCTTAGTAAAATTTTCACAGTTCTCAAAAGTGTGTTTCAGACAATCTCTGTTAACAGTAGATGCTGAGTCTCAAAAATAAAGCTTTATAGCAGTTCAGATTGTCAAATCACAGCAACATTTTCAGCAGCATTTTCTTACTTGGCTTGTCTGTACATTTCAATTACTATTGATGGAAATTTTTGCAGTTTGTCTGTATACAGTGAAATTGACACTTGTTATCCTGTCAGGCCTCAATATGTAGCACTTTTTCATTCTTTGAATGTGAATTACTCTTCCCAAACTCACTGAACAGTAAGCACTGCAAGTTCCATTTTACAGAGGCAGGGGGCATTTTAGTGTATCAAAGGCCTCAGAGGCAAGACAGGATTGTAAATTAGGTGTTTGTCTTTCTGTGCTTAAATTTTCAGTCATACCTTTTATGGATATTGTAGCTACTTTGCAGTACACTTTATATAATTGAGGTACTTCTGGAAAACTAATCTTACTTCTAGTGGTACCAAAAAAAAACCCCTGTTTTAGTGAAGAAATAACTAGGCTGTTGATCCCTCTGCTAAAAGCACATCCTTTCTCAACAAATGCATCTGGCTTTGTCTGTCTCCTTAGCATTTTCCTTATTGACCACGCCTGGACATACCGTGTTGAACATGCACACCAGCAGCTGTTGCAAGTTCCTGGTCTGCTTCAAAGAATGGCAAACCTCATGGGAATAGACTTTCATGGAGAGGTCCCGGATGAGGGAGTTATTGAGCAGGTGTTGCAAGAAATGTGGAAATACAACCAGACCTACCAGCTGTCTCAAGGGGTAACTGACTCCTTTAATTAAGAATATTGAACTCATCTGCTGGATTCTGAATTTAGCCATACCAGTACCTCAATAACTAATACAGATGTCTCTTTTCAATATAAAAACACTCCTTTTGGGCCCATTTAAGAGTGGACTGTTGCTCAAAATAAGGAGAGCAAGTGCCTTGCAATTCTAAAAATAATGACGAGCCACCAGTGTCTTAACAAACCCATAAAAATTTCCCTCTTTATGACAAGTTTCATGTAACAAGAAAGCCCATGCAGCAATGAGGTGTTCAAGAATGAGGAATTTATTCTTAAACATTTCCTTTAGTTTACAAGCAAATAAATTCTCTCTTTATAATACAATAAGGCAACATATAGCTAAGCAAGCAAATTTTCACTGACGTCCTTATCATAGCAGTCCACATGCATAAGATTTTTTGTAAACTACAGAAAGCATAGGTGTTCTGATAGATACCGTGGTAAAATATTCTGGCAAAGCGGTGAAAGGGGATGTTAGGAGAACTCATTTCTTAAATGTTGAGGTGGTTATTGTTGTTTTTTTTTAAACATGGTTTTCAGGGAGCCAGAGTGGCCTAGAGGGTAGAGCAGTGCACTGGAACTCAGAAAATCTGGATTTTAGTCTTGGTTGGCCCACAGGGTGACCTTGAACAAATCATTTGACCACCGTGCCTCTGTTTCCCCATCTGTAAAATGGGTATCATGATACTGACCTCCTTTATAAAGCACTTTGAAATCTACTGATGAAAGGCACTAAATAAAAGCTTGGTGGTATTATTACTGTTCTACACTTTCTGCTAATCCAAATTCTCAACTTTTCTACTGTTTGTTCTTCTGTCACTGGAAAATCATAAACCTTAGTTACTTAAAATAGAACATAGTAATATAGCTTTATCATGGGCACCTAACCCATTCAGTCTTGCAGATTTGTTTTAATAGTATGATTTTGTCTTTTCTCCGTTCCCACCTACAGACTGCAGAGGAAAAGGTTCCTGTCTGGTATATCATGGATGAATTTGGATCCCGAATTCAGCATTCAAATGAGTCTACCTTTGCAACAGCACCTCTGTTTTATATTCCTCAGCAAATTGCCTACACTGTTCTCTGGCCTTTAAGGGACCTTGAAACTGGTGGTAAGTTCATCTGTATGTCAAGTATATTATCTCTTTTTGTCCAAAATATGGATCTCAATTGAATTCATATACCAAAAAAAAAATTCTAACATCACAATTCTGGTATGAACTCAAATAAAAACCAGCTCCAAACATTGTGAGTGTCTTTAAAACAGTAATAACTCTATCTCTTTAACAGCAAAATATACTGTAGATATAACTGTTTATTCGCATTGTGACTTGTATTAAAGAGGATGTGGTATCCCTCATCTATCCAGAAATGTTGTAGGAACAAAGAATTAGTTTCTGTTTGCTGGCCAATGCAGCCACTTTGCTAGACAGCAGTGTAAAAATAATTTACACAAACTACTTTTCAGAAACAATATTTAAGCTGCAAAGTAAGGAAATGCCCATGCAACTTTAATTTGGCACCCTTGTGCATCAGTCCAGTGCATTAAATAAAGCAGGGATTATGGAAGGAGGAAAATTAAGATGTGAATGTACAGCGAATGGCCGGCTTAGGAGGAGCAGCTTAACCTCTGGGTACTTGACATTGCAACCTAAGGAACATTTTTAATTACGTATTTAAAATGGCATTATTATTATTTTAACCATTTGAATGATCTTATAATTTATGGTTGAATTATGTCATTTGCATGAATGTGGCCTGGGCAGGATTGTTGATGGAAAACGACAAGCAACCAGACAATTACATTTATATCCCCCTACAGAGGAAGTGACTCGTGACTATGCCTATGGGGAAACAGATCGCTTAATCAGGAAGTGTATGTTGTTGCCTTGGATGCCTGCTGAGGTAGTGGATGTTAACTATTCTACTCCAGAGCCATCAGAAGATCACTACCAGGTATAATTTTAATGAATTTTGCTTTAAGTTCTCTTTTTTATTAGGGCAGTCTCTTAAAACCTGGAATTGCTTTGATTTTGCTTCTCTTCCCAATTGCAATATGAAATATCAAGATTTCATAATCTGAAAGAGTCTTATGCAGAATTGAAATTCTCTGGTAGGAAAGAAGGTGATGTAAAGCCAGAATAGGAGTTCTGAAACTAAAACAATAGCTACTTGCCTCATATTGCAATTCCCTTCACTATCCCCCATCCTAACAGAGGCACCAAGTAGACAAATTCAGAGGCTTCTGATATGCCATAAATCCAAATTATGTGGAATTCAGCGTGCTAATATGTAGGTTCCAAATCAGAGGTTGGAGCAATTGCTGAATACGATAATCTCCTTTAGATTTATTGTTGCAGAATTTGTGGTCAACTCTGAAATATACGATTGTTCTCTGTATGCAAGGAACAAAATTTTATTTACAGTTTCATTAGTCATTTTATGTTGCAGTTCTAAGGTAAATAAATGCCATAGGGCAGTGGTTCCCAACCAGAATCCAGCTACAGCCCCAATGCTTCCCACCACAGCTGCCTTTCCCCTCCAGCGTCTGGATCCTGGCAGGGGATGGGGCCGCAGTGGCTCCCCACCAGGGGCAAGGGCAGGGGGCCATAGCTGCCGCGACTTGGCTGCCCAGTGGTGCAACCATGGTGGCAGCAGCACTGCTTACCGGGTGTCCCAATGGCACTGCCAGAGTGGTGTGGGTCAGAGTCTGCCCACCCGGGCCAGATTACATAATCAGCTGAGGGGCAGCAAAGCATATTTTTGTTAAAAAGGTGTCCCCAGCCTGAAAAATGTTGGGAACCACTGCCATAGGGGAAACAACATTTCCAGGTTTATGGCTCTGCTTTTTAAGTTCCCTTCCCTCAAAGACTCCCTTTTGAGCTTGTCTGCTGTGACAAAATTTGTTCTGTTTTAAGTGTGTGAAGTGGTTATATTGTGGCATCTTCCCTTTGCCAAATAGGCTGATAAAGATGTGTTAAAACTTTCAAAAACAGAAGTTTTAAATGCAAAGGAAGAAGTGTAGTAGTAGTTAGTAAATTAAATTCTTGTTTTCTTTCCTGGTTACCATGTCCTTTAGCATTTTAGAACTAGTAGATTTTGTCCTCTCGCACACAGTTTTATGCAAAGGTTGAAAGAAGAAAACAAGTTGTTTTTTTCCTTCTTCTGTAACTCCTAGTTCGTATCTTTATTTTGAATGACCTAATTATTGAATTGAATAGGGGAAAAAAGAAATCAAGAAAATGTTCTCGTTGCATCTTCAAAAGAGGTTACTGCTGTCAAGAGCTGATTCAACAATTCATCAGACTCTGGTTCCAGGTTCTTACATGTGTCAGGTTTTATATATATATATTAATGAGATAATATTTATTAGGGGGGAAGTGATCCTGTGCTCTCTGAGGTTAGAGGTGAGGAGCAAAACTTCATTTTTAAGTTTGACCTTGTTTACTTTACCTTTTTTTTTTTTTTGCAAAGTGCTTTCAGACCAGAATAAGGCATTTCTGTGCACAGCTTTATTCTGTTCTATAATTATTGGATTAACTTACAGGAGAAGCATGTCCTACAGTTGGTTGCAATTTTATCTGTGATTAATGCACAGGGTCTTTTCAAAGGAGATAATCTTTATATGCCAGTTATTTATTCTCTCTTTTGTCTCATTCTGGCACCCACAAGAGTAGGCACAGGAACAGTTGACAGAAGCACCAGTCATCTGAATGTATTTTGCATTTCCATACCAGTCATTAAGCTGCTGAACTTTTTCAGACTGGTGACATATCATTGCCAGTAACTCTGGGTGCTTGATGCCATACTGTACACCAGCTGTGACATCATCCATTTTGTGCAGCTAAGCAAGATTTAGAGATGAGTCAAACTATCTGAAAACTTCCCTGAGCAAAATTGCAATTGACTTTTTTTAAAATTACTTTTACAACTAACTTCATGAACAATTTTTCCAATTTGAAAATATTTATTGTATGCAGCTAACCAATCCATTTTTATCCAACTTTTATGGCATCTTAACTTCAGATTCTGCTGTATGCAGATTTACACACATCCGCTGTCGTGCCTTGAATCAGAAACACACTCATGGGCCAAATGACCAAGGGGTCCTGTGGCACTTGTAAAGACTAACAAATTTATTGCATGAGCTTTTGTGGGAGAAAATCCAACTTCATCAGATGCTTGAAGATGGGAAACTTACAGAATGGGAGTAAAATAAATTCATGGAAGAATAAGTCATAGGATGAGGTCAGACTGTTCCAGCAAATCAAAGCAGTTGCTTAGATTCAAACAATGTAGAACAACATATTAGAAGATGAGAAGATAGAGATGGGGAGAGTTACTGTAGTGAGAAAGCCAGTTCAAATCTCTAGTCAAGCCTAAGGTAATGGTATCAAATTTGCATGAGTTCTAACTCTGTATGTAAAGTGACTTTCCCCATCTCCATCTCTACCTTCTAATATGTTGTTCCATGGTGTTTGAATCTAAACTATTGCTTTGATTTGCTGAAACAGTCTGACCTGATCTGTGATGGATGCTAAATATATTTGTCTTATAGATATAGATATAGGAGCAGGAAAGGGAGAGATGATAACCTAAAGTGCTCATGCTTTGTGGAAACTTCCATATGACAACACTAATAAAACAGACATGCACTGTTGTTTTATATCCTGCTGAATTGTTTTTCCTTTAGGACTAATAACTTTTTAAAGTTTTGTTTTAAATTATTTTGTTTTCATGGCTTCTCTGTTTTCATGTACTTCTTTTTAGAAAATAGGCTGTTTTGGGTCTGAATTCCTTTAACATGTTAAGATGGTGGGGTTTGAAGTTTGCTCACTCTGTTTAACATAAACTTTTGTTCTTTGTTTTGTATTTTAGACTATTTTAAACAAAAACAAGGAGACTCTACCTGTGGCTGTAAATCCACCAGTTTATGACAAGAATAAAATTTTCAGGTGCGTATCTACAAATGAAATGCCTTTTAAAAGCTTCCGGACAAGGACCATTGTAATGTGTACCATCCGAATTAGGATTCTTATCCTTTCCAGAAGACTGACATTGGTAGGAGACACTTTTTTTTTATAGCTGAATGCTTGATCATGCTAGATATGCTGATGACAGGATTTACTAGTTCTTTGTGGCAGAATCTGTCCAGGAGGAATTGAAATTGCCGCCTTTTGTAATTTTTAATCTAAATTTAGATTCTTGAAGAGAAGTCACCTTCAGGATGAAGAGAATGTAGCACAACACCATGGTGCTGGGAAGCCATCCATTTTATTTATTTCTATCTAGTAAATAGAATGTCTGTGGAAAAATTCCAGAGCAATTGTCATGTTAGTCTAGTTCAGCAAAACAAACAAGGAGCCCTGAAGCACTTTTAAAGACCAACAAATTTATATATTGCATGAGCTTTCATGGGAGAAAATCGCACTTCGTCAGAGGCTTTGATCTTCAGAGCATCCGACAAAGTGGGATTTTCTCTCTCAAACTATTGCAATAAATAAATTTGTTACTCTTCAAAAGTGCCACAGAACTCCTTGGTGGGGGAAGGTTTTTTGTGGAAAAACTCAGGTCCTCAGGCTATCAACAGAACAGGTACACTAACAGTGGTGCAGGTTTTCCCCATGCTGCCTCACTGGATTAGACCATGCTTGTTTCATTTTTGATCTTTGCAGTTGAAACTGCTATCAAAGGGTCATGTTAAAGCTGGCTAATTATTATTTTATTTTTAATTTCAACAAAATTTGTGGAGGGATATTAAAGGTATTTTCACCCACTTTTCCAATGATCTTTGGGATATATACAGCAGCAGTTAAAAGGCCCTAATCCTTCAGAAGAGAGCTGAAGAATGACCATGGTTGTGAGAAGTGGTTTTAGATCAGAATCAGAAAGTATAGTGACATAGGGTGCCAGAGGGAATAACTCTGAGCTCTAGTCCCCTCTCCAGTATGGTGTGTGCTGTTAAGCTTCTTGTATGATTTCAGTATTTGAGACCAGGCAACCATCCTCAATAAAATGAAAGGATAGCTGCAGTGAAGTTATTTAAGCATACTCTTAATGGGCAGTATGGTGGGACACAGAAACCTAAGGTCAAAGATGCAAATCATCCTCTCTTCCTTTACAAGCCAAGCTATTTATCTCAGGGCTTTGCTATACAGAGCCATGGGTTACCTTTTTTTTCCCCCCAGAGGTGAGATGATTATAGAAAGTCTGTTTCTCAAGTCAAGCTTCCACTGTTTATTATTGTGCATTTGCCCAGACACAGTTGAAATCCCATGTTGAAAAACCTGTGACATAAGCAAGAGTTTGTCTCTGTGAGATTGCTGCTGCATGTCAGCCGGTGAACATAAAATGGATAGAATATGGAATATAGTGAGGATAAGGACAACAGTACCATTTCATGGAATACCAGCTGTCTTTTCCCTACTGCAAGTTTGTATATCACCTCACCCCCATTCCCCAAGGTAAATATGTCAGTTACCTGTCATTCACAGCAGAAATCCAAAATCTTGTGGTGTCCCGGGTACTCCCTGTTGTCTCACAATTGAGGAATATCGAAAACACTTGCATCTTCCCCCATGCAGTTCTTGGTGTGGTCTCTTTTTGACACAAGATATCCTCTAAAATAGCATGACTGCCTATAACAACTCATGGAAGGCAGAAAGTCTCTCTGTTGTTCTCAATTTTAGTCCACTGTAGGATACAATTTCTTTCATGAATGGGATAGATCTGTTGGGAGGACAGGCAGCTACACAGTATATAGGTGTCAGAGAGAATAGCAACAGCTGTGTCGACACTCAGCTTCATTATATGGGGAAAGGGTGCCAAAGAAGAAATCCAGATCCATATCTTGTTGAGCCGCTGACATTCTTCTACACCTCGATGGCTTTCAGGCACTTTTAATGGATTTATCTTAAAGGTGGTGAACCAGCAGGCGGTGGTAAGAATATATCCATGTAAGCCATGATAATTGTTGCTACGAGGCAATAAGGTGGGCATGCAAAAGCAAAGGAATGTGTGTAGTCCAAATTTTTGGGTTGTACCTTCAATAGCTCTTTTGTAGAGGAGCAGGTAAAGTCCACACCCAAAAAAAAATCTGTTTCCAGTCTGAATTTCTAAAACTTTTAGTAATTGTCACCTTGCCTCCAAGTAGAGGTAGCAAGCAGAGAATGAGGAGGTGACAAGTGTAGGGAACAAATTCTAAAACTATAAAATAAAGAAACACTTAAAGAACAAATATTGCTAAAGGGGAGATTAAATTGATTACTGTTTATGTAGCTTACACTTGTTTCTACAAGGAGAATTTCATTCATTACTGATTACTGTTGGCTTTTCACTATTACTCTTTCAAGCCACTTCAAAAATTTCAGAGACAATGCTGTTGCTTACCTTTCTGGCATATAAAACACACTTCAGTATGTATTGCATCTGTTCATTTTTTCTTCTTGTCCTAAGATCTTTTCCCAACATTTCTCTTTAGTCCTTTCAGTCATCCTTAAAGCTTCCAAAAATGCTTAAAGATCTGATAGAAGAAGAAATATTTTTGTCTTGATCAAGCTTTTCACGCCTGAGCTGTAGCAGTTTACTCTCAACCCCAGACCTCTTGGCTCTACAGCCAGAGACTGTTTGATTTACTCAGTGTCAGTATTTTTGTACACTGCATTCCTGCATTTAATGTTGTGCAAATAATCAGTCATTCCATAGCCAATGGATAGTTGTGAATATTTAGACAGCTATATGTTTTGGAGGTGGAAAGAAGGAAATAGTGCAGACAGCTCAAACATATACTGCTGCTTACTTTCTGTATCAGTTTTGATGTGTAATACATCTAAATCAGTGCTCCAGAACAAGTCAGATGTAACTCAGTCCTAGAAGTATAGGGATGACAGGGAACTCAAGAGATCAAGTCCAGCCCCTGTTACTGAGGTGGGACCAAGTAAATTTATTTCTGTGTTGAATTTTAGGATTTCTCTTGTTGATATGAATAGGAAAACAATTGTTGTTGCAGTTAGAAATCCTGTCATATGTCACGGGCCCCAATATTGAATTGTTGTGCATTTTTGCTGCAAGTTTTTGCAAACCCTAATGCTTAGCATCACATGCAATTCTGAATTTGAAGAAAGGACTGTTAAGGAGGCTTATCTAGTCCAGGATGTGGTTTCTGATGCTGACTGGTTTCAGATGCTTCAGAGGGAGGTGCTGGGTACCCCATGGTGCCCCATTATTAAATAATCTGCTTGTTGATCGCAACCCACAGGCATTGGCTGTGCCCTTAAATGTGAGGATTTAATACTTTCCGGAAGGGAAGGGGGGAATATATTTGGAGGTACTGGGGGGGGAGGGGAGAGAGTGTGTGTGTGTGATGTGAACTGTTCATCATCAGTTAAATGTTATGGTGAGGGGGGTCTAAGGGAGGACGGAAACACTGGGCACTCAGTTGTAGTGTTAATTACTTTTAGTTACATGACAATAAGTTATGTTTGTGAAGCAGTTGCAGGGGTTGTTTTTTCTTAATGTGTAGGTTTCCCGGGCGCCCCGCTGTTCTTTGCTCTTTGCACTCATCTCCCATTGCGAAATGTTCTTTACACCCATAGGTCAACTAAAAGCAGAGTTCATCCCTTTCATCTACTTCAAAGACAGCTTTTATTAGTGCCTGCTTGTATTTTCATACCTTTTTACTGATGGCACAGATTAAATGTGGGATAGCTCCATTGGGGCTGAAAATATGAACATATAAATCACTATTGCTCATGGGAATGAACCTGTCAGGTGGCACAATTGTCAAGGTATTAGTAGTAAACAGCAAATTACAATGGCAGAATTCTTCCTGCCACTTTGAGGAGTACTCACATTGTCTAGCTGTGGCCACTCAGTAGCAGTACCTGATTTATACTGGATACTTGGGATGCACCTTTTCTGGTGAATGCAGACTTGAGGAGGAAGATCTGAGCTGCATCTGTCCTGTACAAACCACAACGTTACTTCTGGGAAGAATCTTTTCCTCCTTAACTCTAAGTCCCATACCCCAGCATCACTGTACAGAAACAGCCACTCTTGTATGGTGGACATACATTGCTTCCCTTGCGAGTATAAGATTGAAAAACCCCCTTTAAACATTTATCACATTCTTCAGAAGAAGGCATACATACGTACAATGAAGTAAAAGAGACAAGGAATCCCACAGCACTTAAAGAATAACAAATTTATTTATCACATAAGCTTTTGTGAGAGAAAATCCCACTTCATCAGACACTTTGAAGATAGGGGAATTTACAGAATGGGAGTAAAATAAATGCAGGGAAGCATAAATCATGCAATTAGGTCACATTGTAACAGCAAGTCAAAGCAGCTGTTAAGATTCAGACACTGGGGAACAGCACATAGGGGAGGGTGAGGTCAAATCACCTGTTGTAATGGGAAAAGAAACCAAAGTCATGATTTAATCCTGCTTTCACACATCAAATTTGTGCATCAATTCCAATTCTGCAGTTTCTCTTGGAAGTCTTGATGTGTTACCCATTTGCTTGAGCACAGCTATTAAGAAATCATCAATGGAATGAGAATGGAGACTAAAATGTTCCCCTGTTGGTTTTTGAATGTTGTTTCTTATGTCAGATATGTGTCTGTTTATTCTTATGAGCAGAGACTGTCCTGTTTGTCCAGTATATGGGGGGCGGGGACACATTTCTGGCACATGACAACATAAATCACATTGGTGGATGAACGGGTGAATGAGCCCTTGATGTGGAGTAGCTGGCTTTGTTAGATCCTGTGATGGTGTCTTTTATGCAGTTATGTGAGTAAAGTTGGCAACAGGGTTTGTTGCAGTCAACTACTACAGGGGAAGCCCAAGAAAGAAAACAACAAAATGCCGCTGGTCATCACTTAAAACCCGCAAGTTAGACCTCTACACACATCATTAAGGACCTACAGCCTATTCTACAAGATGATCCTTTAGTCTCTCAAGCCTTGGGGGACTGACATCTCATCTACAGAGAGCTTCCCCCAACCTTAAGCAAGTACTCACCGGCAACTACAGCCCTGACAACAGAAACATTAAAGCAGGAGCATACCCCTGCAACAAACCACGTTGCCAACTTTGCCCACATACCTGCACAAAAAACATAGTCATAGAACCTAATCAAGCCAGCTACTCCATCAAGAGCTCATTCACCTGCGCATCCACCGATGTGATTTGTGTCATCATGTGCCAGAAACGTCCTCACGCTTTCTTTTCAGCCCTGCTCTTCAGCCATCTACTCCTATCCTGTCTTGTTGACCCATGCTCTTAACCACATACATCTGGTGTTTTGCCCACTGGATATTTTTAACAAACATATCTTAAGAAATATCCCACTGCAAGAACACAAGCCATAGGTGACAGTTATAGATGGGACTTTCTGCACCTGGAGAGCCCCAGTCCCTCAAGCATACAACGTCTTGCCAAAGTGGTTAACCACAGAATCTTTTGTTTATAAAGGAGAGACTTACAATAATTTCGTAAAAAGCAAGTTTTCCAGATGAGATGACCTTAAGGGAACACACTAAAAGGAAAAAACCAAATACTTCACATTGGTAGGATTTCTTGTATGAGGAATTTTTAAAATGCTTGAATGCATTTGTTTGCAGAAGATTGGATGGCTAGTGTAAGTGTGTCCATGACATTACTCTCTCTACACTGGTGATCCAACATTTTGCAAACAAATGAATTCAACCGTTTTAAAATTCCTCATGCAAGAAGTTCTCCTAACATGAAGTACTTGGTTTTTTTTTCCTTTTAGTATGTTCCTTTAAGGTTGTCTTATCGGGAAAACTTGCTTTTTATGTAACTTTTTTGGGATGACCAAAAAGTGAGGAGGCATTGCCAGGGATGCTGCTTGTCTTTGAAACCTATGAACAAAACCTATGAATGGCATTTGCCATTGAAACCTATGATCATCGTGCCATCTGCTGCAGAAAGGTGGGAAGGCACAGGGAAGTACAGACAGACGGGCAAAGTTAATATAAAGGTCATCTTAGAAAAAAGAAAAAAGCTTTGCTTTTCACACTCTGTAAGCATATGATAAAACAATATAAATTATATTTTCCTTGCTCTCCCAGATAGGCCCTGTATCCTTAGCATAAGTTGGTCCCTTTTTGTTAAGGCCTGGTTTGACATTTGCTCTGTGCAGGACAATGTCTAATCCTGTTATGTTGTTCTTGTATTCGATTATGTATTGTCATAAATAGTTTCTTTTTTAGTATTTCATGGTCTGCTTTTCAATTTCATTGTACAACCCAGGATTTCTAGTGTAAGAGGAGGAGGTGGAGATGCAATGTCTTAAAAGCATGATCTACTTCACTTCTGAAGAAAGTAAAATGGTCATATTTCTGCGGACTCGTCTCCTTTGTCTCTAAGCAAGTGATAGAGACAAAGACATGTCTGAGTTTACTTACTCCAGCAGGCTTCTTGCAATCATTGTCATCACAAGGGAGAAATCACCCTGAGTACACTTGGATCACTCTTCTTGTGGCTTAGCTAAGAAAAGCAATAGCAGAAGACTTGTGGTGCTATGTGCACTGTAATCCATATTTTAAAAACATGCAATTCATGCGAGGGATAATATATTCACAAATCTTGTGGCTTAGCTAATGCCAAAGCTGCAAGAATTAATATGATGGTGTACCACCTCCACCAGTGAGCCAACTTCCATCTACTGTCTTTTCTGCAAGATTCTGGAAACCGGATGGACTTATGGTTGGTAAGCAAGGTACTGTGCGTCTGGCGTTCCTATGTTGGTAAAGGTGAGGTTGGTATGTAGTCTGTAGAGTATGCTGGTTGTAAGGTGGGTAACTGAGCAGAGGTTATGTACTGTTAGAAGCTTCACTTTCAACTTGGTAGTATGAACATTCTGTTGCCCTGCCTGAACTGACAGACTGCTGGGGTATGAATTTTCCAGGTGTCACTTTAATCTTAGTCCATCTTTCTGTCATGAATAATAGCATCTTTGTGAAAGCACCCAGCTGGCTCAGGAGCCCTGGTGCTGGCTGAAAGAGACAAAATAAGAATGTCTTTAAAGTAGATGTTAGGTTAGCAGAATCTCCTTATGCACTGTCTTCCATGTGTCTGTAAGTGTAGGTCAGTGTTAAAATTACCTTGACACTGTTCCTTGATAGCAGGAGAATTTTTTTTTAAAGGGCATCACTTTCATACTTACAGGAGTCTTTTTAGATCTACTTTTTTAAATTGCGCATGTGGAAGGAGAGCTTACTCTTTAAATGAGAAGTCTAGAATAACCGTAGTTCGGTCGGTATCTGCATTTCCCTGTGATGCAATACAGTACCAGAGCTTACGCAGACCTCTTCTGTGAATTAATGCTCACGGGAAATGGATTTATTGCTGTGTTACTGTGCTGGGAGAAGGTGACCCACTTCTCAAATGAGTTATTGATTAGCAAGAAGTACAGCCGGCTTCTCTGCTGAGGAGACCAGAATGTCTGATGCACAGCTAGCAGCAGAAGCCTGTGAAGATTTATTGAAAAGGATAAAGTAATGCAAAGGAGAATAGCCAGCCTGACTCTCTCTCTTGGGGTGGTGTGGAATGAAGACTTGCTGGAGACATCAGCTGTCACTTGCAAAGGCTAATCACCTTTCTGCCCCCTCCTTTCAAAGTCTCTTTCTTTTGGCCTTGTGCTGACCCCTCCAAATAAAGGAGGGTCTGAGACGTTTTCCCATTCCTTGGCTCTCCCCTGGGGCTACTGGAAGAATTTTATTTTGAGAGTAAACCATACTTGATACATACCCAGACATCAAGGTCTGCTCCACCTGCTGGTTAGGCTAGAACTTGGCTCCATGCCCCTGGATGACTGTGTCTCCTTGGGTACAAGCTGTGATGCCCTTCATTATGTGAAATAAATTCAGTAGAGCCTCAAAGGTACAAACACCTTTGGAATGGAGATTGTTGTAACTTTGAACAAAACATGGTGGCTCAGTACCCTGCAGTCACCATCTTCCAGATGAGCCTAGAGGGATCTCTGCAAAGGTGGCACCTGGCAGCAATGCCTGGTTTGCAAGCAGCCCCCTGCCCTATTTCTGTTTCTTGTCTTTTGGGCTGAACAGTGGGTGGGCCTGTCCTCCCTTGCAGAGGCAGCATGTGATATGGGATTGTTGCCAGCCTGCTGCCAGTGCCTCTCCCTCCCTTCCCCCTTGCGCTGCACTGCCAGAGGTGCTGGCGGGATCCAGGAATGCAGCCATGGGTAAATCTTGAACTGCATCAGTGCACAGGCTGTGGCACTTTGAAACACTTCACAGTCTGACCACCTTTGTCTGCAACCCTCCTTTCCTGATCAAGTGGGGGAGGAGGGAATGTTGCTGGTAAAAACAGCTCCTCGTTCCAGCGAGGTGGGTTAGAAGGGAGTGAAACAGTGCCCTTGGCTGCCAGGAAACAGTGCAGACTGTGGGCTGTTTCTGCCCTGCCTGCAAAATTTAAAAATGCAATACAGGCACAGTATAGTACAGTGGTTCCCAACCTGGGGTCCGGGGACATATTTCAGGGGGTCTGCGAAGCCTCTCCCTACGGGGGCCGAAATCTAGCTGCAGCCCCAGTGCTCCCTGCTAGGGCTGCCTCTCCCCACCTGGGGCCGGATCCTGGCAGGGTTATGGGGCTGTGGTGGCTGTCGGGCAAGGGCATGGGGCCATAGCTGCTGCGGCTTGGCTTGGCTCCCTAGCGGCGCCAACCATGGTGGCAGTGGTGTCACTTGCTGGGTGTCCCAGTGGCGCTGCCAGAGTGGCATGGGCCGGAGGCTGCCTACGTGGTGCAGATTACAGAATCGGGGGGGGGCAAAGAATTTTTTGTTAGAAAGGGGTCCCCAGCCTGAAGAAGGTTGGGAACCACTGGTACAGTATTTGGTCCCCCCACCCCCTGTTGCTGCCTGATAGCATGCTTTCTGTTTCACCTGGCGTTCAGTTGACCTTCAGTTGGTAACTCTAGTGTTCAGGGCTTTGAGGTTCTGCTGTAGGTGGGGTTACCAGCTCTCTGGCAAAAGGAGGACATGTCCTCCTTCTTACCTTCGTGTTCTCGGTCTGGCAGGCATTCTAAAAATAAAAAAAATAAAAAAGCACCCAACACAGGGCTTGCACCCGTTACCCAGAGCCTAAGTGTCTGCTACACACAGGGGGATCAAAGAGCAGCCTGCAGAAAAATCGAGGGGGAGTGGAAGACAGTTTTCCTAGAGGATTTTGTAACAGCGGTCTCCATGGCTCAGTCACTAGCAGTGTGGCCTTTTACTTTCAGGGCCATGGGTTTGAGTCCTGTGTTGGGTGCTTTGATTTTTGGCCTGTTGCTCCCTACAAAAGGGCTAAATCAGGAAAAAAAAAAATTATATATAGTGACCACTAATAAAATGAAGGGAAATAAAGTATACTGTGAATAAAATTATTAAAAGGGACCAATTAAGTAACACAAATAAAGGGACACATTTGAACTGGCTAAAAACAATTTAGGACAAATTTTTTTAAATTGTAAAATGGGCTGCTGTGGAAAATGAAAAATGAGAGGCAAGTTAACTGCTTTTTTAAAAAAAAAAAAATTTTTTTAGGTGCTTTTCGAGTTTATATTTGCAAATTTAGTTTAACTTTTTTTTTTGTCTCATGAACATTAATGAAAGGATAATGACAAACTTTCATTAATTGAAAAAATCCAGTTTTCATTAAAAGAAGACGTTAATTTTTTTTTATTTTAAAATAACTTAAAAAACACATGACTTTGTACAGTTTTAATGGTGCATTCATTAATCATTACCCATTTTCCATGACAAAACATGGTAATGACAGTTATATTAATGCTACATTTTCTCCATGTGTCCTCGGATGTCCTCCTTTTCGTACTTCCCTGTCCTTCTTTCCATGATTTAGTATCTGGGAATCCTAGCTGTAGATTTAAACTAAAATATGGTGAGTGCATGTCTAACTGCTGCAGAGAGGACAGAGAAAGGTATAAACTTCCCCCTAGTGGCCTCAAAAAATACTCTAGCCCAGGGGTGGCCAAACTTACGGAGCTCAAGAGCTGTACAAGTCAATTATTAAACCTTCGAGAGCCACACTGAGCCATATAACCACATATTTTTACCTACTCCAAAATTACTAAGCTTAAAATTCATTGCGCACTTTAATTTTATAATAAAAATAGGGCAAATATTGATCCACTAATGTCAGATTCTAATAATTATTTAAGATTACCATGAAACTAGGCCTATACAGTAAAAATTTAGCTGTTGCTAGATGTAGAACACTACAGGCTTGTGGCAAGGTGTTTGTTTTTAAATCTGGGCAGTGACTTGTCAATGCAGCAGGTAAAAGCTCTGAGATGCTGATCTCTAAGTATTGCACAATGTTTTGAATTTCATTGGGGAATATGATGCTTCACAGCAGTAAGTTGTGCCAAAAACTGAAAGTAATCTACCTTCAGTTTTATACTTTTCTCCTTTGTATTTTCATTTCTTAGTATTCCACATCATGTTTAGGACTTGTAAAACATGATTTTATTTTAACAACGAGTAAGCTGCATTAGGGCCTATGAGAAAATCTAAACATGCTATGGCTTCTCTGACCATATCATGCTTCTCTCCCCCACCCCCTGTTGCAGCTTCCCTGCCATCTCTTACCACGCTGCTGCTTCTCTGCTTTCCCCAACCATGCCGCACTTCTGCCTCCCACCCCATCCCGGCACCTACCATGCCCCTGCTTCCCTGCCAATATTTCTGCCAGTAAACTTGTTCACTAAAATACTCATGGACAGTGAAGACAAAAGGTCTGAGGACTCAGACACAATTAATTTTAAAATGAGAGTAATAGTAAGGGAAAATACTGCTCTCATCTTAATCCTGTGAAGAGATGCACCCAGGGACACCTTTTCAACTGTTCAGAATCACAACAGATCAATGAGAATTTAGAGGGACAGAAAGTGCAAGATCAGAGCCTGTTTCAGGAAGTGCTTTGGAGTCCATACACAGAAGATACTGTGGAAAAAATCCCATTGAGTTTATTCAGTTTGGGGTCAGGCCCCTGTATAAATTCTAAATATCAATATTTGGTTTTTATAATACAAAGTAAAATCTTTATTGGTGAGAGAGTTTTTTTCAGAAAGTTTACAACACTATTTTCCATCCTCAGCCCTTCACAACAAGTACTCTTGTCTAATGGGCTCAGATACCCATAGAGTCATTCATGAAGACTGCACTGAAATATAAATAGATTTTGACTATACAACAAAAAAGAATACATACAGGTTGAATGCTGTTTAGTCAGGAGAAGTAAAGTGCTGCTATTGAACTTTGCAGTGAATGTAAATTATCTTGGTAATT
>ML682017.1:8646427-8671321 GCA_007922195.1 Podocnemis expansa
AATTACCAAGATAATTTACATTCACTGCAAAGTTCAATAGCAGCACTATACTTCTACTGATTTAAATAGCATTCAACCTGTATGTATTCTTTTTTGTTGTATAGTCAAAATCTATTTATATTTCAGTGCAGTCTTCATGAATGACTCTATGGGTATCTGAGCCCATTAGACAAGAGTACTTGTTGTGAAGGGCTGAGGATGGAAAATAGTGTTGTAAACTTTCTGAAAAAAACTCTCTCACCAACAAAGATTTTACTTTGTATTATAAAAACCAAATATTGATATTTAGAATTTATACAGGGCCTGACCCCAAACTGAATAAACTCAATGGGATTTTTTCCATAGTATCTTCTGTGCATGGACTGCAAAGCACTTCCTGAAACAGGCTCTGATCTTGCACTTTCTGTCCCTCTAAATTCTCATTGATCTGTTGTGATTCTGAACAGTTGAAAAGGTGTCCCTGGGTGCATCTCGTCACAGGATTAAGATGAGAGCAGTATTTTTCCCTTACTATTACTCTCATTTTAAAATTAATTGTGTCTGAGTCCTCAGACCTTTTGTCTTCACTGTCCATGAGTATATTAGTGAACAAGTTTACTGGCAGAAATATTGGCAGGGAAGCGGGGGCATGGTAGGTGCCAGGATGGGATGGGAGGCAGAAGTGCGGGATGGTTGGAAAGAGCAGAGAAGCAGCAGCATGGTAAGGGATGGCAGGGAAGCAGCAACAGGGGGTGGGAGAGAGAAGCATGACATGGTCAGAGAAGCCATAGCATGTTTAGATTTTTCTCATAGGCCCTAATGCAGCTTACTCGTTGTTAAAATAAAATCATGTTTTACAAGTCCTAAACATGATGTGGAATACTAAGAAATGAAAATACAAAGGAGAAAAGTATAAAACTGAAGGTAGATTACTTTCAATTTTTGGCACAACTTACTGCTGTGATGCATCATATTCCACAATGAAATTCAAAACATTGTGCAATACTTAGAGATCAGCATCTGAGGGAGCTTTTACCTACTGCATTGACAAGTCACTGCCAAGATTTAAAAAAAAAAACTTGCCACAAGCCTGTAGTGTTCTACATCTAGCAACAGCTAAATTTTTACTGTATAGGCCTAGTTTCATGGTAATCTTAAATAATTATTAGAATCTGACATTAGTGGATCAATATTTGCCCTATTTTTACGATAAAATTAAAGGGTGCAAGGAATTTTAAGCTTAGTAATTTTGGAGTAGGTAAAAATATGGGGTTATATGCCTCAGTGTGGCTCTCAAAGGTTTAATAATCGACTTTTGCGGCTCTTGAGTGCCATAAGTTTGGCCACCTCTGATATATATCAGTATACTATGGGAATAATATCAAGATCCAAGATAGGGGACCTCCCCATGATAGGGGAATAAGATCCCAAAAAGTAAGAGTGTACTGTTCTGATTGAGGTTTTTATATTTGTTTTCATAGTTAGTCTCTTACCTGCATAAAGCTGATGCTTAACTTGCAGTCTGCAGTATTCTAACAAAGCAGTGCTGTAGCTCTGAGGACAGAGTTACAGAATTCAGGTCCATCTAGCTGTGTAGTGGCCAAGAGGCTGCTGGGAATGGTTTGTGTGCACACACTAGGCATTCTGGCATAGCAGATAGAAATGAATATTTTACCAAGTATGCATTTCTGGTTACTGCTCTTGAGGTGGTTACGCTATAACGTTGGATAGTGCAGAGCCTATATTTGGATGCCTTAGTGTGTTTTACTAGAAGACAGGGTGAGTGTATAGTTTAAACATTGAATATCTTTGTGCTTATAACTCAGACTCTTAGCCCAATTTGTTGAACTAAAATTTTACCTTTTGGGTTGAACTTTCAGTTTCTGTGCCAGGCTTATTCTTAATCTTCACAAGTTTGGTATTCCATGTTATCAGAGCTTAATCTAAAGGTGGAGACCCCTTACTGTCCTGTCACCCCAGAAGTGCTGTACTATTGCCACTTCCCTAATGACAAGATATGTTTTAACTATAGATCTGTGCAGATGCTGCTAATATAATGACTACACAAATGAAAATAGAGGGTGGATTGTGAAACAATCACCTGGCGTTACTTTGTGTTGGTGGGTGGCTCTCAAAAGAACAAAGTGATTGCAAGGTAAAGAGTCAAGAGCTGAGCTGCTATTTGGTTTTCCTGTTTATCATGAGCCCAGAGGCGCAGTGGTGGTTAACAAAGCACTTGGTCCTGCAGACACTTTCACATGAGTAATTTTACTTATTCATGGTTTTTCAGTAGATTTTAATAGAACTACTCACATAAGCTATTCGGGGTATAAGAGTGGTTGTAGGAAGCCTTAAAATTACACAAAGGCAAATCTGTTTTAAACAGTGTGGGGCAAAGTATCCCTCAAAGTGTGTTCTGGGCAAACTACCAAGAATAAGACTTTTTACATTTACAGGAGGGGTATTTCAGTCTTGGACTTGGATGTTACAAAATGCATGTACAACTCCTTTACATTCCTTTATTTGGCTCTGTTGTATCAAAAATGTCAGCACAATGTATTCATACTGGCAATTGATGTGGTTTGTTAATATTTGGAATCTTTGTGTGCTTGTAAAGTGGGTGAGACAAAAGTGAATTGATGCAACTGGATGCCAAAAGCTTCTGAGCTGCAGCTGTTGGTATTCACATTTCTTTTCCTTTTTAATTTGCACTCCATCCACTGAGGAGTCATATGTATAACAGCATACAAAATGACCTAGATGGGGATTCAATTACAGCCTTGTAATACTTTTATTTTTAGGATTTTTGTAGTCTGTATAATAATGAGGTCAATTCTGTGTGTTCACCACTTGCACAAATCAGATCAGTTATTAGGTGTATAAATATAGATTTAGAAGCTCAATTTCAGGCCCCTGTTTTTGGAAGGCTTGGATGTGGGTGGGTGAGAGGGAACAAATATCTGATTACTCCTGAAGAAACTTAATCCTTTTCCTGAAATGCTGAAGGTTCTTGTTCTCTGGAGGCTAGAGTCATTTGTGGTGGCGTTTAAAATGTTTGCTTTGACTCATAACTGAAGCTTTTCACCTACAAAAATGGGAACACTTTTGCAGGGTTCTTGCAAATATTTGTATTTTATTCAAAAACTGACTTCTCTTTGGCAATAGGCAGAGATTTTTAAGGCATTTGCTGAATTATTCCAAGCTGCTTCAGCTAAACCAGCACCGTTTGGCATCTGTGATTATCCGTCATCACGAGCAGTCTATGCCATTGACCTGATGCTTAAGTGGGACACTACCACAGATGGTAAGACACTATTCTTCTCCAAGGACTGAATTTATTTTCTTTCTCAGTTTGTTTTTAAACTTGTTTCTTTGCTCTAAAATTTTGCTGGTGGTTTTGTTTTTAAAGTAGGGTGGGCTTCTTGATGATGTCTTTGGGGCCACGTATGTGTGAGCACAGAATCTGGTCTCTTGGTTACTAATAATATCAGAGCTGCTGACATCGGTCTGATTCTTTATTGGCTCCATTCTGCCATTTTTTTCACTGTTCTGATGTAAACACTTGAAGACAGTTGTGCCTCATGTTTTGCAGCTACCTTTTAATTGTAACACTATGTGGTGTTAGCGGTGGTGCTACACCTATGTAAGGAGGGCAGTCTTTACTAAAAGTGATTATAATAAACCCCATGGTTTAATTAGTTCAACTAAAAAAGCAAGATCAGGCAGGAAAGAGAATCTACATCTTGTCTTTATTTGTCCAAAGGCATTTTTCTTAATTTTTGAACATTACTGAAACTCAAAAGGGAAAAACTCAATCTCCTCACCTTATTTTAGGGATGAGAGCAAGGAGACAGTTAAGTGGGGGAGTTCTGTGGCCTGTGTTCTAGAGGAGGTCACACTAGATGATCACAATGGTCTTTCTAACTTTGGAATCTATGTGGGAGGTGAGATTTTGTTGTACAGCTGAGGATCCTAACTCAGTAGTACCAGCTGGACTAGAGAGAACAATAGAACTATACAAGGAGCAAAGGAGGCTTGATGCCTAAAAGTAAAGAGAGCAGCAGTTTTTATGGAAGGTACATCTCAAAGCTGTATTCAAAGAAGAGAGAGAGGCTAATTCTGATCTTGTTAAATCAGAGTAACTTTATGCATTTGCTATCTCACTGTCTCCTATTCATAGGCCTCACAAAATGCTCCCTAGGTGTATAGTAAGACTTGACCATCTTCAGTCTCTTTCTGTGGTCCAGCTACAGTAAAGGGAGGTGACTTCCAGCATCTCTTAGGTACCTTGTATTAAAATGTAATATTTGTGTTCCTCTTCAGGGAAGAGAACTATGCAGCCTCAGATCCTGGAAGTGAACTTCAATCCTGACTGTGATAGAGCCTGCAAATACCACCCTACCTTTTTTAATGACATCTTCAGCACCCTATTTCTGGACGAAACAGATAATTGTCATGTCACAGCCATTGTCTAGTCCTGAGGGCTTGAGTTGGTTATTTGTTTCCTTTACAGATATGCTTAACAGCAATATTTATATTTCAGTTCTATGAGCTGCTTATGCAACTATTTTCCTATAATGGTAATGAAGAAAGACTACAGTCAGATGAATATACTTGTAATCAGTAGCTGCATTTTCTTGTCTTGCTTAGTTCTGTATCACCCTTGTGCTGACTTGTGTCATATTTTATTAAATATGGAAGCCTGCAAAAGTATGATAGTAACTGGAGCAATCAGATGTTGTTTCTCAGGTAGCCTAGTATTTCTTTCTTGCATAGTGGGAAGTGTTGTACAACTCTCTTGTGTCTATATTAGAATAATCATTCACTGTATCAAGACGTTTGAGGTCATCTGTCATTTCTTCCTTTCCATGTCATACTATTGTCTTCCTAAAATGCTTTAGTCCACAAACTGTTGTGAAGCAACTTACTTTAAGGTTGCATCTGCTAACTCTAGTGAGCAAACGTTTATGAAGCTTGTTTGTAATAAAGTTGTAAAAATACAACAACATTAGAGTTAAAGTTTTTTCTGGTACAGGTTCGTAGCTGCTCTCATCTTTTTAAGGGTGAATGAGGGCTGTGAATATAGCCCCACTAAGCAGTCCTGAACTGTCTTGCATGCATTCTGATGTTTAAATTTAATGGAAGAAATAGCTCCTCTGTCACATACCAAACAAGTCGTACCTTCCCCACTGCAGTTAAGGTTGAATATCATCAAGCAAAATTCATATTCAGTTCCAAGAGGGTTTTGTCTAACTAGGGACATTAGGATTTGATCTCAGCAACATGGACACTAAATTAAAAATATCAGAACAATGAGCTAATGGGGCATCTTAGGGGATGGGTTAGGGGTCATTACAATTAAGACCTTTTACCGAAGGTCTGGAAAGTGAAGTAAAGTAAAAAAAAAAAAAAAAAAAAAAAAACTTTATTTTGAGTAAACAGTGCAAGAACAAAGAATCCTTTTAATCTTTGGCAATGTCTGTGTCAGGATGAATGGCCCAGAATTTCACATCTTGCTAAGCAATACTGGCCAAATTAAACTATGTGTGCTCAGGAACAGTGAGTGTGCATTAGTTATTGTGCTGCTTCTTTGAGCACCTGCTTATGTCAATTCCTTGATGGGCATTCGTGGGTGCATGTGCCACATGCACTGGTGCTGGAGATTTTTTCCCTTTGTTAATATTTGTAAGGCTGGCTCTAGCACTCTCTGCAGTGGTGCACATACGGGCTGGGACTGGTATAAGGGGTGCTGGCAGCCTCTCAGTTCCTTTTCACCACCCATAATGGTGCTGGAACATCCTTCCCTTGGTGAGCAATTCTGCCAGTTTTTCTTATGTAGATTTAGTATACATAGGTGTTAAATAAGTTGTTAGTCCCATGGAGACAGCCCTAGGGATGGGGCATGCCTCAGTCCCTGGCTTCAAACCACATGCTTCATGTAAGAAGCCCATACCAGTAAATGATTATCACCAGAGCTGCTTAAAGTGCCTGAGTGAGATGCACATCTGGGATAGGTGCAGGATCTGCAGAAACTTCAGATCCTGCCCAAAAACAGAGGCCATAATACCAAGTTAAGAGCATTGGCTCTTAGGCTGTACTCCAAGCCAGGTCGCTTGGACTCCAAGCCCAGGCCCTTCAGTGTTGATTCACAGTTTCCCACCAGCACAAAATTTATCCCAGCACTGATAACATTCCATCCCCAATGAAGAAACACCATAAGAAGTTGCACTCTGCAAGAGGGTACTCCCTGGCCCCCAAGAAGGACAAATAGGGAAGAGGAGGTTAGCTAAAATCGGCACCAGGGCACGTATCATCCCTGGAACTCAGATCAGCTACGGCTTCACCCATTAGATTTCCCAGTCCTCCAGGGGATCAGCCTCCAACTCCTGGCAGCAGAGGAGGGACCCAGCACCTAATAGTGCCTTTCAAGCAACCAAGGACAACACCACCAAGATCCTGTGCTTAGACAGCTGACTTAAGAGCGCATTCAGGAGCAAGCCCACAATGGGGCCCCGCACAGATTCCCAGTGTCTCATCACCACTCCCTGGCATTCAATGGATTACCAGTGCCCTGGCAGCATTTGAGAGGACCCTGTTAACAGCCCCTGAAGATTTGCTACTGACAACCAGGTGCACAACACCAGTCCCCAAAGTCATGTTGTCGGTCTTCAGAGCACTGCTGCCAGTTGCTGGAGTACCATCATCAAGCCGTGGATGCTCAGCACCTATCAACGGAGTCCAGCACTGCTCCTCGGAACCAAGACATCTCATCTCCTGGTGCACTAGAGTAACGGAGTTAATATTAGTACCACTGTGGTCACTGGGGGAGGACTCCTTGCATTCAGAAGAGGAGAAGTTCACTTCACCTAGGAGCAAGCGAACCCAACCACAGCTGTAAGTTTCCCCTTGGGTTTGCCACTGGGCTCGTGCCCATTGACACAGTGGCCCAGACCAGTAGCAGTTCTGGAACTTACGGGGATATCCTTCTGGTCCAGAGTTGCAGGGGTAGCAGTCTCAGGAACATCAGAGACACTTGGCAACAGTGTCATGCCTGCCCCCAGACTTGGATGAAGAACTAGACCAACTAGTGGGGACTTGAGCAGTACTCTTGGAAGAGGCTATCCTGGCTACAGAAGTCGCCCACTTCACCTTGGCCTTGCCTTATCATCATTGTCACTTGATGAGGCAGTAGTGGGTCCTTCCTGCATGGTCCCACAGGATGACTTTAGACTCAGGGCACAACAGGAATTACTCAAGAGGGTAGCTACATATGTGGGGTTGGAGGCAATGGAGCTGAAAGAGCTTGCTGATGCACTCTTTGATATTATGGCAGTAGCAGCCCCACTAGAGTGGCCCTTCTTGTCCATGAGGGAGTTGTTAAACTTGTCAAGGCCTTATGACAAGCCCCTCCTACTCCCCCATCCTCCACATCTAGAAGAGACAAGAAGAAAATATTTATGTGCCTGCCAAGACCTCTCACCCATCCCCAGGGTCATCAGTAATATCAGCCACCAATAAAAGACAAGTGGTGGGCAGTCAAGCTCAATCCCTAGAAATAAAGATTCAAAGCTTAATGTCTGGCAGTAAGACTTATGCAACCACTAGCCTTCATTTCCATATATTGAACCAACAAGCCATACTGGAATGGTATGATAACATACAACATTCCATGGCCAAATTCACTGACTCCTGCCCCTGGAGTCCAGCTGGGAATTTGTGACCATATTTGAAGAACATGAAACAGTGTCCCAAGCCTCTCCACAGGCAGTCTTCTGCAGCCAACTGACCAGCCATAAAAATGTCAGCCATCTTAATGACAAGCGCTCTGTGGCTGCAATTATCCAGCCTGTCTGATATTTAGCAATCCATCTAGGATCTTCCCTTCAGTTGTGCAGTGCTGTCTGATCAAAAGGATGCCCGGCTGTATGGACTAAAAGATTTTTAGGGCCACGCACCACTCCATGAGCATGTATACTCCATCTGCTTCCAGGAAACATTTCAGGACCATGTAACTGTAGTGGTTTGTGTGCCAGACCAAGTGTGAGCCCTGGAGGAAAAAGAGCAGAGGTTATAAGCACCATCAACGTCAAACCCTTCTGGCACTTTCCAGTTGGGCTCACCAGGGGGCAGGCAGGCCTTTTGAGGGTCTGCCCAGGGTGACCTAGCAGACTTGACCCATGGTCCAAACCTCCCCTTCTTTTCAAACCAACTTTACCCTACATCACCTCTTGAGCAGCTATAATGTTGGACCAGTATGTGCTAAACACTATTGCAGTGGGATAGACCCTTCAGTTTATTTCACTCCCTCCTTCCCACCCCATCACCATCCCACTTCAGGTACCCTTCTCACAAGCAACTTCTCATCCAGGAAGTGCAAGCACTTCTATGGGTGGGGGCTGTAGAGAGGAAGTTCCTCTGCAACTGAGAGGGAAAAGGTTTTGCGTTACTTTCTAACCCCAAAGGCCAACATAGGTCTATGGCTCATATTGGACCTTTGTCACTTCAACAAATATCTCATGAAGCTGAGGTTCCTTCCACATGATGTTCCTGGCATCCACAATTCCATCTCTGGAGACTGGCATGGCTGAACAAAACCTCTCCCTGACCCAGACACTGACACACTCCATTCTGGACTACTTATTTGAAATGCCAAGATTTGGTGTTATCAATCAGAATTCACCTGCTGATCGCCTGGATCTTTCAGCCATATACCATGGGCAGATCAGTCTTCTCTCATGAGATGATGGCCTCCTGAAAGGCTTGGGGAACTTTCTGGAGGCCAGGGAACCAGTTACCACAGGAGTCCTCAACCTAGTCTTGTCCAAACTCACTAGACCTCACTTTGAGCAAATGGTGCCTTGCTCTTTTTTTTCCTCCTTGCCGTGGAAAGTTGTCCTTCTGCTGGCAATTATTTCAGCAAGATGAGTGTCCAAAATCAGAGCTCTAACTTTGTAATCTCCTTAAACATTGTTTTACAAGGATGAAGTTCAACTGTAGCCTCACCCCATTTATGCCTAAGGCGGTATCACAGTGTCATGTCAACCAGGACATCTTCCTGACAGTCATTTCCCCCGCCCCCAAAGCCTCATAGCTGTAGCAAGGAGAGACATCTGCATACCTTGGACATCAGGAAAGCACTGGCCTTCTACATTAAAAGAAATAATTCTTTCTGGAAATCCATGCAACTCTTCATCGCAATCACTGAGCGAATGAAGGATTTGCTAGTCTTGCCACAGAGGATTCCTCCTAGACCACCATCTGCATCGGACTTGCCATATGCAGTCAAAGTTCACACCTCCTGCCACTCTAATAACCCATTCAACAAAACCACAGGTTTTGGCAGTGGCTTGCTTAGCTCTAGTTCCTACAGGATTTTTGCAGGGCCATGACGTGCTTAGCTATTCATATTTTCACGTCCCACTATGCCATCACAACAGATCTCGGACGAATGCAGACTTTGGCAGAGCTGTACTGCAATCAGCACATTTTTGAATTCCTGGCCAACCTCCAGAGGCTCAGTTTATCAGTCACCTGGCATGGCATGGACATGAGCAAGTATTCAAAGAAAAACAATTACTAACCTGCAGCTGTTTGTTCGTCAAGATGTGGCATTCATGTCTATTCCATGATCCACTCTTCTCCCCCCTGTTCAAATCCCAGTTATAACAGCACATACACGCACCACTGAAGAAGATAATAGACCCAACCATACAGATACCACTGAGAGAAAAATCTCTGGCACCCAGTGCATGTGGCACATGTGCACAATGCCTGATGTGGAATGGATATAGCAACACATCTCAAAGAACAAAGTTACAGAAGGTTAGTAGCTCTTTTTAAAGTCAAACACAAGTTGTGCTTTTGACAAACAAGTTATTTGGGCTAATTATTGGGATAACGGTAGAATTTAATGGTCTTCAGCTTAAATCATACAAGGGTCTCTCCTAATCTTAAAGTCTCTGACTACCAGTTTACACTAACTCTTATGAATGTTTTAAATTTCATACATGTTACTTCTTTACTGAAGTATTATAGCATTAAAAGTAAGATTAGTTAAATTTTATTTTTGATAATCATTGTTGCAATACTTAATCATTGCAGATTTTAAGCAAAGTATAAAAAGAAATAATCTTAATCTACAGCAGTCCTAGATAGTTTCTAGCCTTGCACTGTTGTCAAAGAAGCAAGGACTAAAACCAGTTAGCTTTCAATCTTTATATAGAAAAGTATTGATTATGCAGTAGAATGTGTATTTAAAAAAAAAAAAAAAACTCCTACTGTTCAGTCTCAACAACCTACCTCTGCTAAGCACCACCAAATTTCTAAGACACTTAATTTACAGTTGCTTGATATACTTCAAAGCATCTGGCAAAGTGGGATTTTCTCCCACGAAGGCTCAGGTGATAAATTTGTTCATCTTTAAAAAGTGCCACAGGACTCCTTGTTTGTTTTGATATACTTAGGAATGATGGCAGTGAGGGAAAGGGGCACTTTCAAGGTATCTGGCCATAATATGGGCAATTGAAAATCAGCCACTACTAGAAAGTACTATGGCCATGGGGCAAAGAGGAACATTTAAATCCTAATAGTCTAAAAGGGGAGTGACGCCTGAGTTAGTGATGCAAAAGCATGGCCTTAAAAGCCATAATCCACTAGAAATTGAGGAAAAGGTAAAACTTCCTGTCATGTACCTTGTTCAAAAGTCCCTGTTTCTAGTTCAGCCATTTACAACTTAGTGCCTTCTGGTCTAAAGCAGCAATGCTGATCTTGAAGGAGCAGAAACCTTTTTCACCCATCTCCAAGCAGCTAAAGAAGGAACAAATAAGCAGGTACATAGGAAAATACTTCAGAAAGAAGGTAATAAGTTACCTGTCTATTTGATCAGGAGCACCAGCAGCAAGGCATCCCTTCAAAGGAGGCAGTGTGCTCTGCTAGTAGCTGAAAATACTAGCTAGCAGTCACATAGTGAAACATCTAAGAACCCAGCAGAGCATGTTGTAGAGGCAGTTAAGTCCTGTTTTGGGGATTTTCCTTCAAGTACTGACTGGATACTTTTGGGTGTTTTGTCATCAGTTTCTGATTTTGTGCTCTGGATTTTCTGTTTTGTTCTGAAGACTGTTTTTAGTCAAGTAAATTACACTAATAATGGCAAGGAAATGGGGAAAAGAAGTGGATGTCTTCTAGGTTGCAGCACCCTTTTGGCTTTATCCCTTTAAAAAAAATGTGGTGCAAAAATGTTAAGTTACATATTGTTTGATGCTATCCCCCATCTCTAAAGGCTAATGGTAAAGGCTATAAGCCATACTAGGCTCTCAAAGTTCATATGCACAAGTATGGGAATTCTTTCTCATATGAGGCCTAATCATAACAATTTCTAGACAGAGTGATTTCAAGACAAAAACACTGAAGTCAGTGCAACAGTTGACAGCTATGCCTGGTGGTAAATGACTGAAGGATAAGGCCCACAGTGAGTAAACTAATGTGGGGAACAATCTTCTGAAAGTCATGAATGGACTTTCATTTCTGGGCATAATCTGCCCCAAGTCACATGAATTGCCAGTTAAAAATACTATCCATTACATGATTTTTATATGTAATTAACAGCAGGAAGAATAGGAAAGGGTGCAGATTAAAACAGCTGATATAGAATTCACTCATGCACACGTTCCCTTCTGATTGTGTAGGAAGCCAGCATTTGAATGTTGAACACCGTTCTGTCAGACTAGACAGACACAATGTTTTTAATTATCTAATACAGTAAGTACTTCAAGCAACAGTAAGACAGGATTGAAATTTTATTTGGAAAATGCATAAAAATATCTGGTGCATTGAGATTTTCTGCAGAAAGGTTCTGTATTAAGATTGCTTCTTGTTTTGATTGTCCTTCCAGATGCGGTAATTGAGCACAGATGCCAAAGTTAACCAGGCTAAATAAGGGTACATCAAATATGCTGCTTTCTTGTTGACATGATACCACGTGACGGTTGTAGTTGCTGCTGCACCAGTAGTAAGTAGGAGATCAACCAACCCCTGAAACAAAATCAGATGGTTAGTGTTGTTTTACGTGCTGTATTTTTGATCAAGACTGTATGTAGATATTTGTTCAAATTCAGACCAAACTTTTTTTGTAAAGAGTTCTGAAACAAACAATGGGAAGTACACCCTAAAAATTTTTGAGTGCCTCTTGCTGATGCACGAACTTGTCCAGAGAGGAGAGTGATGCTGCTTATGATCAGTTTCAAAAAGGAATCACTTGCTCTTAACAAAACTCAGATGACAGTGGAGACTGTTTATCATACAAACGTAGAATAAATGCAAAAAAGTTAGAATTAATGCAACACTATCTGAAATGTCATGTATTAAATTCATAGCATTCATATTCATCCATACTAAAATTAAATGTTCACTCGGGAAATTCCAGAAGTTACATTTGTACTTGAATTTCTTGACTGTTCAATACGTGGGGTGTTTAGGATGGTCGCCTGCAATTTAGGAGATTGTTTCAAAATTCCTGCTGTGCCACACACATTTTTTGTGACCTAAGGTAAGTATGTGTCTCCATTCCCCATCTGTAAAATGGGGATAAAAGTGCTTCCCTACTTCAAAATATCACTGTGCCAATAAATTAAGTAAAAACTGCAAGTTACTCTGATACTATGGTAATAGGGTCATATAAATATCTAAGCTAGAACTGGAATTAAAGAACCAGACAAGTAGTTCATAGGGTGGTTTGTTGTTTTATGTCAGAAACCAGCTTTCCTGCACTAAACAGCAGAAAGTCATTAGTACTGTCTAAAATTGGCACTGTATTACATGAGTCATCCTACAGTAAATCAGTTTGCACAAGTGTTTGTCTAAAGGACCCCTAGGCATGACTGTTCACTTTGTAGTCACATGAATAGTAACTTCTGTTATCAACAATGGGTGGGAGAAACACTCAGTTGAGAGCCAACAATGTAATGACATTGTCAATAAATGATGCATAATCTCATGTCTTGAGATCATGAGTAATAAAGAAATTTTAAAAATCTACTTTAAGCCAAATATTAATCTTCTATATTTACAGAAGTTCATTTTCAGAATAAAAACATTCTAAAGTTGGCTCTTGGTAACTGACTGTGAGGATGTGATAGACTTTCAAATGTCAGTATTACTTTATACTTACCCATCCTATTTTGTGAGCTCCAAAGAATATGGGTGTCCATGCCCAATTTAATGCCAGCTGCCCTGCATACAAACCAAGTGGAACCATTGACTCTTCATTGAAACCTCCCAACTCCTTCCACACAAGGTAAGACCCATATCTGAATAAAATGAATATGATAATATAAGTATTTTTTGCAAATTACATGTAATTGTAAAGTTATACATGGATAATTATAAACAAATACTTTGTCAAATTAAGTGACTTTTATGGGTAAGGCAGATAAAGTTTTTCAAAGATGTCTGTGACTTAGGATTCTCATCTTATGCTCCTAAATGTTTTTGAAAATAAGTGCATTGACTTGCAAAAGACTTAGGCCTTTCCTACACCACACAGTTTTGTTGACAAAAGTGTACTTTGATACTCAACCCCAAGAACAAAGTAGTGGGCGAAGAAGTGGAGCTGGAAGATGATACAGAGCATGACAGGGTCATTCAGTGATACAGCAGGTCAGCCAGGCTTAGCACTCTGGCACACAGGATGCAGGAGTGGGGAAATCCTTTAAGTGCTCATTTTGTTTTGGTACTGCACGGTGAGAGGAGATTGAGTTCTTGTTTACTTATGTTATATGGTAGAGGAGGGAGAAGGGACAGAAATTAAAAGTTTGTGCATCTATGCCAGGGGGTCTCAAACTGAAATCACCATGAGGGCCCCATGAGGACTAGTACATTAGCCCAAGGGCCGCAACCACTGAAACCTTTTCATATAATAATGATATTGCAAATATTGGTAACAATGGTGTCATTGCGGGCTGCATGAAACAGGTTTAGGGGCCGCATGTAGCCTGCGGGCCGTGTATTTGAGACTCCTTATCTATGCAGTGGGAGCCAGGAAGAAAAGTTGATTGAGGTACATGGGGATATCCCATGAGTCTTCCATAAAAATCTCTAGGAAATGTTTCTGTGGGTATTCTGCAATCCTCTGCCAAAGGTTCCTTGGCACAGCTGCCTTGTTTCTCCCACTGCTCTGGAAAAGTTTGCTGTGCCACCCAGCAATTATTTCTACAGGGATCAATGCAGCACACAAGCAAGCCACATACAGAGCCTGTCTGAAGCCACATTCATGCAGGAGATACATCCTGGGCTACCCTATCCTGTGGAGCAGGGTACTAATATACAGAATAATCTCCCTAGACACCTAATAACCCCCTTTGCAAACCATCCAGACCTTTTATCCTTTCTTGTCATATCCCTCCCCTCCACTCCAGGCTAACTCACCATATTTGGGACTCACATTGAGCTACATGCAAGCCAAAGAACAGTGAGAAAGAGGTATCTAATTTCTGTGATTCACAGCTGTGAGTGCATGCACAGTACTGTCTCTGTTCACTGTCTCTTTGGTTTCTGCAGATGTTCCCTAGAGGACCCAACTCCTCCACACTAGCAGAGCATCTCTCTCTGATAAGGTGGTACATCCAGAAGGAGTAAGCAGGGTATGTTTTATGAAGTGCCGCAGTCCACAGATACAGCACAGAGTGAAAAAAGAGCATGGAGGGAGGCAATTAATGAAAGGCTCAGGCTGGAGAGCCTGGAAAGGACACAGGGGCAGCAGAAGATGATAAGGCTCCAGAAAGGCCAGAGAAAGATGCTGAAGTCTCTTATTAGGCTGCAGTCCAAGCACAACTCTCCCTGCACCCAAAGAACTTTGTTCCATGCCCTCCTAAAAGTCCCCCACTGCATTTTTTGTTGGGATACATGGTCCATCTATCACCCTCACATGCTTAGGGAATCCCATTGCTTCAAAGCCATCAAATTATTTCCTGCACGTTAGTGAGAGGGTGCAGTCCTTTGTAGCAGAAGGCAAATAATGGGCCTCCACACTTGCTCCACTGCAACCCTCACAGTGGACTTGCCAACTCCAAACTGATTTGCAACTGACCAATAGTCTGGAGTTTCCAGCTTCCACACTGCAATCACCACACACTTTTGCACAGTGAAGGCAGCGCTCATTCTGGTGTCCTTATGTTGGCTAGAGCACCATACACCCACCCAGGAAGGTGAATTTGTGCATCTGAAAATTCTACAGCCTTTGCTCATCATCCCATATATGCATCATGGTACACTTCTACCAGTCACTGCTTGTTTCCCGAGCCCAATATCGAGGGGCCACAGTGCACTGGTGTTCCATGAATGCCCGGAGCAATCCTGAATTGTTTGTTTCCATGGCAGACAGCAGGACAGGTATCATCAATTCACTGAGTGTCACAGCTCATGGTAAACTGCAGGACCGGTGTGTTTTGTTCCTAACTTATCACCAGCCTGGTCAGCAAATCAAAATTACTGCTGTCAGACAGAGATGACTGGCACACAAGGGCAAAACAGCATGAAATGTTGGAAGCCCATGGAGTTATAGGACTGCAAGAATTATATCATAGGGTGGTGAGCACACACCCATGGGTTGCAGTGTGATATGCTCCAAGAGCTCCCAGCAGCAGAGGGTGACAAGTTGAATGGTGGGATACCTACCCACAATACAACACTTTCTCTGTCAATGAAAGAGCAATGACTGTGGATGTACTCCTCTGAACGAGGAGCATTGTGTTGACATGCATAACCAGCATAATTAACATGGCTTAGATTGTCAACAAAGTCAGTTTAACTCTGTAGTGTTGACATAGTCTTAGGCTTCTAAGTGACTTTTGAAAATAGAATGGAGGATCCAAAGTCACTTAAGCACTTTTTACAATGTTATCCAGTGTGACCTAGAGATAAAATCAATAGTTTGAATCTAGACCCCAAAACAGAAGTGCTGGTTTATTGGGGTCACCTTCAATAACTGGTTTCATACCTCTGTGCCATTCACGCAAAATGAGAGAATAAGTGTTACTGAATGAACCAATAAAAGAAGCAAGTAAAAAATTTTGCCATAATTATTATTTCTGAGTATTGAGGAGAAGATGAACTACTAGATTTTGGACAAACAGAGATTTCAGATAAGATCTGAAGACTATAAAGGAAACAACTGCATTGCTCTAGATGAACTGAAGGTTCATAAGAATTTTAGTAACACTGTTTGTTGTGTGGCCTACACAGGTAATTGTTTCAGACATTATAAAGGCTAATTTTCAAAACTGAGACATAAAGTGAATGAGTAGGTTTGTAACTCGAGAGTGAAGTGCTGAATTTAAATGTCACTTTACCTCCATCTATTTAATGAAGTGCTTGTCATTAAGTTGTTCACTGTTTGAAATTACTTGAAGTTATGAAAGAATCTGAAGTTAAGGCTGAAAGATGCAAAAGATGAGATGTCAGTGGTGAATAAAAATTTGGGTAGCATCTGTAGAGTAGTGATATTTTCATAACCACATTTGGTTACAGAAAGGAGGCATCAAATACAATCACCAGAGTAAACAGAATGAGGGGCAAGCAGTTTTCCTCCCATCTATGCAGTCCTCTTGGTCTACTGGAACATCTTCCAGAATGCAATTTTGCAATTGCAAGCATACTAAAATTCTCATTGCACTCCATGGCTATTTAGTGCCATGGAATGGGGCATTCTGAGATACCTTCAGTGAACTGAGAAATTAAGACAAGATGGCTCTAGCATGGGGCATAGGAAGCTAAAGTTTATTGTGCACTGAAAGCCTCCACAGTGTGGTGAGTTGGAGCAGTCAGCATATACAAGTCTACTTATTTAAGTCCTTTTTATCTGTTGCTTTGTGGGTCATCTTAAAATGCCAGTGAGTACTTGATTTCAGAGCCAGAAGAGTATGTATTCCTAAAGATAGTCAATTGCTTTGTGTTAATAAAATGCCAGCTGTTTCAATGTGGATTCACGTTGAAATGAAATCTGCATTATAGGCAAGAATGCAAACTGAATTTACACCAGGCTGAACAATAGGGAGCTCATATGCAGGTTTTGCTCCATGCATATTCTTGACCTCTTAAAAATTATCAACTTATTTTTAAGCAACATAGATTTTTAATCATTTAGTTGGAAATAGACCTCTTAAGACAGGGGTCTCAAACTCAAATCACAAGGGCTGCATGAAGCCTAGCTGAGGGCCACATGAGGACTAGCATGTTAGCCCAAGGGCTGCACCACTGAAAACCTCTTCATTCAACAATACTGGAAATATTGATAATGATAGCATCATTGAGGGCCAGAGGAAATAGCTTAAGGGGCCACATGCAGCCCACAGGCCACATGTTTGAGAATCCTGTCTTAACACACCCACATGAGTGCCTACAAGAGTTCAGTTTCATTCCCATATGGCATGAGTGAATTTTTTATTCAGAAGTAACCCAGTGTGACATGTTAGCTATTTCTCTTCTGAAGACACAATTCTCACTCCACTTACTATCATATCAGATAAGTGCTTTTAAAAAAGCTTCATGTTTCTCTGTCACTAGAAGGCGCCTAATCACAATACTGCTAGATGATTTATGAAGCGATAGTTAACAAGTTCCAAGGGGATAGCCAGGTTATTCTAGTTCAGCAAAACAAACAAGGAGTCTGGTGGCACTGTTAAATAAATTTTTTACTTTAAAAGTGCCACCAGACTCCCTGTCTTTTATGGCTAACAAGCAATTGCACTTGTACACAGATATAACTTTGCCTTTTGCTCTTGATATTTACTTTGTTATACAAATTTGCCAGACTATAGCTTAGTTTAAGACCAGTTCCTTAGTTACTCAATTATTAGGCAGTGCTAGTGTGCTGCTAGATCATATCAAATAAATAGCATGGTATGACAAAATCTCCATAATGTTTTGCAAGTGTTAAATGCCAGTAAAGGAACTGGGTTTGTTGGGCATGCCAAGATACAGATGTTTTACATATACTAAATACAATTATTTGGTTATGAGCATGATTTAGGCTCTGGGAAGAAGCATTACCTGCTCCTGCGATCAGGGACATCATTATGATTCATCATCAAGAATAAGTATGATTAGGATATGAAACGTGTGTAACTATCTCAGAATGCTCTATTCTAATGGAGGTATTCAAGAGTGTATGAAAAACCTTCAAAACCTGGATCTTAAAAAAACATTACCGTGATCTCCTGGTTTATAATGAGAAACCCAGACACTATTGTCTGTACATTGTATCGCTCTCTAAAAGGCATACTTAGGGTCAGTCCTTTGGATACACTGCTCTTAGGGAATGTTTTTCCAGGAAACCATCTGACAGTTTTTCTATAGAAAGGCTATTTTGTCTCACTTCAATCATTTATTATTTTACTTTCCAGCAACAAGGGTGCTGCTTCCTGAGTTGTCTGACCAGGCTTTGATTTCAGTGCTAACTAAACAAGAGCCCTTACTAAATATATGGGAGGGAACAGAATAAAAAAAGATACTTTGTTTACCTGGAGAGGTAGAAAAGGACAGACAAGAAGGGGGTGGACAGTTTGTGCTGGACTGCAAAAGACTGGTGAAATTTTCCACAAAAAAAGAAACCACCAAAAGTGAGAGTAAATAGAAGGAGCGACTGTGAGTGGAAACAAGTGATAAGGAAAATGCACAAAGAGACATGATTCAGCCTTTATTTTTATGCATATTGCTTCACTAAAGTATTTTTCACTATAGGAAGGAAAGCTGTAGTGTCCCATAGAAACTACTTACTCTTAATTTTCTAAAAATTTTTGGGACCTGAACTTTCCAAACTTAAAGGCCAAAGGTGTGTGCAAGTTTGAGGAAAATCCTTTCCATTGTATTTAAGGTATGGAAGAGTGGGCATTGTGGTAAGTTTACAGTGAAAAAGACTTCACCTTCAAAGAAAAATTACTTTTGGAGGGTTAGGGGGAAATCACTAATTATGCAGCTATGGGTGAACAAAAAAGCTCTAAACATGGTATACTTCTAGTCCTCCATGAAAAGGATGACTAAATCTGAAAGTGAAATGAACCAGAGGGATTGAAAGTCACCTTGGAGCTTGGTCATTTGCTATGGTTCTGGAAACTTCATGTGGTCTAATGTATCTCAGTGGTTTTCAAACTAGGATCAGGAACCAATATTGGGTCACAGACCCTCAGGCACTGGGTCATGGCACTGCCTCCTGCTGCTGCCAAAAGATTGGAATATGTTGCTCAAAGATGTAATTGCTGGGTCACATGCATAATTTATTTTTTTCAACTGGATACCAAGGGAAAAAAGTTTGAAAACCACTACTTTGTATATGGTATCTGTTTAGAGGGCTAGGAGAATAGCATGTTCTCTTAGAGAGGCTGTTGTTAGAGGGAAATCATAGCTGTCTAACAAAAATAGTACATCTACACTGAAGCCTTAGGTCAACTTAGGCTTCCAGACCCCCGCAGCAACACTGGGCTTTTATTAAGTCAACTTAAGCTCTTCCTTAAGTCAACTTAACACCACCACCTCTTAAGGTTGACTTAATTGGCCTCCACCCCCCTTAGAGTTCCTGGCCACCAGGAAGGGTCGACCTGGCACCTGCCAGTGTGGACACAGGCAGTCAACAGGAGTTTTCAGTGTGCATGCTCTAAGTCGACTTAACAAGGTTAACTTTAAGTCAACCTTGTCAAGTCAACTTAACAGAGCCTCCAGTGTAAAAATACCTAAAGACAACAATCCAGAAATATTTTAGTATTTTTTAAAATCAGATGGAATAATTAGAATATATTTTGTATTACACTTCAGCTTTTCTTTTAAAGTACTTCTAGGTCTGATGTGTTTGCGTAATTCATTTGTGTGTCCCCTTCAAAATTCCCTGTTTCTTGGACAGCAATAACTTAAGCTTACATCAGTATTCTAGACTAATTCAGTTAGAGGGTGACAGATTGTACCAGATTGCAACATAACTAAAAACAAGATTTTTTTTCTTTATAGTGTTTCCTCAGACAAGTGTTATGGATTCCAGTCAGCTTAATTTAACTTCTGCTGGGATAATCAATAACTCTAATTTATTAATTAATATAGTTAATTTTAGTCTAGCACTATAAGAGGACACATATATGGTGAAAAATAACATGGAAATTTTTTTTCAGTCAGTTATCACATTACCTCACAGTTCTGTTTTTCCTACTCAGGAGGTCTGAAGCAAATTAATGATAGTTTTTCAAATTCCTGCATTTGATACACCGCCTTGTGCATTCAACATCTATGAAGGACAGCGTTTCCTAAGCAAGTTCTTACCTGTTGAACAGTGCAGAAACAATAGCTCCATATTAAGTTGCTTCTTATAAGCTAAGGTACCATATATATGCAGTACTATAGTGAGCTACCTTTTAACAATCCAGCTTTGCTGCTGTACATTAAGCAACTATCAGACAAGTTCAGTGTGTGTACATATATATATATATATATATACACACACACACACACACACACACACACACACGCACCCGTTGGCATCCCACAGTCACATGGGAACCACGATGAGGAGGCAAGGAAGACAGCAACATCCAAGTACCACCAAAGGATAAGACAGGTCCTGAAGAGCCAGCTCAATGGGAAGAATCCACGCCATCAACAGGTACGCCCTGCCAGTCATCAGATACCCTGCCAGTATAGTGAGCTGGCCAAAGGAGGACATGGAGGCTGCCGATGTGAAGACCCGGAAGCTCCTCACAATGTATGGAGGTTTCCACCCCAAATCCAACACCCAGAGACTGTACACCAGCTGGAAAGAAGGCAGGCAGGGTTTGGTGAGTGTCAAAGCCACTGTCCTGGACGAAACCCAGAGCATCCAGTAGTACGTCAGTAAGATGGCTCCCAAAGATGAGCTGCTGAGAGAATGCCTGAGGCAGCAGCAGACATGGGAGGAAGATCAAGCAGAAGTGCCATGGCAAGACAAGACCCTGCATGGGATGTACCATCGACAGATAGCTGAGGTGGCTGACATTGGGAAATCCTACCAGTGGCTGGAAAGGGCTGGATTAAAAGACAGCACTGAGGCACTGATCATAGCAGCACAAGAACAGGCACTGAGCATCAGATCCATTGAAGCAGGGGTCTACCACACTAGACAGGACCCAAGGTGCAGACTGTGCAGAGAGGCCTCAGAGACAGTCCAACACATAGTGGCAGGATGTAAGATGCAGGCAGGAACAGCATACACTGAACGGCACAACCAAGTAGCTGGCATTGTGTACAGGGACATCTGCACAGTGTATGGGCTAGACCCTCCCAAGACCAGATGGGAGATCCCACAGAAGGTCGTGGAGAATAACAGGGCTAAGATTCTGTGGGACTTCCAGATCCAGACGGACAGGCAGGTACTGGCCAATCAACCAGACATCGTGGTAATAGACCAGGACCAGAAGACAGCGGTGGTGATAGATGTAGCAGTGCCAAGTGACAGCAACATCAGGAAGAAGGAGTATGAGAAGCTAGAGAAGTACCAGGGCCTGAAAGAGGAACTAGAGCGGATGTGGAAAGTAAAGGCCAAAGTGGTCCCCGTGGTGGTAGGAGCACTCGGGGCTGTGACTCCTAAGCTGGGAGAGTGGCTCCAACAGATCCCAGGAACAACATCAGAGCTCTCTGTCCAGAAGAGTGCAGTGCTAGGAACAGCTAAGATACTGCGCAGAACCCTCAAACTCCCAGGCCTCTGGTAGAGGACCCGAGGTTGAGGAAGACACATACCACCAATAGGGGTGAGAGGGGAAATTTTAAAATTATATAGATATAGATATAGATATAAAATATAAAAAACATACCCCATCGATGTATACAGAGTTCCCCAGACAGGGGCAAACATCCAGTTAGGTGGCCGCCAGGATGGCTTCTGTAGAGATTCGTACCATGTTGGGACTTCTTTCTTGAATATCACGCTTCCCAAAAATCCTCCTGAATGGGGCAAGAGTGTGAAACCAACAGCCGGAGCCCACGTTGGAACCATTTCCAAGACAGACACTGAATCTGAAACAAACCCCAAATGTTTTGTTTGCAAAGTGATTTTACAATAAAATTCCAGCAAAACACTCAGTTTAATCAGTCTTAATTTAAAGATAATTAGTGCAATACTTAACTTTTCTAGGGCCTGGCCCAAAGCCTGCTGAAGCTCCTTGAAAGATTCCAGGTCCACAGGGCAAATTTCACTCTGCTATCCCCACAAATGCCCATACCTACTATTAGTTTATGTTGCTTCTAGGCCTTGTGCTGACCCTCTGCACACTGGAGAATTTCACAGGGATTTTCAGGCATAGACAAATAAACTGAGGGATAATGCAGCTTTGTACTGTGTAAAATGTACTCGAAAACTTTATTAAGGATGTGACATTTTGTCATCAAACCATCCAGCTACATAAAATGCTATACCAAGAAAAACTAAGTTTCACAAGTATACAAGCAACTGGAGCAAGAGAGGAAAGACCAATAATTCAGTGAAATATTGGTTTGTGGGTCTTTCATTTCAGTTTGATCCAGCAAGGCACTAATGTTCAACCACTCAAATTCGGTTCAGAGGGAATTGTCAGATGCTGAGCCATCCACAAGTCTTTTGACTAGGTGATAAAAATATATAGGGGCGGATCCTCATCTGGTGTCAGTGGCACTATAACAGTTTATATTAACTGAGCATCTGCTCCAGAAAATTGGAATGACTATTTAAATGGAATATTTGTTCTAAGCTTGTACCCTCTGTTAAGCAAGCTCAAGGAAGGCGATATGAATGCATATACAAGTAGTGTATTGGGTCCACTGAGTGATCGAATAATTAATCAAGAAATCATTGCTGGCAGAATCAGAAACAATGCATCAGATTAAAACAGCCTGTAAAAGAAAAACTCAAAGAATGCTCCTGGTTGCTTTTGGCTGCCTTAGCTCTATTAGCAGACCAAAGGTTTGTTTATTTAACAATAAATAAGCTGGAAAAACTCCACCCCAAGTTTTCTGGCCATTTGCCAACTACTACATACAATCCACATATAGGTTGCCAAAGTGCCAAGAGACTGAACACATACCAAAAAGGATACAATAGAAAAGACAGTTTTTGAATGCAGAGTAGCCAAGTGCATGCAATCTTATTTGCACAGAGCTATCATATAATATTGACAGAAAGTGAGATATGTTCTGTTGTAGTTGTGTTACTCCCATGATATTAGAAAAATAGGAGGATGAGGTAATACCTTTTATTGGATCAACTTCTATTGGTAAGAAAGATGAGATTTCAAGCTGACGCAAGGTATGTCTACACTGCCATTAGACTCCCTCAGCTGACCCGTTGCAGTTGCCTCAGGTTTGAAGGGCTCTGGTTAAAGGACTGTTTAATGGAAATGTAGACATTGGGGCTCTGTCTGCAGCCTGAGATCTGAGACCTTCCCAAATCACTGTGTCCTACAACGGGACTCCAACCAGGGCCTGAATGTCTACACAAATTAAACAATCCCACAGAACAGGCCTGAGTCAGCTGGCATGGACCAGCTGTGAGTTTTTCATTGCAGTGAAGGCATATCTAAAGGACTCTTCTTTAGACCTAGGAAACATACTTGATGTCACAGCTAAATGTCAGGTAGAACTGATTGCTTAGCACGTGTTAGCATATATTTCCAAGGACCACTGAAGGTGAAGTAAATGCCATTCCAATTGTGGGTTGGAATTGAGAAGGGGTGTTGGGTTGTGAGTGGGTTACAGATTCTTGTAGTAAGTCGTACAGTGTTTTTAGTAAGACTGTGATTTTTAGTGTCTAGGAAGGTTTTGAATTTAAGCTCTCTTGTTTGTGTTTTGCAGGTTTCCTTTGAGGGTGAGGACTGACAGGTCAGACATAGAGTAATCATTGTGCAAAGAGTGTTCACCCAGATATGGTATGGTGCTTTTGTCATTTTCCTGTCACTGTTCATTTGAGAGCATTGTGGCTGTTTGGTTTCACCCTGACATAATTACTGTTGGGCACTTAGAGCACTGGATGAGGATTACCACACATTGCATGATAGGTGTGTGTAGGACCCAGGGGAGCAGTAGAGGCTAAAAACCTAGGTGACCACAAAACTGAATCTGATACATTTATGGAGTGGGTTGTAAGATGGTACAGCCTAGTTTGGTAATTAAATGAGCTTTGACTACTAGTAGTAAATAGACCCAGTGGCCTGTGATGGGGTGTTAGATGGGGTGTATTCTGAGTTATATGGAGAATTCTTTCTTGGGTGTCTGGCTGGTGAGTCTTTCCCACATGCTCAGAGTATAGCGGATTGCCATAGCTGGGATCAGGAAGGAATTTTCCCTTAGTGCAGATTTGGCAAAGGCCTGGCAGGGAGGATGGTTTTCTCTGTGGCATGGGTCATGAGTCATTTTCTGGTGGATTCTCTGTTCCTTGAAGTCTTTAAATTATTATTTGAGAACTTCAGTAACTCAGTTATAGGGTAAGGGTCTATTACAGGAGTGGCTGAGTGAGGTTCTGTGGCCTGTGTTATGCAGATCAGACTAGGTGATCATATTGGTCCCCTTTAAACTTAGTGTACGCGTCTAAGTAGATGGATGAAAACAGACAATCAACTACCCTCTTCACACAAAAAAATTGTAAAAGACTAAAACGAAGCTATCATCTATGGGTGAATACTTTTCATGAAATGGTCACTCTATAGCTGACAAGTTCCAAAGGGGCAGCCAGGTTAATTTAGTTCAGTAAAACAAACAAGGAGTCCTGTGGCACCTTAAAGACTAACAAATTTATTGCATGAGCTTTCATGGGAGAAAATCCCACTTCGTCAGACACTTTGAAGATGGGGGAACTTAAAGAATGCGAGGAAAATAAATGCAGGGAAGTGCAAGTCATGGGGTCAGGTCACACTGTAACTGCTTTGGTTTGCTGTTACAGTG
>ML682017.1:8671721-8771486 GCA_007922195.1 Podocnemis expansa
CACTGTAACAGCAAACCAAAGCAGTTACAGTGTGACCTGACCCCATGACTTGCACTTCCCTGCATTTATTTTCCTCGCATTCTTTAAGTTCCCCCATCTTCAAAGTGTCTGACGAAGTGGGATTTTCTCCCATGAAAGCTCATGTGATAAATTTATTAGTCTTTAAGGTGCACAGGACTCTTATCGCTGAACTCTCAGACCTCATTCTCAAAGGAAATCTGCAGAACACCTCTAAGCATCAGCCAGGGAGCCTAAATTTGTTAACTTTGCAAGACCCTAAAAAATCATTGATTGAATAGACACTGGATTCATGGCATGTTATGACCATCTATATCCCACTAAAAACCTGTCTCCCCCAGCTGCTTCTCACTAATGCTTTTCCTCCTATGAGAGTTGTTAGCAGAATACTTCACGCTGAGTGGTCCCTTGAAATACGTGTTTACTACTTATCCTACCCAACGTGTCCTACTTGTATTTAACTGTAACACATAGCATGTTTCTCAGACCTGAAGAAGAGCTCTGCGTAAGGTCCTCTCAATCACCACAGAAGACAGTCCAATAAATGATACTACCTCACCCAAGTTGTCTCACAAAATAAGATAGTAATCTTGAGGAACAGCTACAGGGAGTGGAAGAGGAGACACTAGGGAATAACGAGATACTGAAGGGGATCCCTGAGATAAAGAGTTGCGAAAGTGCCCTAAGGAGAATAACTAACAAAAGATGAAAGAAAGGAGAAATGTACAAGAAGATAGAGGGACTAGGAGAGAAGCAATGCATAAAATCTAAACATAGTGATGAAAGGAGAAAAATATTAAAAGGTCTGATTCTAGAAAACTTTATTCTTAGGAGCATCCCTTATATGAGTTCTCCAGTTATAGGAGTACTTCTGTGTACTCTACACAGAAGAGTAGAAAGAAGTAGCAGATGCTTAGACTTCAGCTGTGTAAACTCTGGAACAAATTGCCTAGTCAGCTTGCAGAATCTCCATCCCAGGAGATTTTTAAGAATGGGGGGGGGACAAAACAACCTGTCAGGAATGGTGTAGTTAATATGTAGTCCTGTGTTGAGTGCAGGGGACTAGACTAAGACCTACTGAGGTCATTCCAGTACTGACTTAATTGATTTTATGGTCTCCTACTCCAGATTTCTCCTCCTAGCTCCAGACTTCTGACAGAATGATGAATTAAGCAAACCACATAAAAAGCAAGACCTGCGTTAGTTCCAAGTTTTCCTCATTTCTCTTATATGGTAATTGAATGACTTTCAGTTGCATTATTTAGTTTCCCTTTACTTGCAGAGAGGGAGCCAGTTATGGAACTTACAAAATGCATTTCATAATAGCTGCTTGATTAAGAAGTGTTTTCCGACTGTGTGATCATTAAGACACCAATTAGAAATTTAGTCAATTAAAAAAAAGTTCAAAGGCTCTATACTTCTGTTCTGTGTTGTACAGCACATAGCATAATGAGATCCTGGTCCAGATGATTAGGGGTCAACGGTGGCACAACAGTACAAATAATATTAATAACTAATAATACACCTGCTCTTAAGTCTCCTGGCCTATCTTTGTGGTTAAACAATCACGTTTTTTACTTTTTTAAATTTTTTAGTCCCTATTCCTCTGCAAAAGACCTCCACAAACATGGGGGAATGATTAACAGCTCAGTATTCTCCAGGAAAAACATTTTGTTTAAAAAATAAAATGTTAAGATAGAAGTGTGTTTCAGTGGACTCCATCCATCACTCAGAACATTATTTTTTTATAATATTTTTAAGTTTAAAAGACTGAAAGTAAACACAGAGACATCAATCCAAGCCCCACAGGGCCATATAACTTTTCAGCCCTGTAATACAAACCACTCTTAACTGTGCTCCATTATTTGTTCTGGACTGCAAATGTGCAGTTAGATGTTGAATTTTTACTAAATGTGTAGTAAATATGTAAAAAGTAATATAGTTGCAGAGTACCTAAATCTGTCAGATCTGATGTCTCAGGGTATTAAGGCACTTTAATATAATTTGAATGACCAATACTTGATGTGTGCAGTTTTGTATCTAAACCTTGAAAGTATGTATCTTTTAACTACAGTGTAGTAACTAAGCTATGTTATCTTTTTGTAGTGAATAATACTGTAGTATAGTGATTTTTAATAACGTCCTAATAAATTTGTTATTCTGACTTTTGCATGTATCTTTGCAAGTGTTAGAGGATAAAAGTAAGGTTCAGTGGGTACTGTGAGTTAATTGAAGTGATATTGACTAATGGCAGATTATATGATAAAGAGAAACTGAGTGGATCTTTTAACTCCTTTTTGGCTTGGGACTTACCCTTTTTTTGAAGGAGATCCAAAAGCTTAAATAGGGGGTGACATCAATGCTCTCAGGAGAGGCCTGCTATAATGGGCCCTATGGAATTTTCAAAACAGGGTTTCCTTCCTTAGACTTTAACCAGTCTAAAGGAGATATGGGGAGTCTGTGGGGTGGAAAAGTATATCTTGAAATAGAAGACATTAGACGGAAATACCCCTCATGGTTGCCTGTATCTCCCCTTGCAAGCCTTCTTCTATGCCTGTTGATCCCTTATAACTCTTATCCCCCATCCTCCATTCCCTACTATTATCAAGGCTCTCCCAAAGTGCCCCCATTCTGAGATGAGGAGCATGGCTCTAAGCTAGCCTTTCAAAACCTTATCTGAGTCCAAAAAGGAATCCTACAAAAAGGAAAAAATGCCAAGGAAGAGTGCAAAAGAATACCAAAAATGCTAAGAAAAACATGGAAAAATTGCTAAGCATGCATAACAATAGCACAAGCATGTAGGTACAAAATCGGAAAATGAGTTATACCTAACAAGGGACAAAAGAGGCAGTGAGCAGAGGTTCTTTAAACACAATTGGCCCAAGAGAAATACAAAGGAAATTGACTCCACTACTTAGTGAGCAAGGAGAGATGATAATTGATGACATCAAGAAACCTGAAGTTTTTAAATGCCTATTTTGCATCAGTCTTCACTAGAAAAGTTAATGGTGACTAGGTTCTCAACACAATTAATATTAACAGCAAAAGGGGAGGGAAAACAACCCAAAATAGGAAAAGAGCAGTTTAAAGAATATTTAAATAAGTCAGATATATTCAAATCAGAAGAGTCTGAGAAAATTCATCGTTGGGTACTTAAAGAACTAGCTGAAGCAAGCTCACAACCATTACCAAGTATCTTTGACTTATGTCTACATATGCAATTTTAGATCAGACTTGCTAGTCCAGCTAAAGAAGCCCAAGGTTAGTCCGAACTAACCTTGGGCTAGTTGGAACTAACCGTGGCTTTTTAGTTTGAACTAGCTGCACGTTCTAGTTTGAACTGATGTTTTAGTTTGAACTAGAACGCATGGCTAGTTCAAACTAAGCATGGAAGTCTGAACTAACCCTTGGTATTAACTAGTTTGGACTCAACTTTCCCTAGTCCAAACTAAGAAATTTCTTAGTTCAGTCTTGGCAAAGCCTCATGTAGTCAAGAGCTAAATTAGTCCAGACTAAGCCTCCTTAGTCCAGACTAATGTGGCAGTGTAGACATAGCCTTTGAGAACTCATGGGGTGAAGTCCCAAAGGACTGAAGAAAGGGAAGCACAGTACCTATCTTTAAAAGCAGGAATAGAGGACCTAAAAAAGTATAGATTGATCAGCCTAAAATGAAACCTAGAAAGAGATAAAACAACATATTTTTAAACTATCAATTTGTAAGCACCTAGAGCAGAGGCTCTTAACTTTTTAGAGGGCCCGCACTCTCTACAGCAATACATTAACCCCGCATCCCCACCAAAACAAAAAAATTCATCTGTCATGATGATGTCACATTTGAAGTATATTGGGTGGGTGTTCTATGTTTAAGTTATATGTTACTCCCAAACCCCTTGGACTCCCTTCCCACAACCCTAGGGCTGTGGACATCTTAAGTTAAGAACCCCTGACCTAGAGGATAATTGGGCTATAAGGAATAGTTAGCATGGATTTGTCAAGAACAAATTATACCAAAGCAACCTAATTTCCTTCCTTGAGAGGGTTACTGGGCTTCCGGATGGAGGAGTGGAACGGTAGACCTGATATATCTTGATTTTTGGAAGGCTTTTGATACAGTCCCATATGACATCTTATAAGCAAATTAGGTAAATTTGGCTAAATGAATTACTATAATGTCTGTATACAACTGATTGAAAGACTATATTCTAAGTGTAATTATCAATGATTCACTGTCAAATTGGGACAACATATCTAGTGGGGTCCAACTACGGTCAGTCCTGGATCCAGTTCTAGTAAATATTTTCGACTTGGAGAGGAGAACCATTGTAAGATTTGCAGATTATATGAAGCTAGGAATGGCAAGCACTTTGGAGGATAGGACTAGAATATAAAACAACCTTGGAAAACTGATCTAGGATCAACAAGTTGAAATTCAGTAAAGACAAGTGCAAAATATTTCATTTAGGAAAGGAAGATCAAATGCACAACCACAGCCTAAGAAATAACGGGTGCGGTGATAATATGGCTGAAAAGAATCAGGGAGTGATAGTAACAAAGCAAATATGAGTCAACAATGTGATTCAGTTCTGAAAAAAGTTCTAGACTTTGATGACTTCTCAAGGTCCTAGCCAGCCCATTTCTAGAATTCTCTAGCCCTCCCCTTGTCTTCCCATCCCGTACTTCTGTCCTTCAGCATTTCTCCCAGTATTCTGTTCCCTCACTCATCCTCCCACAGCTGGTAGTTCCAGCAGCACAGCCTGAGGCTGCAGTAGGTCAGTTACTACTTTAAAAAACACATTAAAATAATTAAACTTTGTTTTGTGTACTCATGGGAGCAGCACTAGAGTGGCCCCAGCCATCGTGGCAAGTACCAGGAGAAATAAGGAAAAAGAAACAAAGCAATACATACTATCACCTAAGGCAATACACCTCTGTGCACCATAGCCCAATGCATGGGAGGTCACACTCAGGTATTTTCTTCAGCTTTTTCCCCCCTTCTCTTTTGAGGAGATGGGAGGAGGGAAGCAGAAAGGGAGCAAACCATGAAAGAAGGGATGGTTTGCTTCAGCCCAGAGGAAAAGCAAATAGTTCTTAAGTCTCTTAGTTAGTTTGTCTGTTTAGCCTTTCTGTGGAAGCAAAAGAGCCAGTTTTGCACTTGCACTCCCTTCCTAGCCTGCACGTTTCCTGACCCAGTTACCTTCCAGCTCAAGGAGATGAAGGAAAGAGAGAGCTACTTTAATCGCTTACTCTTTAAATCCGTTTTAGTGAGGGACTAGCCAACCCCTTCTTCATCCACTTTAGTGCTGGCTATGAACTCCCTATCCACATCTTTAGTTTATGTGTGTCTATCATTTTGCCACTATCATTTCCCTCACCTAAAATTAAAAACACTAAAAGACACTTCTCAGCATGGCCAACAGAACAAACAGTTTTGGTGTTTGCAGAGCTCACCACTTTGCAGATGTGTGGGAAGAGTTGGGAGAAGGGAGGAGAGAGAGAAGCATTAGGAATAATTTCAAAATATCAGCTGGTAATATTTTTCAACAACATAATTTTATAACTTCTTTTCTTATTCTCTTCCTCTCCAAAAAAACCAATCAGCTGAAAACAGAACCAGAAATTCTATCATAGAATGATATATAGTATACAAAATTTCAGGGGAGATGAGCGTGTGGTTTCTTCCAGGATGTTTGCTGGAAGAGTGTATGGTTTGCACTGAGACCAGTCTGTTTTAATTATGGAGTCCCTACAGCAGCACTGTAACTCTGAATAAACTGTGACACTGACTAAACAAAAAGTTGTCAAATTATACAAAGTAAAAAATCTACAAAAATTTTTTCTATAATCTTTCACTTTTAGCAATCTTAGATGTTATCTGTAACAACTAGGAAACAGCACTGTAATTTTTAAGGTGGTGGTACTTCAAGGACAAAATGTGTGCAATATGATATATGTAGGCTTGAGGGATTAAATTTTTATTGGTAGTATCAGTAAACATTGATTTCATCATACACATACAACTAACAAAATATTCTATTAATTATCCAAACGAATAGATAAGTAAGAAAAACACAGTGAGAACTTTATTAGAATTTGATATAAAGATATTTATATATTTTGACGTGTGCTGTTAACCTTTTGTATTGACTGTTATAAACTTTAACTTTTTGAATGTCATTTAAATAATTATTGTCTGAACCCTCCTCATAATTTCTTGTAACTTTGGGAAATTTAAAACAATAAGTCTTAAAACCCATAATTTTGCACAACTGAAAATGTAAATCGGTACAAATTGAAAAAAGCTTAAATACCAATATACATCAAAAATACTTTTTTTAAATTCTGTCAAGCCTAAGTATATGTAAATTCATTAAGTTCTGAAACTTGTAAATAATCTTATTTCATGTACCACACCATCTTTATATGACAGAACATGGATTATGTAATTAATTATAGTTGTTGTGGAAGTAAGCAGATTCCCAGTCCAAGGAACAGAAATCTTTAGATCAAAATCCTCAAAGGTTGCAGTTACCTTGCTCTTTTCATGGGCTTGCTGCTCAACCTCCTCTTTTTCCTCACATGTACTCTTGCATTAAACCTTTCATATATGCTGTATCATAAAGCCACAAACACTCTGACCATCATCACCCCTCCAATCAACTGCATTACTCCCTCCACAATTCTCATTCTTTGCAAGAGTGCCAATCGGTCAGTCACTAGCACCAATTCTTGAGGCATCTGGATTTTGTTTAGAGGACTGTAAACAAGATTTTGCCCCAGTCCTCATTAGCTATATTGGACAGGAAGAAGAGTTAATGTAGGGTGAAGGTGGTGTCATGTCAGAGAGGTTTCATAATATTTTAAGAGTTTCATATTTGCTCATCAACACATTATTTCTTTACTGGATTCACCAACCCAGCTTCCAAAAACAGCATTCATATTTCTGCTCAGTCAAAGGTCATACTCTAATAGTAACAAGACAGTCCAGGATAAGTGGGGTTAGTGGGTTATTGGTACACATCTCTGATAATAGAAGGCACTCTGTCTTCAGCCCACTGCCTCTTTATGTGGCCAGGCCATGCATTATTAGTGAACATGGTGTGAGCTATATTATCAGACAAAAGTGCCTGAAAACTGGTATAATTATGTATTTTGAGACTGTATAACTAACTAAGAGAACTAATTACAATAAAAATCCTAACTGGCACAGCCTTAACAGACTTAGAACAACTGACTGGTTGTTACATCTCTAGCCATTGTCCTGGTTTTTCATATCTGCAGCTATCGCTGTAGAATGTGAGCACTCTCCAACTACTGTACTTAAAAACAGTATTTCTCTCTTCCACCCCAATATTTGAGGGCAAATATTTGACTACAATTAAAGGTTTTTTCAAAACTTATTTAAGAAATGTGGGAGCGGAGTTTAGGAAGGAAGCTAGGTTTAAAATAGGTAGTATGTATTTTGTCCTAAATGTGATAAGTTTAATGGCTGATCTTATCTTTTCTGGGTGTGAGTCCCAAGCTCTTGCTTCAGCTCCTGTGAAAGTTTTGTCTCCCAGGCTCCCTATAACAGAATGCAGCTTGGGAGAATGGCAGATTATAGCTTTGGAAGTAGATAAGCAAGGCTAGTCCTTTAATGAGTTTTGAATATTAGGACAGAGAACGTGAATAGGACTCTCTATTCAGTGGGGACCAGTGCATAAAGAATAACACTGGGTAGTAGATATAGTGATCTCAGTTGTTTAGTAGGTGTACTTCTATGACATTTTGTACTAGCTGGACACTACCAGAACAGACATTGTTCCTAGATTTGAGCTACAGTATTCACATCTGCACATTATTAACATGTGAGCCGTCACCACCCTGCCTGTGTCTGTTAGAATGAACTGTAATCTTTCGGCCAGCCACAAACAGAACTGGGCAGCTCTAGCTGCAGGGCTATATGGGTATTGAATAGCATTCAGGAGCCCAAAATGAACCCTAAGCTGCAGATGGACTTAACTTGAGAACAGATGCCCTTGGTAATGGGAGATGGATATAGGAGAAACAAGTTATGCAGAGCATTTTTCTTTTCCCACCAGCATTGCCTCAGACTGGCCTAGGGTCAGCTTTAGCTCATTGCTCTTCATCCAATTTATCTCTGCTCAGTGCTGAGAAAGAGAGGAGAAGATTCTGTTTTATATCTAAGGTTTATATTTATATATGCTGTTTATACCTGATGAAAAAACAGAGCTGAGTAGTGAATCTAGACTGTTGTCAGCTCAGCCCTTCTTGTCTAACTAGCTGCTCCAGTGCTTCAGATGTTGAATATGATGGAGATGTCTAAACATTACAGGATGCCACAGAAGAGCACTTTGGAGGAAGAGTAGTATTTCCCCAAAATGACCCCTTGGTTTTGGTCTGAGATGAAGGTCTGATAGCATTACTTGCTCTTGTGATTCATCTTCACTGAGTTACATGAGCCAGTTCCTTTTATTAAACTGTCCTATGAAATGTGACTCACTGTTTGATGTTGTTTCATAACATCAAAGCCATGCCAAATGATTACACAAGTGCAGATGTAGGTTTGCCTACTTTCCTTTCTTTTTCTTGTAGTCTCTCCCTTTAGTAAAGTATTTCACTTTAGCCTTTCACTCCATTTCATTGCATATAATCAAGCAAGAGAGCAGAGGTTGGAAACCTAATTGCAAAAACAAGCACATGCTTTTTTTCCCCAGTAGGCAACAGGCAGAATAACCTTATTGCAAATACAGCAATTTAAAAAACAAGACTGATTAGAAGGGAAATGCCACTAGTTCAGAATCCTTCCCCACCTATTTCAACCCAACTGGAAAAAGCAAATATTGACAGTGTGAGCGTATGGATGTGAAAGGCTGGAATTCAAGGCCCCAGAGCACCAAAAAGAGAGAGGAACCAGAGCAGGAAAGAGGAGTAACACTGTTACTCTTGTTAAGCCACATGCTGTATTTCACTATCCAAGGCTTGAGTGACCACTGTTGCCACAGAGTGTGCAAACTGCACTAACTGGGTGGCACGAAACTGCCCAGCTCAAATGCCATGGGAATGAGCCTTTGCAATGCTATAAACCCCCTTCCGGAGATCCTGTGCAAACATGCTCCTACAATCCCAGCGCTGCTAATGGAAGCCTAAAGAAATGACTGCCCCTTTGTATAATGGAAACCTGTATGACAGAAAAGAAGATTACTAGGCAGTATTTCCCATTCAGTGGCTGGAGCCAGCAATCCTTCCTAAATCTTTTCTTCTTGTGTTCATGTAAAAATAACTATGAGAAAGAAAAGTAAACAGCTTTCCTGAACACCTCTAACTTCAATACTTCACATGCTAGTGACAAATGCCTCCAGAAATGAATGGCTGATCCAAAAGGCACATTATTAGCATACATTGTATATAGCATTTTTGTTATTGATTATCATAAAGTGTCTCTTTGAGTATACTATGAATCTACAGTGAATCATTTAACCCAGCACTGAAATGAAGCCACCTCAGGCCTGCAGCTTGGTAACCACGAAAATGAAAGGTACATAACAGGCAGGGCAACACCTAAAGGATGCCAGAGAGAATTCTCTTTGGTAGAGGGCTGTGAAGAGAGTGGAGTAAGAGCATGCAACACACACCCTTCCCCTCCCTGAAAGACGCACAATTGCTTCCAGCATGTAAGCAATGAAGTGGTGTGGTGCGGCCTGCACCTGCCAATGAAATGAGGCGCGGGGGTGAGACACACATTGTGAAGCTGTCTCTCCCAGTTCCCTGAAGATGACCAGAAAACATAAAGTAAATGTTAAATTCACTGTAGAATCACACCAGCTGGCTCGCTCTCACACCATATATAACAAGATAGGCTAACACAGAACAAATAAAGTAGGGCTAGTAATAAATAATAAAACTCCCCCACCTATGGTTGCATCTCGGCTGACAATGTCCAAGTGCAGTGACAGAAACCTCCAGTTCTCACGCTACTGTGAAACAATGATTGCATTTTACAGATGGACTGACAAGAGTTAAGCAAGTGGGGCCAGAAGCCCCATTCCTTGGCTCCTATCAGGACACTGCACACAAAAAGGGGCTGCTGTGTGGCCTGAAAGCTGGCTGGCAATATGGGGGGGGGGGGGGGCCCAAAAAAAAAAGAAGGAGTCGGGGGGTACTTAAAGACTAACAGATTTATTTTTCGCATGAGCTTTTGTGGGAGAAAATCCCACTTCGTCAGATGCTATGAAGATGGGGCAACATAACATCTGACGAAGTGGGATTTTCTCCCACAAAAGCTCATGTGAAAAATGAATATCTTAGTCTTTAAGTGCCACAAGACTCCTTGTTTTAATTTTTTTTTTCCTGGACTAGACTAACATGGCTGTCCCTTTGGAACGTGGCAATATCTGACACCAGATGACACAGCCACCGTGTTGCTATTGCCATGCAGTATGTGTGGCAACCAATGTTCCCATTAATTATTTGTAGGCTGTGTGTCCAAAAAATTTCTTTGTGAGCAGCAATATTAGCACTATTGAATTTTTTGTGCACACTTTATTTTGTTGTGTGCACAGGTTTCATGACCTGTGTGAATGCACACACGTGCACAGCTTAGAGGGAACAATGGGCAACCCCCAGATGTGTTCAGCTCCCAGTAGCCCATCGGCCACACGATGCAGTGTGTATGGCAGGGGTCTCAAACACGCAGCCTGTGGGCCGCATGCAGCCCATAAAGATATTTCCTGCAACCCTCAACTACACTATCTTAATGAATATTTGCAATACCACTGTATGAAAAGGTATCAGTGGTGCAGCCCTTGGGCTAACATGCCTAGGGTTACATTTGTCAGGCAAAAGGAGGACATGTCCTCCTTTTTACTTTCACATCCTCTGTCCTGCAGGCATTTTAAAAACACATGATTTTGTCTGCCTTCTTACTTACAGGGGTTAAAGTATCTGGAATGCCTGGGAACCTATCTTCCCTCTAAAATGTGTGCATGTGCACACGCACAGAGGTTGTGACACTCACACCCCCCCCAAAATAAAGTGTGCCCAAAAAAATTCAACAGTGCTAATATTTTTATGCAACCTTAAGAAGCTGATTTCAAGTAACATGTTTCAAATAAGGTTTTGTCATTTATCAAATCATTTCCACCACCACCGGAGCAAAATAAAATTTAGATATTATTTGCATCATGCTCATTTCACGGCACTCCCAAGTTTGACCACACTCACTGGAGTGTGCACAAATTTGGACACTGGCTCCAAAAATTTGCACAAAAGAAGTTTTTTGCGCACACAGCTGCTATAAGGACAGGCTGGCAGGTGACACAATCTCTCCCCCATCTCCCCCTGCTGCAAATGTGCCGAGTGGCGCTGCTTCCTCAGCAGAGCCCCAGACACAACCTCGTGCCCAGGCGGGGGAGACTCACCTGCAAACGCTGCAGAGCGGCGGGGAGAGGAGAGCCGGGGCGAGGGAAGCAGCCGGGCACTGAGCTGGCGCCTGCCGCCCACGGGAGCAGGGCAGTGAAGGGGCGGGGTTGCCTTGTGCTGCTGGGGAAGGAAATGGGGGAAGGGAGAGCTGATGGGGGGAGTCATTGCTCAGACTGAGGGAAGGTTTTTTTCATGCTGATTATTGCAACAAGGCTGTCCCGCTGTGCAGAGCTGTCTACTGTTTGAAATCTCTGCTCCCTCCTAGGAGTGACCTAGGACAGTGGTTCCCAACATTTTTGCTGCCCGCCCTGGCACACCTTGCTACCTTTAATCAATCCCCATATAGTTTGCAAATGAACTCATGAACATTCCCGAGCTAATCCAGCGTTTTTTGAGTAGTTTTTCGAAAAAAATGCATGGCACACCTGCACAAGCCTGACGGCACACCTGTGTGCCATGGCACGCTGGTTGGGAAACGCTGGACTACAAGACTGGCTGCTTAGCCTGCGTTAGGCAGGAACAGCGCTCGGGTTTGTGGCACCCCCTCCCCACCTGCAGCACAGCAATGCCAGCGCAGACAGGTGGCATCATCAGGGGAGTCCAACGGCGCTGCCCCTTTTGGTGCCCCCAAACGTCAGCAACCCCTGCAATGCTTACCCGGTTTACCGGGTAGCACTGGCCTTGGCATTAGAGTTACCAGATGTCAGGACATGGCCTCCTTTGAACCTTCATGTCCTCAGTCTGGCAGGCATTTTAAAATACATTATTTGTCTGGCTTTTTATTTATAGGAGTTAAAGTATGTTTGAATGCCATGGAATATCTTATGTTTAGGGGAAAGCATTCCAGGGCCCCTTCAAAACACAAGAATATTACATTTTCCTCATGTGTCCTCCAATGGCTTCCTCGTCCTCCTTTCCAGGTTTTATTTGGCAGGGCCAGCGCTAGGTGGTAAGTAGGCCCTGCATTGCAGGGGTCACTGGCATTTGAGGGGCACCAAAAGGGGACAGTGCTGTGGCGCTCCCCTGATGATGGCACTCGTCTGCGCTGGCGTCGCTCTGCTGCAGGGTGGCACCACAATCCCCAGCACTGGCCCTGGTATCTGGTAGCTCTACCCTGCCTCCAAGGTTATGTGGTGGCTGAGCAGTCATTGAACCCCTTTGGTTCTGAGCTAGGTTACTGAGTCTCCAAGGGTAAAGGGAAAAAAAGCCAGGGGCAGCACATCACATTAAGTGCCATAAGCATTGCAGGGGGGCACTGCCAATTGAGGGGCTCCAAAATGAGGAGCACACCACTGCGGTGCGTTCTGACATCATTCATCTGTGCCAACGTCTGCTGTGCTTGCAGGGGGCACCAGAAATGGTAGTGCCGTTCCTGAAAAAAGCAAGGCATCTTATGGCACTTAAAGACTAACAGATTAAGTTCTTTGCTTTTTTTGCTTTACTAGACTAATACGCCTACCCCTTTGGAACTTGGCAAGGGTGAAGGGGTTCAACGTGTCCTCATGCCCACACCCAGCCCTCCTTGGGGCTGTGGCCTGCAGCTGCGATCCCAGTGGTCCTTCTCTATTCTCTGCGTTTTGTAGTTTGAGGGGACACTTGTTGCATTAAAAAAAGGGAAGTGTAGCTTTTAAACCTGTGGTAGGCAACCCCTGGCCCGTGTGCTGACTGGCATGAAAGACCATTCAGAGCAGCACATGGCATCCTCTGCAATGCCACAGAAATTGTCACTCCTGCCACTGAAAGCCACTCCAAGGAGCTTCTTTCAGGAGCAGTTGGGGTGCAGAGGGTCCCCGCCATGCCCATGTTCCAGGCATGGTGCGGAAAGAAGATGCCTGGATTGGCTTCTCTCCATGGTGTGCAGCTGCCAAGGAGCCACTCTGGGTAGCTTCTTTCCTCAGCATGCCTGGGGACCCCCTGAGTAGCTGCTCCAAGCAGCTTCTTTCCCCAAGTGGCTCCTTTCAGTGGCATGCCAGGGAAGCGCCCACCCCCCAACCCCAATACCTCCCTAACCTCCAGCCACGGCTGCCACCAAATTTTCAGGCTGCCACCGCTTTTATTACTGTGAAGAGAGCCACCGGTGCTGGCTGACAGTTGAGGAGGAGGGGCTGGCACGGGGGCTGGCAAAGATTGCTGACCTCTGTTTTGAGCAAACAAACAAAAACACCCTTCAAAATAATAAAAATTTTACTTTTACTAGGCTTTGATGGGTGTTTATTTCAGTGGAAGGGACAGGTGCTGGTGTGAGCCAAGACCTGCCAAGTACAATCTTCACCTCAGCTGCATCTGTGCAGAACTAGTGTGAAATGTGTAACAAGTGCGCTGAGCTGTCACTAAGAGATGGGCGGTAGTCTGTCTTAGGCACCTGCACTTGGAGGAGCACATGAACTCATACAGCACTACCTTTGCTTCAGTCTAGGCCAGGGGTGTGCCCAGAAATTTAATTTTGACCCCTTTTGGAGGGCACTTTTGTGCCTCCACCCCAGAAGGAGCTTGCTCTTCCCCTCTTCTATGTCCTCCATCCCCAGCAGGAGTTTGCCCCCCTGCCCAGAAGCTAGAGGAGTTCTGTGCCCCAGTCCGTACTAGAGGCGCAAGCATCCCCTGCTTGTCATTCTTTTTGCATGCCTCTAGTCTAGACAAGCACAAATATACTTCTAACTGAACCAGTGCTGGGTGCCGTAGATAGAAGATTTTCTTGGATCTACTGTACTTGTACTTGTAATGGTAATTATAACACTTGTGACAAGTTACAAGTGCTTTTTTCATGTACGCCCTGTAAATCCCAATTTAGCTCCTTCTGATGTTGCAGACCTAGTGGTGGCTGGCACTTTCTTCCTCAACATCCAGTACCTTTCCTACCCTCCCCCCATTTGTCAATTAAGATAAGAGGGCATTCTAGCCAGCCCATAGGAAGGGGATCTTGCCTACTCCATCTCTGTATTCTAGGAGGCATACAAGAAAACTATTAGTTCACCAATAAAAGAAAAAGCCCACCCTCTCCAACATTTAGGGCACACCACCTAAGACTTATGTGATAAATACCTGGGAAATCAAAAGCAACTACCTTGCATTTCCAAGCAAGAGGAATATGTCAAAAATAGCAACACTGTATGTCTCAGTTTTATTGGGGCCGTCCCAAGGCTCTTGGCTTTGTCCTATATAGATAGAATAGAATCGTAGGGTTGGAAGGGACCTCATGAGATCATCTAGGCCAACCCCCTGGGGTTTGAACCCAGTACCTTCTGCATAGGTGCCTATTACCTACCCAGCCCTAATCTTTCACACTTGCTAGCAAGTCACCCTATAGGCAATTATAAAAATCAAAATGGCAGCTCACTTCGGCTTTTATTTTTCATAATGATTATCAGTAATTTCAGTATAATTCCAGGTACCCTTTCTTCTCAGGGAAAAAAAAAAAATCTAATATATTAGACCAGCGCCCTTGAATGTAACATATTCCAGTTGATGTCTTTCTTGGTTAGCTTGGCTGCTTATTTCAAGGCCTTAGTTATAGGGTATGCATCACATATCCCTTAGCTGACTTGTTTAAATTTGTAGTGCTTTTGGTACAGAACACACCGACAGGACTTGCCTGGACTGTTACATTATACTGGAGTTAAGGATTGCACTTACAACTCATTTTTCTGTCCATCTCAGAGGAAGGAGGGGATCCAAAGTGCAGCCCCACTTACCCTGTAGAGGTCTTAAAACAGTGGTCAGCAATATGGTGGGCTGCTCAGTGATCCCAAGCACGGTGGTTCTCACCTTTCCATAGTACTGTACTTCTTTCAGGAGTCTGATTTCTTTTGCATACCCAAGTTTCATCTCATTTAAAAACTTGGGCTTTGGCTTTTTCAATCTTGTGCAGCGTGGGAGGGGGGAGCAGGGTAGAGCTCCAGCTTTCTACTGAATACCCGCAAGTCAAACGCTGACCTTGGCAACACCATTAAAGTGAACTTGCCCTTCAGGTTTAAGAACTGAAGTATAGAATAGTAGAAACAAGTTATTGTTCGTATGAAATGTTAGTTTCTACTGATTTTAAACTAGTATATTTTATGTAGCCTGTTGAAAAAACTGCAAATATCTAGGTGAGGTGATATACTGCCAGAAGACCTCTCCATACCCCCAGGTATATGCATATCTGGCTAAGAAGGGAACCTTTGATCTAGCACCACCATAGGAGCATGGCGGTTTCTGTGCAAAACAAGGCCGTGCGATCCTGCCAACAAAGCGCGCACGTGCTCTATCTCTCTCCCTCTCCCTCTCTCATTGTGTATTACATCCTGACCTGAAGCCAAATTGTGAATTGTAATAAATCATGTGGTAAAGGTTGTATGCTCCTTTGGTAAACAGGCTGCCCTAATAAATAATTCACAGGAATAATTTCAGAGAAAGTAGGGAGAAGGCTGCCCTTCCTGTAGGAAGTGTGTGGGGAGCTCTGTGTGACCGGAGAACTCCCCAGTGAGTTACAGGGAGCATGTAAAGTGGTCCAAAAAAAAGTCTGTCACCAGCTGGGATCCAGGCGTTAGTGAAGCTGTGCTTACAGCATGCTCCTCAGCTGTCCTGCTCCATCCATGTTTTATTTCAGACAGGGAAATATGAAAAGGAGGACATTGGAGGACGCATGGAGAAAATGTTTAAGGTAATATTCTTCTGTTTTGAGGGGGCCCTGGGACGCTTCCCCCTAAAAATAGGGTGTTCCAGGGCATTCCCGCATACTTTAACCCCGTAAGTAAAAAGCCAGACAAAATCACGTATTTTCAAAATGCCTACTGGATGGAAGACGTGAAGGTCAAAAGGAGAACATGTCCTCCTTTTGCCTGACATCTGGTAAACCCTACGTCTGAGGGCCCTTGTGACACTCCCAGCTTATAGTTCCAAGGGGGCAGCTGTGTTCAAATCAAATCAAATCATAGGGCTGGAAGGGACCTCATGAGATCATCAAGTCCAACCCCCTGGGAATTGAACCCAGGACCTTCTGCTTGTTAAGCAGAGGTGTTCAAATCAAATCATAGGGCTGGAAGGGACCTCATGAGATCATTGAGTCCAACCCCCTGGGAATTGAACCCAGGTGTTAGTCTAGCTCTCATTCAGCAAAACAAGCAAGGACTCCTTTGGCACTTGAAGACTAACGAATCGCACGAGCTTTCCTGGGAGAAAATCCCGCTTGGGCAGACCGTACGCTTTGAGGACGGCGAAGCATCTGACCAAGCGGGATTGTCTCCCAGGAAAGCTGGTGCAGTAAATAAATTTGTCAGTCTTTACATGGGACTCCTTGCTTGGTTCCCTGGCTACAGGACACTGTGAGCTGGGCACCCTGAGGCAGTGGTGTGGCCAGGGAGGGGGCGGGGCAGCCCAGCACGTGTACAGGCGGAGGGTTCTACAACGGGCGGGGAGGGTACGTTTGCTCGGAACCTTTCTCTCGCACTCCTGTTTCCCGGCGCGGCGGGAAGCCTTTTTCTACCGGACTCGGCCGCGCGCCGGGGCTCCATGTGGGCGAGGGACCGGCGAAGTGCCCCCCGTGCGGTTGCCGTAGCAACGCGGGCTTGGGCCTGACTAGGCCTCACTCCCCGGGCGGAAGCCGCCATGTGTAGCCGCGCCGTGCTGGCTTGCCGGCGGCTGGGCAGCTCGTGGCCCGGCGGTGAGCGAGCCGTGAACCTGGCCGAGCTGCTGCAGAGCTCGGTGGGGGACGAGGGGGAGCCGAAGCCGCCGCGGCGGCTGCCCGAGGACAGCACGGTGCTGCTGTTCCCCGGCCAGGGCAGCCAGGTTGTGGGGATGGCCCGGGGCCTGCTGCGCTACCCCAACGTCCGGGACATGTTCCGCGTGGCCGGGAAGGTGCTGGGCTATGACCTGCTCTCCCTGTGTCTGGAGGGGCCGCAGGCCGAGCTGGACCGCACCGTGCACAGCCAGCCGGCCATCTTCGTCGCCTCCCTGGCCGCCGTGGAGAAGCTGGCCCACCGGCACCCCGATGTGAGTGGCCGGGGTGTGGAAAGGGGCGCCAGGTACCCAGCCTCACGCAGCCCCCTCGACAGTCTTCTCCCCAGGGACTTGAAATGGGGGGGGGGGGGTATTGGGGATGCTCACTAAATTGGTACAACACTAGCTGACAGTTGGGAAATTAAGGGGGGCATAAAGGAAATCCTTTGCCCTGCGCAGCCAGACCGGCAGGGAGCAAGGAGGATCAACACCCATGGCTTGCACAAGGGTTGAGTGCACGGGGACCGCTCTGCGAGACATACGTCCGGGTTAGGGTTACATAAGGTTACCAGATACCAAAATATGGAGAGGAGGACAGGGAAGTACGAAAAGGAGGGCATTGGAGGACACACGGAGAAAAAAATAGTATTAATGTCATATTCTTCTGTTTTTAGGGGGTCCTGGAACGCTTCCCCCTAAAAATAGGTTGTTCCAGGGCGTTCTAGCATACTTTAACCCCTGTAAGTAAAAAGCCAGACAAAATCATGTATTTTAAAATGCCTGCCAGATGAAGGACATGAAAGTGAAAAGGAGGACATGTCCTCCATTTGCCTGACATCTCGTCACCCTAGTCCGGGTCCCTTGTGTCACCGTGAGCTTGCCGAGCATGAGCATAAGCCCAGATCTTCCAGAGTGGCGCCTCACATTAGGTGTTGCACTGTTCCCTCTAAGCTGTGCACATGTGCGCGCGCACACAGGTCATGAAACCCGTGCACACAACAAAATAGGTGTACTGTACACAAAAAAATTCAATAGTGCTAATATTGGTGCCCACAAAGAAATTCTTTTACGCACACAAAGCTATTTTTTGCGCTCACAGCCTATGTATAATTAGAGGGAACATTGGGGGTTTTGAGTGTCCAACTCAAAACCTTCATGGATAGGCCTGTTACTCTTGGTGACCAACCACAGTTCCCTGTGGGAGCTATACATGGGTACCATCTTGGACAACCAGGTGCAGGGTGTTTGAAGTTGGCATCCAAAAGAAGACTTGGTTGCCTCTGAAATTTTAGACTTCGTTTTTTCTCGGGACATCTTATAATATGGTCTAATTGGTTGCTTTGCATTTATTTTATTATTGCAGGCCATTGAGAACTGTGTTGCAGCTGCTGGATTCAGTGTCGGAGAGTTTGCAGCCCTGGTGTTTGCTGGAGCCTTAGATTATACGGAAGGTACTTAAAGGAATATTTGTAATGTATTAGGAATCCTATTTCAGAGTTGTTTGCTCTCCACACACATAACGGTCTTCTCAAACATGCTCAATTACAACTTTTCTTTGGAAAAAAACACAAACAAGGAGTCCTGTGGCATCTTTAAAGACTAACAAATTTGTGATGAACTAGACTAACACAGTTACCCTGTTGGAACTTTTTTTTTTCTGCTTCTCATTTCCTTCTGAATATAAAGTGATAAATTCTGTTTCTGCCTACACCACTTAAGACAGTATTTTACGTTTTAAATTGAATCATTATATATTATATACACAAAGTAATGAAAGAAATATATTTTAAGCTTTTGATCGTGCAATTTGTTGCATGTGGATGAAACATTTTTCCCCGGTTGCAGTGAAGTTGTGAGAACAGAATCAGGTCCTACATTTAAAGCCAGCTTCAATAACAACTTTAGATATTAGGTTGTAGCATACTGAAAATGATGCACTGCGTGACAAATTGTTAAGACATTGACATTAAAAAGATTTCCTAGGTTTAATATTGATAAGGATTATAACTGGCTATAACTAAACTAAATTTACTGTAAGTCTAGGAAATCTGTTTTAATAAATTATAAGAGGATTATATTAATATTTTAAAAACCATTTTTAATATTGAGCATTTGGGGGAATTACCATATTGTACATACAATGTTAAATATTTTAGTTTTTGCCTTTGGCATGATTTCAGGAAATTTAAAAAAAAAAACAAAAACCTAAACTAATGCCTACTAACTTAAAACTGTGAAAAATGTAAGTATTTTGAGTTAAATATTGTGAACTGGTTGCTGTTGGACTTCTGTAAAGGAAAGATGTGTATATAAGAGGGACATACACAACTTATTTTAATATTCTTTTTTAAAGGTTGCTAAAATCAAATAATACATATTTTAATTAACTTAACCTTTTTCTCTGAGGCTTCAGCTTATTTAGAATGTTTGTTCTCTCTCTAGCTTTGCATGCAGTGAAAGTGCGTGCTGAAGCTATGCAAAAGGCATCAGAAGCTGTACCAAGTGGGATGCTATCAGTTATTGGTCACCATAAGTCAAATTACAACTTTGCCTGCTTGGAAGCTCGTGAGCACTGCAAATCATTGGGTATAGATAATCCTGTGTGTGACGTTTCAAATTACCTCTTTCCAGATTGCAGAGTCATTGCTGGACATTTGCAGGTATTACTTCAAAATAAATGTCTAAATAATTTTAACAAATTGTTTACTAGTCTCCAGGGAAGCTAACAATATTGGCACAGCTTTGCCCAACATGAAGGTGTCAAAACACAGTACAGTGTAGTTCGGTTTACACATGATCGGTTTACCTGCAAATTCGTTTAACATGCACTTGTCATGTCCCCCAAACGAGGTGACCTTAGGCAACTGGGGGTCCTAGTTAGGGCCCCCTATAGGCCCACAGTGCTGACTTTTCTGGGGTCCCAGGACCCCGCCGCCGTGCTAACCACACCCCCACAGTCCCAACTCCCGGGAGGGGTGCGGACCTCCCGGGCCAGAGGCTGTGCTGCCTGCCTGCCCTCTCTGCAGTGGGGATACAGCAGTGCTCCCCACGTACACCCGGTCAGCCATGCCTCCCCAGGGGGAGGGAGGAGAGCTGCCGGCGTAGCACTGCAGCTTGCTGGGAGTAGGGCCCCCTGGAGCAGCTCACTCCGAAGAGTTCAGGCCGCTTCGTCCCTGGCCAGCCCAGGCCCTAGATTGGGCCTGTTCAGGCCTGGGGTAGCCGGGGGTGAAGCAGCCGGAACTCTTTGGAGCAGGCTGCTCTAGGGGGCCCCACTCCTGGCAAGCTGCAGAGCCGCCCTGGCTACTATCTTCCCTCCTCCTGAGGGGGCACAGCCAGCTGGGTGTAGGCAGGGAGCACTGCTGTACACCCACTGGAGAGATGCCAGGCGGGCAGTGCAGCTGCTGGCCCTGACAGTCCATGGCGCCCTGCTCTCCCACCACCCCATGGTGCCAGCGCAAGGGTAAGGGAAGCAGGCGACAGCTACGGGGCCCCCTTAACTGCTTGGAGCCTTAGGTGACCGCTTCCTTCACTTACCCCAAAAGCCACCTCTGCCCCCAAAGCTACCAACTTAACACATGGAACTCGTTACTACACTGTATGTAAAATTACAGTGTAGTGCTAAATATATGCTCAATGTTTTCATGGTTAAACAAACACTAATTCTTAAATTTGTTTAAGTAATTTTGATGTTTTAGTGATTTTTGTGTATTTTTCCATCTTCTGTGTTTTAAAAATCAGATTATGAATTAACATTTATATTTTTAATTTTGCTAAACAGAATCAAGTTACAGTAGCCAGGTAGCCCATGTTAAGGTACACCTACTGCACTGTACATGGATTTATTTCAAAGATACAGTAGTTTAGGACATTTCAGCATCATCCCATTTACACACAGTCCCGATGGCTTGTCTCCTGACATCCACACATTAACAGTGCATATGGTTTGGGTTTCTGCAGACTGTGGCCAGTTGTTTGTTGTGGTCAAATAGTACTTTTCACTGAACTGCAGAAGTTAGTTCCCTTGGGGAGGATGAACAGGGATTTAGTAAATGTTTCAGAAAGACAGACAAATAAGATTAATATCACTTTGCCTTGAATTGTGTAAAGTAAATAATCGATGCTTTTTTTTATTTTTTCTTCTGTTTTCCTTACAGGCTTTGGAGTTCTTGCAGGAGAATTCCAAAAAATATCATTTTAAGCGAACAAAAATGCTTCCAGTCAGTGGTGCTTTTCATACAAAACTCATGGAGCCTGCAAAAGAACCTTTGGCTGAAATTCTAAAATCAATAGAGATTCAGAAACCATTCATGTGTGTCTACTCAAATGTTGATGGCAAAAAATATATGCATTCAAAACACATTAAGAGTTTATTAATAAAACAGCTTATCTTACCTGTGAAGTGGGAACAGACTATGCATGCTATATATGAAAGAAGACAAGGAGTAAAGTTTCCTTCCACATATGAAGTGGGACCTGGGACGCAGCTAGGAGCGATCCTCAGAAACTGCAATGTAAAGGCCTGGAAGTTGTATAAACATATTGATGTTTCAGAAGATGAAGCAGCAGAGGAAATGTAGTTCTTATGAAAAATCCACATTTCCCCTCCCATTTCCTTTTAATGGTTTTATCGTTCCTGATAGAAGCAGACACAACAGCTATGGTGGCCTCTCTTTTATCTTATCTGCAAAAGAGCTCAGCACACACACATTGCAATGCCAGGTTTCCTTCCCCGCATTATAGCTCCAGCATGCCTAGACTTTTATTGGAAGGGCCAATTTTAAGGTTCTGCCGTTCAACTTTTCTTTTCTGTAAGACTGACGACAAAGATGTCAATCACTATTAAATTTGGACTCAGTCCTGCAAAGAGCCTGAGTCTACAACTAGATCAGCAGATCCACACGTACAGACTCTTTTACCCATCTGGAGTCCAGTTGAAGTTAATAGGGTTCTGTTTATGTGCATAGGTCTTTTTGCTTGGATCTAGTTGCAAATCAGGTCCCTTAATATTTTCTGATGGACTTCTGTTTGTTAAGATCAAGAATTTGTTTAGATAAACCTTTGATTGTAACAGCTTTCAATCACTATTATGTTTTGTTTTATAAGATATCTGATCAGTGAGACAACTGTGAAAAGCTCTTTTTTAAAATACTGTTTCTAGAGGAAAAGTTTTTTTTCTAGTGTCAGGTAAGTTAAAAAAATAGTATTAAAAATAGAATTTTCTTAAGGTTGCCTTATTAACAAGTTATTTATAAAGCTCTTCCTCCATGAACATTTATTAATGCTGTAGGTGCAGTAATTGCACAGTCTATTTGTGGTGGGAAGTATTTTTCTTCCTTTATGTTCACTGTGTCTTCAGATCATTGTAGTGGGTTTCCTTCATTGAATTACCAGAGGCAGACAGTACCTTTCAGCTTTTGGCCACTCCTTACCCCTAGAAACTTTACCAGAATTCTGTGGTGAAAATGGTATGCTCGAGTTCTTCATCTGTGACAGATTTTTAGCTAATACCAATCAACCTGTTAATTATTGGGACTAGTTGGTCCTCTGAACCTCTTTTAAGTGGAAAAAGTCTATAAATCCTTGCAATGTCTCTTACCCTTTGCTTAGAATAGGGGCTGTAAGGTGAGTTGGAAGGTCACTGCTAGAAAATGCTCCACGTGTATTTTACTGCTACAGCCCAACATAGCAGGCATTGGGGGTTTTGTCACAGCATTTGAAAGGGAGTTCATGTGCAGAGTGGCAATGCTAAAATGATCTTCCTTTGCACTTGCGGGAGTGTTAAGTTGATGAGCAGATTGTATTCATCCTCTGTGCAGTGTAGGTGCAGTTGGGGCTTAAACACCATTATCTGGCCTCTTCCGCAAGTTCCTTCACTTCAGGTGAAACAGTTCTACTGAAGACTTTACACCTATCAGTGTTACTGCTGCCTGGACTTTCTTTGAACACTGGGGGTAAATAATGGTGCCTTGGTCCTCCTTTCTACCTGCTCAGTCAACTAATGGAAGTACCTTCACAGGTTATATAGTAGCTGTTTATCATAATGAAAAAAGCAAGCTATATTATCAATATAGCCTTTTGTGGCATTCTGTTCTATAGGATGACTGCTGTGCCTAAAGCATACCCAACTGGATTAGGCAGTGGCACCCCCCTGATCATATCCAGATTCTCCAGGGAGCATTCCTAACAAGTGGGAGACAAATTAGGCTCTTAAATGAAACAGGTTATTTTTTTTCTTGCTCAGTGTATTAATGAATCTCCAGTTTCAAACAAGCATTCATTTCAAATAAACATATTGTGTCTGAGCCTTAATCTTCCTTCCTAACAAGAAGGAAGGCTGTTAGGAAGAAATGGTTTGAAGCTCAAATACTGCATCTCATTCAGTCTGGTCTCATAGTCCCAGGGAAATGTAACTCAGGCTTATTGTTAAAGAAAAGATGGTGTATCTTCCTCACAGAGAGTACCAGACTATTCCTAGAAAAAAGTAAAATTAAAAATCCAAAGGAAAAAAAAAAGCACACATCTTCATCTGGTTAATTATCTCAGAGGTTCTGGTGATAGCCTTGAGTCAGAACCAGGGGAAGAAGAGGAGGGTAAAGGACAAGCTCTTTCCAGTGCATGTATTGGTGATTATTTCAACAATCTCAAACTTGGATATTCAGCCCCAACAGCTAGAGGTGCTTTTTAAAAGAAGCATAAAGCCCCATGCAAGCGAGTATTTCCTTCAAATTAAAAGGTCTACATGCCTTTGCATTCAAAGGCATTAAAGGAAGAATAAAAATGCTCTACTGAAGCCAAACACAGTAATATTAAAAGTTCTATTTGTTGTTGAAGGACTAAAAGATTTAGCTATATGAGAGGTTAAAGATATCTCTCCTTTCAAGGCAGAACTACCAGATGACCTGACCAAGATATTCATCAGTAGTGAGGTATGACTGCAAGATGATAAAATCAACCTTTTGAGCTTCTTAGCTGTATCTTTCTTTTCAAGGGCCAATCTGGCACGGACAAATGAAGTGAATGGCCTGGATCTATCAAAATGCAAGGGTCTAAAAACTGTTTGAGAAAGTTGTGTCATGGCCGTAGCTGAGTCCCTGGTTTAGAAGGTTACCAGAGTCTGTTATCTAGACCCAAACTTGATACATCTAAGCTGACTGGATCGGGGTAGTGTCCAGTCACTGGGTCTAGCTCTGGGACTCCAGGGCCCACTCACTGTAGGTTCCCTGTCTTTGGACCTATTATTTGGATGGGAGACACAACTGTGTAACTGTGTGAGAACTGAGGCTTATTACTAAAACTTCCCAATGGTCCCAAATCACTTATGCATCCTTCCAGAATCCCCAGACTCAAATCCTCTGGTTTATAGTTTAATTCATCAGGAACACCTGTCAAGTAAGGAATGCAGAGTTTGCATGAGAACACCTTGCACCTGCTCAGTTTATTCATAGCAGAGGAAAGTTACAGAGCTTGCAAAGCAATGAATGCTTGAACACAATCATCACCATTCCTGAGAGGCATTAGGTTTAGGTCAGCACACTTGGGAAAAGGCAACATTTCACAGCATCTTGTGTTTCTTGTAATGGACTGGCTTACTTCCTAGCCTCTTAAAAATGTCTGTGATCCTTTTTTCTTGCATAAGTGCTGTTCCACATTCTAGTGTATCATTAAAAGTCAATGGCTTGCCTGATGGAAACTCCATTGCCCACCAGTGTAGAATACTACAAATTGTTGAAGGCTGTAACAGAGGAGGTCACCCCTTAAATGAAACTGGACTCAGTGCTCTGGATCTAATCCAGGTGCTTGTAGTTAGGTCAATTAAGAGGCTAGGACAGTAATAGGAGGTTATAAAAGATCAGCTGGGCATACACACAGCCTGTCTGAATCAGCCAGGAGAAGAGAGGTGTTTGGGACAGAACTTGGTTCCTCCAAAAAGGCTGAAGGTAAAGAAAAAAATCAGTGTCCCTTTCCAGATAGGGCAGGAGAGTGCTAAAGGCAGTAGTAGCAATAGTAGAAGTTGTATCATGGGCTCTAAAGTAAAGTGCTAGAAGAGGCTGAAGGCTGGCAAAGTAGTGGAGGAATTTACTTCAATCTCTAATGTTGAAGAGCTAGCCAGTGGAATAGTGAAAGGGTTAAGAAGAGTAAGAAATGCTTTGCTGGTGAAGATCTCAGCATAAATGCTTGGAGGAGTTCTCACTAGAAAGAGCAGGTGTACTCCAGGTGGAAGGATTGGGGTGTTTGTCCAGGCAAAGGGATCAAAGATGATGGACAAGGAGCCTGCATGTGGTGGAAGATACTGGAGTAGAATGAGGGTGATCTGGTAGAGGGACCATTGGGGTCCCTAATGAGAAAAGCAGGATTTCAAGGACTGTGCACTGAGGGTTATATAAACTATGTCGTAAGACTGGTTATGGACTACCAGCATTATGTTTTAACATATTAACTGGCTAGTGGATAAATTTGTGTGGCATTATTGTGAGGCAAGGGGCCACTTGTAGGGCTGCCCTGTACCCAGGAGGCAGCCATATGTTTTGTAATGGCCTTGTTTCAGCATGCTAGAAAGGGTTTCTTTCTGCTGTTCACACTAAAGATTACAGTTGCAAATGCCAGAGAGGTAGCCATGTTAATTTAGTTCAGCAAAGCAAACAAGGAGTTCTGTGGCGCTTTTAAAGACTAATTTAAAGACTAAAAAGAATACCATAGAGTAATGGATGTCAGCCAATCGTGTCATACACTGTGGGGGAATTGTTCACTGTTTCTGTATTTCAAAACAGATGTGCAATTTTATCACTAGCTTTGAATACCTGTAGACACCTTTAGTTCTGTTGCTGCAAAACATGCATGGGCACATCATCTTCTTGATAACGTCAAGCAATGTAAATGTAAAATAAGAATCTATAAAGCAGAAAGGGCAGATAAGGTACATCTTTTACAAAAACAAGGAATCTTGTGGAATTTTTAAAGACTAGCAATTGTTGCAATAGCATGAGCTTTTGTGGGAGAAAATCCCACTATGGCAGATGCTTGAAGACTCTTTTACCAAGCAACAGAAAAAGAGCTACTTTGCAGCACCCTTAGTCTGGATTTATGAAATTAGACTATATAGGGACAGATTTAGAAGGGGAGGAAAGTCAAGAGCACACAGTACCACCAGGTATTCTGTACTTCACATTAACATGAGAGATCCTCTGTCTGAAGGAGCAGTGCCTCTAGCTGACAAGATTGAAAAATATGCACAAACACAAGAGATGGGTAGTATACACCAGTGTTTCTCAACCTTTAGTGGACTGGGGGAACACCCTAAAAATATAAGTTACTTTACATGGAACAACTGACCTGAGAAAAACATTCTCAAAAAAGCTGGTAATGGGTGGGAGATAAATGCCTCAGTCAAAGCAAAGCTTCCAGGTGTGCATCAACATCTGCTGCCATGTACCTGGAAACTTTCCTGTAGCTGGGGCAAATTTCTCCACCCTCAGCCACACAGTCCCCCCCACCCCCGAAGGGGTCAGGGTGGGTCATGGAACACCTACACTATGCCTGAGGAGAACCAGTTGAGAAAAACTGATATGCCCTATAGTTGAAGCTTTGCTAACAAAAAGGGCATTTAAACATTTTTGCTAGCACTTCTCTGATTTGAGGGCCACACAGGCAGCTCCACCCCCCCTCAAAAACTGATATTACTGAAATTAAAACAAAGACCTTCTAGAAAAATGCAGAAAAATAAATGTCATTAGTAATACTCATGTACTTCCATCTGGTGGCATAGAGCTAGTACTGTCAAATAAAGAATCCTTTGGAATGTATATTCCTTGTAATCCTGAAACAGAGTGAGGATTCTTGGACCTTAAGGCACTTAGTATTTTCATTGAAAAAAAAATCAAGACAGAGCTCCTGATTTACACTTTATGGGAGCTCTGTTCCTTCAGAACCTTCACTCTCTAGTTAGTAGACCTAAAAGAAACAATCCAGTAAGTATCTATCCAGGAGTGTCACTAAAGTCCCAACCTTTCTCTTGTTATAGAAAGGGGTTCTAGCATAGGGCCCTTCCCTTTAGACTACTGAAGTTTATGTAGGTGTTCAAAAAGTTTGAACATCTTTGATTTTTGGAGGGCTGCTGTGTTTACCCTTTCCTGGACAACCTCCAACCCTATTCTGCCCACTGTGTATTATCTTTAGATAGTGATGTCCAAGAGCACAAATCCATTGTTTAAAGCTCTACGCAAATGCAGAGTGAAGATAGTCCCAGCTCAAAAGAGCTTACAATCTATGAAGATAAGAGAGCAAGAAAATAAGGCGACAAAAAGTAATAACCAAGAGGGACAGGAAAAACTTCAGTATGTAAGAGTACATTATATGTCTTCACCTACAAGTTTACTTTTTCTTAAATGGCATACAACTTTATAAAATTACTGGTTTGTGTAGTCTATGGATGTAGTACAAGATGTGCTTTATTCACTCTGCACACAATATATATTTAAAAGACGAATAATGTATACGGATATAATGTAATTAGGAAGTAATCTGATCATGTAATCAAAGGCTGTTATTTTAATGCATGAACAGACAAAATTGAAGGTTTTATGTGCAACCATACGTTTCTTAGTGGTGAAACCTTAAAGTCCTTGTAACTGGAGAAAAGTGAGTCCACACAGTGCATAAATCTATTAAATTATGTGGATATCTTTGAGATCTTTAGAAAGTAGTATTAATTAAATTTCTATGCAACTCTTTATTAAAATATTGAATATAGATTAACTGAATGGATTTTAATAGTAATCCCTTTGAAAAGCAAAATTAATTGAAAATGATAAACCAATCTGATTACCAGAGTAAATTAATAGCAATTATTTCTGTGAAACTACAGCCTTCATCCAGACCTCTAAGTACAAATTCCACTCAGTGTGTGTAAACATTGACTGTAATAAAGTGCAGAGGAGGGTTTTTTCTACTTTATCATCTATTATAGACTGTCAGTTTAACATTTAGACACCAATGGTTCTAGTATTTGGTAAAATATGCAGTACTTTATCACTAGATGGCCAATAGATTTGTGGAATACATCAAGAGCGGAGAATCTATTTTCTGAAGGTTGACTTACATACCATACTCGGCATGTCTCTGAGGTGCTAAATGTAATGTTAGAAGTTTTGTAATCTAACAAACTGAGGAGTCCTACCTAGTTTTACCTGCTGTCTCTTATGTGATCTTAATTTCCATGGTACTATGTTTTCACCCCAAAGTAAAACATATTACATGGGACCCTGGATATTCCTAATGAGAGGAGAAGTGGTAGAGACATTAGTCTCTGACTGTAAATGCACTTTAAAAGCAAACATTTTGAACTGCAGCTGTAACACGACTGTAGTGTAGCTTTTTACAGTTACTATCCTCCCCTCAGCTTTAAATAATTCTTTGTAATCTTCAAAAAAAAAAAAAAAAGAGATGGACTGTTAAGAATAGAGCCTCCACTTTGTCCTAAGTCACTCATTATGGAGGAAATTTGGATGATGTCTTGTTTGTGGCTGTGCTTGATGTGTTCATCCTTATTAGAGAATTCATGTGTGCTAGAACACTCTGGCTGCACATAAGAGCAGACTGGACAGGAAGAACTGACAATGGCACAGTGCATGTGTGTTCATAAACTAAACCACAAATGATATGATATATTTTAGAAGTACCACCTAAAGTCTTATTTATTCTCCCTATTGAATAGATTTTCAAGACTCTGGAAAAAAAATCATATTAATATTAGTTTGTGTCAATAAGCATGTGTGTATTTTTATCACAGAGGCTTGGAAGGGACCATGAGAGGTTATCGAGTCCAGTCCCGTGTACTCACGGCAGGACCAAGTACTTGCTTAAACTATCCCTGACAGGTGCTTGTCTAACCTGCTCTTAAACAATTCCAATGATGGAGATTCCACAGCCTGCCTATGCAACTTATTCCAGTGCCTAATCACCCTGACAAGTAGGAATGTTTTCCTAATGTCCAACCTAAACTTCCCTTGCTGTAATGCAAGCTCATTGCTGCTTGTCCTATCATCAGCAGTTAAGGAGAATAATTTTTCTCCCTCCTCCTCATAACCCTTCAGGTACTTGAAAACTCTTATGTCCCCTCTCAGTCTCCTCTTTTCTAGACTAAACAAACCCAGCTCTTTCACTCTTCCCTCATATGTCAAGTGCTGCAGACCTGTAATCATTTGTGTCGCTCTTCTCTAAACTTTCTCCAATTTCTCCACATCTTTCCTGACACAGTGCCCAGAACAGGACATGATACTCCAGATGAGGCCTAATCAGCATGGAGCAGAGTGAAAGAATTACTTCTCATGCCTTATTTACAATACTCCTTTTAAGACATCCAAGAATGGTGTTTGCTCCCCCCCCCCCCCCCCCAGTGTTAACACTGTTGACTCATATTTGTGAACAAACTCTGTTCAAGGGGCAGCATGGTAAAATTCTTCTTAGCAAATGTGCCCTGTACTGGAAGCAGAAAGCAAGAACATCAAATGCAACCTAAGCAGTTGTTTAGACTCAAAAGTTCTGAGTGCTGCATTTCCACAAAGAGAACACAAACATCACTAACACTTAATTCTGTCCCCATTAATTAGGCTGATGTGACAAATTTTGCAAATATTCCAAAAAACAGGTCTAAGCAAAGCAGGTAAGAGGATGCTCACAGTTATCTGATAATTCTATACCATACTTCTGCTGGAAGACTGTAAATGAGAAGAAGCATGTTTGTGTGTATGTGTTGTATTTGTGCTGGTAGGAAGACAGTGATACCAGAAGACATTCTTTCATATCAATTAATCTTGCATCTGTGATGCCTAATTGACACTTCCTGGTGCTGTAAAGTATAGTCATTCCATCTGCATTGTCACAAAGCACAACAGGAATCAAAACCAATGAACTTCCTCTGTACAGAAGTAATGGCAAACAGGATGCAAAAAAGTGCACTTAAGATTCAAATGAGTTGAGTTTCTAATCAAATGAAAATGCTGCTAATAAGCATTTTTAAAATGTTCACTGTCTTTGGAATCTAATTAGATCACAGCCACTTCTGGCTGTTTCTGTAGATCTATTCTCCTTATTTCTGTGAATTTTAATTTAAAAAAATTCTCATTCACAATTGATTGTTGCTCCATTACTCTCACTGCAGCTGGAAGTATGTAAAACAATACAGTTTTAAAACCCCAAGCTTGTTCACTCTAATTGCTGTCTGCACACAAGACACAAATTTCCTTTCTCCATATCCCCGTTTCTCTGTAAAACAGTAGCTACTATGCAAGCTGCACAGACTAAACCATCAGGAAGTAACGCAGTTATTCTTTTTATATTGCTGAAATGATTCAGGTAGGAAAACAGTCACAAACTGCAAGCTGAACTCACTAATATAACCAGTACTGTACTAACAACATACAAAACCCCAATATAGATTTATCTCCCATTAAGTATTTACTTTAAAATATTTTCTTTACTACTGAAAATCCTTTCTGCAGATTATGGATATAGCAAATAATTCCTGAACAAACTGTTAATACTTTCTTGGTTACATGGACCAAAAATTCACTAATACAAGGTCCACTTAGACATCTTACAGCCTTAGTAGAACTCAGATTGAGAAGAGTTGGCATGCTTAGAAACCTGATACAAATTGAATTTCCTATTCTGCACCAGCTGTGTAAACTTTCTGTAACGACAGACATTTTAGAATTTTAGTGAACCACTATAACAAGTGACTGATCAAAAGGCTGAACAGCCACCATACTGTAAGTATGCTTCTCCTTCTTGATTTCAGTAAAATGTGCTAAATAGGATCTGTGCCCTCACTGCAAAGATAGATAAAAATAAACTTACTAAACGGGACTGGTGTTAGCATATATTGGTCTCAGAACACAACAGTTGACCTCCAAAAGAAATTCTCAGTTGATTCTTCATACTTCCTCTCTGTGATTTTTATTTTGGGGGACCTCAGAGCACAAAGGGTAAAAGTCTAGCTGATTAATTCTGCTGAAGTTAATTTTTCCACTGACTTCAATACAACCAAACATTTCACTCAAAGGATTATAGGCTCTGGTCAGTATAAAACTTTTAATTTCTCTTCCTGTCCTTCCAAGGAATCCTTCCATGTTCACTGGGAAAGGACTATCCAAAAATGGCTTGACTTAGTATAAAGAGGTAGTTGCTTATTATTAGCCTAGCTCATCTCTTTCCAATTTCATTCTCTAATTCATTTTCTAATTGTCATTCTACATGCTACTATGACAAATTGATATTTTATCATCTTGACAAATGTCCTAATTTTCTAGTGTTCAAAGTGAGGAAAAATAAAATAACTCTAGAAAATATATTTCAAGCAACAATTTTCATTTTAATTAAAAAAAATTTTTGCTTTAAGTCTTACAATGTAAATGTTAAAGGATGACCAGCATTCCTTCTGTCTTCCCCAAACCATCATTTTTTAAAAACTTTATGTAATAGGCAATTTGTTGCATAAAAAAGGAGACAGAAATAGATTGTTTAATCACCTAGACTTACATATTTCAAAACTAGCAGTTCAGGCAGTTATCCAGCAACAACCCCATATTATTTTAAACATTTTTCTTAAAAAAAGTATGAAACAGCAGTGACCCAGCACTAGCCTAGGTTTTAAATATAATAGAGATTTCATTAAACACTTTAAAAAAAACCAACTAAATGCCACCTCCTGGGTGTTAAGTACAATGGTCAGAGTCCAGCAATGACCTTCTATTGCAACACTCTGTATTAGTTCTGCAGTCCATAAGTGAAAGACCACCACAACAAGATGGCAAAAAGGGCTGCCGGCATCAACTTCTGGCACACGGACTTAAGAGGAAGCCTAGAAATCTGTTTGAAGAGTGAGAAAAATAAGTTAATTAAAAATCATGAGGAGCAGCACAGAAAAGATAAAATGTGCACGCATACACACAACAGTAAGTGTAACTTTGGGTTGCGAATGTGGACAAGGTGCCAAAGCAAGGGACTGAGTACTGTAACTCCTAGATACCTAATCCGTAAGTACTTGAGGATTCTTCAGGATAAAGGTATCAGATAAATGTAACAGTTATGCTTTTTATGCGGAATAAGAAGTCTGTCACCTTTTTACACTGAAAAGTCATTTATGCAAGCACAAATCCAGACAGGCTCTAGAGCCTCACTGATGTCAATGGGATTCTGGGAAGGCACAAGGGTCTGCCTACATGCATTCAATTGTAGAATCAGGACTTAATCTGTGCCTTTAAAGGCATCTAGATATGTTTTTTCCTATACAAGAGGGAATTTTCCAAGTAAAAGGCTGAGCAAAGGAAACAGGCTAAACTGGCCCACTTCCACAGTTATGTTACATACTTAACTCACGGACTTCTGAGTGTTAGTCCTGGTCTGTACTGCAGGTGGATTTTGGCAGAAGTCAAAGGGAGATACACAAGTATTAACATAACTTGCTCATCTCCCTTTGACTACCTAATGTGGGGGTGTCAAACTCATTTGCTATAGCAGGCCAAATCTGACATAAACGTAATTCATCTGGGCCGTGCTTACTATGAATCGAAATACTATGGCAACCTTCCAGCGTTGTGGAATGCTGTGTATGTGAAACTGCACTCCACGATACTCCCCCCACCAAGAGAGTGGTCTCTCAAAAGCACAGTTTCCTATACCCAGCATGCCATGTCATGAGATCTGACACTCACAGCATTGTGGCATGCTGGGTATGTGAGACCACTCTCTCTCTCTCTCGTTATTTGTTAGGGGGAGAGTGTGGTCCCATGAAGTGCAGGCACAGGCCAAATGACACAGGTTTGTGGGCTGCATGCCCACCACCCTTGGCCTAACACCTGCTTACTGCATTGTTATCAGTGCACTGTGTTGACAGGAAGTGCCCCCCCATCCACTTAGTGCTATGTTACTCGAGGAAGTAGTATTCAGGGATTGACTTCTGATCATCTGAGCAGTCTTCACAAATTTGCTGCTGTCAATGAAGACAGGTCCTTAGGCATGCAAAGGAGACAAGAACCAAAGTCTCATTCTAGGTGCTGCTTTTGTTGCCACACACGTTCCCAAAAGAGAACACGGGGAGGGTAAAACATAAAACAAAACAAAGCTTACCCAGCTTCCACAGGCAAAAACTCTCTTAGTCCAACCACTGTTCAAAAGACTTCTGAAACTTTTTATAACACCTTTAAAAACACTCCTTAGGTATGTCTGGAAAACACTCACAGCCATCCTGCTAACGAACAAAAGTGGGAGAAGAGTTAGTTATCAAACAGATGTCAATTTACAAATGACTATAGTGAGGGATGAGGAAAACACATTAGTTTAAAATCTAAATTACCACATCACTCAATGTATTTGTTTCCTCTCCTCTCCCCTCCCCTATGCCCAGGTAAAGTAGTATTTATATTTCCATTTTATGGGTGAGAGAATGACGAGCTCACGATCACACAAGAAAGAATGCAGTGAAGTGGACAAATCTCTAGAATCACTATCTAGTGCCTCAACTATTCTTCCTCCATAAAATATACAGCTGAGCAATCAAACTATTACTACTGACTGCCAATAAATCAAGTCCTGTTCAGAACCCAAGGGCTGGGTTCTGCTCTTCTCTTTATTAGCTGATCAGACTTAGCTTCTTGGCAATGTGTAAGAACTACCAGGATCTTGATCCAGATTTGGTGTGAAGTGCAGCCCCTACAGTGGCTATTCCAGTGATTAGCAAACAGAGTTAAGTGCCCCTTCCCACTGAGTAGCTGTCCAGGTATAAGTGGACAAGAAGGCTACCTGTCTTCAAGGGTTGCAATTAATTATTTCCCCACCATGGAACAAGAGGAGAAAAAAGCCAGAACTGTGTCAATTGGATGCCCAAAGTCTAAGCATCTTGGAATGGAGCAATTTACAGACCTCTTGCTGCTCAGGGATGTGCCTGAAGACAGTCTAGCCCTGAGAGATCAGTGTGATACTCAAGTCATTTTAAATATCAATTTAAAAATGCTTTGTTTGATCTTATGAATTCAAATAGATTCAGTTAAAGGAAACAAAACTTGCACAGATGATACCCTTGAGTTTTTACAGACACGCACACAAGTAGAAAACTCCAGGACAACTTTGTTTTTCAGATAGTCTGAGGACATTGAGTAATTTAATAAGGTGTATTTTTATCTGTTGGTACATGGAAAAGGTAACTTTACAGATCATACTGACTTTATTAAATATTGCACATGACGGAAATCTACTTAGCTAATGCAAAACTGCTTAATAAAAAGTGAACACTGGAAAAATCCAATAACATGTTTTACCCCTGTGCAAGATGCAACAGCACGTCCTCTAACTTCCTGGTAGCGTATGTTCTGTTAAAATCATCCCCAATGAGTGCCAGCTGATGGCCAACTTGGGTGGCAGAACTGTAAGAAGTATTCAGCACATTTGTCAAAGAGGAAAACAAATGGCTTTAAAATTAATATGTTCATAAAGTACTACATAAATATGTAAGTTATCAAATCTTTACAATTCTTTCTCTAACAAAGCACACTAGTAGGTTATTAAAAAATGTAATACAAGATTTTAAAAAAATGAACACCTGGAATTGGGTTCCTAAATCCATATTTAGGTACATAAATAAACAGGCTCATTTCTAAGCAAAGTATTCACGATTTTGAGACCCAAGCCACTTAATACTATCAAATTTGATTGAAAAACAGAATCTGTCCTGTGAGGAACTGTGATATTTCAACACTTCCTGAATAGGGATGAAAAGCTGAAATCGTGATACTATTTGCAGAACAAAAATTTCTGAAAGTTTCAATGTAGACATGTCAAAGTTTCAAGTTAACACTGATTTGTGTGTGAGGGGTTCAACCACATGACGCAGCCACAAGGCACCATGGAACAGGTTCATTAGGCGAGACCTGGAACTACAACTCATGAGGCATCCTGCTAGTTCAGACATGCAGGGATTAACAATTACCCAGAACATTTGGTTTAGATTTTCCTAATGTAAAAATTTCTCTAAAACTTCTTTTGCCATGGAACAGTGTTGATGAAGCCCCATTTTCTGACAGGAACACCTTTTACTTAATCTTTCAGCAAGCCTCAGTAAACAAGGAAACAGAAGCCTAATTGGAGATGTTCATTTTTTTAAAATATCTTGGTCTAAGTGCATAGATATGTATTTTAAAATATGATTGATCCTGTCCTTTAATACACAGTCAATCATGGACATTTATCTTGCTAATCAGTGATTTTTATAAAGCATCTTGACTACCGTAAGGAGCAATGCAAGTGCAAAACATGATGGCTTGGGATTTGAAGTAGAAATTTCAAAAATACCTAAAAATTATTTAGGAGTCCAACTACTGAAAGTCTATGGAACTTGTGGTCTTAAAACTATTTTGACATTTTTGAAAATCCCACCCTTTATCATTTAAAATATTTTCTGACATTTCTAGGCATGGTAGTTGAAGGTGACTGCTGCTCTTGCTGTCCACTTCCAAGATAACTGCTGGGGCTGTAACAGACCTCTTTGTAGGTGTTGGGCTCAAATTAATTTCCCTTGATGGTCTATTACAATTCAGTAAGCTTAGGCATTATATAGCATTTAGATGAGTGTTGTCTGAATAACAAAACAGAAGTAATAGAAGTCTATCTGTGAGCATACTAGTTTCTTGAAAAGCAAGTACAGTATAGCAAATAAGTTATGCTATCATTATGCTTCAAAAGTATCTGAAAATACTGCATACCCATGAACAGAGTAAGACACTAAAAAGACACTGAAAGGAAATGTGTAATATACAAGATCACAGAACTGGAGGAGACTGGTGCTTTACATTCCTCTGCTAAAGGTACAGGTTCATTAGCAGGGATGTGTAAATACTATAGGTTTTTGTACTAGAAGAATTATGGAAAAAGTATCAGGAAACTTGATGGAGCGAGGTTACAAAGGATAAATCAATGGCAGGTAAGTAGGTGGACTGAGAATGAACACCTGTCCCACTGGCAAATCACTACTTTTTTTGGAGGGTGAGGGGAGGGTAAAAAAAAAATTCTAAAACTGTATAGAAATTTTCATAAGCACAAAATTCCATTTATGAACTTCTGAAACAAAGTATAGTGTGGCAGGATTAAAAGAAAATCAAATCTCTATCTCTAAGCAACTTCTTGCAAGAGATGTCTAGGCAACTCTGTAAAACATGGCCTCCTCAGCTGCTCATTACAACAGCTGGGCTTCTAATGAAAAGTCACATCTGCGGCTTCATGCAGCATAGCAAGGTGATTTTTTTTTAAATACAAAATAGTCTTGTATGATCAATATTAAGTGCTGCAGGTTACCAACAATTTATTCTGTTTTTATGAGTTTTCACTGTAATTATTTAACTAAGTAAATATTCCTAGTCAAAGAGGGCAATTCTATATGTAGGTCTGGAAAGAGAGAATTAGTACAGTGTGATACCTGATATTAAATGCCACTCTACTGTGGCTTTCCTCATCTGATGCTGTGGCTCCATTCTGGTCACTGGAGAGAATAAAACGCTGGCGGATTCCTCTTGCTCGAGACATAATTTACTCTGCAGAAGGAAATTAAAGAAAATCCTTACTGTTCTGTTCAAATGTATTGCAATGTGAAATAGCTTCATTTTTATTACAAATTCAGTTATAAATGTCTAGCTATTCTTAATTTTTTCAGAATGTAAGCACTTCTGCATTTTAAGACAAAGGGAACCACTGGCAATTTTCCAAAGGTTTAAAATGAACCAATATGTGTTCAGTAGCTTACATTTGAAAAGAAAGCATTTGTCTTACTGCTTTTTGACTTCAGTTCTCTGTAACAAAATATTGTAGAAATAGGAAAATATTAAGACAGATGAAATGATTAACAAATGATACATAGTTCAAGCTGCCTTCCTGTAATGTTTGCAGCACTGTTACAGGGAGCTGCCTAGTCATGTAAATCATTCACACTGACAGCAGCCCCAATTTTGGAAGGTACCCAAGGACATACCAACTGTAATGGGACGATATACATGTTTGTTTACCTTCCTGAACTGGGTCTTAAGCTACAAAGAACTCATTGCAGAATCAGAGTGTAGGATCTCTTGCAAAGATGAAAGTATATAAGTAACCTTATGGAGAGAAGCAGTCCAAATGACCTCAGGGGCCACCTCAGCCCTGCAACTAAACACCTGCAGCTTGCTTGTGTCAACTGACTTGGGCACATGGAGCTCATGCTACAGGAGCGTTCAATTTATAGTGTAGATCCTCATGGTCCCTTCCCATCACATCATCTCAGAGCCCAGGCTACAGCATTGGTTTGACTGTCTACACCACAATGAAACAGCCCTGTAACCTGGGCCCCAAATGTCCGAGTCAGTTGATTCAGGCAACCCATGAGTGTCTTAAACTGCAGTGCAGACATTTCTCTGTCCTAGGAGGTGTCTTCCACCTGCTGGTGGAGTGGGACCAGAATAAGGGCAGTGGACTTCAGCATTGTTACTGACCATGCTTGGTTTATTTGAGCATGCTCAGTACAAACCAAGAAGCCAATGTGTGGGACTGTGATTCTGCAAGATTTCCTCTGCCCCTGACCTGCCCCCAGCCCCACACGCCCACCCTCTGCCCTAGGGCTACTCGCTATTTCTACATGAACAAAGATACTCATCGGCTTAAGTCTTTGCAGGATTAGGACCTGTGGCAGAACTTGGTTCTACTTAAAGTACAAGAGGCAAAAACTCCATGGATGTCAGAAAAGACAGGAGCAAGGTCTTATTAATTTCTAGTCACTTTACATCTATTACTGAAAACACTATCAAATCTAGTAAGCAGCCATCAAAACACCTACAGTAAAAATATATTGCTTCAACTGTAGTGTGTTTTAGTGATTTTTTTTAATTAGGTAATTTTACCTCATTTTACTTGATAGTTGACAAAGCTGTGCAAACATCTGAGTAACTCATTCCTGGATCCTTGCTTAGTAGTTACAATTGGTTAAGGTGACTTGATTTTTGGTCCCTCAGGCTATGACTACCGCACTGGTTGGCTGTCTTAAGGGAATAGTACATTTTTTGGGTGACAGGTTGTTGGACTACCCTGGGGTTTTGTTGCCCGCCTTATTATTAAACCAATATAAACCAATTTTTTATTGGTAGACTGCCCTATCTGAAGTGACAGCGAGTCTCCCCCAGGCCAGATTCCTTTGTCCTTCACTCGTTTTATTAGGGCCAAATAAATGTAACACAGAGACTACTCAGTAACAGAAGTAAATGAGACAAAGACAGTTGTCATTTTGCTATTCACAGGAAACTTGTCCTTGAATTTCACATAATGTGATAACTGATTTGTACTACTTGTATGCAATTGCTTTTTAGACTGTATGTTCTTTGGCAAATGGCCTATGTCTTCCCTCTGTATTTGGAAGATGTCTCATAGTCAATGGATGCTCCCACAATACAAAATATTTAACAATTATTAATACACATTCGGGCATAAGCATTCATTTGACTCAAACACAACCAGAAGTTGCCATTGAAAAGCAGATAATACAATATTTGACTCTACACAACTAAATCCCCGTTAATAAAAATTAATATGGTCGCTGTCTTTTATATAAATTAAGGAATTTTACAGCTCCCTTATGCTTGGCAAATGAATTATAACAATTATCTGTATTTCCAGTACTTGCCAAACTATCCATATCCTAAGTTTTATATTTTGCTTTGTCCTTAATTAACCCATATTTCTAGATTTCCTAGTGGTATAGATTTGCAATACGAATTTTAGATCCTGATAGTCAGGTGTCCTGAATTTTACTCCAAACTCTGCTACTAAATCGCACTTTCTTGACCATATCACTTGGGCTATGTCCACACTGGGGGGGCTCTTTGAAGTTTACTTAATGAGGTCAACTTTCAGTTGATTTAAAGTCGACCTTGGTAACTCGACTTCAGGGTATGTCTACACGGGAGACAGTGTAGACGTACCCCAGCAGCGCTGCAGGGCCCTGCTCCCTGCCCCACTCTGGGGGCCCAATCCAGCTCCAGGGCCTGATCTGGCCCCAGCCACCTCGGGCAGGCAGCTCAGAGCTGGAGCTGGCCCCAGCCCCTCAGTGACAGATTAGGGGCCTCTTACACAGGTGTGCCCCACCCTTGCTCACCTGGGGCTGCAGCCCCCTATACTCTACAGTCCTGCCCTCTGTGGGAGGGCTGCTGCTAGGGTGGGGCAGAGGGGCCCAGCTGGGCTGATCAGCCCCCTGGAGCAGCCTGTGCATGCAAGGTGGCTTTCAATGAGGCCTGGCTGTGCCAGAGTCTGTGCTGCACAGCCAGTCCCATCCCTGGGGTCAGACCAGTTTGCCCAGGGGCAGGGCAGGAGAGCAGAGCTGAACCTCTGGGCCAGCCCTACTTACCCCCAGGGGCGGACTGGCCGGCCCCAGGGTGGGGCGGGAGAGGAACACAGAGTCCAGCCTCTGGCCCAGGGTGGCTCCTCTCCTCCCTAGCACTGCTTGGTGGAGGCCACCCCCATTGTGTGAGGCCTGGGCCCCGTAGGTGAATCCACCTGCGCAGCCTCCACCTGCAGGAGGCTCGGAGCCCAAGCCGACCCCAAACTACTTGTGGCAAGCAGCTCCAAGCTACCTGCTGCCAGTAGCAGGAGCTAACTCTGAGCCCTTTGCCACTTATGACAAGTGGCTGGGGACCAGATTCAACCCCAAGCCACTTGCCAGCAGCATTAGGAGCCAGATCAAACCCTCAGGCAGGAACCAAGCACAGCCCCCCAACCTTTAGGTCGATTTATGGCTCAAGTTGACCGTAGGAGCAGGTATCATTAAGTCAATTTAAGCAAGTGCTTAAGTCAACTTAATACAAGCCCAATTTGGACCTGGACTTCCTTAGGTTGACTTAAGGAAGGTTGTCACCCTAAGGCTCCAGTTTAAACACACCCTTGGAGCTGAATTCTGCCAGACTGATTCATGAGGAGCAAAATCTTATTCCTTTACTTCAATGGGCCTATTCATGAAGTTATTACTCAAAGTGATAAAATGTGGCCTTATTTTACAGAACAAGTTTGTCTCATAGCCTGTCATTTTAAAAAAAAGTTTTAGGTGATATCTCTTTCCAAAATCACTATCAGCTTTACCTTTAATTTTTCTACTCCCTGTTGTCTGGAAAAGCCACACGTGAAGAGTCAGCACTAACTATCCAGTAAAACTGAGCAACAGTTCAAAAAGTGCTATCAAATGTACAAAGTAAACATCGAAAAACTAGGAAATTTTTCTCTCAATTGTGGCAGTTCTTCAGATATTAGGATAAAAATCACACTTCCATTTGAAAATGTAAGTTGTCTTTTTAATGCTTTTAAAGCACTTAAAGATGCTCTGACAAAAGTGCTGTGGAGGTGTAGAGGATTATTAGATGGGTGCAATATAAAGTATTAAACTCTGATATTAAAAATGCATGTGCCTATATTTATAGTAACTATCCCTAGACTGAACAAAAGTGCAATGAGGAAATGTCTCTAAAAAATTACTTTTTTCCCCCCATATCTAGAATAGAAAAAGAGGTTGGTTTCACATTCGCAGAGCCACATAGTGGAAATGTCTATATCTGTAGGAGATGAAAACTGACTTCTGAAAACGATCTAATAATAAGACCATGCACCACAGAAATCAGACATGTAAACAAACCATACAATACCATGGCAAAAGCCTAAAGCACAACATATGCTACCACACACCTGTTATGATAATACCTTCCTCCCACAGGCTAAAAAAGAAACTGTCACATATATTAGGTCATGTTGTTCCAAATTCAGCTGCAGCCTTGTATGCTGTTTTTTCCAACCAACTTGTGTGAGTGTTAGAGCAAGGAAGATTTAACAAAGGGGGTTCTTATATTCCATGGTGCCTGGAGTGTCTCGTCAGAGGTGGCCTTACAATGACTATTGATCTGCTGACAACATACAACAAATGTGCTATCAAATGTCAAAGTGGAAGTTTAATAGAACGTTTTTGAAAATGTAGGGCCAAATTAAGCTTTATATTGATTTTTTTTTTAAATTGGGTGCAAATAGGCATACATTACTACTGCAAACGTAGTGTCAATCTGGGTCTGTCGTCTTCCTCTAGTAAAGCCCTACACAAAGGTGGGCAAGAAAGACTCTCCCACTACCAGTTTCAGAGAGGCAGCCGTGTGTGTCAGTCTAGCTCAGCAAAACAAACACCACGTCCTGTGGCACTTTTAAAGGCTAACAAGTTTATCACATGAGCTTCCATGGGTGAATCAAAACAACTTGTTTGATTTGCTGAAACAATCTTTACTGATCTTCTTCCCTGCCCTTCACTGCATGTATTTGTCCCCTACACTGTACATTTTCCATTTCAGTGTCTGACAAAGTAGGATTCACTCACAAAAAGCTCATGTGATAAATGAAACTGTTAGTCTTTAAAAGTGCCCCTGTACTTCTTGATTTCCCTCTACAAGGGCACTTCTGTGGCTCTGGAGAATCTGCTGAGTGTGGATTTGGACTCTGGTGAGCCCAGTGAACATAAAAAAAAAATAATCACCACACTTCATTTGTCCCTCCTTTTTGATAGCTGTCTGTATACATGAAAGAGACAAACAATTTGACTTGTACAATGCAGACTAGTATTCATAACACACTATTTATATTTAAATATCTAACCTTTTCAACACAGAGCGAGATATAGTTAAGAACATGGTCAGACTAAAATGTGTGTCAAACAAGTTGTTCTCCAGTGCGACACCCTTGTTCAGCAAAGCATATGCTTAATTATAAAGGGGCCATGGACTTCAATGGGATTAATCACATTTTGAGGTAAACATGAGTTTTGTTGAACTGGGGCTCAAGTCCAGATTTTTAAAAAAAAAATCTTAATATCTAATTATAGGATAGATATAATGGCTCAGAATTAATGTAACTGTGATTGTATAATATAGCACCTTTGGTAGAAATAGCATTTGAACTCTGTCTCCTGAATTTTACTAGGGCACAAAAAACATTAAAAAACCACTGATTAAAAATATTCTGCCTATATTAATGAACATGTAAGACTGTTAGAAATAATAGGTTAACAAGGGAAATCATACCTTTGCAGATTTGATAGTACTTTGTGTTAAATCATTTTTCTTTGTGCTTTCAACTCCGCAAAAGGGTACAGAAAATTTAAAAAAAAAAAAAAAAAAACCCCAAAAACTGGACAATGTAAGTGTCACAAGGGGAGTGGAGGATAAACATAAGACATGAAATTAATTTGAACTCTTCTTCAATTTGACTCCATTTCTTATTGGCAGCATCCTTTAAGAAGGCAATCACCTTGATTCTTTAAAATTTTTGAAAGTTTAAAATTAAGTTTAAAAATTGTGTTTAATGATGCCATCCAGTGCTTCATTTGTAATAAAAGTGTGGGGGAATCAAGCTTTCACACACACCTCCTCTTTCACAATTGATGCAGCAAACCCAGAAGTGCCGGAATCATAAGTGACCATGCCCAGACATGCTGGGGCTCAGACCTGGCAAACCCTGGAGAAATTAAGCTCTGAAACCATGTCTTAGGAAAACTAAGTGAAACTAATGATATGCTACAGTATGTGTGCATTCATTTTAGAGAGTTACATAGGGAGGAAACATATATGTCCTGAAAAGAGTAAACTACTGCTGATAGATCTAGTTAGTCTGCAAGATTGTGCCCTACATTTTACACTCACATAAGTAGTTCCATTCTTTTTCATGTATCTACTCATGTAAATATGGACTGCAGGATTGGACCCCCTACTCATTACCCTTTTACATTCAGTTATCGAGTCATATCTCAAACTGTTTCAGATTCTACCAGCTGCGTATGCAAACTGAAATTTAAATAGAAAACAAAGAGGCTTGGTTGTTTGCATACATGTCTCTATAACACAAACTACTATTCTAAAATATGACATGTTCAATTTTACAAATAAAAATCCCATTCATTTTATAAGGACAACTCTTTTGTAGAACAGCAGTGGATTAAGTGCTAATTAGCATAACAGTAAAGTAGTACGTTAGTATTTCTCTCCAGGTATGGTTGATAGGACAGCACTATTAAAATACAAAGTTGTTATACTTTAGGATGTTCTAGATATTATTGGTGCTTAACAGTCAGAGATAAATGATGAGTATTAATTTTTTGGTTAGGTTTTGGGATTAATTCTCAATTCCCCAACATGTCAGAAGCAATCATCTGTTTATGCTTTGCTTCCTGCCATTTTCTCTGACAACTTAACTTCATTGACCTTGACCACAGTTTAAACGTAAACAGTCCTTAACACAGCCTCATGCTGTCCTTAAAGGCACACTTTTCTAGGCTAAAATATAGGAGTTGTTTTTACTTTTATTCCTTTAATTTTGGTTACTTTTTTATATTCACTACTTTACTCACCCCTGCCACACTGGTGCAACTAAATTTGCTACAAACACTTTTACCTCACTTGTTGTGAATCAAATTAACTACATGAAAATCCCACTCCTAAACTGATAATCTGTATTTGGGGGAAAAAAATTCCTATGCAGCAGACTTTAAATGGCTGATGCATTTTGAACTGCAGGGCTTAAATACATGGACAATATCAACTGAAAGCATGGAAGAGGTCTTGGAAACTCTAGTCCTACTGAAGTCAATGGGAAAATTCCCACTGCTTTCACTGGGCTAGGAGTTCAATTATCTGATTTCATGCTTGATTCTAGGGTGGCTGTAACTATAGTACCTAAGACACTTTGCTTTATATCTCACCAATAATCATTTTCCTCTGAATGCCTGTTGACAGGCTAATTCCTTCAGTGACAAGATTTGTCACTTTCTAGTTTTGGTCACCCCTTTATAATTTTACAAAGACAAATTTATTAGTCTCTTTTTAGAAAAAACAATTATTTTCCTAAGATTTTTTTTATATGATGAAATGAATACCTTGAAGGAAGCTATGAATGAAATCCACACATTCTCAATCAAAAGGTACAAGAAAAAGATATCTATCTGCATCTCCCAATGAGATTTTCTTTTGTGAAAACTCCATGTACTACAGAAATAACACTGATCTTTTCATATTTGCTTTGTTTTACTTGTTCCCAATGAATTATGCTGTTGTTCTTCTAGCTCTACCCAGAAAGCTTTTGTTTTAGTATTTTGTTACTTTTGAAATCAGAACCTGCCCTTTGTTTTGCCCAATCCACACTAAAAGGAAAAACTCTTTAAGATTACAAAAAAAAAAATTACTACCAAAATTATCTGAAAGCAACCTGTGGAGCATAGGCATGAATAAAATCCATATTTTGGTAATAGATGGGTAGATCACAAAGCAGCAGAAAGTAATTTGTCTGCTACTGGTGTACAAATTCCTTCTAAAATATATTCTTTGTTTTGTGTTTGTTTAATTTGGGTCTAACAACAGCAGAAACTACACTGGCAAAAAATGTAATTAGCAAATGGACATTTGTGAATGTTATGTTGCTTTTTTTGGTAGTAATTGTGTAATAGAGCTGGGTTGGTTATAAATCTAGCCTCTGTATATTTAAAAACTAATTTGAGATATTATTCTGGATTACTGAAGTCTTGATCCTGCAGCTCATATGTTAAGTACCTAGAATGAGTCCATCTGCCACCATTATGTGGAAGTCCACTTTTATTGACTGGATCACAGAATTCAGACCTGACTGGTATCGGGATCTCCCTTACAAAGTGCTGAGCCCTCTGACCTCAATCCAGCAAAGCGCTTCAACATGTGAGTAGTCCCATTGATTTAAGTGGGACTATTCATATATTTATAGTTTAACTTTTTCCTGATTTATGCTGTCTGTTTACTTCATGCACATCGGTTTAGAGAGTCAATAAAAATAGTTCTTAGTTTTATTGGGGGGGGTGATGTATTACTACACAATGCTATCATATTGATACGAACATTTCAGTAAAAAAAACTTATATGAAAACAGTCATACTAGTTCTTGGAAAATCTTCTTGTGCTATAACTGCAGTGTTTTGCACCTTCATGTTTTAGTTTTCAAAACATATTCAGAGATTTCAAGGCCAGAAAGGACTGGTGTGATCATCTAGTTTGCTTACCTGTATGACACACATCACAGAACTCCCCCAAAATAATTTGTGAAGCAGGTTGGGGGGGGGGGGCAGGGGGGAACCAACCCTAATCTTGAGTTTAAAAAATGTCAGTGACAGAGAATCTACCACAGTCTTTAGTAAATTTGAATGGTTAATTGCTCTCACTGTAAACAATGTAAGCCCACGTAAAAATGTAACCTTATTTCCAGTATGAATTTGCCTAGCTTCAACTTTCAGCCACAGCATTGTTATGTTTTTCTCTGCTAGACTGAAGAGTCTGTTAACAAATATTTGTTCCCCCTGTAGATACTTGTAGACTGTAATCAAGTCACCTCTGAACCTTCTCGCTGGTAAGCTAAACAGACTTAGCTCTTTGAGTTTATCATGATCACTTTAAAAGGACCAGATAATTACAACAAAAATCCAACTGCCAAGGAACTCTATCCATTTTTGCCAGTCAAAGCATCTTAAAGTATCTCAAATGGTATTCAAGTCAATAGCACAGTCAGCATCTGTGAAACACGGTTCTTAAAACTAAAGACCCAACAAGTCAAGATTGCCTAACTGAAGTAACTGCAGCCTGAGTTTCCAAACAGGAAGAGAAGTCATCAGGAATTTCACTGCAATATCCCCTTGTTTTTAAACACAGTACTCACTGCTGTTTGTTTTTGTCTGGCGTTAGAAATCATCATGTTCTCAGTGTTGGTTGCTGTGTCCATCTTTATAATGAATAAACACCTCACTTAATAATTTATCTGAAGAAGGCTAGACTGAGTAAAATGTCAGCATACGCACAGGTTCCCTTCCTGAACAATGCTTTTGTGAATAAGGGCCTTAATCCTTTATAAATTTGAATAAATTGGGGATTTTTCTTCCCCACTGAAGCACTGAAGATTGCATCATCAGATGACGACTGGAGTAGAAGTAAATGTAATTTTTTCCATTTCATATTAAGGACTTCACTGTTCATCCCCGTAATAAACAAAACAAACACCAATCACATAACCACCTAAATCATGTTACGATAGATCTGTAAGCAACACTTCCACAACTGCTGTAAACTATAACTGAAGCAGCAAAACTACAGCATTTTATTCAGTGGACTGGACATGTCAGAAATGGAATATGAAAGGCACTGTTTTAAAATACACTTCAAACTGAATTATTTAAAACTTTGAGATTACTGTTCCCTCCTTTTAGTCACAACATTTTTTAAAAGAAAGATAAGAGCACAACAGTATGTCCTTTGATTTACTCACTTTTGTTGCTTTGTCACAACTAATGCAACACACCCATTTTATCAGATTTTTCTGTAACTGATTTTTAAAATTGGAAATAATGAGGGTCAGCTACATATTTGTTTACACTTCTTGGGTAAATACAGAGAGCCTGATATTTCTGGCCTTTTTCATGCAAGAGCTGGATTTTAATGTAATTACCTGTGATTTGTTTCTGCCACCCTTCCTCATTTTAGTTCTGATCCTGTAACACTAAAATTGTTAGAACAAACAAGGAGTCCTGTGGCACTTAAAGACTAACGAGTTTTCCTCAAAGCATTTGACAAAGTCGGACTTTCTCCCATGAAAGCTCATGCAATAAATACATCTGTTAGTCTTTAAATGCCACAGGACTCCTTGTTTGTTTTACTGAACTAGATTAACATGGCTGCCTCTTTGGATCTTGAAACCAATAGGAATTTTATCACCATCTTCACTTGGAGCAGGATCAAAACCATTTGTAGTATCCTACTATTCAAAAAGTCCCATTTTCCAGTGGAGTGAGCTACCACGTAATGTGAGCAGAGCTTACAGGACCAAAATCATAATCATGTCTTCTCTGTCACCTTTAGATGGTCTGTCATTGATGTTATCTGTGAAAAAATTATTAAAGGATAGTTCTGGGAAGACATGTTGACCAAGCTGCACTAGATTACTTTGACATTTTTGTATCAAATTTGCTGTTTAATATCAAATGGTACAAAGCATATTCAACTAATAGTCAAAAAAAACCCTCAAGAATAATCAGCCTATGCGTCTTAAAATAAACCATTCATTGGAACAAACGAACTTTTAATGCAAGATCATCCACAGCATCTTTGTATGTATGGCAGTTTGTGACAGGGATAAAGTTGAAGGATATGCATCTTTCTTCTAAAAGGAAAGAGGCTTTCTGATATGATCCTAAATAGCACAATTCAGCTAGAAGCTAAACATTCACATCTTGATTTAAATCCCTATGAATCTGGCTTATTAGAGGACTGCTACCAGTTCACCACTTTTGGGTAATGGCACTTTCTGATTCAGTCTGAACTCTGTCTCCTCTACAATGACTTGGTCACTATCTGGATTGTGTCAAAATATTTTGTTGTTGTTGTTTGTACTCATGGAAAGGAGCTAGAAGCTTATAAAATTGTATAGATTTATTAATTCCAATAGCAGGTCAAGAATTGTGCCATTGCTAACTTCTGCCAAAAGAAATGTAAACGTTTGTACAAACTGGGGAAGAAGGTAGGGAAAAGTTGCTGAATAATACTTTTAAGTTTCCAGGGACCATCCTTATCACCTGCAAATTTAGCTCTAAACCTTAATCTCTCTTCACAGGCCATTTTAATTTTATTTCCTGGTTTGCTGAGAGTGAAAGTACAAATGCTCAACTAATTTGTTTAGAATACACATAGACTACAGTAGCTGAATAGAGAAAAAAAAATACTATCCTTATTAAAGCCACAGTTCTAAGAACATATAAAACATATTTCCCTATTAAAACCCTGATTTAAATTTAAACAAAGAAATCAGACACTTCTCCTTAGGCACACCAACAACAAATCGAGGCCACCACCCCACACACAATTCATCTTTAGGGGAGGGGGGAAAAATTGCCTAAAAGGATTCCATAACTTTTGCAAGTTTGGGAAAATTGATGGATCCCCTCCTTGGTTCGGATGAATTATTCCCAGCAGGTTTTCTAACCTCACACACATCTTCTCCCTCCAGTGAAAGCCTGATTCTGCCACTATCCCAGGCAACTGCAGAACAGCCACTGATTTAAAGAAATGCAGAACTGGATTCTCAGTTGAGAATAAGAGGAAAGGTTTTTGAAATGCATGCGATCCTTAGTTTTGAACACGGGCTATATTAAAAATGAGGGTCCAGAGAGCTCTTTCCTTCCCAAAATCCAACCTGTACGTGCCTTTTAAGCTGTGAGAGCAGCTCTCACCCTCCCACAGTTGCTGAAAAGTCATTTTGAGGCGCAGGTTTCTTTTGACGCGACCCCCCTGGGGCTGTGCTCCAAGCTGCGTGGGCAAGTGCTACAGCCCCTTTCTCCCGTGCCCCAGGCAGGCGCTGCACAGCAAAGCCGCCGCACTTCCTCCGGGAGAGAGAAGTGAAATCCAGCCGCTCTCCCGTCCGCGCAGCCACTTGTTGCAGCCGCCCGCTCCCTCCTGCGCTCCACCAGGAAATGCACATTGCACATGCACCCCTCGGCTCATGCAATCGCCCTGCACACCCATGCAGCGCGCCCGCAAGCCTGCATTACCTTCGCCTTGCTCGCCTTCTCCGGCCGGCGTGGAAGCGACGGCTGCCCTGCAGACACAGAGAGAGACTTAGCGCGCGAGCCAGCCCCGCAGCCGGGCTGGGCCGGCGCAGCGCGCGCGGGAAGCGGGAGGGACGCGCCATCGGCTCTACTCACCGCAGCGTCACTCGCAGCACTAGCCCGCCGGCCCCTATTGTCCGCGCCTGCCGCCGCCGCCGCGCCGCGCGCCCCGCCCCGGCATGTGCCGCGGGCGCCTCTGCGCATGCTCCGAGCGCGCTGACTCAGCGCCCGGGTGCAGCCGCGGGAACATTCCACCCCCCCCCCAGCGGCTGCCCTTTGCCCCGAGCCCCGCCCAGCCCGCCCCACGTGTTCCCATAGCGACGGGCCGGGCGAAGGTGTGGGGAGCTCAGAGCGCGGGGAGGAGATGGCAGAGGGCGGGCGTGCTTCAAGGGGGCTGACGCCCCAAGCCAGATTTTGATTTGGCGCCCCCCACCCTACCCCAAGACGGTTTCCAAAGTGCAAAAATCTCCAGCGCCTGCCTGCAGAGGGATTTAAAGTGCAGGCTGCCTCCATGACTAGGGTTACCAGATGTCAGGCAAAAGGAGGACATGTCCTCCTTTTCACCCCTCCGGGCATTTTGGAAATTTTGTCTGGCTTTTATTTACAGGGGTTAAAGGATGCTGGAATGCCCTGAAACACCCTGTTTTTAGGCGGAAGCATTCCAGGGCCCCCTAAAAAGAGAAGACTGTTTCATTTGTTCCATGCGTCCTCCAATGTCCTCCTTTTTGTACTTCCCTGTCCTCCTTTCCATGCTTTGGTGTCTGGTAACCCTATACCAGAATGCAGATCATGGAAAGGAGGACAGGGAAGTAGGAAAAGGAGAACACATGGAGAAAAATGTAGCATTAATGTCATATTCTTCTGTTTTTAGGGGGCCCTGGAATGCTTCCCCCCTAAAAATAGGGTGTTCCAGGGAGTTCCAGCATACCCTAACCTCTGTAAGTAAAAAGCCAGACAAAATCATGGTGTTTCAAAATGTCTGCTGGATGGAGGATGTGAAGGTGAAAAGGAGGACATGTCCTCCTTGTGCCTGATACCTGGTAACCCTATCCATCACCTAAGCTGCAGGGTGACTAACAGGGCCTGAGCTGCTAGGAAACAGTTGAAGAGGTGGGAGCCAGCCTGATCTTCAGGGGGGACTAAGGCGCCCCTAAGGACTGTCACTTGAAACCCTGTCTGTCTCTTGCCTCGCAGTAGAGCCAGCCCTGGGGCAAGGAGCAGCTTAGGGGAGAGGAAATGGAGAGGGCAGGGCCAGCTGAAGGGGTGGTGGCACCCCAAGCCAGATTTTGATTTGGCGCCCCCACCCCATCTCATTCATGGATGTTGACGGTTTTCCAAAGTGCATAAATCTCCAGCATCTGCCTGCAGAGGGATTGAACGTGCACTCTGCCTCCATGACTTAAGCTGCAGGTTGACTAACAGGGCCTGAGCTCCTAGCAAAGGGTTAAAGAGGTGGGAGCCAGCCTGATCTTCAGGGGGGATTAGGCACCCCTGAGGACTGTCACTTGAAGCCATGTCTGTCTCTTGCCTCACAGTAGAGCCAGTTTAGGGGAGAGGAAATGTAGAGGGGTGAGGAGCTGCATGGCAAGGATGATGAACAGGAGTAGAAAAGAGCTGGGGCTGGAGCAGGCTTGGGGAGGAAGCTTTTCTAATTAGATTTGCTTTCCTGGTTTTGTTGACGTGTATTGAAAATAGGATGTTTTAGCACCTTGATGGGTTTGGTGCGGCTGCTTAGGTTTCCAAAAGGCTGCTTGTTAAGGGCCAAGACACTTCTCAGGAACAAGTCTCTGACGAAGTGGGATTTTCTCCCATGAAAGCTCATGCAATAAATCAGTGGCGTCGGTGGGGGGGACGGGACTCGGGGTCTCAGCTCCCCTGAAACTCAGGGCCAGCCCCTGAGCAGGGTGCCATTAAACTGTGCAGGGGTCAGGGCCGGCTCATGGGGTTGTGGTGCCCCAAGCCAAATTTTGATTTGGTGACTCCCATCTCATTCATGGAGGTTGAAAATGGTTTTCCAAAGTGCATAAATGTCCAGTGTCTGCTTGCAGAGGGATTTAAAGTGCACTCTGCCTTCATGACTTAAGCTGCAAGTTGACTAACAGGGCCTGAGCTGCTAGGAAAGAGTTGAAGAAGGAGGAGCTAGCCTGATCTTCAGGGGGCTTAGGCGCCCCTAAGGACTCTCACTTGAAGCCATATCTGTCTCTTGCCTCACAGTAGAGCCAGCCCTGGCAGAGGTGCACTATCACACCATCTGGGCAATCGTGGCCAGGAACAGCACTATTGTTTCTGGTGCCCACTGCAAGTGCAGCAGACGCCAGTGTGGACAAATGACACTAGAGCACGCCACTCCCCATTTTGGCGCCCCTCAAGTGTGGTGCCTCCCTGCAATGCTTACCAGGCTTACCACATTGTGCCAGTCCTGGCTGCAGCCTCTACCCGGCCAGAAGAGAGATCCTTCCAGCTGGGAGGGAGCTGCCCCAGGCTGGGCTGGGAGTTTTTCAAGTTCCCGCCCTAGCCTGACCCTGCTGTGAGCATGCTCAGGGCAGGGTCATGGCGGGAGCCTCAGCTGTGCTGCGGCCCCCTCTCTCCCCCACCAGCTGAGTAAGGGAGCTGGGGGGGGGGGGAATCCAGGGGCAGGCACGCCAGCCTGGCAGGGGTAAGTCAGCAGGAGGGGGTCAGCCGGTGCAGCAGGGACCAGCGGCAGGACCAGGGAGTTAAGGAAGGGCTCGGGGGTGGCTGGTGGGGGCTGGGACCCTATAATATTTATGTGTAGTGACATCCCTGTGCTAAATTAATATTAGTCTTTAAGCGCCATAGGACTCCTTGCTTTTGCTGGACTAGACTAACACAGCTGCCCCTTTGGAACTATGGCACCCTAAAGACTAACAGATTTCTTTGGGCATAAGCTTTTGTGGGCTCCAACCCAGTTCTCAAACATGCTCAGAAATAAGCACCAGTGTTCAGTCCAATTAACTGCAATATCACTGTTGCCAGAAGACAGGGCTGTAACTACAGCAGGGCGAGTGGGGCTTTGCCCCAGGTGCACCAGAGTGGCTCCATTAAAACGTATGTTCCTTGCCACTCGCCCCAGGTGCCGGCCATTGTTGAAATAACGAGTTCCGTGCAGGGGCATCGCTGCCCCGGGGAATGCCCCCGGTCAGAGACAGGGCGGGGAGCAGCAGCTGCAGCATCAACCGGCCTGTGAAGGGGACGGGAGAGGCAGCCGCGGCCACAGGCGGCTGGGTCCCAGATCCCCAGCAGGTGACGGGGCTGGGAGCAGCACCCACGGCCGCGGGCGGCTGGGCCCCGGATCTCCGGCCCAATCTGGCTGGAGACCGGTAGAGGCAGGGCCCTGCCAGGACCCGCCTCACTGGCGCCAGCATTCGGGGCATGGGCCCTGTGTGCCAGGCACCAGCGACGCCCCTGGTCTTGTGGTACTTAAAAGACAAACAAATTAATTTATCACATGAGCTTTGATGGGAGAAAATCCCACTTCATCAAACACTTGCTGAACTAGACTAACTCGGCTACCCCTTTGAAACTGTTACTAGAGAATTTTTAGAGATGGACCTTACAGATTCTTAGTCATGCAAGTGGTCACTCTTCTAAAGAAAGTAACTTGCCTTCCTTTGACAGGAGAGGAATATAAGCTTCAGGTCAAGATAGGATGCACAAGCAGTAATACTCTTGAAAACAGAGACAATGTTGATTCAGAAATGAGTAGTTACATTGAAAGAAAAGTAGAGGTAGATAAAGACTTGTAATAATATAAGATATATACAATAATCATTAACACTATTATTAGACAATATATTATTCTGTACTAAAATGCTTGAATATCCAGCAAGTGGTAGGCAGCAGCTGGGGGGGTGGGGGGAAGAAGGGTAGAGAGGAAGTATCTTGGTTGCAGCACAGCCAGTTAATTTCATCTACAGATATATCCAGTGGGGGGGTGTCTTGGTTTGTTTTTTTTTAATGATGGTATGCAGGGGTATGGAGTACCACCACCTTTTTTGCTAGCCCCGTTGCCCATGTGGAAGGGGCAGGGTCAGCAGGGGAAAGGAGAGAACTGGAATTTTTTTTTTTAAACAAAAATAGCACAGTATATATCTACGTATGAGCATCCAGGACTCGTAAAGTCTCCTAAAATCCCTCTGCTCATGTTTTTGCTCTTTCAAATTTGCTTGTTGTCATCAGGGCTGGATTAATGGAGAGGCTATAGAAGCTCCAGCCCTGGGGCCCTGGCCTGAAGGACTGCAGCCCCTAAAACCTCTGCTTGTCTACCCTTGCTGGCACAGCACTGGTGGAGCCGGGGTACTGGTGCCGGGATGCAGTCTGTGGCACTCCTGTCCCACCCTCTGGTCAGCTGGCCCACCCCAGAGGCAGAACCAGCCAGTGTGGGGCCGCTGTGCTCTGGGAGCAGGGCCAGCCAGCACACACAGCAGCTCCCAGTGTGGCTATCCAGGCCCTGCAGCCTCCAGGGGGCCAGCCATGCAAGGCAAAGTGACAGGGCCCTGGCAAGGTGACAAAACAGCACGAGGGGGCACCGGAGAACCCTGCACCAGGGGGGAGACCAGCTGGTCCAGGGACAAGAGTGCAACAGATGGATGTCGCCTCTAGCCCCAGGGCCGCAGCCTGCTCTGTCCCCAGGCCAAAGAGGTGGGGGTCAGGGCAGCAGGTGGGGGAAGCTGGGGCCTGAGATGGAGAAGGGGCTGGGGCCCCAGGCCCCCCTTATCCCACCCTGGTTGCCGATTGCCATCACAGCTTCGCTCTGTTCTCTTTTCTGCCTATAGTTACTTGTTTTCCTCTTCTGTCACCTTCTACATTATTCTGCAGGATCCACTTCTACCATGACCACTGCTACTATTTCTATATTCATCCTACCAGCAGTTGACTTTAGTATCTGCAGTTGGGTCACCCAAGCTCAGACAATCAAGTTCAAAGCAATTTTACATACCGATTGTCTTTAACCAATCATCTCAAAGGTCACCAAAAGAGAGGGGTTACAGGGGGAGGGGAGGAAGGGAAGGGTTATGTACTGAGAAGGAAGGGGAGATGGGTCACATATGTTTCCTGTTCAGAGACCCTACACAAGTCCATGGAATACAATCAATTCCTATGGGATTTATCCTTCCAACTGTCTTTCCCAGCTGTCACTGCTAGATTTTCCATTATTAGTCCTTGCTCAGAATCTTCTTATTCTAAAACTAATTACTGTTTGAAAGATCACAAAATGTTTTGATACTGACACCACTCTCTAATTATTCACAATTATTAATATTTTCAGAATTTTTAATTCCTTCCAATGTTTTTTCCTGCAAGTTTTTACCTCAACATTCTTTTTGGCAGTTTAGACAATGGAGACACAATCTCGAGCTACAGCACTACTCCCTTGTTTAAAATCAGGCTCCTGCTTGAGTGCTTTGCTGGACTGAGGCCCAAGGACTTGATATCTGCAGCTGTGGAAACCAACACTTGCTAGTAGCTGAGGGAGCTATGCACTTCTCAGGATTCCCTAATACTCCATCGTATTGCTTAGGGAAGATTACATGTGATCAGAAACCTTTTAGCCTAGTTTGTTTAATGTGTTACCATGAAATACAGTCTTCAGGGTGCCCCTAGAACCACCTTTCTATTACCTCCTTCATCTGTTTTACCCAAGGGATGGGTCTCCAGGATAGCTTTAAAAAAAAAAAAATAAAACTGCTTGAGGACATAGACACAGCCTTCCAGTAAATGATTGACACAGGCAATAGTCTTTCCAAAACAAAGTATCTTTTCGCTAATGTAACCGATAATCCCTAATACAATATAATCTAAACATTTTAAGAGAACACAAACTACTTATTGTGAGTTAGAGACTTCAAACTAACTGCATGAAACTGAAGTGTGTCAAAGTGATTGTGCTCTGTTACAGATGGCCTATCTGCAACAGCTTGCTGGCAGCAGCTTTTGAAGTGTGCTTTGTCATTTTACATATACACACTACAATTAAAACTCACTCAGACATTATACACATATACATACTAAGACTAAGCTATGATTAAAAATGGGCAGGCTGACACCATCCTGTTGGCTTTGCTCTGTAGCTACCTTGCTCTATCAGGTCTCTTACCAGTTCATCCACTCTCTGTGTCTTGCCTGCTAAGGTCTCTACTAGTTAAGCTCTCCAAACTTCTGGTCCACTTAACAGAACCTTACTGCACATTTTCATTGTCTTAACAGATCTTTCCTGCTCATGGTCCCTGCCAAACTTCCTTATCATCTTGAACACCTGCCAACATTACCTCATTCTTGAACACAAGCCAATATTCCAGCCAAACTACTCTGCACATGCTCACTGTGGTTGTTTACCTCCAAGGTATGATTTGCTGACCTTATCATATGACTTGTAGTTTCCCATGACCTGTAACTTCTAATGCTGCTGTGACTTTTGCTTTTTTAAAATAAAAGCTAGCTGGCGCAAAATGGAGCCCGAAGAATTTCTCTGGCATCAAGAGAAAGTAATTGAGGCATATATTAGTCTGTCTTTAACTTTTAGGAGGGGATAACTGGCAGTAACACCTGGAGATATTGATTCTTTTTGCAACTTAATTTTGAGTAGATTAGAGCGTATAGAATGATCGGTCTCATAGAGGATAAGTAAAGTATATTGTGAAGGTGCAAAGTGTGAAAAGACTCTAAAATCTTTTTCTGATAGTAGTGGGTAAGAAAAGATTTTGAAAATAGAGCAGAGGTGAAACAGTAAGGTTTAATGAAAGACTGATTCTTTGAATAGGGAATACTTGAAAAAGAATCAGTGAAGTAGCGCAAGAATACATATTTTAACATTTTAGTTCTCATGGTGAAAAAAGTCTGGAATTTATTACTTGTAAGGTAATAAAGATTACTATTAATTAATTATGCATGTTTGTGTATACATATACACTGACACGACAGTATTACTTTTGCTACAAAAATTAATTTCGGAAGCTTACTCTAAAACGTTGTTTAACAACAATTTTGCAGTCAGTGTAAATTAAAACAAATCACAGTCAGCATTGTCTTAGCTAGTCATGGCAGGACTGGCTTTAGGGCTCCAAACAATCCCTCCCACACTGCCAGAGTGAGAATGTGGTTGTGGGATGATGATTACCAGATCAAGACTTTAAAGAGAAGCTGCAGAGATTGAATTTATTTGCAAATTCAACTGCATCGCTTCAGGGCTTAATAGGGACTTTGGATTTTTTTTCTCATTACAACAGGTGACTTCAGCTCATTTTCCTCTGTATGCTGTTCCCCAGTGTTTAAATTGCAACAACTGCTTTGGTCTGCTGTTACAGTGTAACCTGATCCGATGACTTACACTTCCCTGCATTTATTTCCTCCCATTCTGTCAGTCCCCCATCTTTAAAGTGTCTGACAAAGTGGGATTTTCTCCCATGAAAGCTCATGCAATAAATAAATTTGTTAGTCTCTAAGTGCCACAGGATTCCTTGTTTGTTGTGGGTTTTGTTTCTCATCGTGTTCCTGCTGTTGGAAATAGGGTCGGAGTTGTGGTTTTCTTCATGCACAGCAGGCCATCTCTGAGGGGTTGTGGTATGTTTTGTACCTTATTACAGTTACGTTATCAAATAGGAGAGCTTAGAAGAGATAATCCTCTTTCTTATGGCCCAGTGGATGGGGAAAGTTTGTTGTTAAGTTTCTTGTCCTGGCAGGTTAAGCTGGAAAGACTAGATGAACTCATGCAAACGGGGCCCAAAGACAGAAGGCTGCAATAGAACTTTCTATTGTGTATGCTAAAAGAGTTAAATGCTTCTCCTTCCTTGAAGGAAGGTGTAAGAAAAACAGAGTCTGCTTGCTGTACTCCAGCTATCAACCCTGGTCCTGGGTTACCTTCCCCACACCTTTCTCAGTGAAGAGAGTGAGGGTGAACAGTTTCATTTGCGGAAAATATACAGGCAAAACAAAACTACTGCTCTGTGCCTTTTTGTCCTGTCAAATAAAGAGACAGGATCAATTCATGGTCATAAAAGGACTTTGCCCTTTATGTATTGTATGATATCATCTCTATGGCACAGAAGGTAAACAACAAGAAAAAGCAAAAAAATGACATAGATGCCGAATTCTAAATGATGTGTGAATGTCCATAGATATACACAAAGCATTTTTTGAAATGCAAAAGAAAATAAATAGGAACTAGATGCTTCCTTTCCTACTCCAGTGAGTGACAGCTAGGATCCTCTTTGCAGGATAGAAGTCTTTCAATGCTTTCAAGAATTTGTGGGGCCTGGATGAGGCCTTACCCCCTCTGCAACTCATGTAAAATTAGTAGAATACTTCCATTCAGTCTCACTTAGGTGTATTATGAGACTTAGATATATAATGTTTACAAAAAAACAATCCTCAGCTAAAATGTGCCATGAAAGTGCAAAGTATTTTATAACTGTTTTTTTTAAAGTGGATTAAATCTTAAAACTATAACTTCTTAATTATGGGGTTCTTTTGTAGGCAGGCTCCTCTTAATCTTGCGATAATTAAAACCTTATTTTGAGTGTGTTTTGCACTGGATTAGGCCTCACAAACATTTTTACATGTGATTAACTTCAAATATGTCAAACAAACAAGGAATTCTGTGGCTCTTTTAAAGACTAACAAATTTATTTATCACATGAGCTTTTGTGGGAGAAAATCCCACTTCATCAGATGCTTTGAAAAATATGCAAATCAGTGAGACTACTGCTCGTGCTTAAAGCTAAACATGTGCATGAGTGATTGCTGAATTGCATTGATACTGTTACAGAACTCTTTTATAACAAGTATCTTTGTAACAAAGCTGTGTTTGGCCTTAATTACACAATACTCTGAACTATAATTGAAAAAATTGAAGTACATAATATGAAAATTGTAGTAAATGCATTAGTAAATTATAGCTATATGTCTATTGGCAAATTAATTTTTCATATTTTAAATCATCAGCGAGATTGCAAAGTGATAACATTAGAACATGTCATAGAAGGGTCTAATGCTGATGGAGGCCTAGGGGATTGGTCTCAATGCTTATTACTGGTATGAAAATAAAAACTCTTTATGTATTGACTGAATTCTGTCATGTCCCCATAAGTTTGATGGATGTCACTGGCCATGGACTTATTACTGACATACTAGATCCAGGTTAGTGTTTCTCATTTGTGCTAGTTGTCACAGAGAGTGGACATTTTTCATGACTAGAGGAGGGCTGTTGTCACTCCATGCTAGAGGTACTGTTGTACCCTATCATTTCCACTGGCTATGAAACAAATGATAATATTGTGCTTTATAGGCGTTAGTCTCATAGATTCTAAAAAAAGTATGGATTATTATTAATCTCAACCAACATTTTCTATAATTGTATTCGGTTGTTCTTTCATCGTTAACATCCCTGGAACTGACTTTATCACCTGAACACAAAGCGTTAAGTATTTTATTCATATTGAGCTTTGGATTTAGGAGCTATTATCTATCTAGTAATGTAACTGTTTCATTCCAGCATACTGCAAACATTTACCTTATCTCAGCTACAGTCAAGTTTTTCTATTTTTAAATGTGATCAGCTGTCCAAATCCATTACCGTTAATCATTAATTTCCCCCTTTATTTCCACTATAACTCTTCAAACCTTTGCAGTCTCTTATAAAACATCTGTTTAGTTTTCTATTAACCTTATCAGTAGAGGTCAGAATCTGTAAGGAGTTCCACCGTATAGTCAGTCTCTAATCTTAAAATACTTGTTGCTTGCCATATGCTGGCACTGATGCCGCTAATTTGTTAGTTAGCTGCATTACTCAGTGATCTACTGGCATCTTTCTTTCAAGGTCCTCATGGCGTAGCTGACTAGTCATGTCCCATGTCCCATTCTTTAAATTATGCTTGAGTGTGCCAGTTGCTACCACTAGGACCAATCCTGCTTCCACTGAAATCAGTATGATCGTAGCCATTAAATTCAGCTGGAGCAGACTTGGGCTCTTTAACTTTTCAGTTTCTAGACACCAACTCTATCTTATTTCCAGAATGACTGGAAGAAAAAGAAAGGTGTGTAAGAGGAAATAGATGGAAGAGTTTTCAAAAGAAATGACAAAATTCTGTACTAAATAGCACTGTAATGTAAATTAGTAAATGTTTCTAAGATGGTCAGACAATGAATGTAAGTAGCAAAATATTCTGTTTTATGTAATACAAAGCAGAATCTAATCTTTATATGATAGGAACACAGTGATGCCTGTGATTAAGTTTGCTTTACCTTTTCCGGTGTAAAACAGTGTTTCAATTACATTACATTTGTTGAATTTTGACTATGTAGACTGAAGTTTTCCATGAAAAGAGTCTGCCTCAGACTTAATTTATTTGTTTAATGTTTCAGTAAAAATGCTTCAGCTGTTACTCAAAACAAGGTTAAGGAAAATATACAAAGTTTTGCCCATGGCTGAAACTTGCTTAAACTGTGCTTTTGTTTTTCAAGAAGCTCTAGTGCTTTCATACCTTGGAGTAAGAACCTGAAATTTGGTTGATATCTGGGATGTAATGTTTACTGTTCCCATGAAGATAGACCCGAATTATGAGCCCCTCAAAAATCTGAGTTTGCACATCATTAGTAGAAGCTGTTCCTTAAATGTAGAGGATGAAGAGCTGGGTCTGGAGATGCCAAGGACTGAGACAAGTTTTTGGTTTTAAAGGGGCCAGGTGTGGTAGAGGTTTTCAAACTATGGGGCATGCCACCCAGGCTCCCAAAAGTGACACAGAGGAACATTCGCAGGGGTGAGCAGCACCAGGTGGCTTAGGCGTCAGCCCCATGCAGTGGGTCTTTAGAATGGTTGTAGGACAGCACAACCCAAAATTGCAACTCAAAGTGAGGGTTTGGCACAAAAAGTTTGAAAACCGCTGGTCTGGGTCTCAGCAACAAGGACAGGGTGGAGAGGCTGGGGCAGAAATGGATGTAAACACCTGACAGTACCCTCAGTATCTGAAGTAGAGCCCAGGATTCCTTAGTTTTGTCATTTTCCAAAGGGATAGCCGGGTTAGTCTAGTCCAGGGGGAAAAAACAAAAACAAGAAGTCAAATTAAGTTCTGTGAAAGCAGGAGTGAATCAAGACTATGGGTTCTTTTCCCATTATAAAAGGTAATTTGATTTCAGGCTTCCCAGGGTTTGAACCTAACAACTACTCTGATTTGCTGTTACTGTATGACATGATCCTATGTTTTACACGCTCTTGCATTTATTTTCATTCCATTCTGTAAGTTCACCCATCTTTGAAGCATCTGACGAAGTAGGATTTTCTCCCATGAAAGCTCATGCGAAAAATAAACCTGTTAATCTTTTAGTGCTACGTGACTTCTTGTTTTTTTTTTTCCCTGAGTTTTACCATTCATCTGCTGCCAGCAAATATTTGTGAAACACACAGCAAAACATCCCATTCAGCTCTAGTGTTGATCCACACCAAAGATAATAATCCACTACCTGCTATTATTTACTCTACTATCTTGAGGTAGAAGCAAGTCAGTGTTAGGAGCAATGCGGGCCTAGAAAAAGACCTGGGGCCTGGGCCCTGCGGGGGCCTCCTGGTCCCAATTCGGGGCCCAAGCCCAATCCTGTTTGGGGCAGGACCCAGATTAAGCTCCTGCTGCAGGCAGCCTGACCCGGGACCCCCGGCCAGGGATGGCACCCAGGAAGACAGCTGCCACCACAGGTGGCCTGGGCGCAGACCTGAGGCACTGGTGCTGGGACTCAGGGCTTGAGCCCCCTACGCCTAGCGCCAGTGACACCACCGGTCAGTGCAATGGACCTCAGCTCTGTTGATGGTCCCTGTGAGTATCAATAGTGTTCCATGTGATGGAATTTGTTATTTTCAGATTTTTTTAAACCTGAGGAAATTACATTAAAGAGACTACAGTAAAAGGATGTTCAGATGGCAAAGTCAAATACTCCAAAAGTTAGAAAACACCAAAATTATGGCTGCTTGAGCAGATTTAATTTGGCCCTCTTGTGTGTATGCATCATGATATATTTTTTAATTTGATGATTGTATATTGCTATTTTCCATGGGTGAAAGAAAGGGCTTTGTAGATCTCAAGTGTAGAGGGCATGTAGAGTGTGTGTGAGTAATGATTTCAATACTGAAGAGGGTGCCATGGGGCAGGCGGTCGCTACAGTGCCAAGGTGCCTGTAAAGTTTGTAGGGTGTCTGTAGTACAGTTCTGTAAGTTGTCAAACACCTTCATCCTCTCTCACATGCTGTCTGCCCTCCAAGGGCAGCTTTGTCCATAAAACTCTGTTTCGACATCTATAAAAATATGACAAAGTATGGCAACTGGTGTACTGAGATGTCTTCTTGTGCTCCCTCATTTGCCTATCTCCACTTGTCTGCCTGACGTGCTCAGATTGTAAGCTTTCTGGGGCAAGTAGTGTCACTCTGTTTTTTGTATTTTAATTTTTATTTATTTATTTATTTTTGATGGAGTCTAGCTCAATGTGGTCCTGGTCTGTGACTGGGGCTTGTAAATGTTGCCATAATATAAATAAATAAATAATAATAAATAACATGGTGGCTGTGGGGCTGTAGCAATCTGGGGGCTCTACAATGCTGAGGGTGATGCAGATCAGTGGTGCAGAAAGGTGGCTGTAGGTGTAGAGGGAATTTTTGTGTAATTTTTGGATAAGGTCTGTTGCAATGGTATGTTGTTATTTGCATTCCTCCTCCCCAGAGGTGGAGGCTTTGTCTTTTATGTAAGCCGGCTGTATTGCATAACATACTTGATTGAAAGGGATACTTGGTAGATTGCCAGGACGCAAAGGTCTGCCTGGAGACTGAAGTGTCGCGTGCAGCACTTGTGTCTGTGCGCACAGATTCCAGAAAGTACTGAGCAGTCTTTGACAGATAAATGCCAGCGGCAGGAAATCCCTGGCTTCTGATTGGTCGAGGAGAAATGTATTTACAGGAAATTCTCTGAGGAGAAAGGGTCCTTAGAGGGGGGGTAGCTGGAGAGTGTATGAGTTGTGACCAGGAGCCTCAAGGATCAGGGCCACTTGGGTCAATACAGGCAAGGGACTTGGTGCTGCAGAGGATCCTGGTGAAAGCCCAGAAGCGGACGGGCCAAGTTGGGAGGACGCCAGGACCGGGACCCAGAAGTAGACATGGAGACCCTTGCCAGGAATCGGAGGCCAACGCCCCTTGGGGGGTGAAGAGAAATTGTGAATAGCCTTAGGGGACTCTGAAGGGAGGGTGAGTGCGTTGTCTCATGGTCAAAGGGGGTTCGCTATTTATTTACTGATCCATTTTACCCGACTGCAAAACCCTTTTAATAAAGTTGTTAAGATCGTCTATTATACTCAGCTGCCTGAGGTGTTCTTTTGCAGAGTATTTAGGGTTGATAGATGCCCATGCAGGTAAAACCTGAGACATTTTTCGTAACATAGGGGTGCAGAAATGTTAAGAGGTTTCTGTGGGTGGCTGTGCACGTGCGGGTATCTCTGGAGTCTTAGTGATTTGGGGTCACTGTGGGGGGTCTCAGTGATTGGAGGGTGGTTGTGGGGCACTTTCCAAGAGGTCTTTGGAATCTCAGTGACTGGGGGGGGGTCTATGCAGCAGTGCCAAAGACAGCCTGTGATGGGGATTTCTGGTGGTCAGTTGGGGGGGCACGGGTGGAAGGGAGGCAGCAGTGGCTGCATCCCCCATTACCGGGGCATGGCTCTGCAGGTGGTAGGGGTTGTGTTGGCTTTGGCCTACTTCTGCAGCACTTCCTGCTCTGCCATCTTGGGATGCTCCTGGCTTCTACTCCAGTCCTCATCCTATATACCATTAAAGCAAAGTTCTGAAGGGGCAGCCATGTTAGTCTACTTCAGCAAAACAGACAAGGAGTCCTGTGGTACTTAAATACTAACAAATTTATTTATTCCATGAGCTTTTGTGGGAGAAAATCCCACTGTCAGACACTTTGAGCATCTGATGAAGTGGAATTTTCTCCCATGAAAGCTCATAGAATAAGTAAATTTGTTAGTCTTTAAATGCCACAGGATTCCTTGTTTGCTTCACTAAAGCAAACATGTCTGGAGCTAGGTGCCCCAGAAACTGCCGTTTAAGGTGCCAAAAATTTTACCTCTGCATCCATCCCATCCTGAGATGACATACTCTATCAACATGGGAATAGTTGAACCCTACCATTTTCATTCAGTTCTTTATTTTTGTAGTTTCTGTAACCTCCCTCACCATTTCACTGTCTCTGTTTGAGTGGTGGGAATATCTCTCTCTTGCTGTATTGCCATCACTAACCGTTACTTAGCTGAGACTGGCCCGTCATTGAGCAGGTGGGTGGGTGGAGTGGATGACCCCCTTAGGTTCCTTCCAAACCTAATACTGTATGATTCTATGACTCGTGAAGTTATGATGCAGAGATTCTATTTTATATTTTGACTCATTTACTACTGTCATGGGACTTTATGTTGACATATGAAGTGGGATTCTCTCCCGCAAAAGCTCATGTGAAAAATAAATTTGTTAGTCTTTCAATGCCAGAGGACTCCGTGTTTGTTCTGCTGAACTAGACTAACACCCCTCTGGAGATTAATAAGGTGTTCTTTTAAATACTCCAAATGTGCAACACACCATTTTTGAGGCAGGGGGGTGTATGAATGTAAAATCTTTCATGGATTCAACTCCCCTGTTGCACGCCAGCATGTTTAATCAGCTAGAGAGCAGAACTGGTGGCTTTAGGTTAGGGATGTCAGGCAAAAGGAGGACCTATCCTCCTTTTCACCTTCATGTCCTTTGTCCAGTAAGCATTAAAAAAAAAAGAAAAAAAAAAGATTTTGTCTGCCTTTTTACTTACAGGGGTTAAAGTATGCTGGAATGGGCCGGAACACCCTATTTTTAGGGGGCAGGCATTCTGGGGCCCCTGAAAACAGAAGACTGTTACATTAATACTACATTTTCTCCATGTATCCTTCAAAGTCCTTTTTTTCTGTACTTCCCTGTCCTCCTTTTCTAGGGTTACCAGAAGTCAGGCAAAAGGAGGACATGTCCTCCTTTTTACCTTCACGTCCTCTGTCCAGCAAGCATTTTAAAAATACATGATTTCGTCTGGCTTTTTACTTCCAGGGGTTAAAATATGCTGGAATGCCTTGGAACACCCTATTTTTAGGGGAAAGTATAGTAGGGCCCCCCAAAACCAGAAGAATATTACATTAACACTACATTTTCTCTGTGTGCTCCAATGTCCTCCTTTTCCTACTTCCCTATCCTCCTTTCCAGGCTGACCTGATCCTATGTTTTACACCCCCTTGCATTTTACTTTCATCCCATTCTGTAAGTTCCCCCCTCTTCGAAGCATCTGACGAACACCTCTGCTTAACATGCAGAAGGTCCTGGGTTCAATTCCCAGGGGGTTGGACTCGGTGATCTCACGAGGTCCCTTCCAGCCCTATGATTTGATTTGATTTGATTTGATTTGAAGTGGGATTTTCTCCCACCAAAGCTCATGCGAAAAACAAATCTGTTAGTCTTAAAGCGCCACAAGACTCCTTGTTTTTTTCTTTTTGGGATCTGGTAACCATACTTTAGCTATTAGGATGCTTGTTCCTTTAAGAAACCAGAGCTGTCTCCCTGAAATGTAAACTCCTGAGTGGAATTTTATCCCCATTTTGCAAACAGGGTAGGTGCTGACTTATTGCTCCCAGCCAGGGTCTGGAAGTCCTCATTGCTAGGCTACCCCCTGCTGCAATCCTCCACCTGATTTTGCTAATCATCGCCCTTACTGAGCATGCTCAGGGGGCGTGAGCCTGCTCAGTGCAGCCCTAGGACCGCTTTCGGCGGGGCGCTGCGCTCCCTGGGGGGCGGGCAGCAGCTGGGATGTGAGGAGGAGCCGGCTGCGGGAGCCGAAACCTGAGCCCGGGAGGGAAGCGCCCAGCCTCCCGCCGGCCAGGCAGGTGAGAGCCGGGGACTCCGCGGGGTTTGCAGGGGAGGGACCCCTCCTTTGCGGTGCATAGGGGAGGGTGGGCGCTGGGGGGTCCTTTCCCCCCTGGGCATCTCCATGCAGCCCACGGCCCCCGCCCCAGCCCCTCCTGTCACTCCAGCCCTCCCTTACATGGGGAGCCCACCTCCCCCAGCAACTAATCCCCGCCCCCGGGTGCAATCCTGCTCCAGCTCGCTTGCATTGCTGCTGCTATGGTGATGATAATCCTGGCGGTGTGACTGTGGATTGTCTCCAGCCACCCATCCCCTGCACTTGCTTTAATGCTTCTAATTTTTTCCTAGAAATGGGATTTTATCCGGCTGCAGGGGCTACTCGCTTTAGTGCAGGGTGCCCAACCTTTTGGGTGAGGGGCCAGGTTGCAATTCTTTTCTCAGTCAGGGGGCTGCTGGTGAGACTTCTTGATAGATAAGATGTACACAATGATCTTTATTAATATTATTGAATAAAATGATGCTTGGTGTCATGTTTGGCATTGCTTTTGTTGGCACAAATTGGCAATGTCTACCCAGTGAAAAAACAACAAGGAGTTGTGTGGCAATGTCTGCCCAGACACTTACGGAGTATTCCAGATAGACCCGGCCAGCCCCAGCGCCCAGACTCTTCTGGCAGCGCTCAGTGGACCAGATTCTGGCCCCCAGGCTGCATGTTGGACAAGCCTGCTTTAGTATCTTGGGGCTGATTTTTTTTTTTTAAATTGCACGTATGTAATATTAAGCATTCCAATACAACTAAGTGTGTGGGATCATCTTAATACTGGTATTCCTTGCGGTTTTGACCCTGTAAGCTGTTGCTACCCTTAGCATTCAAGTCCATGGTTATTTATCCTGTTTTGACATGACTACTCCTAATAGCAAACATTGTGTTCAACATCGAGTATTTGTGGGATTCAGCCTCCTGGGGTTTGTGTTTAAATAGTTACTTTGTATGTGCTGTGTTTCTAGTTATTCTGGGTTATTGATCTCTGTTGTTCCAATTCACTTACTCATTTGTGCTTCCTTATCTGTTAGTTTCACTGTACCTTTCTCCTGTTGAACTCCTGCTTACTTGACATTTACAAACTTTTTTTAAAATATAGCTGAACAAACAAGAAGTCTGGTGGCACTTTTAAAGACTAACAGATTTATTTATTGCATGAGCATTTGTGGGAGAAAATCGCACTTTGCCAGACTTGAAAATCGGGAACCTAAGAATGAGAGCAAACAAATGTAGGGGAGTGTAAGTCATAGGATCAGGTCAAACTGTTACAGCAAATAAGATCAGTTGTTTGGATTCAAACAGTGGAGCACAGCAATCAGCAGGAGTGTGGGGGAAAGCAAAATTACCTGTTGTAATGCAAAAAGAGCCCATAGTGTCCTTTCAGCCCTGAGTTCACAGTGTCAAATCTGCATATAACTTCCAATTCTGCAGCTTCTCTTTGAAGGTTTGATTTGTTATTGATTTGGCTAAGTACAGCAATTATTTATGGGTAACAAAGTGATCAGGAAGCTTGATGTGTTCCCCCACAGGTCTTTGAAGGTTGTTTCTGATGTCAGATTTGTGTCCATTTGTACGAAAAACAGATTACTTCTGAAGTTCCCAATCTTCAAGCGTTAGATGAAGTGGGCTTTTCTCTCACGAAATCTAATGTGATGAATAAATTTGTTAGCCTTTAAAAAATGTCACCAGACTCCATGTTTGTTTTTAATAACTGTCAGATCACACATATTAGTGAGTCATTTATTGTCAATGAAAAACACACTTCACTAAATGAGCCCTTTAAAGCCTGTTCATAAATCTTTGCAGGGTCAAAGCCTAAGGGCTTGTCAGCACTAAAAGTGCAACAGTGGCACAGCTGTGCTGCTGTAGCCCATCTGGTGAAGATGCTCAGGATCCATGCTGGTGGGAGAGGGCTCTTCCGTTGGTGTAATAAAACCCCTTCCCTAATAGGTGGTCAACCCTGGCACTTAGGTCAGTGTAATTTGTCACTAAGTTTATTCAAAACCTTGAGCAACATAAATTATGTGGACATAAACTGTAGTGTGGTCATAGCCTTAGACAGTAGTAGGAGGCACTTGCCCTGAAGATTTTACAATCTAAACAGGCAAGACAGACAAATGGAGGAGAAATATAAAATGAGAATAATACTTCGTGTGAGGACTGAGCCACAAAGAGATTGATTAATTTAACCTAGGGTCCCATAAGAAGTCGATAGCAAAGCTGGGAATTGAAGACAAACTTTTCAGTTCTTATCCAGGGCCTTGACTGCAAGACCACTCCCTTTCTCATACAATGCCTGCTTTATCTCAGTTTAGAACTATTTTTTATTTTTCAGTAAAAAGTAAAAGTAAAATTGAGGGCCTGTTAGTAAATGTCACTTTGAAGTTTTAATTCCAGTTCACTTGAAAGTCATCTTCTTTTAAATTCATCTTAAAGTAGTCTTTTTTTTAATATATCTATATTTTTATATCAGTATAGATGATGAACACTTTTTTCCGGATCTCTGGTGAGAGCAGTTTGTCCTTTGCCTATTGTCCCAGACATAGGGTTACCAGATGTCAGGCAAAAGGAGGATATGTCCTCCTTTTTACCTTCATGTCCTCTGGCCGGTAAGCATTTTAAAAATACATGATTTTGTTTGGCTTTCTACTTACAGGGGTTAAACTATGCGGGAATGCCCCAAAACACCCTATTTTTAGGGGGAAGTATTCCAGGGTCCCCTAAAAACAGAAGAATATTAACATTAATATTACATTTTCTCCATGTGTCCTCTGATGTCCTCCTTTCCATGCTTTGCTATCTGGTAACCCTACTCAGACACAGCCGTAAGAGAAGTCTTCCCTGTCTCAGTCATAATAGTAGCTTTTGATTTGAAGAGCATTATGGGTGTTTTCTTACCTCATTATGAGTCAGTACTTTTCCATTTTTTCAAATAGCTATGGGAGCGTGCTAGGCAACTCCTCTGAAGTTGTTTTAAAAGTAACTTGTGAACTGAATAGCAATATTGATGATTTGCATATCATAATTTGACCTGTCTTCGTCTTCAGCAGGGCTATCCTTGGTTGCACTAGTCAATTTAATTTTCTTTAGCTTCCTTAATAGTTATAGTTAAACCATGGTCTCCCAGTTAGATCCATTCTGCCAGATTTCTGCACCCTCTGAGAGCCTCAGTGACTATATTGTAAAGTGTCTTTGTTAGATTTTCTTTTACTTTGTGTTTGAAAGGTGTTACTGTGCTACGTTAGAAATGTGATATAGGAAGTGAGCTCTTGATGACAGAAAGTGATTATTCCATCAGGGTGTGGTTTTTAAGGGCTCACCTAACATCAGCATTGTGAAGATTCTGACTCAGATTAATATTAGTAACTGTCTTGAGAGTTGCTTGTCAGAGCACCCAATCAGATGCTTGTGGCCAGCTAGCAGTTGTATGAAATAAAGGGACAAAAATACGAAAAACAGCAAAGAGATTTTGAAATTAATAAAACTTTTTGTGCTCTGCAGCAGTGGTTCCCAACCTTTTTAAGACTGGGGACCCTTTTTTAGTCCAAAAAAACTTTGTGATGAAGTGGTGTCACTGCAGGCCAAACCTGGCCTGCATGGGTATAAACCAGCCCATGACGCTGCCAAGCCAAGCTGCTGCAGCCATGTCCCCCTCTCCCTGTCTCTGCCAGGGAGAAGAGTGGCCCCATCCCCCTGCCCCTCTATACCCCTAGCCTCTCTCTGCACACAAACCCAGCCTCTCCACCCACCCCAATCCCCCAGAGACGCCCACCACAGCTTTTCCCAACCAACCCCATGCCCCCAAAACACCCATCCTAGCCTCCCCCATTCATCCACTCCAAATGCTGCCCCCTCCCCATCCGTAAATAAATACACCATTCCCCTCCCAGCTTCCCCCTCACCTGCTTTCCAAACTTTCTCCCCTCTATTTACCCCCAGCTTCCCCTTGCCCCCCATCCCTTAAATACACCCAGCCTCCCTCCACCAGCCTAAACCCCTCCTCTCTATACCCTTAGCTTCCCTGTCCCCCTCCCCTGGCTCCCCTTCAGCTGCTTTAGGCTCCACAGCCCTGGAGCTGCACCTGGGGGCTGGAGCTCATCTGGTCAGCCACTCTGTGATGGGGAGGCCAGAGCCACTTCTGCTGCCCCAGGTTCAGCCCATTCGGCTTCTGGGGTCGTCGGAGCTGGCTCTGGGGGGGTCGCTGCCAGGAATAGGTGCCTGGGACCTGCACGGGCATCCAGATTCTTCCCACCACTGCCCTGCCCTGGGCTCCCTTACCGGGCCGCCAGAACCAGAGCGGCCACATTGGTTGCCCTGGTTCTGGGCTGCTCCGGTTCCAGCTGCCAGGTAACGTGGCCCTGGTTAGCGGTGGGAGGATCCAGATGGGTACACAGGTCCTGGGTGCCTGTTCCTGGCAGTGGCCCCAGAGCCGGTCCCAGTGACCCCAGGGCTGCTGCTCCCTTCCTGAATGTGTGGGGGGGAGATTTAGGCAGCTCCTTGCTGGCAGTGGGGAGCTGCTATGGCCCTGGTCACCTCACCTGCCCCCGCCGGAGAGCTGGGGCTGCCACGGCCATGGCCCCTTGCCCCTACCCCGGCCCATTCTCTGCCACTGCCCACTGGTTCCCCATCTCCAACCCCCCCGTCCCAGGCCCCTTCCCTCTCCCTTACCTGGCCACTGGAGCTCCTGCCAGCTGGCTGCCCCTCAGGCTACTCTCCCAGAGCATGCTCTGCATGCTCATCTTCGAAGCATCTGAGGAAGTGGGATCTTCTCCCACAAAAGCTCATGCAAAAAATAAATCTGTTAGTCTTAAAGTGCCACACAACTCCTTGTTGGTTTTTTTACTGGACTAGACTAACACGGCTATCCCTTTTGAAATTGACAAATTTTATAAACTCCCAGTCTGGGGGAAGCTCCCTTCTAGCCAGAAGCCTGGGTCTCCATGGCAACTGACCCCAGCTCCCAGCCTGTCCGCAGACCTCCTGGAGCCACTCTGCAGCCCCCTCTAGGGGTCCATGGACTCCAAGTTTGGAACCACTGCTCTACAGTACATTATGGATATTTTGGTAGCGGATTCCCAACATAATCGTTTACATAGTCTCACGTTGTTTACATAATTACTGAGTAAAGTGGGCCTTGAAATACATTCCTTTCTTACAAAAAAAATTGCATTTAAATATTGACTATTTCCAGTGCAGCAGATTTTATTTTGTAACTGTTCCCAAGATAAATGCAAGGTGGCTGTGTCAGTTCAGTGAACAGATGGTCACTAGCACAGTTGATGCTAAGCAGTACTCTTGATAGCTGTCTTAATTAATCTCTATTGCCCTCTATAGCCTCCCCATCTTCTCATTCCTAAATTTCATCTGTTGGGTGAGATTTGAGGGATGTTGGCAAAGCGGCATGAAAGAAGTTTGCAACTACTGCTGCCTGTTCTGGGGATAAATATAAGACTTCAGTCTCTTGTGCTAATGGAGCTATTCTCTTTTCCAAATACTAATTTACTTACTTATTCCTCATTTAAAAACTTAAAGGGTAAGTTACCCTGTGAATGCTCTTTTCATTTCCCCATTGGGATTTATCTGGTCTGTATTAAGTACAAAATGGGAGAGAAAAAAATCTTTGAAACTGTGCAACACTACAAATTGATTTTTCTTTAGGATAATGTCAGGAAAAGTGAAATGGGTAACTGACATAGAAAAGTCCGTGCTAATAAATAACTTCGAAAAGAGAGGATGGATTCAGGTGGCAGAAAATGAAGACTGGAATTTTTACTGGTAAGTGCATACGACAATTCTCATCTTTCAATTCATGAAGTATTTTATAATGTACTTTTCTATAACTAAAACCAATGCTAAAGTGTTTTATTATTATTAAAAATTAAAGGTTCCATACAAATGCAGGATATCACTCATCTCCTGGTGATAGAAAGAAGCTGTTGAGCCACATAGATTTTCAAATCTGGAAAAAGAAGGTAGTGGTATTCTGAGCATCATCGTTCAATGCAAGATCGAACAGATTCTTTATCATAAATAGGTAGCATCTAACTAAGGGACTGTTTAAAGTAGAGTGGCCTATTAACACTTCTGCTTTCATAGGACAAAAAGGGGGTGATATTGAGTGGGTTACAGATTCTTATTACAGCAGTCTGTATGCCACTATACCCCCCCCCACTTCTTGTTTTGTGACTGCAGAAGTGCTTGATCCCTTAGAACAGTGGTTCTCAATCACTGTGTTATGGCACAAAAGTGTGTTCCAAAGACCAGGGAGATGTGTTGCCAAAAAATGGCATCACATTACCCTGCTCCCGCTTGGACCACTACTGCCTCCAGCTTCACTTTCTGCTCCCATCTGAAGCAGGGCGGGGGGGAGGCTTGCAGCAGTGCTGGGCAAGCTGCAGAGGTCTCCTGGTCCTAGCATCTGCTGGCTCCCCACGGGGGGATGGCATCCGCAGCGTGTGGCCAGGGCTGGGAAGAGTTTCCCAGCCCTAGTTGTCCGCTGGCTTCTGTTCATCCACTCAGAAGTCAGGGGAGAGGAGCTGGTGTGCCAAATATCCTGTTTTGGCAGATTTTGTTATCATCCAACCAAAGTAACAAAATCTGCCGAAACATGGTTTTTGGCATTACATCAGAGCCTGATCTGCTCAGGAGAGGAGCTTTAGCTTTCTGAAGTGCAATACATGATTCTATTCAAATTGTATTGTATACACCCAGGAGGCTTAACTAAAGTAGGGGTATACACACAAATTCTGAAAGATGAATTGAATGGTTTCAAGAAACTCTTAAGGCATATTATTTGATCCTGTCCTATAGTGCAAACACTTTGACCTGTAAGTTATCAGTTTGACTAGAGAACTCTGTCTATTACAGTGACTCTAGTTCTTGTGTTATGGTCTCACCTAATCTGAAAGCCACTTACTAGGACTTGCCTCCTTACTGTATGATATGGGATTATGTGGAGGTTGAAATAATCCTGTATCCCACTGCTGAGAATGTATGGTGGAACCAAATCTCATTACCTGCCCAAATGAGGGGAAAATAATTTGCATATGTCATTGATCTAATATGAGACAGTGAGAAATAGTCCTAAAAACCTCAATGACCTGTGAAGAGATGCATTTACAGAATATGATTCCAGGAACAGATGTGGTTGACTTTTCTTTCAGTGTGTTGTGTGAGTTAATCTGTATTGCAAGATGAAATTGTAAGGTGAACAAAACACATTCAAGTTTCAAAGAAAATAAATGTAAAGATGTAACCTTTTGCTTCACTCAGATTAGGTAAACTTTATTTTCTAATACAAATTGCCCATATTACCAGAAGATTTTTATGTATCTGGTTACCCTAAAAACTGCTGACCAGGGAAACTCTGGATTAAAGGTCTTTTGGGCCCTGGACTGTCCCATCACTGTGTACCCACTGACGCGGGACCCTAGCCCCCACCCTGGACTGGCTGTTAGCTCTGCTGTCTTCTGGGGTTGGGGCTGAGGCAGTGGCTGGCTGGCTGGCCCTGGAAGGTTGCACTGGAGGCCATACTGTGTGCCAGCTGACCCCAGCCCTGCCCGCAGAATGGAGTGGCACAAACAGAGCTGGCCCGCCCTGTCCCTGGGGTGACCAGCCAACCAAGGGCAGGGTGGGAGAGTGGAGCCTGGTCTATGACCCAGGACCTTGCCCTTCCCCCCCCCCAGCACAGGAGGGGCTCTCTCCATGCCCCCTGGAGCTTTGGAGGCTGAGTGGGGCAGTGGGGAGGGTGGATTTGGCAGGGGTTATTGGATGGGGTGGACAAAACTGGCTCACAGCTAGGTGCTAGCAATTTTACTTTTGGTCACTGGAGGGCTCTCCTCTATTACATTTCTGTGGTGATGCTAACTGACAGGCTAATAAAATTGGTTACCATGGTGATGAGAAACAGATTTGTCGAGGCCTACCATAGGGGCTGGAGCCTTGGGCCCCCTTCAGACTGAGGCCCAGATCTTTAGCCGCTGTAGCCCTTGTGTTAATCCAGCTCTGTGATCACGTTGTCTGCTGTGATGGAATTTCCAGGAAAGCAACTTGCTTTCCCCTGAAAGGAGATGGATACAGACCTCTATGATGGGGTAGGTCAGTGGTTCTCAGCCACTGTGTCTCTTGTTATCCCCTTGGATTGTCATAGTAAATTCTGCAAATCTGTGGCCTGTCCTCTGCACAAAGAATGAAATAGTTAAGAATGTGTATGTCAAAATGATACCCAAACCTTATTGAGATGAATAGTGCAGTTCACACCTCCCAGACATATTGTTTCAGGATCTTTGCAGATTTGCAGATGTCTCTGAATCATATTAATAGTTTTGACATTTGTTTCAAACCACAAGATAGACTTCCTTTCCGTTTTTAGAAAAAGAAAACTGAGATTCTTGAAAAACAATAAAGCTGCTCCAGAGATGTGTTGCTATGGTGTGTGGGCATGTGTTGGGTGTTTCCAAGTCTTGTTCGGGATTGATTGGCCTCTGATCACACCAGGATTGAATGGGCACAAGCTGATGCCAACTGATCACTGCCCTGGCTTCAGAAATGGTTTAGTCGTGACTACTGCTTGTAGTCCTGCAGTCTTCTCTGGCTGAGATTCATCTGGTTTCAAATTAACATAGGTTAAGGATGTGTTAGCATTTCACCAGTAATGTAAATATCCAACCAATAATGAGAAATATTAAACATAGAAAGAGGGTATGGCTTCCTCTACATAATAGTATTCTTTAACATAATTTTTTTCTTGTAAATTGAGTACATTAACCAAAGAGGAATTAGAAAATAAAGGTGGCAACAAAAATTTGATTGTCTTTTCTGAATACTTGTTTGGGGGGAATCATCTGACATTTGTTTCACCTTCCAGGATGAGCGTACAAACGATCCGAAATGTTTTCAGCGTGGAAACTGGTTATCGCCTGTCTGATGACCAAATCGTCAATCATTTCCCGAACCACTATGAGCTGACTAGGAAGGATTTGATGGTGAAAAATATCAAGAGATATAGGAAAGAACTAGAAAAAGAAGGGAGTCCTCTTGCAGAGAAAGATGAGAATGGAAAATATATTTATTTAGGTATATATTTCTGGCTATCGGCATTATTCTTGTTGACCCCACTTCGGTTATACATGATCAAGTTTGTTCTGTGACAACTGCAGATTAATGCACTTGAAACAAAAGCAGTGTTGAATGTTTGAATTGCTTTGGGACTCTTGCCTAAGACAGATAAATGTACAAGTAACAGCTTTAATATGCTTGATTCAGAAAATGTAGTGTTGAAGAGTGCCAGACAATCTTGGAACCTGAAGTTGCCATTTTTATAAAACTGCAGAACTGGTTTGGCATGCCCAATGGAAATGTAAGAATCTTCAAATTGCCTGTCAAAGTGCTTTAGTGGTTCTAGCAATATGGCAGGGCTGAGAGTTCCTGGTTTCAAACACCCTCCAACAACCATCAGATGGTAATAAATATAGGACACTTTTTGAACTAATGTCTTGCTTAGAAGGCTCCATCACCTATTCCTTAAAGCTATAATTTTATCCCCTCTACTGCTTTGAGCCCACAAACTAACCCTCCCACAGGTACAGACCCCCCCCCCCCACCAGGGCAGCTAGGGAGGGGGGTGAGGACCACCTCTTGTGCTGGACTGGAGGTTGCTGGTGAGGCCTGAAGGAGTGCCAGTGTGGGCTTGGTCCCCAGGTATTGAACACGCTTGGTATGACATTGATCTGGGCCCAGAGTGGGTTAGAGAGGGAAGCTGGCAATTGGTGCTGGCATAAGAAATAGTTGTTTTCCATGGGAGTTAGGATAGGTAATTTTTTGTTTGTTTAGACACCTTTTGGATCTATCCTGCAAATACTGCAAAAAACACTATCTAGAAGTATTAAACCTCTGGAGTGGGACTGATTTACTCCAGGCCCCTCTCCCTGTCAGACAGAGAAATGCTCAGCCTGACATGAGGAAAGAGGGCATTGTCAGGGAACCAAAAGAATGATAGAAGAGATGTTTGAGGTTTCATGCATCTCAGTCTAGACTTAGTATGAAATTCTAGAACTTTTCCCAAGTTTTTTAAAACTAAAACAGCATTCTCTTATTAATGAGACTAATATTAAACATTTTTACAAGTTTTTTTTTTTTAAACTTTAGAAACCACCAGATTGTTTCCTTTTCCATTTCTCCAAGTTGTGTCCAATTGAAGTGTCAGTACAGGAGGTTTTGGAACATAGTGTGAAATTAGTTAGCAGCAGTCTTCCAGCCTAGATGGTCTTCATCTCAGAGGAACTCAAATATGAAATTGCAGAACTACTAACAGTGGTGTGTAACCTATTAATTAAATCAGCCTATGTACCAGGTTACAGGATAAATAACATATCACCGATTTTTTTTTTTTTTTTTTTTTTTAAAGCTCCAAAGGCAGTCCTGGCGATTACAAGCTGCTAAGCCTAATTTCAGTATCAGGCATATATATATATATATATATTTTAATTTTTGAAACTATAGTAAAAAACAGAATTATCAGACACACAGATAAACATGATATGTTGGGAAAGAGTCGACATGACTTTGTAAAGGGAAATCATGCCACACTAATCTATTAGAATTCTTTGAGAGGATCAACAATGTGGAGAAGGTAGTTCAGTTTATGTAATGTACTTGAATTTTCCGAAAGCCTTTGATAAAGTCCCACACCAAAAGCTTTGAAGCAAAATAAGCAGTCCTGGGATAAGTCCTCTCCTGGTTAACTGAGGAGGTCTTCTGATCTTCAAAGCATCTGATGAAGTGGGATTTTTCTCCCACAAAAGCAAAAAATAAATGTTAGTCTTTAAGCACCGCAGGACTCCTTGTTTGTTTATCCTCCTCTTAAGTAACTGGTTAAAAGATAGAAAACAAAGAGTAGGAGTGCATGGTCAGCTCTCACAGTGGAGGGAAGTAAATGGTGGGGTTCTGCTAGGATCAATACTGAAACTAGTGTTATTCATAAATGATCTGGAAAAGGGGATAAATGAGGTGAGAGAGCATTTGCAGATAATACAAAACTACTGAATATAGTTAAGTCTGAAGCGGACTGTGAAGAATTAAAAGGGATTTCATAAAACTGGGTGACTGGACAACCAAATGGCAGATGAAATTCAATGTAAAGTGCACAGTAATGCATATTTGACAATATAATCCTAACTATATATACAAAATTACAGGGTCTAAATTGACCAGTAACCACCCAAGAAAGAGATGTTGGAGTCATCATGGATAGTTCTGTGAAAACATCTCAACGTGCAGCAGCAGCGAAAAAATAACAGAATGTTAGGAGCCATTAGAAAAGGGATAGATAAGATAGTGGCAGTATTATATTTTCTATCTAAATCCATGTTGTGCCCCCTGCATGAATGGTGCATCCCATTCTGGTCACACCATTTTAAAAAGATCATTAAAATTGGAAGAAGTTCAGAGAGGAGCAACAAACATGACAAAGGTATAGAATAGCTTCCCCATGAGGAGAAGCTAAAAAGACTGGAACAGTTCATCTTAGAAAAGAAGTGGCTATGTGGGAATATGATAGAGATCTCTAAATGCATGAATGGTATGGTATAAGTGAATAAGGAGGTATTTACCCCTTCACATAACATGCGAACCAGGGTCACCCAATAAAATTAACAGATTGCAGCTTAAAACAAATTTAATGATGTACTTCTTCACACAAATGCATAGTCAAATCTGTGGAACTTGTTCTCAGAGGATGTTGTGAAAACCAGAATTTTAACCGGGTTAAAAAGATTAGGTAACATTTGAAGGCTAGGTTCATCAGTGGTTATTGGCCAAGATTGTCAGGGACACAACACCATTCTCTGGGTGTCTGTCCCTAAACTGTTGATTGTCAGAAGCCAGGAATGGATCACTGAGGATCAATTGCTCACAAATTGCCCTGTTCTGTTAATCACCTCTGGAGCATCTGGTACTGATTGCTGCCAGAAGACAGCATACTGGGCTAGATGGACCATTGATCTGCCTCAGTATCACCATTCTTATGGGGTGGTCTTATGTTTTCTCATATTAAAAGGGGATAGATCAGACAAGAACACAAAGTAGTCAAGCTGTACTGGAGAATGAAAAGCCAGCAAAGAGAACTTTACTCATATACATCAACATCCTTGCTAAATTTATCTAAGTCTTGATTTTTGTTTCCTGATTTAGATTTTGTGCCTGTCACCTTTATGCTTCCTGCTGATTATAACCTGTTTGTTGAAGAATTCAGAAAAAATCCTTCCAGCACTTGGATTATGAAACCATGTGGAAAAGCTCAAGGGAAGGGGATATTTCTTATCAATAAACTCTCTCAAATTAAAAAGTGGTCTCGAGACAGTAAAACATCTTCGTAAGTTTAACCCTTTACTCCCCCATTTTTGTATATATTGTAATATCCTATCACAGTCTGGCATGCTTAATATCAACTCGCCAACGGAGAACTCTTTCAGTGCACCAAATCATTTAGTGCTACTTATAGTTGCAATTTCTTATTTTATGACTTCCTGCTTCAAACAGCTCTTAGTGCCAATTGTGCTGTAATTTGATGCCCTATACTATGTAAATATGCTTGCTTTTTGTGAAAGTGCAGGGTTTATACACCCAGTGTGAGACGTGGGCAGAATGAAATAATGATTTTGCTTCACAGCATTAAAGGTTTGTGCATTAGAGGAAACACTTCCGCTTCTGGTTAGTGACTTCGTTTTAGCTTGAAAAAGGTTATATGTCATTGTACAATCCCATCCTCAGCTGATCCATGAAATCTCTTCATTGTTCTGCATAGAAAAGCTCAGTTTATATGGATTGTCTTCAGTATGGAGCCTGGAGAGAGGAGCTATCAGCTGTGGCATACTAGGCAATTGAAGAGCAGAGCTGAAAGCTGGGAAAGCCATAAAAACTAAGCTGCTCTATGTCAGAGAGAGTTCTCCCACTGGCATAATTAGGCCACTTCCAATGCATGGTGGTGGGTGGGTTGGTTTGTTTGTTTGTTTGTTTGTTTGTTTCCAGACCTCAACCAATAAAAGTACTAGTGTAGACAAAGGTTAAGTAAGAACATGATGATGCTTGGGGAAAGGGATCATGACCCTTGTTTCTGTCTTCTATGCCACCTAGCACAGAGGAGAAATGTGACTGCTCTACCAAGAGAAAAATATGTATTGCTTTTCATTATCCCATAATGATTAAAAATTTAACTTTGATACTAGTAGCTTTCCAATAGAAAAGCAACTTGAACTGTTCTGTGCATTTTTTTCTTAGTTGTCTTTTTCCCTTGGTTTTAAACATGTTTGTGACTGCACTGTTGAGAGGAGCAGTGGTGAACTTACAGCAGTCAGATCACATTGGAAAATCCTGAAAAATTAAGTGTCAAACCGATGTTGACATTAAGATGACTTGATGGTTTAAACCAGGTGTGGCCAAACTGCAGCTTGGGAGCCGCATGTGGCTCTGGAATGAAAAAGTGTGGCTCATGGAAGAATGTCAGCAAATCAATTTAGTAGGTAAAAGTATATGGCTATATGCCTCAGTGCAGCTCTTGAAGGTTTAATCAACTTTTGTGTCGCTCTTGAGGTCCATAAGTTTGGCCACTCCTGGTTTAAATCATCAATACTGATTATTCACTTTAAGGGGCCCAGTCAGATGAAGCATTCAAGTCTGTTTTTAAGGGCTTTGCTAAATAAAATAATTAGAGTCAGAACCTAAACAGTGATCTTATGACAGTGAATTGTGAAAAGCTTAAAAGGACAGATAATTCCACTCACTTATTTTAACTGTGATTTTGTATGTCACTTAGTGCCCTGCACATACTAACCAGCATAATATAACAAACTTAAAAATAATAATATAATATTAACTTAATTGAAATAGGATTTTAGTAAAGTTAGAACTTCATTATTCTTTGACTGACTGCTTCAAAGGTAAGAAAAATATTTCAACATTTAATCAGCAATTTCTGAAACATAAAATATGTACTTCTTCTAGATTTGTATCTCAGTCTTCTAAAGAAGCCTATGTGATTTCTCTCTATATCAACAATCCGTTGCTGATTGGTGGGAAGAAATTTGACCTGCGCTTGTATGTTTTAGTGTCTACATATCGTCCGCTGAGGTGTTACATGTAAGATCATACTGACCCCTCTCTTTCTTTTTTTTTTCCCCCTTTAATTTAAGGTGTACTCAGACAAATAGTTCTGTACTCATGATATAGAAAAATTTACCATGAAGTTAGTATTTAGAATACTGTTTTGTCAAGTCTAGTTGTATTTAATGTCTTAAATACCTTTTTTTGTTTAAGGTATAAACTTGGATTTTGCCGGTTTTGCACAGTGAAGTATACACCAAGTACAAGTGAATTAGATAACATGTTTGTTCATCTTACAAATGTTGCCATTCAGAAACATGGGGTAAGTGTCTGAGTTAAAAAATGCTAATGTAATAGCAAACTGGGTTATTTTAAGTTGCATAAAAATGGACTGTAGGTGCTTATGTTACATATTTTGTTGTTCTTTTTACCTTCATTAATGCACCTTATCTAAATACTTATTTTATTTGCAAAACATAACTGATTCATATTGTTTCAAAAGCACATGAGATAATAGTGGGTCCTGGGGGGGCCCATGTGGGGGCATTCCAGGGCCTCCCAAATTATACTTGAACTCTTGGGGGTCATCAGTCCTTGTTTAGAGTTTCCTTGTTAAAATTTCAGTGCAGAGAAATGAAGCAGGAAATTAAGAAAAAATGGAGATGTTTCCTGGGTCCTTTATATCCTCTTTCATGTGGAAGGAATTTTATTGTCCCAAACAAAGCCCCCTCCACTGTTTATGGAAGAGTACAGGCACAAGATGGAGTTCAGGGTCATGGGAGTAAGTCACCTACCCTTACACAATTTGCTGATTCACAGGGACAAGCCATTGGTTATTTGGCAGAAAAGGTGTTGGCAGGAAGAGCATTCTAGGCAGAATAAGTTTCTTCTGTGGTCCTTTTGTGAGTCAGTTTTCTTTGATAGGCCAATAACACTCAGTTGTCTGGTTTCAATGTAGATTTTACCTGGTTGGTATACCTAGGAATACAACGCGTATGGAGGAGGCCAGTATATAGTCACTGTTAATAACTTCAGATATAAATGACACATGCATATAAACAGTATAATCATACTCAGCAAATCCTACCTTTTCCATTGACACTTTACATGACATAGTTTGTACAAGATTTGTTAGAGTTGTCTAACTATGGTAGTAGTGATATACATGGTCACATTTCAATCATACAGCATCATACAAATCTAGAGAAATTAATTTATACCTTTTGAGCTTTACTGATATCCCACTAGTGCTCAATGCCCCCAATCAAGATTTTTGTCTTTTTCTACTCTGTGTCATGTGAAGACAGTTCCTCCTTCAAAAATATTACAATTTAATCCCAGATAAGATTAAGCTAATAAGTGAAACAAAGATAGGAATGAAGGGGTAGGGAAATTCCCCTTCAGTAATAATGAATAATCATTTAGATATTTGGATTTAAATAATTTTACTTTTATGTCTGTGTGTGCATGCATGGGTGTGTGAAATGTGAATAAAATAACAGAAATCCCATTTGCCTCTACATAGCCATTGTTGGCGGGAGATTTTTTGTGGGCCTCGTGGCAGATATGTGACACAGTGTGGTCCAGTTAGTTATTATGTTCCCTGTTAACTAGCACTCTATGCAGCACTCTATCTAATCATGTCTGCTCAGACTTTCAAGACAAGTATTCTGGAATCAAAGTGTGGAATTAACAGAATTGAAGCTTTGGTGTACATTTCCTAGCTGGAATTTGGAATGTTAAGAAATTACTTGTGGAACAAGTTGTGAGAATCACATTTCACATGCCTCATGTTTGTAAAGTCTGAGAAACTATACAGAATGAGCACCGTAAAAAAGCCTGTAAGCAGAGGCATTGCTGGTGCTGGGCTTACGAGGCTCGAGCCTGAGGTCTGCCACCGGGCCATCCGCGGCAGCAGCTGCAGTGGCAGCATGCAAGCCCCAAGTCTCAGCGCGCTGAGCCCCGGATCTTTTCCAGGGCCGGCAGCAATCCTGCCTGTAAGTGAATACAAAAGCCTCTCATGCTTTGTTCACATGGGTAAATCGTCTTTGTTTCTGAGCATGTTGTTGTTTATAATGTAGCAGCCTCACAAAGTCATAATGTTTTTAGAAGCACTGAGGAAAGGGCATCTGTGTCCCCTCAGTGTTCCTGCCCAGGGTGCTTTGCTTCTGCCCTGGGGTACTTCGCTATAAGAGTAACCACTCCTGGCCAGTTCTCTCAAAGCCTCCAGCATGTGACTCACTCCCAGATATATTGTATGAACACTGTAGCCAGCCACCCATGAATTATATCACACAGGGCAAAGTCCCAGTCTCAGACTTACCCTCCAAAATGTGCATCTCATACTGCCTAGCACCCTCCTGGACAATACAAGTTCATATAAAATTAGTCACTTCCTTAACTGAAAATATGCACAAATTTTATCTCAAATGAAGTTTAACAACTTCAGTTCAAACACAGTAGTTTAGATAAAAGCAAGTTTATTAAATACAGAAGGATAGACTTTTAAATGGCTACTATCAATGAGGCATAAGAGTCAAAATGTGTTGCAAGAAAATAAAAATGTAAGAGACAAGCTAAATGAATTCAAAATCAGGCCTTCTCTCATCAGCAGTCTTACTGGCTAACTCCCCCACACCACCACCAGTTCAGTGTTAATTTCCTTGTCCTTCAGGTATTGATGCTATAAACAAAGTGGAAGGGAAGAGTGTTTTCAGGCATCTTTTTATATAATTCTTTTTCTTTGAAAATCATCTTGATCTGACATTCAGGAGGCAAAAGATCTGTGGGGACAGGAACCTCTAGCTTTTCTTTGCCCAGATGTGGATTTCTCACTCACACCCTTTTTTCTTGCTGAAGAATGGCTATTTAACCAGGTGATAATGCATTTGATTTTATTGACACTTGGCTGAGGCATCAGTTATCTTTTGTCTTTTTGAGGAACTGGTTTGTGCCAGCTTTTCTAAACTTGGAACATGTCTCAACACTGTAGAATCTTATAACTACATACAGCGCACACATTTTAATAAGACACTAATGGTCTGCAAATTCTGAGTTTTCAAATCATACCGCACAAGGCATAACTTGCTACATAATCCATTATAGTTTTGTACAAAGAGTGAACATAAGGATACAGACTGTTGCAGTTACTTAGAAGCTTCATTAGTGTGTGTCTTGTTTGTCAGATCTAGAGTATGCTCAATTTGTTTTCTTTGCTTTTGAAGCAAAATATAGTTCAAAAGTTCATAGATGTGACCCGGGCCTCCTGGGATAACCTTCTGAATATGCCAAAATCAGGGCAAGCTGCAAAACCAGGGGCCAAAACCCCAAACCACCGACAGGTGGTACTTAAACCAGTCTCCCGGTCAGTAACAAAACGTGCTTCTAATTCCCCACTCTGGTCATCACCAAGCATAACAAAATAGAAACAGCCCCCTTTATTGCACATCAGTACCTCTGGTCCCCATCTAGCCACTGGGTCTCTTAAAAAAATAAGTTCTCCTGACCCCAAAGGGCCAGCCACATCACCCAGAACAATATAAGCTTGGATCTTACCCAAACTACCACACTGCCAGCCAGTCTTTAGTATCTGCAACTAAAGGTTTAATATAAAAAGAAAAACAAAATATGTGAGATGTGAAAAGGTCAAAGTAGATCACACACATGCAAATGCTTTAGGGTCCATACGAAACAAATCCTTGAAGAATCTATAGTTTGCAGATTAGTCCAATTCCTCTGGTATGCACCCAGCACCTGGGGTGGGTCTCAGTCCTTTGTTCCGTCCCAGAGAATTGTTCCAATGGAGGGTGTTGATTGCAGGTTGCAGACTGAAGACTAAAGACAAAATGGAGATGAGGCTATTGCCTTTTGTCACCTTTGGCTCTCCCACACCCTGAGTCCTTGCCAAATCAAAATGGAGTCGAGCCACATAATCAGTCTGGGTGACTGGCCAAACAAGTTTCTCCCTAGGCCTACCACAGCTTTGAGTCCCCTTAATGGGCTATTAAGAAGACAATGGTTTTGCAGACACCCAGTCTGGGATTGCTTGGAATCAAATAACTTTGAGTACAAATAAACAAATACATTCCTAATATCTTCTACAGACATAATACCTGCATATAAACCACATGATCACTCCCAGCGGGTTACCACATTTCCATTGATACCAAACATGGTATATCACATATGGATTATCGCAAATAAGGAATATTAATATGAACAATAATCATAATCAGTCCCCTAGACCTAGACAGCATCACAACAGGCTAGCTTCTTAAAAGGATAAATACATGGGATAAATACAGAATAGGCTTCTTCTCCACTTACAAGTTCCAAAGGTGTAGTTGTGTTAATCTGGTTCAGCAAAACAATCAAGTCCTGTGGCACTTAAAGACTAACAAATTTATTTGTGGGATTTTCTCCCACAAAAGCTCATGGGATAAATAAATTTGTTAGTCTTTAAGTGCCACAGGACTCTTTGCTTGTTTTCCATTTACAGTTGCAGTTCCATCTAATATTCGAGTGATAGTCAAATATACTTTAATGAAATTGTTCATTTAAAATAATTTTCAATACAATGTTGAACATTCCTGTCATTGTTTCAGTATGTTCATGACTGAGACTGGTGCTGATGTCTGCCAGTGAGTATTGATTATTAGATCAAAATTTTGTTCTGGTGGGAAACAGACTGAGAACTCACAATAGAAATGACTGTTTCAGAGACTCACAGCAAGATTGAAAGTGCTATAATTAAATATTAACTTAACATGGTTTCACGATTGTTAAACTAACCACTCTACTATTCTTCCCCTCCAATGACACCCCCCTCAAACCTTACTCTTTCCTATCAGTCTTAAAAATCTAATCTACCAGTCATTCTAATTATAAGTTACATTTCCTGTGTCCTCGCCTACGTTGTTAAATTGTCAAAATGCAGTTTGATTGCTATTTTCTAGTAGTTGTAATTACCACAAGGTAAGTTTTAACACTTGTTTCTTTTGTTTGCTATATAAATGATCTAAAATATGTTTTTAAAGCAGACAGTGCAAAGTAAAACTTTGAGCCTTACACATCCTGAAAAATATAATTCAGTAAACAAAGTTCTAAAAAGAAACTTATGCTTAAAAGCAAGTTAAAGTTTTTATGGATGAAAACACAACTGCTGAACAATTACAAACTCCATAAAACCAAATTAACTCCTTAACTCTATAGGATGACTACAATCATATCCATGGAGGCAAATGGACAGTGAGTAACTTGCGGTTGTATCTAGAGAGTACTCGTGGAAAAGAGGTCACAAACAAACTGTTCGATGAAATTCATTGGATAATTGTGCAGTCGCTGAAGGCCGTTGCCGTGAGTAGTGTTAATGGAATGCTATCTAGTGTTATCCTTGTGGCTGCAGGTTTACAATAGCCATGAAAACAAGTTTACAGTAAAGAAAATAACTAAAGAAATTCACTTCCTGCTGCTGGATTGTTGTTTTGAATGCTGATGCTCCCATGCTACTTTCTTACTTTTTATTTCTTTTACAAACCTCTTATCACCTCTTAGTGTTCTTGTAGAGCAGAGAGCACTTGGAGAAACCTGACTGGATGGGCAAGCTGTTTGTGTATGTTAAATGAATAAATTAACATACAGGTTTTTGAAACCATCAAAACTCTTCCTCTCATTTAAAGTTACTTTATGCTGTTGTTATGAATTACTCTAACCTCTACCTAGACTCATGTTTCAGTAGTAACAAATGTCATAGGAGGAAATAGCAGAAGAAGACAATTTGTCCAAAGAATAAAAAAAAAATAAAAATAAAAATCTGAAGATGTTAGGATTCTTTCTTCCATTTGTTTCGAGAATTTGTATAACTTATTTGCAGCTCTAATATGTGAATAACATAGTTATCCCAAACTCATGCCTGAATAGCTTAACAGAGCTTTCTAGGTATAGGGGTAACTTCCAGCATTTCAAGAAGGCTGGTTTCCCAAAGTGCCAGATTAGGTGCTAGAGGAAAAAGCAGCTCACCGAAATATTAACAGAACTGCAAAAGAAAAGAGAAACATTGTGAGGAACAGAGGGAAAACGGATAATGTGCAAAGGAGCAAGTGTTCTAATAGTGCCCCTTTGTTTCCTAAATTAAACAGGAGAAATGTTTTTTCCTTTCCACCCCTACCCCTTATAAAACTGAAAAGTTTTCAGCATTAATTACTTGAAGTTATCTCCACTGACCTGTTCTAGAGGATTCTTTAAATGATCTGGAGTTGCACAGGAGAAGAGGTGTCCTGGCATTCGTACTTAACTTTTAACTGATGTTGAAAAATCAGAGTCTCTTGAGAATTTCCACCCCAGAATTATTCAGTCCCTAGTCTGTTTTTGTTTTCATGACCATAGCAGGCTTGAGCTAAGATATACATAAAACATGAATTAAATATAAGGATTTAATCAGTAATTGAGGTAGACCGTCATCTTTGCTGGATAGTTACAATACTGTAATAAATGTGTCTGTATAAGTCTCATTTAATTTCGATGTGAAAGTGTTAATGGTTAGGTAAAGTCTATTTTCAATGTCTCATATGGCATGAAATCCTTTAACTGTGTTTCCCAAACTTTTTGAATGAAAGCCCCCCTAGTTAAGATTAGGGAAGACATGCACCATGCCCCCAACCCATCCCTTCACCAGCCATAAAGACACACAATTCCCTCTTGCCTTAGGTGGGGTGGGGCAGGGAGGAGGGTGTTTCTGCTCCTGAGCCAATGTGGTCAGCACAGACCTTGGTGCTGCTGCTCCCTAGGGGAGAGGAAGGGGCTGCTCCAGAGCTTGGGGTGGGGGTGTTGTGCCCAGCCCACATGTGGCTTGGGGGTTGCTTTTCTTCTCCTGTGGGCACAGGATTCAGGGGACCTGCAGCACCTGGGAGGTGTGGGGCTCTCAGGGTGCTCTGGCATGAGGGCTTGGGCTGCTGCTCACTGGAGTGGGTGGGGCTGCGCCTCCACTGCACCGGCACTGAGCTTGGGGCTGCAACTTTAGTCAGTAGAGCTCCTTCTCTCCCACCAGTGCAGGGTTCAGGCCAGGGCAGTGCCGGGCTCTGGGGGTACTCTAGTGTAAGGGCTTGAGTTGTTGCTTTCTTGTGGTTGGGAGCTGTTCCTTTACCCCAGCAGCATGGAACTCAAAGCAACCTCTGAGCTCCCTGGGCCCTGCAGTGGTAGGAGAAAAAGAGCTGCAGCCAGGGCCATCCGTAGGGGGGTGCAGAGCCTTGGGTGAATCAGCCCCTGCAGGCCCCCCCAGGCTCCCACCCACACTGGGGGGTGGGGCCGGCCAGCGCAGGGGAGGGGCAGGTGCAGTCTGCCCCTGAGTTGGCTGTTCCCCATCTGGGGGACTGGGCGAGCCAGCCAAAAATGGCGGCCATGGTCAGTGCTCCGCACCCTCCCCCCTCACTTGCGCTGCCTTCAGCTCTGTGCTGGAGGCAGCTGGGGGGCAGTGGTGTGGGTCACTAGCTGCCTCGCACCCTCTACCCACTGCCTGCAGCACAAGTGGGGGGAGAGGGTGCACGGGAGTGCTGACCCTGGCCACTGCTTTTGACCGGCTCTCCCTGTCCCCCACATTGGGAACAGCTGGCCATGGGGGGGCAGCAGTTCAGGTCCCAAGCTGTCTTGCTCATGGCAGGATGGCGTGGGGCCCACAGAACTGTGCGGCCTGGGGTGATCACCCCTCTTGCCCACCCCAAGGGTTGGCCCTGGCTGCAGCCCCATGTTCAGGGCCACTGGAGTACAGGAGCAGCCCTCCCTCCCCTCCTGGGAGCAGTAGTTAAAGTCTGTGCCAGAGCACCCACTGAGTCTCCCAGGTGCAGCAGCTCCCCTGACCCCTGCATTAGTGGGAGAGAATGCACTCCTGTGACTGAGTTAGGTGCCTGGCAGACACTGGTGTTCACAGAGGCAGCTGTACCTGGCTGGCACAGAGCTCTGAAGAGCTCCATGGGACTTATCATATCATAGGGCTGGAAGGGACCTCATGAGATCGAGTCCAACCCCCTGGGAATTGAACCTAGGACCTTCTGCATGTTAAGCAGAGGTGCTAGCCACTACACTATGGACTTGTGTATGTGGCTCCTGTAACATTCCCCCTGTAATCTTTGGCATCCACCAAAGGACATCACAGACCCCAGGTTGGGAGCCACATTTAACTCTACTGTTTTCATACTTGCCACGTGTTGTGGGGGTACACAGGTGAAATGGAATGAAATGTCTGTAGTTAAGTATGTTCTGTAAATCTGTGCTTAGTATGATGATACTCATCTGTAGAAGATTTTTATACAAATTAATCCTAAATATAATAATAAAATATTGTTTTGGGGAGTCAGAGCAGAAAATGTGTATTAAGAAAATTGCCATAGACAATTCATATCATATTTGTACATGATCCTAGTAGGGAAATATAGTAATGTATAATTTTTCAAGTTTCTTCATAAACCATTCTTTTCTCATATACATATATTTCTTCTCAATTTGTTTCAGCCTGTGATGAACAATGATAAACACTGCTTTGAATGCTATGGTTATGATATTATCATTGATGACAAGCTGAAACCATGGCTTATTGAGGTAAAGTTATGTATATTTTATGAACAACCCTTCTCTCCATTGCACAGTATACATTTGTTCTTTGAAACCTGAGCTTGAATTCTCCCTTTTCCAGATGAAGATGGTTTGGGAAGGGTTTTAGAAAGTAAAACAGGCAATAAAAATGTGTTTTGGGCATTGCAGGATATCAGAATTCAGGAGAAACATGCATACTGTTCTGGTGAGCAGAAAACAAATCCAGGTACATTCATGATGTGCTTGGATGCCAGGAGCTAACTGAATGCCAGCAACCTTTACTAGTAAACCAGCAGAGGGAAGATTTGGCATGGTTCAATGCAGTGTAACTCTAACCCTGTTGAAGCTCAGGTGTTGTGTATAACATAGCTTTCAGGGGTGTCAAACTTATTCAATGTGGGGGTCACATTGGAAGGCAGGATATCTGTTGTGGACCATGTGGCCGCACGGGTTCCCCAGCCCTTGTTCAGAGCAAGAAAGTGTCATTTTGCAGTCCATTTTTTGATCATAACCAAAATAAAATGATCCTGATCTGGCCTGAGGGCTGTGAGTTTGACACCCCTGAAGGTAGAAAATAAGGGATACATATATTAGAGAAATAAGCTTGAAATCATGTAGGGTTGTCTATATCTATTGCTTGACTCGTACAGACTTCTCTGGTACGTCAACTCCTGTCCAAATCCCATGCCTGATGTGTCACTGTCCTACTCTCTTCCTCTACATCTTATTTTTATACATAATGGTTAAGCATACATTTAAAAAACTGTCATTTCATTATTCTTTATTAATTTATGGTAATAAACATAACACAACCACATTTATGTTAGGTGCATATAAATTTGGATCTAAATAAAGTAGGAAATCTCTGGTAGGTAATGTAGTAGAGAGGCTTATGGAGAGACTTCTTATCTGCTTTTACTAGCCAGAGACATGTGAAAATGAGAAGTTTAGAGGAGGAATACAGGTAAAAAGATGTGACTCCAGAACAAAGACCCTCACAGATCCATATGTATCTACTGTTAGGAAAGGACAGAACTTCTTTGCCTCTTCTTTGTTTGGTCTGAACTAAAGATACAGCTCCCCAGATGCTCCTTCACTGGCATGGATGAACCTGCTCCCATTAAAAAAATCTAGAGTCAGATGCTAAGGAAAATTAAAAATGTTTTAAAAAAATAAAATATGTAGGAAACACATTGTTTCCTTGCAATAGTTTTGTTCAAAGGAAAGGCTGTACATTGAAGTGCTCATGATTAGTTTATTGGGTAAAAATTCATTATCATTGTAAGCATTGTCAGTAGGACCATGTTTCAATCAAAGGAAGATGCTGAAAATGAAATGTCTTTGCTTTGTTTTTAATAGGTCAATGCTTCCCCTTCTCTTACTTCCAGTACAGCCAATGATCGTATCCTCAAATACAATCTTATTAATGACACACTTAACATCGCTCTGCCTAATGGTGAAATTCCAGACTGTAAATGGAACAAATCTCCACCGAAAGAAGCTCTGGGAAATTATGAGATCTTGTAAGTTTCAGTAATGTCCCATGTAGCTATGATAAATAGCCTCTCAAGAGAAAAGGCTAACTTAGAACTCTGTAGATGTAATGAAATTCACTGAGAGATGGAGGGCAAACATAAAGAGCTCTGTACCACTTAATCTCCATGTTTAGGGGCCTTAATTATGGGTAGCTGTCCCCTTCCTGGTGAGTGCCTGGACTTCACATGCAAAAAGGCTGATTTATTCGGATTGTATGGTGATGTGAATCTTGCTCCTAAAGATGTATCTAACAGATATATGGTATTTATTTTAGGATGAGTATAAGGCATAGGTAACAGTTAAATGCATTTATAGGTACCAAGAAAATTTAAAAGCTCTCTTAATTCATGGGAGTGATGTCACCCAACTGTTGTGATTCAGTGATGGAGTTTTCAAACAGTGAATTGCAAGGTTCTTTTTTTTTTTTTTTAAGCCTCTTTTAACAAATGTGTGACAAAGGAGGAAGTTAGAAAAAGTTTTGCTATTTTAAATACGTGTAATGTGGTTAGCATGAGATGGGCTTATGCATGTAGGAAGATGCTGCCATCAGATAACAGAAAATGTGGAAATGATAGAAGAACTAAATAATTTCTTTGTTTCAGTTGTGACAGAGTCAAGCTTGATGGCTAGAGGAGAGTAGTGGAAGATAGATATGTCAGCCCCAGACTCAGCATAGCTCTCTTTCCTGGGTAAGCAGGGTGGGGCTTCTCTAAGTCAACTAAGGCACCTGACTCTAGTTAGAGAGCCTGGAGTCAGTTGGAGCACCTGATTTTAGTTAAGGGGAAGAAGATAAAAAACCTCTGTTGCAGCTAGTTGGGGAGGGAATTTTTGGTGTAGAGTTTGGAAGAGGAGGATTTAGGAGTGGATTGTGTGGTTAGAGCAGAGCAGAACAGAGCAAAGGAGTGCTTAGCTGGACGAAGCTAAAAAGTAGCTGTTGCTACCAGCACCTGGGAGTTGCAGGTAGCCAGGACAAGCTTGCCCAGAGGGGCCATAGGGCCCCAGGCCCAGCAGCCTGTGGGCTAGGAAGCCTAACCCCAGGGCAGGAGGGACTGGGGAAACTACAACTTTGAGGGTGTGGAGGGGGAAGCTAGGCTGCAGCTGGCTGCCAAGACCTGAAGTGCAGAACCCACAATGACTGGGCTTCTCCAGTTTGTCACAACTGCTGTCGGGGTAGGATCAATTTGCAGAGCAGCCAGAAGAGATTTCACCTACAGCCCACATCATGGGGGACGTAGTAAAAACCCTAGTACAGGTGACAGCAGCCCAACAACAGGCCACATGGGCTCAAGCAGCTGCCCAGCAGCGGTCCATATGGATGCAACAGGAAATGAATCAGCTGTTGATAAACCAAGCGGGGCAGGACAGGACTGTCTTGTGAGAAATGCTAGAGAAACTGAGTACCTTATCCACATGGACTCGGATCTCTGAGGCCTGGAACCTTGAAACCATGAGTACCATCTGCACGTGGGTAAGCCAGAATGACTCCTCTTCACATGATGAGCTCACTGCACTGGCTGAGAGACAACTTCTAGCTCAGGGCACTTCCTGAACATCCCGGGGGAGTGTACTCCAAGCCTAGCAACTTCCTCCAGTACCAGCAGTTCAGAAGACAGGAAGCCTAGGGAAGGAAGAAAGGAAAACAAGAAAGGCAGAGGACCAGACCAAGGTCTCCTCAAGACAAGGTGACCTGGACAGGAAGAACAGGATCAGAACCCCAGCCTTAGGGAAAGGGGCGTGCCTAGAGCCCTTTCAGATGTTATGCCTATGGAGAATGGGGACATACAGCGGCCCAGTGCAGAAGAACCCATGCAGTGGAACCTAGGTGAACTATTATAGCCAGCTCAACCTGGTAGTGTTGCTATAACCATGCACAAGTATACAGGGCCTGTGAAGCTGAATGGGATTCAGACTTTGGCCCTGATAGATTCTGGAAGTGATATTACACTTGTTTCAGGGAGTCTAATAAAGTGTAGCTAGATGTCCCAAGCCAAACGCACTGGTGTGACCTGCATCCATGGGACAGTTGGCTATTATCTGACCATCCCAGTGAGTGCTGAGATGTCAGGTGGAGTCACAAGGGTGACAGTAGGTGTGGTCCCCTCCTCTCCCCTTTGCTCATAGGGAGAGAGATCCTAGGGTTTGAGACCTTACTCCGTCCACCCAAGGTTACTAGGGAAGAGAACCTCAAGACCCCTGAACTAGCCCTTATGGATAGCCACCCGCCAGCATTCTCAGAGTTTGCCCAAAAATTGTTCTCTACCCCTGGGAAGGGCAGGAAGTCCAAGGCAGAGAGGAGGGCAGCTAAGGCTCTTGGGACCAGGAGCCTGATGCAGGCCCACAAGGCTGCCCTAGTGGGTAGGTGAACACAAAGAACAGGTCATGAGTGCACCAGAACCACAGAAGGATGGAGACAGACCATGGCACAAACCCCACTGAACCAAGGAAGGGAGAACAACTATGCCCTCTTGGGTTTGAACAGCTGAGTCCCATATAAGGAAACTTTGCAAGGACCAGGCTGAGGACCCAAGGTATGATAATGCCCAAAAGGAGGTGGCAGAAATAGATGGGATACTGCTGGAGGGAAGAACCTGGGGACCAGGCCCATATTTCATGATGAAGGGAAACTTGCTGTACCGTGTGACAGAAATACAAGGAGAAGAGGTACTGCAACTTATGGGTGTCACAGAAACACCAAAGAGCCATGTTGTGCTGCGCCCACAGCCACCTTTTTGGGGGACACTTAGGAGGAGAGAAAACCCGTGCGAGAATCCTTAGAAGGTTCTTTTGGCCTGGAGTGCACAAAGATGTTTGATGTTATTATGCTAGCTGCCCTAGTGCCAGCTACGTAGCCCCCATACACACCTGAGGGCCCCACTATTGCCCTTGCCTATTATCGAGGTCCCCTTTGAACTAGTTGCTATGGATCTGGTAGGACCCCTGGAGAAGATGGCCTGAGGACACCAATATATCCTTGTCTTTCTCAACTATCCTACCTGGTGCCCGGAGGCCATTCTCCCAAGGAATACTACCTCAAAGGTCATAGCGAATGAACTAGTAAAGATTTTCACCAGAGTGGGGCTCCCCAAGGAGATACTGACAGACTGAGACCCCATTCATGTCATGAATAATGAAGGACTTATGCGCTCTGCCTTATGTATGGAGTCTGCGGATGATCAGTTGGCATCTCCAGACCAATGGCCTGGTAGACAGATTTAATCGGACTCTCAAGGCCATGATAAGAAAGGTGGTGAGCAAAGAGGGAAAGGACTGGCACACGCTGCTACCATATCTCATGTTTCCTGTCCAGGAGGTTCCCCAGGGCTCCACACGGTTCTCCCCCTTTGAACTATTGTATGGATGCCACCCAAAGGGCATTTTAGACATAGACAAAGAAATCTAGGAGGAAGACCAGTCCCAGGGAAGAACATAGTTGATCACATACTGCAAATGAGAAACTGAATAGCCCAGGTCACTCCTGTTGTGTGGGAGCACCTAGAAAAAGCCCAGGAGTCCCAAAGACCCACTATACCTGCCAATCAACTATCCAACAGTTCCAGCCAGGGGACCAAGTAATGATTAGTGCCCACCAGTGAAAGTAAGTTGTTGGCCCAGTGGCAAGGGCCCTATGAGATAATTGAGCCAGTGGGAGAGACCAATTTTAAGGTTTGACAACCAGGATGCTGTAATCAGGAACAGATATAAACTTGTTGAAGCCTTGGAAGGAGCGAGAGGCATGTGTGGCCTTCCCTCAAGAGGAACAAACCCCTGACCAAGTAAGGATATCCCCTGACCTAACACCAGAACAAAAATCAGAGGCTGCCAAGATGATTGACCAATACCAAGATGTAGTTTTGACCAAGCCAGGTGAAAGAACAGAGATATAGAATAGAATCATAGAGTTGGAAGGGACCTCAAGAGATCATCGCGTCCACTCCCCTGGGGCTTGAACCCAGGATCTTCTACATATTAAGCAGAGGTGCTAGCCACATACCACCACATTATTATGGACCCTGGAGTCAGGGTGATGATATAACCCTATAGAATCCCAGAAGCCAAGAGAAATGGTGTTATAGCAGAGGTGGAAAAAATGTTAACATTGGGAGTCATAGAGGAAGTACATAGCCAGTGGTCTGGTCTAGTCCAGTCGTATTGGTGCCAAAACTAGATGGCACAAGGAGATTCTGTAATGACTTCTGCCATCTAAATGAGGTCTCAAACTTTGATGCATATCCCATACCCTGTATAGATGACCTCATGGACCAGTTGGACAAGGGTCAGTACTTGACCACCCTTGACTTAATGAAAGGTTATTGGCAAATCTCTCCAGCCCAAGAAGCCAAGGAAGAAACTGCATTTGCCACCCCAGAAGGTCTCTTCTAATACACAGTCCTTCCTTTTGGATTTCACAGAGCACAGCTACCTTCCAGCATCCAATGGACACACTACTTCAATCTCATGCCAGTTATGCTGTTGCATACTTAGATGATGCGGTCATTTATACCCCTGCATGGAAGACTCACTTAGCAAAAGTAGAAGCACAATGCTGAACACCCTGAGGCAAGCAGGCCTCACAGCAAATCCTAGCAAGTGTGCTGTAGGTCTAGCTGAGGCTAGATACCTTGGATATATTGTGGGGAGAAGTGTTGTGAAGCCTCAATTGAACAAACTGGAAGCTATCCAAAATTTGCCCAGACCTAACCAGAAGAAGGAGGTCTGAGCATTTTTGGGTGTTGTGGGGTTTTATTCACCATTTTCCCTCTATGGCCAGCCCTCTGATGGATTTAATAAAAGCCTGAGGCCCAAACATGATACGATGGACTAATGCAGCCCAAAAAGCTTTTAAAGATTTACGGACGACCCTGTACTCCTTGCCCCAGACTTCACAAAAGAATTCATCCTATAGACAGATGTCTCTGAGGTAGAGTTAGGAGCTGTCCTTTCGCAGATGGTGGGAGATGAGGAACACCCAATAATGTGTCTCAGCTGAAAGCTCCTCCCACAAGAACAGAGATATGCAGTGGTGGAAAGAGAATGCCTGGCCATCAGGTGGGTCATGGAGGCCCTCTGATACTACCTGCTAGGATGACACTTTACCTGGGTGACTGATCATGCCTCATTGTAGTGGATGCAACAAAACAAAGAAAAGAACACATGAGTAACCAGGTGGGTCTTGTCTCTCCAATCCTTCCAATTCACCATACACCACCAAGTGGGAAGCCACCATGGCAATGCAGATCGACTGTCACAAATGCACTGTATGACATCCCAAATTGCCTAACCCCTTGGGATTGTGCAGGTGGGGGAATACGTGACAGAGTCAAGCCTGATGGCTACAGGAGAGTAGTGGAGGGTAGATACATTAGCCCTAGACTCAGCAAATCCTTCTTTGCTGGGTGAGCAAGGTGGGGCTTCTCTACGTCAATTAAGGCACCTGACTCCAGTTAGGGAGTCTGGAGTCAGTTGGAGCACCCAACTTTGATTAAGGGGAAGAAGACAAAAAGCCTCTGCTGCAGCTAGTCAGGGAGGGAGTTTTTGGTGTAGAGTTTGGAGGAGGAGGATTTTGGACCAGAGTGTGTGGTTGTAGCAGAGCAGAACAGAGTGAAGGATTGGTGAGCTGGATGAAGCTAAAAAGTAGTTATTGCCACCAGCAATAACTTAGGGCCCCAGGCCAAGCAGGAGGGACTGGGGAAACTACAACTTTGAGGGTTTGGAGGTGGGGAAGCTTGGCTCCAGCAGGTTGCCAAGACATGAAGTGCAGAACCCACAGTGACTGGGCTTCCCCAGTTTGTCACACAGTCCATCAAGAAATTTGGTGGCAATTGGATGCCTGATGTAAGGAAGGGCAGTAAAAATGGGATAGGATCAGGACAACAATAAGTTAAAAATTACTTAGACAAGTTAGATGCCTTGAGGTCACCAGGGCCTGATGATATGCATCCCAGTATACTCAAGTAACTGATTCAGGAGATACATGAGCCATTGACTATTATCTTTAAAAATCATGGAAGACTGGAGAGATCCCAGAGGAAATGTTTGTGGGATTGGGGCACATGAGTTATAAGGAGAGACTGAAGGACCTGGGCTTTTATAGCTTGCGGAAGAGAAGACTGAGGAGGGATTTGATAGCAACTTTTAACTACTTGAAGCGCTGCTCCAGGAAGGAAGGAACTAGGCTGTTCTCAGCAGTGACAGAGGACAGAACAAGGAGCAGTTTCAAGTTATAGCTAGGGAGGTCAAGCCTGGATATTAGGAAAGTCTCACTAGGAGAGTGGTAAAGCATTGGAATGGGTTACCTGGGGAGGTGGTGGAATCTCTGTCTCTGGAGATATTTAAGGTCTGGTTAGACAATACCCTGGCTGGGATGATTTAGTGAGAGTGGTCCTCCTTTTAGTAGGGGGTTGGACTAGATGACCTCATGAGATCACTTCCAACCCTGTGATTCTGTGACTGGAAAAGAGCAAATATTGTGCCCATCTATAAAAAGGTAAGTAACGACAAACCATTATATTATAGACCAGTCAGCTTAACTTCTGTACCAAGAAAAATAATGGAGAAAATAATTAAGGAACCAGTGAGCAAACATAGAGAATAACGTGTTAAGTGATAGCATGGATTTGTCAAGAACATACGTCAGCTTTCTGTGACTGATAGCTTTCTATGACAGGGTAACAAGCCTTGTGGATAGAGGGGAAGTGGTAAATGAAGCTATTATAAGATGGGTGCATAACTGTTTGGATAACAACTCCCAGAGAATGGTTGTCAGTGGTTCACAGTCTTGCTGGAAGGGTATTAGAAGTGGGGTACCACAGGGGTCAGTTCTGGATCCTGTTCTGTTCAATATTTTCATCAGTGATTTAGACGATGGCCTAGAGAGTACACTTATAAAGTATGCAGATGTTACCAAGCTGGGACGGATTGCAAATGCTTTGGAGGTAAGGATCACAATTCAAAGTGATTTGGAGAAACTGGTGAAATGGTCTGAGGTAAACTGGATGAAATTCAATAAAAACTAATGCGAAGTTCTCCTTTTAGGAAAGAACAATCCACTGCACACGTACAAAATGGGCAATGACTGCCTAGGAAGGAGTACTGTGGGAAGGGATCTAGGTGGCATAGTGGACCACAAGCTAAATATGAGTCAACAGTGCAAAAAAACCCAAATACCATTCTGGGATATATTAACAAGAATATTGTAAGACAGACATGAGAAGTAATTCTGCTCTGAGCTGCGCTGCGCTGTAGTAACCTTTGGGAGGAAGGGTTTAACACCCTGGTCCGTGAATCCCAGAGGAGCCAATAGGAACAAAGCACGGGTTTTTGAATGGGAGGAGCAGGCTTGCCTGTTCCTGTTTTGGTGGCAGCAGAGTTCCTGGAAGGATCAGGAGGAAGCCAGAGAAAGGCCTGGAGAAGGATCTAGCAACATCTTTGCCAAAGATAAGCTCTGTTTGTAACAGACCAGGTGTGAGTAGAACAGGGAACATTTACTTCGATGTGGGCAGGTATTTCTTTGTTTTTGGTTTGTTGCTGAGCACGTCCCGTCCCCCCCCACCTGTAACTAAGTTAAATTCCAGAGAAGCAACTCTCTGTGTTCTTCTCTGTTCTTTTTAACTAAAGATTTTACCCTTTTAAAGTAAGCTCCAGTTCTGTGCCCTGAAAGGCAAGAGGTTTGTGTGCATGTGCCTCAGACTGCACAGCCAGCTACTAAAGGGAATTCTGTCCCAGTTTCAGCTGATATCCTAGCTGGGGTTCAATCACTCTCCTGAGGGAGGAATAAAAGTGATTGAGGGTACCTCACAGGAAGGAATTCCCAAGTGCACCTTCCTGGGTTTTCAAGATGTTTTGCATTTGGGTGGTAGCAGCGATACCACTCCAAAGCCAGGAATTCATAGCCTTGGAGAGTTTCAAAACCAGGCTCTAAGCCCTGTTGCAAGCCCCACCTTCTGCACTCAAAGTGCCAGAGTGGGGAAACAGCCTTGACACATGCTGATTAGGCCTCAGCTAGAGTATTGTGTCCAGTTCTGGGCACTTCATTTTAGGAAAGATGTGGAGGAGTTGGAAGAAGTCCAAAGAAGAGCAGCAAGCAAGATTAAAGGTCTGGAACACATGACTTATGAGGGAAGATTGAAAGAACTGGGTTTGTTTAGTCTGGAAAAGAGGAGACTAAGAGGGGACATAATATGTTTTCAAGTACCTAAAAGGTTGTTACGAGCAGGAAAGAGAAATTATTCTTCTTAACTGGTGATGATAGGACAAGAAGCAATGAGCTTGCATTACAGCAAGGGAGGTTTAGGTTGGACAGTAGAAAAAAATTCCTAACTGTCAGGGTGATTAATCACTGGAATAAGTTGCCTAGGCAGGTTGTGGAATCTCCATCACTGGAAGTGTTTAAGAGCAGGTTAGATAAACTGTCTCTGACATGTTTAAGAGGATACTTCATTCTGCCATGAGTGCAGGGGACTGTGCTCAGTGACGTTTTATGGTCCTGTCCAGTTTCTGTGATTCTATAAATTCCACATTACATTTGGAACCAGTTTAGCTAAATGTTTGAGAGCCTGGTTAGGAATTAATAGTACTGTAGTACAGTATATTGGCTTATCCACTAATTCATGCCATCTGTTTATCTAAGGCCTGCAGTTCTGCAAGTACTTGTATAAGTCAGTAAATTTAGTCACATAAATAAGTGTTTGCAAGACTGAAGCATACCTTTTTAATTATTGTTAGCTATTTGATAACTATGAACACTGATTATCTATATTTAGTGTTAGTTAATAGGTACAGATGGAATCCTGTTTGACTGGAAAATATTGTAGCTATACTTTCCTATTTTGATAATTGGTGTTTATATGTTTAGAGTAAAATTCTGCAGCAGGCTAATGTTTCTATTTAAGCACAAGTTTGTTAAATGAAGTGAGAAAAAAAATGCAGAAGTACATGCCTCAAGTAGTCTTTCAACCTCTTTAGTTTTGTGTCTGCTATAATAAGAACTCTGCAGATGATGTGCCTGTTTTTCATAAATAGTTACTTGGTTCAATTTATTATAGCATCAGAGGGTCCAGTCCTGACAACACTTAGCCGCATGAGTAACTTCATTTATGTGAGGGATTGCATCTTCAAACAACCTTAAAACAAACTACTCATGGGGGTGAGTGTTTGTAGAATAGAACCTGTGCTTTATAAATGTGAATGTGAAATATTTGCCCAAAAAAGGTAAGGAGAGATCATTCGTTTAGTCTCTGCTGTCCAGTGATTAATAGAATGAGACACTAAAAAAATTATGTTTCAGATATGATGAAGAGATGGCACAAAGTGATGGAGCTGATCGTGATTTGAAAAGCCGTTCTGGGCAATCCATTGGACTGAAAGGAAATCGAGCAAGAGATTCATCAAAGCCTGTGTTCACCACGTGGAAGTAATGAATATCAAAGATGACTTTTACAAGTATTCAGTGCTATGCTCTTGACAGGAAATTTTGAACTAGCACTTGGAGTTTGGACAACTTTTTCTCCTTTGGACAGCTTCCTTCTCTTTAACTATTACATATGGAAACTAGTAACACTGAAATGGGACATAATACATCAAAGAAATATTTGTGCTGATATGAAACAGGTTTTGTACAAGTGGTGAATCTAATCAGTTGCTCTAATAGAAAATCCAATAGTTTATTGCAGTAGTATTATGCTGCATGTGTATAGCAAAACTATTGTAATATAAATAATTAACATTAATTGTATTAGACTTTTAAAAGCAGAACTACTCAGACTTGACAGACACGGATATTTTTTTGAACAAATGGCTGTTTTGTTAAGAGCTTTCTTAAGAAAACCAGTTTTAACTTATAAGTATTTGTTCTTAAAAGAACCATTGGTTTGCTGTTAAAGATTGTTTTCCATACTATATGCTGTAAGTAATTTATATCTATACTTGTAATTTACGATACGGTTTTAACTCTTTTGTAATTAGTTAAGTGTGTAAAAATATTTTGGTCAGAGTGGTTGGGACTAAGTGTGGGTTCTCTGGAAAAAGTGTGTAAAAAAAAAAAAAAAAAAAAAGTATTTTGCATCTCAGAATGTCATTTCTCTGGTTACAAGGATTACCTCTGAAAACAGAATCCAGAGAGGAAAGGGGTGAGGGCATTGTTATTGTAGAGTTTACATTGGCATGATGGCAAATTCCTTAATACATATGCAGTCTCTTACGGCAAAATTTACAATTTGAGCTGATTGTCAACAAATGCATAGTTAATAATTTTTAGCTAATTTTGAGATTTTTAAAGAAAATAAATAAATCCCAAAATGCTGAGATTGCCAGTTGCATTCAACAGGTAACTCCTCAGGAATTAAAATGACATAGAAAGGAAGACTGTCTCACATAGCCAGTTGCTATGTTATCAGGTTTGACATTTTTACTTATTAGCTGATTTTAGACACACGTGAATAAACTTCTTCCTGCTTTTCCCCTTGAACATACTGTAATAAATGTCAACCTCACTGTCTAATGATGCCAGTAAATCTTTGCTTGCATGTATATAGGTACCAATGTTCCCTGTAAGCTGCGCTGGCGTGCTGCAGCGCAGCCCGCCGCAGCCGCCAGCCCAGCGAAGGCTGCCGACAGCGCACCACCGGCAGCCAGAGTCCCTCAATAGAGCTCCTCTGGGGCTGGGAGTTTTCAAAACTCCCGCCTGGAGAAGCTCTAACAGAGCATGCCCAGAAAATCTGAGCATGCTCCGTAGAGCTTCTCTGGCCCAGGAGCCCGGAGGTAAGTTTGTGGGGGCTGGGGG
>ML682017.1:8771586-8946481 GCA_007922195.1 Podocnemis expansa
AGTGGGGGGCGAGTGGGAGTGGGGGGGGCTGCTGCCCAGAGCGGGGGCTAATGCTGGGAGCAGGGGGACAAGTGGGAGTGGGGGGGGGGTCATGCCAGGAGCGGGGGGGGAGGCTCAGCGAACAACAAGAGTTGCTCAGCTGCCCTCTCCCCTTAGAGGGAACATTGTACCTGTATCTTAAATTCTGTAACACAATCCCACTGTCTCTAATAAGCCATCTCCTTTGGCTGTGATGGCAGAAGGTTATGATACAATAGCTACAAATAGCAGAAAGCAAAAGAAGCCAAATGGCAATGATTGTAGTTTAACCAATAGAACATATATAATATAAAAGCTAGTCAGTTGTATGACTGGTTGTTACCTCTGATGTCATAATTCTAGCACTCATCATGAAGATAATAATAGCTGCTTTAACATGCTGCTCAAATTTTGAGGGAATTTCCAAGACTAAATCTCCAAAAGTACTCAACACTATCTTAAATCTGTGCTATGAATCTGGATCTCACTAAAGGATTAACAGCTCTATAGAATGAATGAGTGACATTTTGTGTGCTGTTCTAATCATTGTTAATCTTGTACATTCTGTTTAAAGACTGAAAGTCAAATGCAAACTTTGGCACGTCTTTCCATCAAATCCCTGCTCCTTAATTATGTAAATTCAATCCTTTCATTAGAAGCACTTCAGTAAATCATCAGAAGGTTGTGTATTCAACTCAGATTACGGAATACCTTTTATATGATAAAGAAATTATTCAAGCCACATAATTCTTGATCCCTTGTCTTTTAGTGTGTCCCTTATTCTGGGTCTTGTTTGTACATTTGAGCCTTGGTACAGTGCTAGCCATGGGTGCAATTGATTTGTGGTCAGATATTGAATGCCATATTAATGATGACCTATTTAAGGGCAGATGTTTCCTCTTCCATCTCCTAAGCACCTGTTGCTAGGAAATGTGCAATAGTGTAGGCCTTGGGAAATATTACACTGCTGTAAATAGGTTTTTGTTTGTTTGTTTTTACAGCACAGCTGATTTCTTAATCTGAGCTATGTTCTTTCCCCCTCATTTCAAAACATTCAAATTGTGATTCTCGGTTCTCTCTCCCCTTTCTGCATCCCCAGCATGCACCATGCTGATAGCAGTTGGCTACATTCATTCTCATTGTTTCATTACAGTAACCTTTCTAATACTATTACTGTGATGTAGCATGTATACTACCTCATTACCCTTTTTCTGTATGAATACTTAGTAGAGGGATATTGTGGGTTGAAGATAATGTCTGGAGAAACCAGACTGTAGTTAAGATCAAACTCTTTTGCATTTATGTATAATGAAAATTTTATTGCAGTAGATTCACTGTGACATTAAGCTTGCTTCTAAAATGGAGCTAATGTGGAGGAGCAGGAAGATCACTGTGCTAGACTGTGTTAATTTCAGTGCAATAATTGGGAGTAGCATTAAAGATACATGCCCATGAGAATTCTGCACCAAAAACTTAGAAAGCTTGTGTTCAGTATTTTAAAATTCTGCTTTTTTATTTGTCAAAATAAAACACTACTGTCATCCCAGTTTCAATTAATTTCAAAATACCTGCCAGTAAATGTCTGTTAGAACAGACAAAAACAGTTCCCCCAGCCATAGTGTTAAAGAAATCCTTATGCCAATCTAGTTCCTGTTACTCTGATATGCTTCTGTTGAGTGCCTCAAGGTGTGTTACAGGTGCCAGTTGGTACATCTTGGGAAAACTCTGCCCCTCCTCTTTTAGTTGATTCTTGGTTTTTTTGCCCTGCTCCTGTTGGTTTACCATATTTCAAGTTTCCAAATAAAGGACACTGCCAGAGGGAGGAGGAGCTGGGGGATACAGTTGGGAGGTGCTGAAGGAGGGTGGAAGGGGCTGCATGGAGTCCCCCCACCCCAGACACCCTTACCCCTTCTTCCTCCAGAGCTCATTCATGGGACAGAGAACTGCACTCCCAAACATGAGGTGCCCCCTTGGCCCAGATGCCCCCCCTCCACTCCCAGAGCCCAGCTGCAGGTTTTGCCCCAAGGGGCTTCGTTACTGCCCCTCCAGGCATCAGTGACCCATACCTGCTGATAGTGGAGGGGTAGGGATGAATTCGCTGCCCCTGGAATACCTCAAGGTCCCCTGCTCAGAGTAGTTCTCCCCTTTACCCTCAGTTTCTGCTCGTGGAAAGCAGCAGTTCCTCCTGGCAGCTCCCAGCTGTTGCTTTTGCCTCTCCCCAAGGTCTCAGGCTCTGGAAGCTGCCACCCAGGGAAGAGGCCCAGCCAAACCATTTGATTAAGTGGGGCTGGCAAATCTGAAACTGTGACCTTTCTGTGCTATGCCCAGTGAATTGGGCTCTGCAGTGCCAATTCTGTGGGGAAAAATAGAATTCTGCACAGAACATTAATTCTGCACAAACTCTGCATTGTGCAGTTGTATAGATGTCATCTAGGAGTAGTGAGTGAGAGCATGATCCTGGCACTCCACAGCACTGAACAGTTAAACATGATTTGGGGTTTGGAGCACAGAGATATTGACTTCCATGGCCAATACTAGAAAATTAATGAAAAAGTTTGGAAGATTATTGAGTAGGAGACTGAAAAAAAACAAACAAAAAAAAGTATGTTGAATTGAGTGATGATGCAAAACAGACTGACTTAACATTTATCCCAGGCCCATTTGCAGTGTAAGAATAAGAGTTTCTGATTCTGTCAAGCAACCCTTTTTAGTGGGGAAGAGGGTTTATCTTTGAATTTCAAGTTGACTGCACTTACTGGTCACTGCTTTTTCTGTTTTTGACAGGACACTCAAAAGGGGAGAAGAGAAGAGAGTAAAAAGCTGGGGGAAATATGACTTTTGTTGAGTATATCAATCACAGCTAGCTGCTCTGTGCTGGCAGATCAGCTATTACAGCTGTTCTGAATCCTGGCTCACTTCCCTGTCTGGAATCCCAGTGGGCTGGGCTGGTCAGGTACCTTTACTGATATTTTTCATGCTGGGTAGAGTTGGATGAGCTGTTTTATCCCATCACACTGGTGCTGTGCAATGCTGGTGGTCTCAGGATCAGGTGAAAAACAGTGGGGGGCATGGAAATAAAGAGAATGGGGGATGGAAAGGAACATGAGGAAAGAGAAGATAGCTAGTAGCTATTGCGTGTATCAGACTGAGGTCTGAGGTCCGTGCTGATCTGTTAATGGTAGCATGTTGTTGTTACTTATGTGTTAGTATGGCTGTCCTGATGATTGAGGGTCTCTAATGAATGACAGAGTCGCTAGTATGAAACAGAGGCTTGTCAACTGTACCTGCCATTTTAATTCCCCAAGTCCACCATTTTAACAGCTCACAAGGGCGTAATGGGTGGAATAGCCCAACATATCCTTGTTATTTTTCAGCAAATTAGATCTAATGTTTGACACTTTCATTTCTGATTCTGTGAGGGTCAGATTATCACCAGGGCTGAAGCTGTGGGCCCAGACCAAAAAGAGGTCCTTGGGGTCCAGCCCCTAAAACTTCTATAATCTGATGCCCCCAGCCCTGCTCAGTGCCTGCAAGGCAAGACTCAAGGGTGGGGCTGGAGCTAGAGGCCAGGCTCTGTGCCTCTGCCCTGCTCGTGGGCTGGCTGGTCCACCCGCAGGGGTGGGACAGGCCTGTGCCTGTTTGCTCTGTCTGGGGGGGGCAGGGCTGACTGGTGCAACCTCCATGCCAGTGCAGCTTTCCAGGGCCTGTGGCCCTGGGGGGCTGCCATGCCATGTGCCAGCTGGCCTCCCACCCTGGACAGACTGGCTGGAGTGGTGGGGCTGGGGCAGGATCATCCTCTGGGCCCAGGTTCAGGGGCAGGGGGATTCACTGTGTAGGGCAGCCCAGTGCCCCTGGGCTGGTTAATCCAGTCCTGGAATCTATTCTTTCTTTCTTTGCTTGTTATGATCCTAATACAGTCCTTGGGTGTTATCAGTTGATGGCTTTTTTTTTTTTTTTTTGACTAATCTAGTCTTGTATTTCTAACATTTAGAAACAATTTTATGCAACAGGATGAGTTGCCCTTTGTTACTCTGGACAATTTAGAGCAGCGGTTGTTTGCAACCTTTTTTCATTTGCAGACCTCTAAAAAATTCTAGATGGAGATACAGACCTCTTGGGAAATTTTAGACATAGGCTGCAGACCCCAGGTTGAAAATCACTGATTTAGCAGACAGGTCCACCACACAACAGATAGGAGGGCTCAGTCCTACTGATAAAAGCAGAAAGACTTGCTGCGGAACGCACCCATCATGTACCTGTTCAGTTCTAGCCTCCCACTGACATTCTAAAGAATAAGTTCTTTAAGGACGCAGTGGGTTTCCACTGCATATTTGTGCCATGCCTAACACAATGGGGCCTGACTTGGTTAAGCCAGCTAGACATGACTGTAATATAAGTGACAGACAATATCCTGTTACTGCTGTCCTCTGTTTGTTTCATTAGTAATTGCTTCTTCAGCACTTCCATGTGTAGGCGGAGGAATGTGGTTTGTTGCCTTGTCTTTGTGTATTCCTTAGCTCTAAGATACTTTGCCTCTTTAGAGATAATCACCTCCTTCAATGTTTTTATATCTACCTCAATTTCAAAAGGGATAGCCGTGTTAGTCTAGTCCAGTAAAAAAACAATAAGGAGTTGCGTGGCACTTTAAGACTAACAGACTTTATTTGTTTGTTTATTTATTTATCTGCATGAGCTTTTGTGGGAGAAGATCCCACTTCCTCAGATGCTTTGAAGATGGGTGAACTTACAGAAAGGAATGAAAATAAATGCAAGGGGGTGTAAAACATAGGATCAGGTTATACAGTAACAGCAAGTCAGAGCAGTTTTCAGGTTCAAACCATGGGAAGCCTGAAGTCAAATTACCTTTTGCAATGGGAAAAGAACCCATAGTCTCGATTAAGTCCTGCCTTCACAGAATTTAGCTTGCATATTAATTCTAGTTCCGCCGTTTCTCTTTGAAGTCTTGATGTTGCAGCTACATCTCTAACGACAGGCGTTAGCAAATCAGTCATTGAGTGATTAGGAAGATGGAAGTGTTCAGCAACTGGTTTCTTTGTTCTTTGATTTCTGATATCAGCTCTGTGCTCATTCAGCCTCTTACGCAGCGATGTTCCTGTTTGTCCAATATATAAGGTGTTGGGTTCTTTTCCCATTACAAAAGGTAATTTGACTTCAGGTTTCCCATGGTTTGAACCTGAAAACTGCTCTGATTTGCTGTTACTGTATGACCTGATCCTATGTTTTACACCCCCTTGCATTTAGTTTCATTCCTTTCTGTAAGTTCACCCATCTTTGAGGCATCTGAGGAAGTGGGATCTTCTCCCACAAAAGCTCATGCAAAAAATAAATCTGTTAGTCTTAAAGTGCCACACGACTCCTTATTGTTTTTATATCTACATGGAACATGCTAACTTAAACCTAAAGGCGAGCTGAACATTGGGATAAACTTGCATTAATTCACATTAAGGATTAATGCAGGAGGGACATAGTTGTTTCCAAGATCTCCATCATCCTGTGACAATTAAGTACAGGTAGGAGGCACTTGTTATTTCCCGGGCTCCTGCTCTTGACATTCGCATTCCTGTGAGTGAGACAGTGCAGTGTAAACCATTTCTACTTGGCTTAGCTCTTCTCTGCTTTTTTAAATATCGTGTTTTGTACCTGATACTGTGGCAACCAATTTGTAATCTGCAGTGTTTCATTCTTGCTACTCATGTTAGCGTTTGTATATGTAATTGTTTGTTTTTAAGGGGAAGCAAGGCGGAATGTGTTCAGGGGGCCACCTGTAAAAGAGAGAGACCTTCTTTAAATCAGCAAAATAAATAGCTCTCTCTCAATCAAGTTGTCTTGATCTACTCATTGGGGATGAAAGTGCGGCTCTGTTGAGTTGATAGAAGTTTTGCCATTTACTTGAAAGGACCTGGATTATGCCTATGTTGTATACTAAATTTGTATGTACATGTTTGTGTCATGCATTGTATTCTCTCATGCAGCACATAGCAAAGGTGTAGGACATCATAATATTGTCTGTATTCAGGATGTTGGACTGAAGCTGGTTTGCATCTCCGATCATTTTATTGTTGGGAAGTATATTTTTAATTCGTTTTTTAAAGACAGTAGTGAAATATATTTGCAGAATTGTATGTTACAAGCCATAACATTCTCAAATATTTATCTGAATGTAAGGTGAGTGCAGATTTTTGCATATAATTTATGGAGATGATAGGAGATTCTGACTTTGATTTTAAACACTCAAATGTCTGCAAATTCAAAGGCATAGCCATGACTCAAGTATTGTGCACAGTAAAGCATTTTATGCTCTTGTATATGCTTTTAAATTTTGTATGTCTTTGTAACTTGTCTCCTTTAGACCCATACAAACAAATCCCTTCCAAATAAGAAGTCCTGTGGTACTTAAAGACTAACAGATTTATTTATCGCATGAGCTTTCATGGGAGAAAATCCCAAGTGCAATTTTTCTCCCATGAAAGCTCGTGCGATAAATACATCTGTTAGTCTTTAAGTGCCACAGGACTCTTTGATTTTTATTTTTTTTTCTCGACTAGACTAACACAACTGGTCCTTTGGAATCCTTCCAAATAAGATTACCATTTAAAGCTATTTCCTGTGGCCTGCAATTACAATGTCATTACCAATATTTGCAATATTGTTGTATGAAAAGGTTTCAGTGGTGTGGCCCTCAGGCTAACTTAATAGTCCTCATGTGGCCCTTGTGATTTGAGTTTGAGACCGCTGATTTAAATAGTCAAAGTAATTCTGAGACCAGTGGAGCTAAATTCACTCCTTTCCTCAAATTCAGGGTTTGTGCTTGGATATGAGTGAACGACAAAGGATTTGGACCTGTTTTTTAGAGGCAAAATTAAATAGTTCGGAACTGCCACGAGAATAATCCCTCTTTCTGATCCCACTATGTTGTTAAAAAAAAAAAAAGTGTCAGAGAGTGGGTGTATTAGGCTGCGTTCCTTTCCCTTCAAGTTCTTTTTCAAGCAGGCTATGGCAGAGGTAAAATTAATACTTTTAGTTCTAACACAGTAAAACCGCAGAGACCAGGGCCACCGCTGCCCTGAAAAGGGGGTTGGGGCCTGGGCCCTTCCTCCTGCCACACAGCCCCACTCCTGGGCCTGATTTGTCCCCCCAGGCCTAATCCGGGAGCCGGATTGGGCTCCTCCCACCTGTAGCCTGGCCCAGATCCAGCCTCTGCTACTACTGGGGCAGGGCTGGAGATGGGCAGGTCTGCAGCCCCACTGGCCCAACAGTAGCAATGACAGAAATGAAAGTGGATTGTAACTCTGAAATATTCATACCACTGAACAAAAAAAAAAAAAAAAAAAAAAAAAAGAGAGACCTAAGTACTTTGAAGACTAAAAAATTTATTTATCACATGAGCTTTTGTGGGAGAAAAATCACACTTCGTCATATGCTTGAAGATGGAGAACTTACAGAATGGGAGGAAAATAAATGCAGGGAATTGTAAGTCATAGGACCAGGTCAGACTGTTAAAGCAAATCAAAGCAGTTGTTTAGATTCAAACAGTGTGGAACAGCATATTAGAAGGAGGGGAGGTAAAAAGAAGGCAGAATCACCTGTTGTAATAAAACTAATATAGATCCCTGCTTAATCCTAAGGCAATGGTATCAAATCTGCATATGAATTCCAACTCTGTGCTTTGCTGTAACACTGTGACCTGGTCCTATAACTTACACTTCCCTGAACTTATTTTTCTCCCATTCAGTAAGCTCTCCATCTTCAAGCAGGATTTTCTCCCATGACTGTTCATACAACAGATAAATTAGTTTGTCTTTATAAGTGCCACAAGACTCCTTGTTTGTTTTGCTGAACTAAACTGATAACACCTACCCTTTTGGAACTTCTGAACAAAAAGTTATGGTTGTTCTTTCAGAAGTTTACACTTGAACATTGACTTAATATGGCTTGGGTTTCTTCGCTGTGCAGAAGAAAAATGCTGTTTGTGACTATCTTAATTTAAATGTAACAAGCACAGAAATGGTTTTAAGAACTTTCTCTTCTGGAATCCTGGAAGAGAGACAACTAAGAAGAGATATGATAAAGGTCTATAAAGTCATGATAGGTATGGAGAAAGTAAGGATATGTTGTTTACTCCTCCTCATAATTAGAGCCTGGCCAGTCCACAGGGTATCTATATTATGGCTGCTGCAAATGTGATCCTGATATCTGCAAACCATTTCTTGTGTATTGCAGGCAGAGGGTCACAGCTGTTAGATTGCTTATATGACTAAACAGGTGATTAGCTGTTAGGTGGGAGGTGCAGCTGGAAGGGCTTATTTAAGAAGTAGGGTGCATGGGTGGGACTCCTCAGCTGTTAGGTGTAGGGCAGGGCTGAGCAGCTAATCAGCTGTTAGGGGCAGTAGTGGATCAACAGCTCATAGAGGTTGCTGGCTCTGAAACAGCTGATAAGTGGGTGCAGAAGCAGGTATATCAAAAAGAAGGTAGGTGGATTGCAGTTAGGTGAAAGTTTATTACTGTGGATGTACATGTTTGGATCTGGCCAGGGCTCTACTTATAATACAAGAATTAGTAGTCACCAAATGAAATTCATAGGCAGCAGGTTTAAAATGAACCAAAGCCAGTATTTCTTCACAGAATTCATTGTCAACCTTAGAACGCCTTGCCAGAGAATGTTGTGAAGGTCAATAGTATAACAAAGCTGAGCAGAGGTGATGGGATAAATTACTCAATAACTATCTGTTCTATTCATTCCCTCTGAAGCATCTGGCGTTGGCTACTGTCAGAAGACAGGACACTGGGCTAGATGGACTATAGGTCTGACCCAGTATAGTTGTTTGTTTGTTTGTTTCAGTATCTGTTGCTGCCTGATTGCGTACTGTTGGTTCTAACTAAGGTGTCTGGTTGACTGGTCAGTTTGTAATTCTCAGGTTCTTTGAGGGTGACCAGAGGCATGTATGAAAAAAATCAGGATGAAGTGGAGGATTGTATGTGCCAGTATAAAACAAAGCTTCAGATATCAAGACTGTGCCTATAAAATTGGGACATCTGGTCACCCTCACTTCTATTGTACATAAAAACTTAGTTATGCAAACAGGGGCTTTTGAAACAAAAATAAAATTGTATTAACCACTGTCTTTGCACTCAATGCTGTAGAGAAAACAAACAGGAACACATTCCCTGCCTTGAAGAACTTACAGTCCAAGATAAGTAAGACAAGATTCAGAAAGCAAATCAAAGATAAGACCTTCATCCATTAACTACATGTCTACTTTTTTCTTCCTTAGGTGCGTCCTAATGGAAAAACAAAAGTCCTGTGGCACATTATAGACTAACAGATTTCTTTGGGCATAACTTTTGTGGACTCCAACCCACTTCGTCGATGGATCTGATGAAGTGGGTTGGAGCCCATGAAACCTTATGCTTATGTTAGTCTATAAGGTGCCACAGGGCTCTCATTTTTGCTGTGCACAGACTAATACAACTACCCCTCTGGATATTTCTGCAATGGAAAAATAGTTCTGTAGATAGGACTTAAACAAAGCAAAGATCTAATGCACAGAGTGAGAGGTTATTTCATGGATGAGCACAATGTGGCCTAAGGCATAGCTCTTCAAGGGTATTTAGGTATCTAATTCTCTTTTGTTACCTGTGTAGTAACCTTGGTGAGGGAGGGGTTAACGCCCTAGTTAGTGAATCCCAGGGGAACCAATAGGAACAAAGCACAGGTTTTTGAATGGGAGCAGCAGGCTTGCCAGTTCCTAGTTGGTGACAGTAGAGCTCCTGGAAGAATCAGGAGGAGGTCAAAGAAAGGCCTGAAGAAGGATCCAGTGACATTTTTGCCAAAGATCAGCTCAGTTTGTAACTGACCAGGTGTGAGCAGAACAGGGAATGATTACTTAGACGTGGTCAGGTATTTCTTTGTTTTTGGTTTGCTTTTGGAGTTCTTTGTGTTCAGCACACGTACCCCTTCCTACTACCCTGTAACTACCTAAGTTAAATCCCAGAGAAGCAACTCTGTGTTCTTTTTAATTAAAGATTTTACCCTTTTGAAGTAAGCTCCAGTTCTGGGTCCTGAAAGGCGAGAGGTTTGTGTGCATGTGCCTTAGACTGCACAGCCAGCTACTAAAGGGGATTCTGTCCCAGTTTCATCTGATATCCTAGCTGGGGTTCAATCACTCTCCTGAGAGAGGAATAAAAGTGATTGAGGATACTTCACAGGAGGGAATTCCCAAGTGCACCTTCCTGGGTTTCCAGGAATTGGTGGCCTGAGAGAGCTTTAAAGTCAGTGGGTTTTAAGGCCTATTGCAGGCTCCCACCTTCTGCACTCAGAGTGCCAGAGTGGGGAAACAGCTTTGACAATCTGTCAGCTCTGTTTTTGGGGACGCAAGGTGCAACCCCCTAATGTCTGACTAACCTGAATTTGCCCCCTCTCCAAGCCTCTGCTTAAACCAAAACCGATCAGAGATGGACTTACCAAAAGCAATGAAGAGCCAGTGGGAGACATGCCAAAACCCTTCTGGACAAGGGTGACCTGATTAAGGCAATTTCTGGAGCCTCATCTACATAAAAGATATAAGAAGGCATCCCCATTAGCACACCAAATAGAAAACAGAGCCTCATTTGCATCAAAGATGGAACAAGGAAACATTAGCATACGGAATGAAAAATCAAGCTCTAAGATCAGTGAAGCATGGAAACACAGCAGGATGTGAGATCTCTGCTCCAGATGTTAATGAACCCACACTGACACACACCCAACTTAGCAGTTACCAGACCAGTTCTAGTCAAAAATCTGTACTGATGCCCAAAACACTTAAATCTACCTAATGGCATTGTGCGCTCCCTCAAAGTAACACTGCCCATAGCTGGGAATGATCAGTTCTTACTGTCCAGATTAAATAAAATAGCTCAGCTATACTGCCTTGAATCCTTGTTTACCTATAAACAAATCTAGTGTTCTTCCTTGAACCATTGGGTCTTCTCTACAAAAAACCCTACCCAAGTTCAAAACTCTGTTCTGATGCTCAAATCCAGAAGCTGCATCAATTCTACTTTTCCTGACTGATTGTGCTAATGGGTCTGCCTAACTCCAGCTGACTGGATCCTCAGCTACAACAATCACCTGGGACACACCTCCTCTCCCAGCTGGTTCAAGCTTCACAGACAGGTGAAACCCTAGCACTCTCTCTTTTTTTTAAACCAGGTATAGCTTTCTAAATCTGACCTTTGTAATCAAATTTAAACTAAATTTAATTTTATAACTGTTTTTCTTGTTTGGCTTTCCTAGTAGGGCTCTTACTATTATTACAACATATCTGGAAATAAATAACTTTTATGGCTAAGCTGGTTTTCTCTCTCTGAACTCCATTACTTTTTTGTTTTTAGGCTTTCCCATTTGCTCTGCTGCAATGTTCTAAAGATCCTTGTCATGCCTAAAGATCCTGTGGGGTTTGTTCATCAAGGGAGTCGCTACCAGAACAATTGTAGCATGACAATAGGAATAGGGATGTGCTGAACCTGTGGTATATAAGAGTGGCAGCTTGGCAGTGCTGCTTGGCCCAGCCTATTGAGTCTAGGGACGCATAAAGGTGACAGCTTGAAAGTACCATTCAGCCCTGCCTCCTGAGTCCAGGGATCAGCTTGAAAGGGCTGATTGATCTGCTCTGTTGATCTGTGAATGTGTGCGTAGAGCTGGAAGAACCCAGCCTAGGGACCCTTATGGGCCGCACGGTAGCTCCATTGGGAGGTGTGACTGGGTGCTGGAGTGTGAACCCCTGGTCAGCCTCCAGTCCCCCACCATTCTAGTTTAGCTAGCTGAGGGGCAGCAGAGCAGGCAGCTGGGCTGGGGCTTGATTGCTTGAGGAAAGGCAGCTTTGCACAGTCAAGGTCTGAGTAGCCTCCTGTGGGATTTGATCAGGCCATCTGCTGCAGCTGCTTTTATGGCCCAGCAGGGTTGATAAGTCAGGCCCCAGAGACAGTGGGTGGCTAGAGAGGGGAGTGTAACAGTGTCATGTGCATCCTAGCAATGGTTGGCCTCAGGCAAGGTCTGGGGTGGGAGATTCTTGGGTATGCTGTAAATAACCATGGGTGACAGCAAGTTTGAGCGTCTTTGTGGTCCAGACGTGGCACTAAAGGGAGGGCTGGTGAGAGGATGCCGTACTGCAGGAAGAGACTTGTAGAAGGGAAAAGTAATGAAAGTGCCAGATGAAAGCACAAGCAGTGCATTGAATTACAAGCCCTTATCCACCACCCCCATGAAAGTAACTCTAACAAATAAACATACCCCAAATTTTAAAACAAAATTTAAAAAGACCATCATCAGGTCACCCCAAAAGTCTCTTCTAGATGGACTAGGGAAACCCTATGGCTTACCATGCTTTTATTTGAAAGGAAGAGATGGTTATGTGGCAATAAGGGATATGTAAACCCCTTAGTCCTGTGTAACTAAACTCTCTACTGGTCCAAACAATCTTAATACGTTCTCTGGTGTGCAAAAGTGTTCAAAGAAACTTGGCAGCTTCCCCAGCAGAGCAAAACACACTGAAAAGAACAGTCTACAAAAATTCTAACTTCAACTACTATAACAAATAACAGGCAGAGATAAAATAAGTAAACCCTCTGTTTCTAAAACAGTGGGTATGTCCACACGAGGTTTTTATTTCGAAACAACACTGGTTGTTTCGAAATAAAAACCTACATGTCCACACAACGTTCCCTTGTTTCGAAATGACGGGCTCTGTCATTTCGAAACAAGAGCCATTGTTTCGAAACGGGTTAAACCCCTTCTATTTCGAAACGACGGTTATTTCGAAACCAGTGGTTTCGAAATAACGCCGTTGGACATGTTGGTTCGGAACAAACTGTTCTGAAACAAAATTTGACCTTCCTCCCAGGGTGCTTAGCACCCTGGGAGGAATGGCCACCCCCTCAGCACCCTGGCCAGGGTGCTGAGGGGAGTCCTGCCACCAGCTGGGTGCGAGGTGAGCCGCCAGGGCAGCGGCTCACCCTACGGGGGCTGCAGCCCCACCACCTGGACAGCGGAACCTGGGGGTGCTGCGGCTCTCCAAGCCACTTGTCCAGAGGGCAAGCAGCTTCGGGCACCCCCAGGCTCCTTACAAGCCCCCCCCCCCCCACCGGGTGGCAACATGGCCCACAAGGGGCCATGCTGCCACACCTCCCGGGGTGCCCTTCCCCTAAAACGAAATAGCAAGTCCACTGTCTGGACATGCTCTTTTGATTCCCACTTTTCCTTATTTCGATTCGGTTTTTTTGTTATTTCGAATTAAGTCGTTTCGAAATAAGGGCTTTATTTCAAAACGATTTGTTTTGAAATAACTTATTTCGAAAGGATGCCCTACGTGTGGACATAGCCAGTGGTTCTTGACCTTTTGCAGGTTGTGGCACACTTGGCTGCATACCAGGAGGCTCCAGGACACACCAGCCCACCCCCCCTCCAGGTCAAATCCAGCCATCTCCCTGGCTCTCTGTGACACACGTATCACTATGTTGTAACACAGTAATGTGTCCTGACACAGTGGTTGAGAACCACAGTTCTAAAATACTACTCTTCACATCCTCAAGTGATCATTGGACTGACAGGCATGTATGAATAATTAAACAGACAAGCACAACACATGCAGGATAAGTGTTCTAATGACAATTACCCAGGGGAAATTTATTGCCAGACTTGGATGTGTAAGTGAAATTTGCTTACTAGAATAGGTTTCTTCTTCTGCTTTAGGAGCTTTACTACAATAAAGGAGTTAGAAAAGTAGATATAGTGATAATCCTATCTGCTTCACCATAGAACTCCCTAGAACATCCCCTAGTCCTTCCTGCCTGGCTTCCTGATATAGATTTAAAGAAACAATACACGTATTTACACAGAAGAGATACAGTCCTAAGCTATGGAAGTAGAACAGACTAGATCAGGCTCATCTAGCTAGAGAGTAATGCTCTGTAATTACAAACAGTTCTGTTTCTTAAGTAATCACCCTTCGGTTTACACAGGTGGGAGTATAACCAGAAGCTAATTTACATTTTGGGCTTTATTTTTAAAATAGCCTCATTCAAGCCCCCACATTTGTGGGAACAATTTCATGCCATCTGGTAATTTTATTTTTAAATATTAACTGATACCCTGAAGCACTGGAGGCTGTTTTTGAAACGCAGCCTCATAATTGCTTTACTCTTTGCCAAAATAAAAGTATACAGTTGAGGAACACTGATTTTAGCAATGTTTTTGTTAAAACAAATTAGATGGGTTTATTTGAAATATTCATCTTGATTTCTAACAATAAAAAGGTGCCAATTTAATACTCTGAGCACTTCTGGTGTGTGTGCACGTGTGCACACACATTAAATTACAAATGAAACAGAAGTAGCAGCAAATTTTGAAAAAGTCCAACAACTTCCATTCTCAAATCATCTTTTTAGTTGTGACCTGCCTAAATAATACAATGGTGAAATTTACAATACTTTGTAACTAACACAAAGTTTATCAGTTCCTTGCATTTTTCTGTTTTAGTATTTTATATCAATATACAAAGAAATTTATAAATCATGTAGTGCCATTACAGCAAATTACCCTTTAGAAAAGTAAGCACAATGTATAATGACATCCAAAATATTTTGCATCTGAAAAGGCTAGGTTGAATAAAACATTTCAGCCACAGAAGGATAGTGATATACCAACAGCTTCTTCCAAATAAGCTGACAATATAAATGGTCAAATTAATTAAGTCCAGTGGAGCTAAATTATTTCTCTCCCCAAATTCAGAGTTTGTGGTGTGGGTATATATTCATGTTAATGTAACTATATTGACTTTAAAGAAAATGGTACTAATTTGAAAAGTTAAGAATTTTAAAAGATTATAGTTAATTATCTTTTTTTGTAGATATGTAGACCCTTACAGAAACATAAATATTCTGAAAAGAATATACTAATGTGCTAATTGAAGTAATGTAAATATTAGGATAACAGTCAGAAACATAGCTATACAATATGCAGCAACTGAAGGAATCTTGGTGGGACTTCTATACAGAGAAAGCCATCAGTACATAATAAAGCACACTGAACTGGGAGGTATCAAAGAATGCAAGTATGTATTTTAAAATAGTTAGTATTGCTAATAATAGGAAAAAACTTCACTACTCCTACAGAGTTGAGAGGAAATAGAATATTTTTTTTTAGCTATTTCCTGTTCTGTTCCTAACAGCAAAACCAAAAACTTGATTGTCCACCAGGAGGCATGTGTGAGCTATCAGAATTTGGCTTTCTACTTAAAAAAATGATTAAATATCCTTAGGTAGGCCAAATTTGCAACCATTTATCATATACTAAATTCACTCAAAAAGGCTTGAATAATCAAGGTCTGCCACTAATTTGCATGGGAACTAATTATTCTTATTCTTAGTTTGGCCATTAGTTTCTCATGCATAGAACACCCCAGAAAAGAACTTCATTTGAAAAATTAGTTTTTTTAATTATTACATTCAAAATTATTTAAACTATTAATGGATGCTTTAGCATCTCTCTGTAAGTCATTGTGGCCTTATGGTGGCAGAACTTCTTAGCTTATCTCATCATGCAATAAGAATCTGGTAGGACATACTGAATCTGGCAATAGATGTAGATATAAAACTCTCTTCATTCACTAAAACCAGAGACCTTCTGAGCCTGAATACATACACGCAAGCTCTTAATCTAAAATTCATGTTTAATGAATGTGAAAAAGATTCCTTGAGAATGCTTAAGTGCACCGCTTGAGCATTTGTTTGGGGATGAGAGATTGTGTGTCCCTGTGTACGTTTGACCCTTGTTCTTCAAACTCTTAAGCATGTGCTTAATTTTACTAATGTGAATATTCTTGCTGAAGTGAAGTAAAGCATGTTTAGTGGTGATTGCAGAATCAAGGGTTTTGTGGATAGACAGACACAAGTTTGTGTACGTACACGTACACGCACACACACACACACCATATTTGAAAAGATTTGCCCTCAGCCTTAAATTTGGTATATCACATGTGGAATTCAATAGAGCTGATCAAAGCTATACACTGAATAATTTTAACAATGCTATATTTTATAACTTCTGAACCACTACCAAAAAAATGGGGACAGTGCAATTAAAATTGTATTATTTGATTATTGCCTCCCTGAATGTCTGTAAAACTTGCTGTCACTTTACAGTCCAACTTTAAGAAGGAATGGAAGGCATTCTATGATCAGAAAAAGATCTTAGTCACATATAAAACATAAATAGTAATCTTTAATATGGAGTATTAGGGCACCCACTCAAATATTAAATTATGGTGCATTATATTCATTGTTCCATATTTTTCTTTCAGCATATCATTCATCTGTCTTCGTTTTCTTTTAAAATGACATTTTTCTTTTCCTTTTCTTTATTTTGTCATTGTAATTTTATAGAGCTTTTTATAAATATGTGAAATGTTGAGAAAAGGCAGAGGCAATCAGGTGCATCACTGGCGCCTGGCATGTCTGGGGTGCCCGCTGCCTCTGCCAGCCGTGGCCCTGGCTGGGTATCTGAGTGTGGGCTAGCTGCGGCGGCGCCTGCCTCTCCTGGGCTGGGCCGTTCGCAGCAGCCACTGTCTTACACATCCCTCTCCCCAGCTGGGGATCGGCAGCAGAGCTGGCAGCCGCAGGAGATCGGGGCCCCACCTCTGGATCAGAGCAAGGAGGCAGGGGCAGAGCCCAGACCTAGGCCCTGGGTCTTCCCCTGGTGCAACAATGGTCCTGGAAGCGATTACTATTTGAGAATTCAGTCTCACATCAGCAGTGTTGAATGTGCAGTGTTGAACTCTTCAACCAGAGTTTAACATATAATTGTTTTAAAAAATATATTTTCTGAGAAAATTTAGTTCTGAAAAAATTCAATAACCTTCCATTCAATTTATGAACTCTCCAGTTAGAGATCCTTATCAAGGCCAGATTATCAGACAGGATGAACTCCTGGCCCCTGGCCAAAAGGTAGACCCTGGGCTCCAGTCCCTAAAACCCCTGCTATAATCCAGCACCTCCTGCCCCACTCAGCACCGGCATGGCAGTAGCACTGACAGCACCCCTGCCCTGCTGGCACTGGGAGGCCCTGCAGCCAGAGGCCAGGCTCTATATTCCTGCCCTGCCACTTGGGCACCTGGTTCACCTCCAGGGGTGGGGCAGGCCAGCACCTGTGCACTCTGCCCAGGGATTGGAGCCAGCTGGCACAACCTCCACTACAGTGCAGCTTTCCAGGGCCAATGGCCCTGGGGGGTGGCACTGGGGGCCACCACACTGCACGCCAGCTGGCCCCACATCCTGATCAGACTGGCTAGAGCCAGACTGGGGCAGGAGCGCATTCTGGCCCCAGGGCCCCCTCCAGTGGTGGTGGGGGGTTGGGAGTCGGGAGGGAGGCAGCCCAAGGCCCCTGACTGGTTAACTCAGTCCTGAGCCTTGTTGATGTTTTAAAGCATCTCCAGGACATCACAAGCTTGTCAGCGTGTTCAATGAGTTTCATCCCATATTGAGATCATAGAGTCTACTCTTGCAATGCCTCTTTGCATAATTAAAGCAATTCTAATTTCATATGCAGGAGGCTTGCAGGACTGGGCCTAGGTTTTGCACTAAAACACAGAAAGGGTCAGTTCAATGTTTCCATCAATATAAAAACAAGTGTATGGAGAAAGTAAGCATGTAAACGTTCATACATAGTGAGTGAGTGAGCTTTAGATGAATAAAGGATTTCATACAATTGCTAATCATATTGCACAGCTGCAAATGACTCCCAAGGTGCAAGGCAGTAGGGAATCAGGTCTCAAAGCAGAGGAATAAATTATTCCCATTATTTTGCCATCAAAGTCCACAGTTTGTGCTCAAGCAAACTCCCCTTGACTTCAGTGGGTGTTCACGTGTGTCTGAGTATGGATTTCAAAAGTGGACCATTGATCTACAGTTACTTGCATGGTGACAAGTTCTAGAGGGGTGGCAGTGTTAATCTATTTCAGCAAAACAAACAAGAAGTCCTGTGGCACTTTTAAAGACTAACATATATTTATTAAATTTGTTAGTCTTTAGAAGTGTCACAGGACACCTTGCTTGTTCTGATTTACAGTTAGTTTCTGATTCATTCTATCTCCTAAATCTTCTAAGAAGTTTGAACATTTTTGGATGATGCTTTCAAGATAAATAAATAAATAAAACAGTGCTTAAGAGAGCTTGAAGATGATGAAAATGTAAGGTGCAGATTCTCAAAAAGTATTTAGGCACCTAACTGACTTTGAAATTAATGGGAATCAGGTGCCTAAATAACTTGGAGGCTCTGGATCTAAGTCCTCTGGCAAAGATGAGTTTTAGCTTAGGTGGTGGTAATGGAAAATGAAAACTTGATTAACATCTGTAAACATAACAGGATTTGTGACAAGGGGAAATAGTTACTAATCCTCTGTGAAGTTAACTGGTTGATGCACAGCTTCATTTCATACTGCAGTTGGAAAGTATCCACAGGGAGATAAAATAAAATAAGCTATAAGGATCAACTTCTTTTTAAAGCAGGAAACATTGACCTTTTCTTATTTAGTATCAAATGAAATCCTAAGCTATAATGAAGCTAGGTGAATGATATTTCTGGAGATATATTTTCTGAGGATAAAATTAACCCCAGTGCAGTGACTTCATCTCACACTTCTCATTGAAATGTTAGTTAAATGTTGCAGAGTGCCTTGTATGTGGCTTTGCACTATGATAAATTTCATCCTCAGTGCACATCTGTAACTCTAATTGGGTAAGTCTACCCTGGAGCCTTAGGTTGACTTAAGGAAGCTAAAGTTGACCTACAGACCCCTGCGGCCAAACTGGGCTGTTATTGAGCTGACTTAAGTGCATCCTTAAGTTGTCTTAAAAACACCACGTCTTAATGTCTACTTAACACTGAAGGCAACCTTATTAAGTCAGCTTAAGCCAGCATAGACAGGGAATGACGTTTGTTGACTTAATAGAGTTCCTGGCCACCAGGAAGGGATGACCTACCCCCTGCCAGTTTGGACACAGGCAGTTGACAGGAGCTTTGAGTGTGGACACTCTAAGTCACCTTAACAAGGTTGACATTAAATCGACTTAAAGACAGTCTTTTTTAGGCAACTTAACAGAGCCTCCACTGTAGACATACCCATTGATATTAGTTATGAATGTGCATTTTGTTATTCTTGTGACAAATGACTCCCAAGGTGCAAGGCAATAGAGAATCAGGTCTCAGAGCAGAGGAACAAATTATTCCCATTATTTTGCCACCCAAATCCACAGTTCTTGTTCAAGCAAACACCCCTTGACTTCAGTGTGAGTTGACGTGTGTCTGAGTATGGATTTCAAAAGTGTATTTTATTGTCACTCTCATGACAAAAAGATGCCACAGTAAAAGAATGATTTCTAGAGCTTTGTCACAACCCTAGGAGCTGATCTTACACTCCTACTACCTTGAAAGCAAACTGTGCAGGGAGAGAACATTGTAGGCAGACTGGCCATATGTGCAGCAGATGGGAGACGGATTTTTTAAAACTGAAAAAAAAAAAAGTTAAAAACATGAGGCCTATTGGGAAACAAAAGAAAGCATAGGATGGAATGGAGAAATTAAGTCCTTGTGATTACTGTATCCTTTGAGGTTGACTTAACATGAAATGCTGTTCCTCTTTTTAAAATAAATAGGTTAGCAAGGGTAAGACTAGGGCAGGAGATGAGTTTTCCCAGTGGCAAATACTGTTCATGTACACTGCACTTCTACTAATAGAGGAATAACCAAACAAAGAACATTATTTTAAAGGTGAGTTCTTCAAGGACAACCTCAATCTCACATGTAGCTGATGGTCTGGAGTGCTAAATCCTATGGACTTTGTTTCTCAGTGCATTATGGGCTTCAGCTGACAGACGGGCAAAAGGAGAAACATATCAGGTCAAGCACCACTACCATTGCTATGATGTGGTGTAAGGGGGCACTGTGCTATTGAAGGAGGTTTCTTTAAGAGGAAAGTTCATGCAAAAAATAAATCTGTTAGTCTTAAAGTGCCACACAACTCTTTGTTGTTTTTATAATGGACTAGACTAACATGGCTATCCCTTTTGAAATAAAACTAGTCTTAACCATTTTGGGTCACTGAAAATTTCCTGACACTTTTTCACTTTTGAACAAATTCCAGTTCAGGCAATAAATTTTTGCTTTCCTACATTCCCACAATAGTTCAAATTGAACATGATATTTTTATTTACTTCCTATCCTAAAATGTTGAGCAGCATTACTCGTGTGCCCTGATGGAGCTGGCTGCAGTTGGGTGGTAAGCAAAGCCATTCGTTTGTAGCCTGTAATATGCTTTCAGATTTTTTAGCCTGAAGTGTTCTATAGAAATGTACACTATATTTATTAGAACATGACCACAAATTAAAGGGGAAGCAACTCTTTCTGTGAGTTATCTGTACATGATTACTTCCTAAGAGGGTAAAGAAAAAATAAGGTATTAGTAACATCAAGGAGTCCTGTGGCACTTTTAAAGACTAACAAATATGTTTATCACATCAGCTTTCCTGGGAGAAATTCCACTTTGTCAGATGCTTGAAAATGCCAAATCCCATTTTGTCAGAAGCTTAAAAATGGAAATTGCATTTTTAAGTGTCTGATGAAGTGGGATCTCTCCCATGAAAGCTCATGTGATACATACATTTGTTAATTTCCAGAGGGGTAAACCTGTTAATGTGTGTACAGCAAAAACAACCAGAGCCCTGTGGCACCTAACGCTATGTCTACAATGGCAATTTAATTTGAATTAAGGAGGTTTAATTCAAACTAAATTAGTCCCTGTTTACAGTAGACTTTCATTAGCTCATATTAAGAAATTCCTTAATTTGACTTAATAAAAGCTTAGTTTGAACTAAGAACCACCTGTTCGGACTAAGCCTTAATTCGAGTCCTTAGTTTGACCTAAGGATGGTGTAGACCTGGATAAACCCTTAATTTGACTTTATTACATTCAAATTCAGGGCATTTAGGTCAAATTAACAAAGTGGATGAAGTCAAATTAAGTCAACTTAGTCCACTTTAATTCAACTTAATAAGATCAAGTTTAGTTTGAATTAAAGTCAAACTTACTAGTTCAAATTAATAAATTCAACCCAACTTTTTTCTAGTGTTGACATAGCCTTAGAACAGTGTTTCCCAACCAGTGTGCCACAATTTTTTTTGTAAAACTACTCAAAGAGCTCTGGCTTGGCTCATTAATATTTGAGTTGATTTGGAAACTACATGGTGGTGTGCCTCAAATTAATTAAAGGTAGCAAGATGTGCCATAGCAGAGAAAATGTTGGGAACCATTGCCTTAGAGACTAACAATGGGGGGGAAGGGAAATAAGCTTTTTTCTTTTTTTGTTAGCCTTTAGGAGTGCTACAGGACTCCTTTTTTGTTTTTGGAACTAGACTAACCCAGCTACCTCTAGAACTATAAACAGCAAGTAGTTATTCATGCTTAGGTTTACCAGATACCAAAGCATGGAACAGAAGACAGGGAAGTATGAAAAGAAGGACACTGGAGGACACCAAGGAGAAAATGTAGTATTAATATAACATTCTTCTTGTAGAGTTTTAAGGGGAATTATAATCCAAATAGGAGGACAACACATTCACAGCTGTTTCAGAAGTCTTTATTGAAGAGAACTGAGAGAGAAGGAGAAGACAGACAGGTTTTCCTAGCACCTAAACGACTCTCCCATTTATCACTATGACAACCCCAATGATCCTAGATAGTCCAAAACACCACACTTCTGTTTTTAGGTGGCCCTGGAAGGCTTCCCCTTAAAAACAGGGTGCTCCAGGGCATTCCAGCATACTTTAACCCCTGTAAGTAAAAAGCCAGATAAACTCACATTTTTAAACTGCCTGCTGGATGGCGGACATGAAGGTAAAGAGGAGGACATGACCTCCTTTTGCCTAGCATGTGGTCACCCTATTCATGCTGGGCCATGCAGTGATTCTGTACTAAACTAACTCACTGAAACTATTACAATGGCACTTTTAAAATTACACAATTTCAGGCCTTTTCCAGAAGAAATGCTTTTAACTGCACAGTTGGAGAAGTTGCTTGTTTTTTAGGTGCTGCCACTGTGGTGTTTTGGACTACCTAGGGCCATTGGGGTTGTCATAGTGATAAATGGGAGAGTCGTTTAGGTGCTAGGAAAACCAGTGTGTCTCCTCTCTCTCTCAGTTGTCTTTCAATAAAGACTTCTTATACAGCACTGAATATGCTGGCCCGCTTTTTGGATTATAATTTCCTTTAAATCTCTACAGCTGGCACCAGAGGATGGGATTTGTGATGGAGTTGGCTATACTCAACAATGCAGACAACTTTGGAAAATCAGAATACAACCTAAGAAGCAAAAGTTTATTTTACTGCTTGCATGGGGGTTGGGTTGTAGCTGTGAAACTTTCCTAGCAAGAAACGCTTTTAGCTGCACAGTCAGAGAAGCTGCTTGTTTTTTAGGTGCTGCCACTGAAGCCAGGAAGGCCTCTACTCATTAACAGCAACTAGGGGCTTCGAACCCCGGTCGCCCCAGCCGCAGAGTCTGAGAGCAGTGAGACCTCATCGCTGACCTTTAACCGGCCCTTCTTTGCCCCGCCCACTTCCTCGCCCCGCCGGGCCTAGGAAGCGGTTTTGACCGACACCAGAACGAGCCAATGGGATTGCGCTCTTCTCTATTTGGAGGCGGGCTCACGGGCCGCGCGGCTCGCCCAATCAGAAGACGCCTGGGCGGCAGCGAGCCAATGGGAGCGGGCGGGTTGGCGCAGGCGGGCTGGCTGGGCGGCAGTTGGGTTGGTCAGTGTCGTGAATCGGTTTGAGGCGAGCAGGAGCCCGGCGCGGCCGCGGAGGAGGCGGGTGAGGGGCGCGCGCGGGCGGGACCGTCCCCGGTGGCGGGGTGGCTCGTGGCGGGGCGGGGCTGTCCCGAGCCGGGCTCCCCGCCGTAGGGTGCCTCCGCCTCGCCGCCTCTGGGAGGCCGGGCGGGCTCCGCCCCGGAGTCTCTGTCCGGGAGCGGGTGTGGGTCCGCCTGACACGCGCCACGGTGGGGGTTGGGGCTGCCAGCCCGCGAGCGCGATGGGGGGAGCCCTGTGCCTGAGGGGGGAGGGGCTGGGAAAAGTGTGAGGTGGGGGGGGAGGAGTGAGTGCAGCACGCTCCCCAGGGCTTCAAATTATGGGGGGGTTGGGGAAGGTTTGGGGGTGCTCACTAATTTGGTCTATCCCTGTTACTAGCTGACAACTGGGGGGTGTTGGGAAGTTCAGGGGGGTGTCGGGGTGCTCACTCATTTGGTCTAACAGCATTACTAGTTGACAGTTGGGGGTTGTTGGGAAATTCAGGGGGTGTAGCGGCTGCTCAATGAATTGGTATGACACTAGCTGACAGCTGGGGGTGTTGGGAAATTTGGGGGTGTAGGGGAGGCGTTGGAGGTGCTCACTAATTTGGCATAGCACTGTTGCTAGCTGACAACTGGGCTATGTTGAGAAATTCGAGGGGGTGTAGGGGGCTCACTGATTTGGTCTCACTTATTAGCTGACCCCCGGGGGGTGTTGGGAAATTCAGGGGGTGTAGAGAGTGTAGGGGTGCTCACTGATTTGGTCTATCACTGTTACTAGCTGGCAACTGAGAGGTGTTGAGAAATTCAGGGGGGTGCAAGGGGTGCTCACGAATTTGGTATAGCACTGCTACTAGCTGACAGTGGGGGGTATTTGGAAATTTGGGGGGTGCAGTGGGGTATATGGGAGGCATTGGAGGTGCTCACTAATTTGGTATAATATCATTACTAGCTGACAGTGGGGGATGTTGGGAAATTTGGGGGGTGCAGTGGGGTATATGGGAGGCATTGGAGGTGCTCACTAATTTGGTATAACATCATTACTAGCTGATAGCTGGGGGATATTGAGAAATTTGGGGGGTGCTCACTTGGTCAAACACTGTTACTAGCTGACAACTAGGGGTTGTTGGGAAATTCAGGGGGTGTAGGCGTGCTCAGTAATTTGGTCAAACAGTGTTACTAGCTGAAAATTGGGGGTGTTGGGAAATTCAGTGGTGCAGGGGGTGTAGGTGGTACTCACTGATTTGGTCTAATACTGGTACTAGCTGACAACAGGGGGTGTTGGGAAATTCAGGGGGATGTAGAGGGTGCTTACTGAATTGGTATGACACTTGCTAGCTGACAAGTGGAGGGTGTTGGGAAATTTGGGGGGGGTGCAGTGGGGAGGGGAAGGTATTGGAGGTGCTCAGTCATTTGGTCTAACACTTACTAGCTGACAACTGGGGGTGTTGGGAGTTTCAGGAGGTGTAGGGGGGTGTTAGGGAAATCCCTGAGTGGGTGTCTGTGTGTTGCTTGCTGCACGTTGTCTCAGCTTCTTTGATCCCACTGGCTTGTTTCTGGATTATCCCCTGTGCCTCGCTTTCCCAGAGCCTGTCTAGAATTGCATGTTATCAGACTTAAGTGTACTCTCTCCTGAGACAAAAATGTATTGTATGTTCTACTGATTAGGAGTAAACTAGTTTAAGCTAGTATGTTTTGGCACACGTACTTACAAGTAAAGATTGCTGGGGGAATGCAGCTGCATAACAGCAAGACCTCAGAAATAAGACAACATACCACATGTGCAGTTTGTGGTAAAATAGCCTAGTGGTTGACTGACGCTTCAGACCTGTCTTGAAACAAAGTTTTTGCAGCATTTTCCCCCCTCCGCTCCAGGCTCCCTCTACCACAAAAATGCATTTGATTTAAGCATATATGTCACAAACAAGGAGTCCTGTGGCACTTAATAACTTACAGATTTATTTAGTGCATGAGCTTTTGTGGGAGAAAATCCCACTTCATCAGATGCTTTGAAGAAGGCTGTGTTAGTCTCTAAGTGCCACAGCACTCCTTTGTTTTGCTGAACTAGACTAACACGGCTGCCCATTTCGAACCTGGGTCTGTATCAGTGATGGTTAATGATGAATAAACAAATATTGTTTTAATACTGTGGGTCGGTGATGTATGTTCATGTGGAATAGTGTAGTGGCTAGCACCTCTGCTTACTATGTAGAAGGTCCTGGGTTCAAGCCCGGGGGGGTTGGACTTGATGATCTCACGAGGTCCCTTCCAACCCTGTGATTTGATTCTATTCTAAACATTTTTGTAGCTATATGAATTTGAAACAGACAAGGAGTTGTGTAGCCCTTTTAAAGACTGACACATTTATTTATCCCATGAGCTTATTTGTTAGTTTTTAAAAGTGCCACAAGACTCCTTGTTTGTTTTTTGCTGTTAGACTAACACGGATACCCCTTTGGAACTCGTCAACTTGTATTTGAGTGTCTGAGAAGGCCTGCATAGTTCGTGATGGACCCAAATAAGCAACAGTAGGGCTCCCCAGCATTGTACATCTCGTTTTGTTTTTTCATTTTAGTCTTTTCTTTACATCTGCTTTGTAAATGCTTTATGTAAAAGACTTTCAGTTTTTGCTATGTCACATAACAGGAATGTAGTGGTCTCCGTGACAAAATATTTTGTCTATAAATGCTTGTAAATTTTCCGAAAAATATTTGATTTCCTTTTGTATATCAGTGATTCTCAGTCTTGGGTCCATGGACTGTTATTTTTCCTTCACAGAATGAAATATTTTGAGGACAAAATGTCAGAATGGGAAGGTAGGCAATCCTTGAGGGAGAGGCTTAATTACAAAGTAGTCCACAAAGTGAAAATTTAGAAAATTCCTGATGTGTTTATATGATGATATCTTTTTGTTAATGTAGATGCTCTCTTAAGAAATCTGGCTAATTGTGCAACAATTTTTTTTTTTGTAGTTATCCAGGGATATGTTGATTTCCAGTCTCTTAGTTACTAGGCATGTATTGGAAAAAAGTAGTTTCATATAGTAACTGACTCAGCTAAGGAGGGTGGTCTGCTAAGATATTAAGTGTTCTTTTTCTGTGTTGTTGAAAGTGACACAAGCTGCCAATGACTCTAAATGCCATCATAGCTCTGTCACCCAGAAATCCTCCTGTTACAGGAGAGACTACAGGGGTGAAGTAAAATAGCTATTGGATAGTTTTCTGCAGCTGGAATACTGGAACTTTCTTTATGTACTTCAGAATCCAGTCAACTATTGAATCTCCTGTGTAATAACTTTTCTCAATTCCTAACTTTAAGTACAGGTTTTTTTTGTTTTGTTTTGTTTTTTTGTTGTGTTTTTTTTTTTTTTTAAGTAAAGAACAGTTAAGTGGTTTGATCTTCAGAATGCCCTCAGTGGTTCCATGAAGTAAGTGATCCTATAAATAGCTATTACTGTCTCATACAGTCTGTCATTAATGTGATTTTTAAACTTGTCTTCCGCTCTATCATTAGATACACAGGTCATATTAGTGTTACGTGCCAGTGCCATTGCAGGTGCACAGTTGATTCCTGGAAACTGTATGTGTGTTGTTTTAGGTGCTCTTTTTTTTTTTTTTCCAGAACTATTTCTCTGGCTGTGTTAAACTCCCAAGTTGTCTAAAGGAAATGTGAAGGGTGCTCCTTTAATTTGAGTTAGAGATAAGAACCAAAATGAACAACCTTTTCCTGTTATACAGAAATCAGCAAAGCACAGCTTTTTAGTGTATTAAGAATTTCACAGATACCAGTTATTTCATAGATATTGTTTAATATTAACTAGTTTTTCAGGTCAAACACATCAGTTTGGGCTAACTTGAAAGCAAGAGGAGTTTCTTTCTGGCACACGAAAGGGAATACGTCAGGAAACAGCAACACTGATTGTGTACTCGATGCAGCTAATCACTCAATCTGATTAGGTGGCACCCTGTTTTTGAAATGTGTATGTTTAGATTTTTAGCTCATCAGCACTGGAGAAATTATTTTGATTGAAGTTGAACTTGAGAAGGCAGACAACCTACTGCAGGTCTTTAGTTTAGGATCTCTTTTTTTTAATAATGCAAAAGTTGTATGTCTTGAATCTAGCTATTCTTTTATCTGATATCCTGCAGGGTGTCATATTTGTCCAGACAAGGCTGGGGTAAAACCAGGATAGTAGGAGAGAATATCTGTGCTGCATAAATGCAGAACCTCCTTTGGTGTGTATTTAAAGGAGTTTGAACAATTCTGTCTCATGAACTGTTGTCAGCTGTTGCACATTGTGATATTCAGTGGACAGGATGTGTCAATATTTGAGAAGGCACCCAACCCTAATAAACAGTTATAGAAGTATGGATAAATGTTCAACAATAAATTGCTGAGCTAGACCTGAGACAAAAATAAAATACTTCGGGATGACATTTGGTTTGAAAGTTTAAATTATGCAAAATTTTAAAAAGGCTCAGCTTAGAATCCACAGTTGTGAGTTTGATGCAGCCAACATTGTCAAAATATTTAGGTTTTGAAAAATGTGGTTTTAGCAAGGTGTTAACACTTTTTTGTGCTTTTTGTAGGGGGCTGCTGTCAGTTGTGAAACTTCAAAGCATCTAAAGCCTCTTTGCTTTGCCCAAATAGTAAAGGGGGGAAAAAAGTATGGTAATCTAGTTTTGTTATTCACTACTTCAGCATTGCAAAGGAAGAGAGCAAAATGGAAGGAGCACATCAAAGTATAATTCCAATCCTGTTTTACATGTTAACAGATCAGTAATGACACCCCTTTCTCTTTTGAACACTCCTTGTGGCATATACTTAAAGATGCAGAACAAAGGAAAAGACAGATTACCTGGAAACGCTGCACATATTTCTGTGGAATCGGTGATCTTGTAAGCTCCTTTGGGAAAACATGTTTAATATCTTCTGACAACCATCACTATCTGTATAACTAGAAATAATTTTGAACTCTTAATTGCAAAGTATAAGATGTGTACTAATCTGAACACTTGAATGAGTTTTGTTGTAATCTTCGCTACAAAGTGACATACTTTCAGTATCTTGGGATTCATTGTGTCCTATATTATTATGTCTGATGTGATGGCACTAGCACAAATATCTGACTTTTGAATTTGATTATTTTTCTTTGATGTACCTTGTTAAACTTGGTTCTGTCAATTAGTACTGCACTGCTGCTGAACAGTTGTGCCAACTGCTGATATGTATTTGTAAATTCCCAAAGGAATGACAGCATTATTTGGTAATTTATGTTACAGCATGCTGTTTTCTGGAGTGACATAGCAGAATTCAGCATGACCTTTAGGATCTAAAAATAATTTTTAACAGTTTGTACAGAATGTCTTTCCTAATAGGTGGAGTCATTAGGCACATAGTAAAGTACATGATTTTTGCATTTGCGTGCATGGTTAGTTTCTGATGTCAGGAATAAATACAGGTGCAATTTGTTACTCTTTTAAATTTCACATGCTTTTTTGCAGGCAGTGAATATATAGATAACATAAAGGAGAGAGTAAACATCCTTGGCATATTCTTTCTAATGAGGAAATTGGGGGTACAAATGTCAGCGTGTGATAACAGGAGCCAGAGGACAATTGAATTTGATGAAAATTAAAGAGATGCCTGTTTTATGCGTCCAGTCTTTTCTCCTAATGGGAATCTTCCTGGTAACCTGAGAAATATGTAGGTCAGGGCTGAACACAACAACACTGTGTTCTTGTCAGGAGCTGTAAGAAATCCATCTAATAGGTATGGATAGGTTAAGGCATCTTTTCCTCTCTCTCTATGGATCTAAGTGACTATTGTTAAAATGAATACTCTATATAAAGTGCCTAAGTATCTTGTTGATTTCCTCAGTCCTTGAATCATATTTAAGTATTGTCTTCAAAGTCATATTGGCTGGGAATATTACTCAGGTAGTCCTAAACAAAAGCTTTAAAGGGTTTATTTTTAGGTGTGTCTACCCTATTTAATTCTAATCTAAACTACAGAAAATTGCATTAAGCCCTGAAATGGCAGCTGCACGAAACTGACAGTGGTTATATCCAGGGTGAGTTCTAGTAGGTGAAGTTTTCCCTCAGAACACTTTCCTTGTTTCCTGCTGAGGTACCAAGCCCGTTCCACAGTAATAGAAAACAGCTGTTGAGACTGAGGATGGATCCCATTTTCTTTACACAAGACCCTCTGTTTAATTTTTGTATATTAGGAAAAAAAACTTTACTTTGAGACTATAGTCAAGTCTGGGCTTGTTTGTTTTGTTCTTCATAGGAAGCTTAACCTCCAGAGTTTGAGATGGATATACCTGTGGCAGATGATATTGCCCTTCTGACCCAAGCAGTTAAATAATATTTATCATGTGTCTAAGTTGTTTCCATTAGGAGGTGAGATTGACAAGTCAGGTACATTCTTTGGTGCGATTCTGTTTGTTTACAAAAAAAAAGTAAACAAAATGATTTCTTTCAACACATTAGAAACAGCAGGCAGTTTTCTTGCTCACAGTTTCCAAGCCTTGCTCTCCAGCCAGTCTTTTGTCCTGAAGAACTGTCTCTCTGTTCCCTCTCAAGGCCACACTCACAAATGCTTTTCGCACTTTCATCTGGCCTTCTTGTCTGTTTGTCTTCACCTGGCTGATGAAGTGAGATTATCTTCCATGAAAGCTGATGTGATAAATAAATTTTAGTCTTTAAAAGTGCCACTAGACTCCTTGTTTGTTTGCCTGTTTGTGTAGCGTGCACTCTTTCTCAGCTTGCCAAACAATTCCTTATCCCAGGGGTCGGCAACCTTTGCTGGCCCCCCGCCAGCTCTGCCCACCACACCCTCATCGGGTGTTGGGGGCAGGGCCAAAAGCACAAGGGGATGGGGCCAGCTCCAGCACCCACCAGTGGGTGGCCTCTGGTTCCCAGCTGCGCCAGCACTGGCGCCTGCTGGTGGTCAGCCTCCAGTTCCTGGCCAGGGCCGGGGCCAGCTCTGCCCAGCAGTGGCAGCTCTGGGCAGGCCAACCTGCCCTGCTTCTCACCTGCGCTGCCCAGCAGGGGGTAGGGTCAGTGGGAACCAGGAGCCACATGTGCTGCAGCTTCCTCGTCCCTGCTGGCCTTGCTCCCCAGTGGGGAAGTGCAGCCAGCAAGGGCCTGGAAATGTGGCACATGGTTCTTGTTGCCCCAGACAGTGCAGCTCTTGGAGGGGGGATGGGGACAGCGGGGGAGCTTGAGTGGTGCTGCTTGCCGTTCAGGCTTGGCTCGCGTGCTGTTTTTGTCTTGCATTCTGGGGCTTGCTGACCTCTGCCTTATCCCTTGGCCCACATTGCTTAGTGTCCGATCAGGCTGTGTTGCTATGGCTTTGGATGGTGGCTTCTGTGTAAAAGGGGCTTAACTGCTCCTTCTGCTTTACCTGAGAGAGAGCTGATGATTAGCATACCCATGATCTTTAGCCAGGTCTGTGATTATTTGTAGATCATTCGTGCCTTTAACACCTTCCAGTGTAACAGTGCTAGTGGCTGCAGATAATATTCTCTACCAGTGAAGTTACAAAAATAGGCATCTCTTGCAGTGTAGAAAGCATAACTCATCCTGTCACACAGAAATGAGCTTAATTTCAAACTCAGATCTAAGCCACTCCCCCTTTAAAAAAAAACTTTGAAAACTCTCAAAAAACAACTTTCAGACTGATGGGTTGTGTAAACTCTGTGGACCTGCTGTCTAGAGCTTTTCAATATAAAGTACAATGCTTCAGATGTATTACTGAATTGAATTACTGAATTCTGGGGCTGTTTTTGGAAGACTGTTATGGTAGATCTTGGGCAAGATTCATAAGCTTTGTGCTTCAAACCTGTCATAGCTCACTTTTGGGAATAAGTCTCCGAAAGCATGGACTGTTGCTGATGGCTTTCCATTAGCTTATTGGACGTCGATCAGGCAGCAATCAGTGCCTTCCATCCTCTCATGTAAGGCCACTTTTTTACTTTACTTTGAAGGTTGTCTTAGGTCCTTCTTGCCTGAGGTGAACCCCACATTGCAATGGGATCTAGACCTGGTACTCTATCACTAGGAGACTAATTTTCAAGTCTTTGCACCACATGTTACATGTCACGTCTTTTCATGAAGGTGACCTTCTTAATCACTATCATGTCAGTCAGATGGGTGGGTGAGCTGGGAACAGTCATGGCCGATCCACCATATATCATATTTCATAAAGAAAGTCGTCCTTTGCCTCTAACTTTTGCCTTTCATATGAGCCATCTTATTTGCTTACCAATATTTGGTAGCAAGAGCCAGGCCTCAGGAGCTGGAGTGAGGCGTGGGGAGGTGCTGGATATTTGGAGCTGCCGCCCCCCAGGTAATCTCCAATATCTGCTTGTGCAGAGAATCTTTTACTCCTGATTCTCCCATAGCTATGGAGTGGTGGTGGACTTCTGAATTTGAAGTAGGAAGTCTGCTGAGGCAGGGGGATTCCAGGAGAGCAGAGGACCTTCCCGTTGTCTTTTAAAAGGCACCAGTTCCCCTTGGGTTTCCCAGCATTGACAGTCTCCGCTAACCTGCCTTACAAGATGTAGGACTCTTTAGTAGCCAGAAGCAGGGGATTTAATATCCCCTGCTCCAAAGGTTTTTTTTGAATGTATAAAATGGGCAAATGCATGTCTCAGTCTAATTACCTTAGATTAAATGAAGCACAAGTTGTCTCCCAGAGAGCACGATGTGTAACTTGCTTTGTCCTACTCTCCTTTAAAAGATGGACCTATAGTCTAGAAAGAACTAAATTCAGAGCAATTGCCTCCTATCAGAAGTAGGATCTAACCTTTGTTTAAAAAGGTTATAGTTTAAACAATCAACATTTATGTTGGTTAAGTGTTTAACCTGTATAATTTTACATATCCTCCTACCCCACCTGCTTCCTGTAGCGTCCCCAACCTGACTCTGCAAAGGACCCACTCACTTTCCTGTCTTGGACCTGTGGACTGGGTGGTCTGCTCTGTTCTGCAGTGGGATGCATTGCAGGCCCTCAGCCTTCCCAATCAGCAGCATGTTTGCCTCTGCCATACCTCTCTACCCCCTTCGGTGGGTCTGGGACCTGATGTGGGGTAGCAGTTGTGAGAATAGGAGCCTGCCCATCCCATCTCAGACTCGGGACCGTGGACCAAGTTGCTGATGTTTCATAATGGGATACTTGCACTCCTGCACCAGGGCTGTCCCCATGTTGACTGAGAGCCTGCCGTGCTGGTTAGCCAGCAAATATTAGTCTTAATGGTAAGACTAATACTTGTCAGTGAACCATTTAACTGTTTAGTATTTTTACATCACTAGCAGAAGCTGGCACAACTGTGATTGTTGGATTCTGCAAAAAGTATGTTGTTCTTCAGAATTTACATCAAATATTTTAAATTTTTGTTCTGTTTGCATGTTCAGATTTGAGATTATCTTGAAAAGCATCATGCTATCAGATCTGTACTTGAGGAGGAAAGAATGCAAGGCATATATTCAAAGCATTTGTCGTTCAATATAAAGGATTTTACAGAACAGTGTTGTACTTGAAGTGTAAGTGCCAAAATTGGGTGTTATAAAAGTAGTCATGTCAGTTGGGGAAAAAAATTTAGATCTTACAACTACCCCATCTGATTTCTTTCTTTGAGTTAATTTTCCCATTAGAAATGTTTCTCTTCCCTGTTTTTGTAAAATAGGGAACTGACACTGATGTCACACTGCAAAAAATACAGAAATATGTTCTCCTTTGTAATTTACAGTAATATGGTTGTAACAGCAGCAAAAGTGAGCATGTAAAGAAGGGTTAAATTTCAGAAGTCCTTAAGTAACTTATGAGTCTGTCACTTTTGAAAATAGACATTTAAGCCCTAAATTTTACCCGGAGTCTCTTAATCTTATACAGAGTCCGAACTTTTACAGTAGAAGTTTTGGATATATGTGATTCCTTTGGTGAATGCACTACAATAATTAGGGCTTTCTGGATCTACAGGGTTTCTTGGGCTTGCAACACTTCTGAATATTGTCCAGAATCAAAATTTACTAGCCAGAAGGCTATATGAAAAATGAATTTGTGGAGGTTCCGTAATTAGACACAGGGTCAGTACCATGGCAAGTTAACCCATCCTATACTGTCATCTATTAGGTGAGAGAAGAGTGTTTAAAATTTTAACACGATACTTTCTTTGGACTCTACTGTATCGTGTGTGTCTCATGTACCCCGTCTTTGCTGAAAGAGTTTTTTTCTCTTTCTACCCTATCAGTCTCCTAGCTATTTTGTGTGAAGGCTGGTGGAGTGACTCTGCTCTTCTGTCCCCTCCCTCAGTGTATGTATAGTACCAGTGCTGCTGCTATTCCATATACCCCAGTGATTGGGACATGTTTTCTTTTACAACTGCTGTTCAGAGTCCTGTGTGGATCTGTGGAACTGACAGTCTTATTACTTTCAGTTCTTCTGGGGCTTGAGAAAGCTGTGAGCAGCAGCAAAGGCACTGACGTGGCCACTCTGAGCTTGCAGACAGATGGCACTGCATCAGTTTATGTTAAAAAGGTTATCTTTGAAGCCTAAAAGTATAACTTTTTAAATGACGTCTTAAATGCTTCTGAAAGTGGCATTTTGAGCCTCTTTACTCACCAGGAATGAGAACGAGAAGGGGGGATTTTTTACATCCTGAGGGTGCATAGTCTGTCACGTCAATACTTTCTATGCTGTAATTCTAAAGCTGCTCTTTCACTACAATGTACTACTGTTCAGAGTCTCAGCTTGAAGAACGCTTACCAGCCCCCATCACCCAGTGATCTTTGCAGAAGCTCAGAAAAAAGTGCCTGTAGAATTTCTTGTGTTGGGATTACTGGACAGAACAGTGTATTCTTGAATGTCACTTCATGGCACAGCCGGGTGAAGGAAGGAGTAAACCTCTACACTAATTTTAGTCTGCTTAGGAGAAAAACTGACCATAAAAGGGAGGGGCCTTCTAAAAGATCTTCTAAGTATCCCATGGAGTTTCCCTAGCAGTTTGAGAGAGGACTATGTGGTAGCATCTCTTTGGGGTGAAGAACCACATAGTTTTCTACATGATTTTCCAGGTTTTGTTACTTGATATGAAAATTAAAGCGCTTCCTAAAACTTTTCCATAGGTTGTCATGGTTGAGCCATAGGACTGGAGAATATATTGAATGCCAGTGTTTATGGCTGGAGCTTGCTTGGATAGTGCAGTTGTACAACAATGGATCAGTATCAAAGAGGAAATGGTAAACAAGTGGTATGAAATGAAGGACAGTACTGTTATTCTTACATTTTGAAGGCAAAGTCAAGCAGAGCATTAAATAATACAAATGTTTAAACATCCTCCAACAGAATAAAATGTTGAAGAAATCAACCTCTTGAGGTTATTGGGAGAGAAGTGTCTTAGCCTTTTAAGTGAACTATAAAACAACCAGTTGTGCACAATTCTAATAATCAGGAAAATGATAAAGTACTTATTTGAGTAGGCATGCACCAGATGAGTGTCACCCACAAACTTTTGCTGTCGATATGTGACACAAAGCGAACTACATATAAGTAGTTGGTTGTCCTTAGCAAGTGAGCAGATATTGTCAAACTGGAAAGCAACCTCCACATGTATAGTTAAACTTCGCATGGGTTTTAAATTGTGATGCAGTCTCAAACTAGGGATGTCAGCAATGTAGATGGTTTAAATATTCTCTAGTGTGCAGGAAACACTGGTGCATAGAAGGTTTCATCCTATTCTCAATTATTAGACCTCTGATATGTAGGACTAGTTAAGGACTGTAACTTGAATTCTGATTGAGCAATTTGCTACAGTAGTATAGGGAATGATAAGGGATAAAATGTGCCTCAACACTTTTTCGGTACATATCCAGTTAAATCTTGTTCCACTAAGATATATATATAAGGAAACAGAAATCTGCAGTTAACTATAGTTTCTCTCGTCTGTGAGTTTGGTCTAGTTCTTAGGGTCTTAACATTGAGTTACAAAACAGCAGAGTGCTAGTCTGATCCCCAAAGTGAAAGAGATGCGGATGCTACCCTGTGAAGACACAAGCGTGAGTGTCTTAAGGGTTTGTCTGCACTATTCATGACTTTTTCTAAAGGGTTTTTCTTTCACTTTAAACAAATTTTACTTTGGGATTGCACTAGAAAGAGGAATACATTGTACTGCCTGCAAGTTAAGAAAGTATGTTAGGTGCTATTTGAGATACATCTTTAGAAAATCCTGAAGACTTAGGTGATGATTAAGAATGCTCTGTATTTCCCTCTGTTTTACCTAGGTGGGTAAGTCTCAGCTGTAGTCTGTACTTACAGGGCATCTTGGTGGCAGTTGATGGCAGATACGCAAGGCATGTAAAATACCCTGCATATCTGCCAACGACTTTTTAAGCCTCCGAGACAAGCTGAAGCTGACCACAAATGGCTTGCAGTCGGCTTTCAGCAACTCCAGTTACAGTTCATACTCGCTACTGAATCTCTCGCTGATGGCAGTGATTTGCTGCCCTCAGTATAGACGAGACCTTAGGGAAAGCATTCTTCAAACTTCAATCAGCCCGTGCTATGGTCTCATATGGCAGAGTGTTAGAGACTTTGTTACTGCAAATATGCAAGGCAGTAGCCTTGGTTTCTATTCATCTTCTTTTCCAAATGAGCTTTTTAGGATAATTCCAAAAGAATGAACAGGTGCAGTGAAGAATAACTAATTTGAGTTTTGAGGTTGTCAGTAAGAGCTTCCTGTCTCTTACAGGATTAGCTGTGATTGTTCAAACTGTCATTTCAAAGTCTCATCTGTTAATAAGACAGTCTTCTCTTGAGAATGGCACAACTTGAAGATGCTTTTTCTCATTCTGCCGTCATGGGTAAAGGTATACCCAGACTTTTGGATTGACATGAGAAAGTGTAAAACTTTACCCATCTGAGAATGGAACAATCAAAGAAACTGTTTATATTCTGAGCACTGTAATAAATAATATTTAATCATGTTACATGCTTTTAATATAAAACATTTTTCTTATACTAGGGTCTTATCTGATTGCAGGAAAGTGAGTGCTGAATTCTACTTCAAGTTTCTATTTATTATATCCATGAACAAACCCATCTGTTTTCAACAATTTACACTGAACATAACTGTGTTTCTAACTACGTGCTGTTTTCTGCATAGGGGTAAGATGTAAATATATTAAAACAAGTTTCTAGGCTGACTTTTAAACTTGGAAATTGGGCAGCTAAGTGTTGGAAGTGAAAGATCTTTATCTGACAAGAGAAGCCTTTGTTCCTGTAAAACAAACAAACAAGAAGTCCTGTGTCACTTAAAGACTAACAAACATATTTAGTGCATGAGCTTTTGTGGGAGAAAATCCCACTTTGTCAGATGCTTTGAAGCTTCTGTAAGTTCCCCCATCTTCAAAGCATCTGACAAAGTAGGATTTTCTCCCACGAAAGCTCATGCACTAAATATGTTTTTTAGTCTTTATGTGACCCAGGACTCCTTGTTTGTTTTACTAAACTAAACTAACATGGCTGCCCTTTTGGACCTTTGTTCCTGTAATTTCCATAGCTAAAACACCTAAAGGCACACCCCTATTCCAGTTTGCCATTGGGTATTCATAGAACAGTCGAGCAGCAGTGTAAATAAAAATTAATATTTTAATTGTTTGATTTTTTCCAATTGGATTTTTAGTCTTATTTAAACTAACTTTTTTCTTTTTAAAAATAAACCTGTTCAAAAAGAAATCTGAATTTAATATAAAATGTGTTTTAAGGCTTAATTATTTTTAGTCTATTAAAATATTTAATTAAAAATAAATATGCTGAGTCTGAGTTTCTGTCCAGAACTTTGAGATGAGGGCTATGTTTCTATCTAAAGAAAGATGTTTTTCCCTGACTCTGACTTTTGATGTAAGCTTTATGGATATGGCACAATAGGTTACTTATTGTATTAAGGCTATGATCCTGTGGTGGAGCCAGTGACTATGCTGTTGGGTACAAGAAACTGGTCAAGTAGTCATAGGTGTTGAGCCCCAGCCTCTGATTCTGAGACACCATCGTGTATCTCACCAGGATCATCCATTGAGCTTGCATGTGCAATCTTTCTTTTAGTCTCCCTGATAGAGCTATGATTGGCTCCGTTCTCAATTTATAAATATATAAGAATTTACCCGCAAGGAAACTTAACTCTGGTATATACCACAGACTTATATTGGTATAACTACAGGCATTCAGGGTGTAAAAATCCACACTCTTGAGAAGAGTAGGTATACCTACCTTATCCGTCGTGTGGAGAGCATTCTGTCAGCAGGCGTGCTTCCCCACCAACATAGCTGCCACCTCCTTGAGGAGCTGAATTAACTACACTGACAGGAGAGCTCGGTATCTTTATTAAAGTGCTACAGTAGCACAGTTGTGCCATTTCCACATTTTAAGTGTAGTTTTGCCCTTATTCTCCAGCTCATGGAATAATGCTGAACTTTATATATCCAGTTGAGGTGGTTTTATTTATTAAAACAAAACCAAAAAACACCCCCCCCAAACCAAAGTCCCTGAACGTAAATTTTATATCATGTTTGTGTTACCATACTTATGGAGCTTGACAGAAATCATAAGCAGCAATATCATTCACCATTTTCTAACATACTAAAGAGTACGATTAAAAAGAATCTTAATATATTAAATTATACAGTTACCTAAATAAATATTTAGTCTTCTAAGTAGGAAAAAGGTGTACCAAATCTAGTGGAAAGACTCCATTTAGTTGTAAATCAACATGTTTTAATGGTTGTAGCAACCAAAGAGAATTTCTTTCCGTATAGAAAATAACTGACCTACAAATAGCAAAGTTGGTTAAAACTGATTTAAATAATCAAAGCTTTTCCACTTGGTGATTTAAATAAATCTGTCCTGCCAAACAACTTCTCTCTTGTCAATGCTAGCAAATGTTAAATTGATTTCATTCCATATAAAATGAAAAGCTAAATAGGCCTTAAACTTTATTTTCTGAAAGTGATGGGGACAGCGTTTTTCCCTGTCTGTTTTGGAAGATTTCCTCCATTTTCTTTGTCTGAAGTCGGAGCAAGTATTAAGGCTTTCAGAGCCCATCACTTCTTTTTCTTTATCTGCTGAAGTACAGAATTTCTTCTTTTTCCAAATGTGACTGGTCCTTGTTGCAAGCAATACAGTTAAACCCCAGTTCCTTGAAACTGTAACGTAACAGCTTAATTGTTTGAGGTTTTTTTGTAAGATACTGTGGAAAGGACAGGTTATGAAAAATAAGTTTTGGATTCCTGCTGTATAGCATACCATGTTCCAGTCCTCTGTGGCAGTGACCGGGAAAGGGTGGGCAGTTACTTTCCCTTTCATTTAAAAAAAAAAAATCAGGTGCAATGAAATATAAATAGTCCAAGTCATGAACATTAAAGTGTTGCCTTAGATCTTAATGCTTTTGCCTTGACAAAATTTTCATTAACTTCCCTTTTTAAATTTTTGGGATTTAGTGAGGTAGAGTTCAGTTACTACACTAAACGTTAAAATGAACTCTTCAATTTTTTTGAGCAGTATAATATATATACTTTTCTAGAAAAAAAACAAGTCGTGTGGCACTTGAAGACTAACACATTTATTTGTTGCATGAGCTTTTTGGGGAGAAAAATCCCACTTTGTCAGACTGTCACAAAAGCTCATGCAATAAATAAATGAGTTAGTCTTTAAGTGCCGCAGGATACCTTGTTTGTTTGTTTTTTCCTGAGCTGGACTAACATGGCTGCCCCTTTGATACTTCTTCTGGCTATCACTTATCTTTAGTTACCTTGCAGTAGAGTGACAGAGGCACTGTTCTTTCAGAAATCAAAAGTTGCTTTCGAAACAAATCCTAAGGCATATATTTTCCTATGCACTTTAAAATGTGAAATGTAGTACTTGCCATGGTGTTACTGAAACGGTAGATGATCACTTATATAGTGGATGGTGGGAGTTTTATCTGCTGGAGAGCATATAGCTTTTGAGTGAGCTCATACCATGTCTGATCAGCAGTTTTGCAGATCTTACGTTTATAAATCTACGTTCAAGTTAAATGCTAAATGTTCTCCAGTTTTACTGCTTGTACATAGGAGGGTTTAAATCGAATTAAGTTCAGTGAATTTTGTTTGAAAATACCCTGCATATGCATGATGCAGTTCATTATTGCACACTAACACTCACGCTGTAGGAACTCTTGTATTTACAAATGGTTTGTTGATCCATTTAGCACAGTCACAAACACCCTGACTCAGAAAGGTAGCTAGAGATACTACAGAGCATCCCTCTGCAAATCAATGTTCTCACCCCATTCCTTGTAGAACAACCTGAAATTCTGCCCTTTATCATTTTCATTAGCCTCTTCATTATCAGTGGGCGTTATTTTGGCATTGCCTAAAGACTGCACCTTTTTTTCCTACTGCCACAAGGCTGTGATGTAACTTTTATAATATGCCAATGCCACTATATTTGATGCATCTAGTACATTTTCTGAATTTTTGTACCTTACTAATGTTGGAGTGTTCCTCCTCCTGCAGTTTAGTGCACAAATGATTTTAACTGGTATGCTTCAGTTTATCATGGCCCTTTTGTGGTTAAGTATCTGCAGATATATCTATAACTTGTGTACCGGTTATGTATGTTAATTTGTTGCCATGACACTTGTGGTTGAATTATGCACTTTTACAAATGGTCAGAAATTCACTTTAAACACTTTATTTTTTGCTTCCCTAATAGTTGAGGTTTTCCATTGGGCAATTTGTTTGTTCAGAATTTTTGTTCAGAGTTAATAGGCTTAAGTATGTAGGCCTATAAACCTGTTAACTTGCTAAAGGTAATGCCTTATGGAACACAAGTTTGTAGATTTCTTACATTGCTGTTAAATATAATGATATGGACTACAAGAAAAAGTGATGCAGATGTAATTCCTGGAGGGCAAAATGAAATCAATATGCCCTGTTGGAGTGTGTGTTACTATTAAGGCAGTAGGCAATTTTGTATTGCACATCAGTCCTCAGTCCCTAAACAATACAGACTACTGGGAACAGTAGTAACTCTGTCTCACTGTAACGCTGTTCCCAGAAGCTATTCTGCTCCCACATCACAGTTCAGGGAGCAGTGGCACTTGGGGTCCAACTCTTTTGATCCACTATTACTCTGTGTAATTTTGGATCTCAGTACACCAATGAGGAAGTTCCACAAATTGGAAGAGGCAAAGCCAAGATGTATATTCACTTCTGACTTTGATGTCCCCACTGACTTGTACCTCTTGAACTGTGACCTGCACTGCTATAGTGCACTTTGCTGTTTTGTTTCATGTTTAATGAAAAATTTCTTTGTAATTAGATTTTTTTTGTATGTTTTAATAATGAAAAGCCATTTTCCATTTTTGTTTAAGTGGAAGATTCATTTGTATAATAATATCTTTAAAAGTTTATTCATGTGGAGTCAACAGTTCATATTGCATAGAAAAGTTTGCACTAATTCACAAGATTTTACAAACATGCAGGCAAAGACACAGGGCACAATAGGGACTGCCACAGCATTGCACTTTCACCGCCCATAAACAACTATAAAATAAAACACCCTTTACCCCTTCAGAGGTTAAAAGCTGGATGTGCAGCTGCACAATTTCAGGCCTTATATCAGGGCTCTACAGAACCCAGGCACCAGGTTCCTGGCTCCAAGCTTCACTGTGGAAATACAGCAGAGAAGTGTCTTCTGGCCAGCAAAAATAAAACTACTGGTGCCTAGCTGGGAGCCAGTTTTGTTGAGTCCTGCCTTATATTCTAACAAGGAGCAACAGGCATTGCTGACAACTTTGCCCTGGCTGTTCGCATTTTGTATTGGGAACGCTGCTGGTTGCTGCTCAAACTTCTGAGCAAATCTCTTCCCACATATGACAAAGGCTTTATCTGTGACTGTCACAAATATTGTGTACGATACAACATGCTGATATGATCTTTGGGGTTTTTAAGGCTGCTTCCAACCTATTCCACATCATGTACAATCTCCCTTTCAAACAGTTAGATGCACATTCAATTATCATTTTGCAGCTACTGAACCTGTAGTTATGAGTTTCTTCCTTTTAATCATGTGGCTTGTGAATGTTTCTCTAGTTGTTAAAGCCAGAGTGTAAGCCTGGATGTCCCAGGATAACCAGAGCAGTGTCCACATGGACAAACAGTCCCTTCCTTACTACTTTAAATAGAGCTGAGTTCAGAATGATCAATTGTTTGTAAATCTGCATTGGTGGTTGACAAGCCCTTGGAGCACCATGAAGAAATATCATAGAATCACAAACTGGAAGGGACCATGACTGATCATCGAATCCAGTTCCCTGCATTCATGGCAGGTCCAAGTCCCCCCCCCCCCCCCCCCCCCCCCCCCCCCCCGGTCTTCAGGCTAATGTACTAGTCCTCATGCAGCCCTTGCGGTGATTTGAGTTTGAGACCCTTGGTTTAATCGTCCTGACAGTTAGGAATTTTTTTCTAATGTCTAGCCTGAACCTCTCTTCCTGTTGTTTAACCCCATTGTTTCCTGTCCTCTCATCTGTTATTAAGGAGAATATTTTTTTTTCCTTTTTCCTCCTAACAGCCTTTTAGGTATTTGAAAACTGTTACCATATCTCCTCTCTGTCTCCTTTTTTTCTAGTCTAAACAAACCCAGCTCTTTCAATCTTCACTCATAGGTCAAATGTTCCAGACCTGTAATCACTTTTGTTGCTCTTCCCTGGACTTCTTCCAGTTTTTTCACATCCTTTTTGAAATGAGGCGCCCAAAACTGTACACAGTACTCAAGTTGAGGCCTAATCAGTGCAGGGTAGAGGGGAAGAATCACTTCTTTTGTCTTACTGACAATACTCCTATTAATAAACCCCAGAATGGCGTTTTCTTGCTTTTTTTCCCCCCGCAACAGTATTACACTGCTGACTCATATTTTGCTTGTGATCCACTGTTACATCCAGATCCCTTTATGCAGTACTCCTTTTTGTTTGTGTGGAATTGGTTGTTCACCCCTATGTGGAGTACTTGCACTTATCTTTATTGAATTTCATCATTTATCTCACACCATTTCACCAGTTTGTCCAAATCATTTTGAATTGTGATCCTATCCTTCAAAACACTCTTAACCCTTCCCAGCTTGGTAGCATCTGCAAACTTTATAAGTTTGCTCTCTCTGCCATCATCTAAGTCGTTAATAAAATGTTGAACAAAACTGGGCCCATTTTGTTTTTGGATTCTGTGTTCCTACATGGGTGTGGAAGGGCAAGGAATAGTCATGCTTTGCCTCAGTTACCCAAGTACTGTTAGGGAATTCCATGCATGCAAAGCCATCAGTCTCCTGAGTGTTACCAAGCTTTATAACACAAAGCAACAGGACCTTATCTGTGGCATCACACATTTTGCATGGGAGTGGCGCAGACAGTCCATCTCCCTTTGCAGACTTAAGTGGCTGAGGACTGCTAGTGTTCCTGATAGGAGTTGCTGCTGTTTTTTCCGTGGGTATTAGGCACCGCATTTTGCTAAGCGGTCACTGGGTCTCCAGAGCTAGTTCAACATGTATCTCCAAAAGGTTGTCTTCACCATCCTGAAATTCTTGTCTCTGCTGGTTATCCCAGATCTGGCATATTATTGTTTATCATTCATACCGGTTTAGAAACAGCACCTTTAGTTGCTTGATACTGTCCTCTTATCCTCCTACCACTTCCTCTGCAACCACTAGAGTTCCTGCCTGCTGCTGCTTGAGGAACTGCTGCTGTTGCCACATCATACGCTTTGTGGATCAGTGAGTCAAGTCCAAAATGATGTAGCTATATTAGTCAAAGATGCATCAAATTCTTCATTAGTTGAACGCTTTATGAACTTGATTAACTATTTTTTGCACACTTGAAATATGATTTATTCTTTCCCAAAATTAATGACTTGGGCAAATAGAAACATTATTTTTAGTGTCACCCAACTGCATTTTTCCTGCAGAAATTGCAGCTTTGAACTCATGGCTACTTTGGCCTTAGAACTCTTAAAAAGCAGATTTTTTTCCTTTGAAGTGAAGAAGACCTGCTTGACTGTTGCACTGCAGCGTAGAGCACTGTTGTAACTGTAGTTCTGCAGTGGGAACCCTCTCTAATGTCCATAGAGGTTAAACACTAGTAACCACATATTTTCTCCTTTTGGCTATTTAAAACCTGGAGGAAACCATATGTAGGTTGGGTTTGGTAGGATAGGTTTTAGAAATTGGATTTGAATGACCTTTTTTGGGCTTCAGGTTTGATATCTTTAATACTAGAATGGCCTTGTTCCTGAAGGTGCATAAACCACTCCAGTCTTTTTTCTTTTTTCTTTTCCCAGTGGTTCAGTAACTATGCTTTAGATTGAAATTAAAACAAATGTGCCACTTGGGTTGCCTGTTTTATCTGAACAGAAATAAATTATTGTTATTTATAGTTCACAGCTTGTTTTAGTTTGACTACAGAGTCAGTAAAGCAAAAAAAGAACAAGAGAGGCCTGTGGCAAAATCAAGTCAACTCTCAAAAAATTGGTCACTTCATCCTGGACTGGTAATTCTGCATCTGTTTTCTTTTCAAATTTTAATCTTTTTCCTCTAAGGTTGGTGAATATAGAGATTACAACAATGCATATTACTACTTGCATTTAATTAAAGCTATAGGGTGTGTGTGTATGAAGATGGCTTTAAGAAGGAACTGAGTTCAGTTTTGAGATTGACTATTGAATTAGTAAAATGATTAAGGTCTTTCAACAGCCATATGTGAAGAACAGTGGAACAATTTACTAAATGCACCTTTATTTTATTCTTATGACTTTTTAAGATGTTTGATGAAATATGACTTTTTACAATTCAGTTTTGCAATACAGTGAAGACAATTGGTGAGAATTTAAGAGTAGTCTTCACTCATACATTTGAATTTATCAGATTCAAAGTCTCTTGCAAAAGATTTTAGCTGCATCCAGGAGCCCCTGGCAGGCTAGGATAGTGGTTCCCTACCTTTTGGCTCAAGGGGTACAGATTTCATTGTTACAACTGTGAAGGGTTGCCAGTGCCAGCAGCCCGCTGCGCCCCCCCCCCCCCCCATCCATCTCTCCATTAGTGCCAGACAGGAGGAGCTTGGTGAGGAGGTTGTCTTATTACTCTGGCTACAGCAGGGAAACTGCACCTGTCCTATAGCCCTATATGCTCCATCTGAGTGCTTTTTGTGTCCTGGAGGATGGCAGATCAGTGCTTCTTTCACTTTGGCTCCAGCAGGGACACCAGTGCCTATGGACCAAGGCAGAGTGCTTTGCCTTACTCCTTGCTGCAGCCAATGGGAGCTGAGCGCTGATCTCTCATTCCCTTTGTTGCCGGAAGGAGCCTGCACCAGTCTTCTAGGCCTGTGCTAACACACACTGCCTAGGTCCTCATAGGCAATAGCTTCTTTCTGCAGTGGTGGTTGGCTGGCGGGCCACTTAGAAAGCCTCTGCAAGCCACTCTTGGCCTGTGGGCCACACGTTGAGAACCAGTGGGCTAGGATGTTGCTGTGTTGTTAACTCACCTCCTCCCACCTCTATAATTGCTTAGTTTCTTAAAAGTTGAAGCTCAAACCCTAAAGAAATTAAAAGTAAAATGCTTCTTTGTTGATTTTACTGTAGTAATAAACTATCCCTGACCTTCAGAGAATATATGCCATGTTGGAAAGTTGTAAATATTTTAAATCACAGGAGAGATATTTGGCTGCTTGGCACACACAATTAGCAGAGAATTTCTCAGACTGAACATCCTTAAACTAAAAAATCCTTATCAGTGTAAGGAATTAAATGTAGTAATGACTAACTATATATCAGCAGTGGGCAATAGCCACTGGCAGTGTCCAGTCAAACTTTGTTTTCATTTTTAAAAAATAAATTAATTTAGGATTTCCTTTAAAATTAGCTTTTTAATTCATAGATTGTATTGTTCAAAATCCTACTTGCACTCCTTTGTTGACTCACCCAGCATCTCATGTTAACAATTTTCAATACATACTAGTCTGAAATTTTCAGGGAGCTAACTTAACTCTTGATCATTAGGTGGGAGAAGGGCTGGTCTGGTATCTGGAAGTTCTGGAAATATGGGTGTAAAACTTGCTACTTGTCAGATACAAGAATGTTTAGAGTGTTTATGTACTGATTTCCTTAGCAATGTGCATGATGATTTTCAGCATATTTCATTGTGATAAAGTAGAAACTGTTGTCATCTCCATGGGAAAGGAAAGAGTAAACTTTTTTTTAGGCTGGGTGTGTCTTCCATACAAATAGGATTGAAAACTGCATTACATTGAGGTCTGAGTCATAAGTTCTTGCACCAATGACAGACAGGTTTGCTGGATGGAGGTAGAGTGATTGTTTTAAGGTCTGACCTTTTTGAACTATTGGAGTTGGAAATGAATACTTCCCAGTTGCCTCAAGCTGGAGCCCTGCGCGGATACAAAAATGTGGAACTGCATCCGATCCGCATCCGCTTACTGATAACATTAATCCAATCCGAAATCCGCATGCCAGGATTTAGCTGCATCTGTAACCACAGCTGCAACCAAGCTTGGGCTCACATACAGCTATTCAGCCTTTGACTGGTTCATTCCTCCCCCCTTCTCCCCCATATGCTGTGCTATCAATCAGATTTCTTTGCCCACCTATGAAATCTCTGATTGACAGCAATGGCTTGCCAACTGGAAGCAAGAAAAGGAAGAAGTGGGCAGCGGAATGAGCCAATCAAAGGCCAGCAGTGAGTCTCCAAGTCCCACCTTGAGACTCTGATTGGCTGGCAGATCACAATCTAGGATTGGCCAGAGTGCTTCCTGGTTCTGCCAACACAGACAGTGCAGCAGTTTCAGCAATGGATCGCAGTTTGATAAGGTAACAATAGAAGCTGCATCCGTGAGTTGATCCGCAGCAATGGGTCTGCGGTTATCCGCACCCGCGGATGCAGATACCCGCGGATCTGCAGTGGATACCCGCGGATTTGCAGGGCTCTACATCAAGCAACTAAACGCGGCTAAATGACAGTCGTTCTGACCTTGGCATCACAGGAATGATTACTAGACTGCACTTCAGTGTCTTTTGAGGGTTCATGTGTGGTGTGTTAAGGGACTAGGTGCACATTGATGGCTTATGAAGTTGTTAGCCCATCTAAAAATCAAAGAATATGCCACAGAAGTGTAAACATCTATCAGTGACAGCTGCAACTTTTTTTCATTGCGTTCAGCCCCAATACCTGTTCAGATGTGTTTATGCCAGTCTGCGCTTAAAACTTTTGCCCGTACAGTATTTTTGGTTACAAATGTGAGGTTTAAGTATCATTTCTATATTGGCAAAAATCATTATGTGGATGCAGTTATATCGTAAAACTGCTTTTGCCAATGTAGTTTATTTCAGTCAGGGAACCAGCATAACTTCTATTGTCAAAAGCATGTCTTGGTTAATGTGAGCTGTGCTGGGACTAGGAGGAGGTTTGCTAGTATAAGTATATATTGAGAGTCTTTTCTTTTGTGACCTGGGACTTAGAAAATACAGAAAAATAACATTACCTTTTTCCTTATACTTGCCTTCAGAAAAATCTGTGAGGCACTACCTATGTCAACTTTTCTCTCTCTACTTCCTCAAGTTTGCTCTGTTGTTGAGGGGGCCTGATTTCTTATATTCCTACCTACCTGGTAGCCTCTCCCTTCATCTGCTTTGATCATGAGATGTAGAAGGATTAAAGGTAGTGGCAAAGATGGGTTCATTTAAAATTTTTTTTTTTTTTTAAAAAGGCTAATAATGTTTGAAGAAGAGTGCTGACCCTGAATCAAAGCAGTAAGCCCTCCAACATTTTCATATAGTTTTCGCCTAGTTGTTGGATCTTAGGGATGATGTTGCTTGTGTCCCCACTGCATGAACACACCACAAATATTAACAGACATTTGGTCAGGGTGATGTTTTTGTGCTGCTTTGCTTTCCTCCCCTTAAAACTTCCATAGACTATTTCAATCAGCACCTTCTGTTGCAGATATGTCATGCCAAGTCAGTCCTTGTTAATTGTAGCAGGGAAGAAATCTCTCCTAGCTATGGTTTCTGGGATAAAATTGATCTAAATGAAAAATTACTTTTCTGAATGGTTACTACTCAAAAGAAAGTGAAAATTTTAGTTGCACTTTAAACTAAATCAATTTAGTTTTCTGGAAATGGGGTACTTTGTGTCCTACAACCTGTGACTTTTTTCTGTTCCATGATAATAATCAAACTATTCCTGAAACAAAATAATTCAACTTTTTAAATCTGTAAAAATAGAAATGCTACAGCTAACTCTTAACTGGGGATATGTATGTGTTTTAGAAACCAAACAGTTTCTATTTCAATAATAGCATGTTTAATTTTTTTATTCTTCTTTAACTCTTCATGAGGCTAATCATATTCTTTAAAATGTCTGTAGTGAATTTGCACTTTAAAGGAAAGATTAAGTTTTGAACATTGATTTATTATAGTAAGAAAGGCAGTCCAACGTATTACTGCAATATGTAAATATCAGAAATGGTTCTGAAAAAAACCTGAGATCTGCGTGAGTACTGCAATATGAAGGAATGACCTTAGCTTGAGCTACAAGGATTTCAGCAGCCAACAGGAAATGATGAAATGTGCACTGAGAGAATTCTGCTTGTGAAACTGGAGGTCATACACAGCTGTGTAGGGAGAAAAGACAGGTACTTAAGCTGATTTGTGAAGTTACGCAACTGAACATGGCACCTGGAAGAAAAATGTGAGTTATTTAAGGTGAATATTTTATTAAGGTAGACCTTATGCAAACTGCATGTTTAATGAATTGTTAAATAGTTTTTTTTTTCCCCAGAGCCTTAGGTTTCAGCAGCTTAGTAGAAACAGTATAAAACTATTTTAGATATTTAGCTAGAAGCTTGAAACAAATACTGTACAAATGTTTTTTGTAAAATACCACCTTATGTTTATAAGATTGTGTATTAGCTAAAATCCATAGACACATTCTTTCACTTAATCAATATGGTGATCATATTACATGTGGTAGAGATTGTAGATTTGTTTTTTGCTTAGCATTGTTTGTTTTCTTTTAAAGTACTTCACAGATAGTTGCTTATTTTGTGATATGTGCTCTGTCAGATATGCTGTCAAGTACGGTATACTCAAGTATCTTGAAAGAGATTTCATCTCTCAGGTCCAGCGGGGTAGCAGTGTTAGTCTAGTTCAGTAAAACAATACCTTTATTATGATCTTCCAATTAATTCCCTCAGTCATCTTAAATCTAGGAGTACTGATGTCATTTTTCTTTCCATTAGAGAAGCAGACAGTTACCTTGCCAAGAGTCCTGGAAATGCTGTTTTATGCCTTTCTGCTGGGAACTATACAAAATTCATGTCCCCTTCTTATTTTGTCAACTTTAATACTCCCCTCCTCCTCTGCCCCCAGCAAAAACAAACCAAAGACCCAGCCTTCAGGATGCTAATGGCATAACTGTTTTGCTTTCACTACCACTGGCCGTAGTGCAGGAGTCCTAGTGCTACTTTTAAAATCTGAGTTTCCTACATGGCAAGATGGGGTAAAGCACTGAGAAACCACTTAGCCTGCATGAATGTTATTGGAACTAGAGAGTTGCGTTATATTAAGACTTTTAACATGGTTTTGTCTACATTGCATAGCATTTTTGAAAAACTTTTTTCGAAAAAATTATTTCAAAATATATTCAGAATAATTTTCTCAAAATAACTTTTTACAAAAATGCTATTTCGGGAGAACGGTCCAAAGACAGCTCCTTGTCCAGAAATATCGTGCGTGGCTTTTTTCTGAAAGTGAAAGTCTACTCTAGCCTTTCTTTTTCGGAAAAAAAGCCAATGGAAGAGATGAGCAGGCTTTAAAAAAAAACAACAAAAAAAAAAAGCCTTTGCCAAATCCAGTGGTGCCTTTTTTTGAAAAAGCTGTCTCGAAAAATGCTCTTTTCTGAAAAGTAACCAGATTTAGCGTTGGTGAAAAAGCTAAACCCGACAACTTTTTCGAAAGAAAAAGCCTTTTTTGAGACAGCTTTTTCAAAAAAAGCCATTGCTGGATGCGGCAAAAGCTTTCCTTTTTTTTTTTGTTTTGAAAAGCCTGCTTATTTCTTCCATTGTCTGTCTGTCTTTCTTTTTTGGAGGGGGGAAAAAAAAAAGGCTGGAGTAGACTTTCACTTTTGGAAAAAAGCAGAGGTATTTCTGGACAAGGAGCTGTCCTCAGACCGTTCTCCCAAAATAGCATTTTTGAAAAAAGTTATTTTGAGATAATTGTTCCGAATATATTTCAAAATAACTTTTTTGAAAATTTTTTTTCAGAAACACTGTGCAATGTAGGCGCAGCCATGACATTTGATATGTGCATGTCTCTGTAGCTTAGAGTCCTTTCTGTTACCCCAGTTAAGTCAATAGTTTAGCTGTTTCTTATTATCGTGCTTTAGTTTGACAAATATGAGATGAAGAGTACACTGTGATACACTTTCAGAATTCTCTACTTCTGTAAGTTAATAGATTTAAGATATTCTATGTCTTATTCAAACTTAGCAAAAAGTTTTGAGACCATTTTCTGTTAAAATGATTCTCTGCTTCAGAGAAATTTACTGTTAATATTTGGAACACCAAATTGATTTCATTTCTCCAGTACCAAGGTGTCTGATAGAGTTACTAGTAAATGCTTTTCAAAAGTAAACTACATAGAGGAGAAAACAGTCTTGTAGCCATTTTTGCTGCTTTATAACATAAAGACAGTCTGAAATATTTCAGTCACCGGAATTCTGCTTGGTTTTTCATGTTGCTTCCAGTGTTCAATTCAGTCAGATTGGAAGGCTTTGACAGGAGAAGCCATGAAATAGGTGATATCACGAAAGCTAAAGGAGTAAAGTTGAGTAATTGAAATGGGAAGGGATTTTTCATCCTACTGCGGAACACTTTTTAAATGCCTCTTTAACTTTAATGACAGTTTTTAAATAAAATACTTCTTGAATTAAGGTACTAAAACTTGTTCTCCCTGAGATGTTCCAGTAGTCCTTCTTCAAAGACAAGGAAAGACAGTTGTGTTTGTACCTTGTATTTCTGAAGTAAATAATCAGTTTAAAAAAAATCCCAAGTCTTAAATAAAGCCTCTAAGATTTTTTTTCACAGAAAGACACAGAACTAACTTAACAATCCTTCTGGGTCACCTTTGAAAGTGCTGCAGTAATGCAACATCTTTTACTGTATGTGCTGTACTTTTTTTAATCCTGTAATTTGATTATCTTAATCGTTGGCAATAGATGCCTAATCTTTATAGCAAATTTCAGTTTTCAAAGTGGTATTGCTCAAATTAAAGTATATTAGCATGATATCTAAACAGACAATAGTCATCTCTTTTCTAATTATATATGTGCTTGTTGACAGATTTGATTAATATACATGTTTAATTCTTTGAGTAATGTGTGAACATATCCCACATTTTCATTTGACTGCCAGAATAGATAATGTAAGTATTCTAAAAACGTTAATAGAGGTTGGCACAATTGTTCTGGTGAGTGTTCAGTTTTTTGGAGAGAGGAGAGAGTATAAGAGGAAAAGAAGGAACTAATTAGCTCTAGTCATCAGCCATATATTTAGCAAGAGTTTTGCCATTTAAAGCTATCTGCTCTTACAGAAAACTGTATGGTTGAATAACTATAAAAATTACACAACAAACTGAAATATTCCTCTCTCCCTTAAAAAAAGGAAAGACAAGTCAGACATATTTTTAAACTGCCTTGTTGCCAGTGTTTCAGATTACTGAAGTAGGAAACTTGACTGCAATTTCAAATTATTATTCATTATTTATGTTGTGTGTGTCGCATTTTTTTGCATTTCACTCAGCTTGGTCAATAACATTTTTCTTTTTCTAGATCTTTGGCGCTAGCTGTAATATTAGAGTTTTAAATAATAAAGATCACTTTGAAAATTAAAAATTACGTTACAGGGAGTCTTGTAACAGTCTTTGGTTAAAAACTTAAATAGAAGCAAAACAGAAACTTAGTATTTGGGGCCTAATTACCCAACAAATTGGCTGTATATTTTCATGGTTCATGTTATAGCAACAGAGTAGAGTTGCTGTCATTGTGGGAGGGCTTGTTGTCTTCTAATTCCTCCTGACTTCATTCTGTTACTCCTGTTGCATTTCCTATGAGGATCAATACCTCTTTCTGTAGTCTCTGGGACATAGTGAACTTCTTAATTCAAAAGCAGTGTAGCTGTCCACATAACTGCTGCTCTTACTATCCTGGGTTAAGAAAATGCCTTTCCATAACCCCTATATTTAGAGATCTGTGGCCTGGGAAGCATTGGCTAGTTTGATGGTGGCAATGAGTAACTCTGCATTGGAGTGTAAGCCCAGGGGACAAATTTGGGTTCAAACCTAACCCAAATCATGCTAACTGAAGGCTTGGACCAAACATCCAGGACCCCACAGGAGGTAAGGGTCTGAGCCTGAGTTAGATATGACCCTGGTTCAAGTCCTCTTGCTTTGCAGTGTAGATGCAGCCACACTGGATTTGTGCTCTGGAAGTCTGCTAAAAATATCCCACAAATCTGGGACAGAATTTCTTTGGACAGTCAAGCTTTCCCAGACTGGACCAGAAACAGAGAACTAGTGTGGCCACTTTCGGCAGGGTGCTAGGAAGTCTGGGATGTGAGTGATTGCACTTGGCCTTGCATCGTGCAGTGTAGATTGGGATCCAGTGTTCAACAATTCCTAACATTGAGCTACAAATGAGTGTACACACTCAAGCTGTGGGTTAACAAACCTGACTCAGATTCTACTAACCCTGGATTTACATTGATGTGTAGACTGTTACTTTTGGGCCTCGTTCTCTGGTATGTTTGCAGTCTACTGTGACATAGCTTAGTAGAGACTTCAGCTTTTACTCAACATTTTTCAGTTTCTGTATCCATAATTTGACATTTCTTACTTTGATTCCTATTTCCTAAAATATTAAGGTCATCCCCCCCCCCCACAAAAAACTACAACTAGAAGGAAACTGCTACTAGAAACATAGGATATAGACTTTACTATGTGAATCAAAGTATATGAAACATCAGGCAGTGAACTCTAGATAGCACTGCTTTTTGTTAACATTCAAGCTTCTGAAAGCTCAGAGGCTGCTGTGTCACATTTAGCAAAGGCTACAGGATATTAATCTATTCTTGTTCATTACGTGGCAGATAGACTGTAGTAGAATTTCTGTGCCTTTCTTTGGAAGGCTTTAGAAATGGAATCAGTTCAAAATATTTCTGAAACAAATTGTTGGGAGAAATTTTTTTGTAATGATAAAATTAGTAAGTCTATGATTGCCTTAAATCAGGTTGAAGTAGAAGTTGCACTAGAAACGTGAAAAAAAGTATTTGGGTCATCAATGGCAAAAGGATTTAGAGTGTTGTTTTTAAAGAGCTTCTTAAGCATGTTTATCAAATAAGATAGGAAACCTTGTTTGGTCCAATTCTATGCATACATTTTCCTGAAAGTAACTGCTTTTTACATGTGGTTTACCTGCTGTTTTTCCTGGCCACTGCACTGTCTAGTCTGTAGATACAAATGTTCAGTATTTTTCAAAGAGGTGTGGTCAATAACTGGAGTTTAATTTTCATTATTGAAAAAATCAGATGTCAAATATTAGTATATCTAAGAAGTCATTGTGCACCTAAATTGAATGTCCATTTCAATGGTCATGTGGAAGCAAACAATTTTTTAAACTGACTTTCACATACTGACAATACTTAGAGGACATATGCTCAACCAGCCTTGAGAATTACTAAGGAATTTGAGTTTGTATATCTGAAAAATGTTCGATAGAGAAATAAAAGATGGAAAACTTGGAGGAACTGAGGGCAGAGGTGAAGGGAAGCTTGTCTCTCTCCCAGCACCCAGGGTGGATGGGATGTGCATGTATATGAAGGAGGCATAGAACTAAAAAGGGATTTAAATTTTTAGATTTTGGAAATTTGCAGACTAGTTGTGGTGTCATTTTGTACCTGTTAAACAAGAACACTTCTCATTTTGTGAGTAGTCTTGAGTCAATACTGAGTGGTAAGTACTGCATCATGGATTGTTCTGCAGTGACCTCCTTGAGGGCATCTCATTAATGCTTTCACAAAGAACTGCTGATTTGACAAGAAGCTCTATTGATCAGAGAACCAGGCTGCACTCCAGGACTTCCAGATATCAAATATTCTTTAGGGAGTTAATATATCTGCTGTTAGAACATAATGAATATAAACAAATTTTTGTAATATAGTAAGTAGGATTTCTCAACCTTTTTGAAACCAATGAATGGCTTGCTTTTTTCCCCCCTAAACTATGCCAGGGAGATCACCAGTTTGCAGACTGGTTGTTGAGAAACACTGGCATAAAGGGGGGGTGGGATGTCAGTTAACGACTCTCTCAAAAATCTCATTAATCCAAAAAAACAGTAGCAATCCAAGTTCAGCTAAGGAGTCTGGCCTTTGCAGGTGTTGCTACTCTCATTATTTATGTAAAGTTTGTTGCCATCAGTCCACCATGGAACCTAATTTTCTATTGATTGATACTTTATCTCCTAATAAGTGGTGCACGTAGTTCAGATCTTGCATTGGGCAACATTATAACTATCTGGATACAGTATAGAAATATTCATGTTTTGAGTTTTTCTTTACATGTGCTTGGATATGTCTGTATATTGAGAAACTTGTACTATATATTGAAAAAACGGAGCTCATTTGCTTCTATAGTGCTGTAATCATTAGTGTTTGCTCAAAATGGCGCTAGCTGTACAGAAAGCTATATAGGTATTTCTTTGAGATTTAATATGCATTGACTGTCTTGTCATACGTTGATAGCTTAAATGTAAAAAAAAAAAAAATAGGTGTCATCTGCAAGAGAAGTACTGAGACTTGTTTTCTTGTGATTTGTTGTGATATAGAAGCTGAAGATACAAGCCAATTCGGTTCCTGAGCTCTGTGCATCCAGGAAACTGAAAAGGCAGGGGAAAAACCCATTAATCATATAATTAGGTCATATCCTAATGTATAAGCATAAAGGGTCTGAATTATATTTGCATAGTTAGCCTTCATTCTGGCATTTTCTGGCTTTTCAGTGCTTGACTTTTGCATCCTTAGAGTTCTTGTATAGTTTTTTGGTTGCAAGTTAAAAAAACAAAACAAAACAAACCTGTAAGATATCATTTCCATCATGTTAACCTTCCACATCAATCAGCAGCAAAAGCAGCAGCATTGGATCCTTTAGATCTATGCACAGACCTCTACCCCATCAACTGCAAGAGTAACTGATGTCAGTAGCAGGCTCTGATCCTCAGTGGACTAACAGGAGGAGGATGAGATAATTTTCCAGTGAGTTTCACAGATCTTCTCTAGACAGAGAAGGAATGTTGAGACTTGGAATCCTTTATTCTGAGGTTCTAGAATGGAATGTAACGTAATTTGATTTTTCTTGTCCTATCCACTCCAAATGCTCACTGTGTCCCTTAATATTTCCTCCCAGCAGCTTACCTCTGTGTGCTTTCTTCTTCTCCCCTTGGCTCATCCCTCTGAATTTCAGTCAAATTGTCTTCTGGGTAACAGCAGGGGGGTGTTGGGAGCACAAGAGAAATGATCTTCCTGCACTTAAATTCTGCTCCTGTTGTCAGAGTGGCTATTCACTGTCAGGAGAAGCTCTTGAGCTGCAGCATGCCCATTACGCTCAGAATCTTCTGGAAATTTAGTTGCTAATCTCTAACAAATTTCTACTAACTGCAAACTGCCTTCTCTCCGAAGGCCTATAGCAGCCAGATTTATATGGCTTTTCACAGAAGACAAAGGCCCTGAAATAAGGACAAATCCTTTACCAAGTTGCTAGTTCCTACTCTAAAACAGAGTTACTGGAATTTGCAGTGAAACAGTTGTAAGAAATGTTTTAATGTGGGCAAAATTTGTTTTTCCTTGATCTCATTCTGAGGAAAAAGCTGAAATGTTTAAATAAATACATTTGGCTTCTGGCAAACACTCACCATGGGAAATTTCAACCTGAGTGGCTGAATTTTGGCCACAGGATCTTATAATAGGAAGTTTTAGGCTATTTAACTATTGGTGATGCTGCCAGTGCCACTTATGACACCTGTCATTTTGACTGATGCTGTTGAGAAATCCTGTGGACAGCCATTGCTAATTGGGGAAATTGACTCTTAAGGTAGTTAAAGCATAGAGCAGTGGAAACTCTTACAGCATCAAGAAGTTTGCGGTAAGTATAGAGTAATCGATTTCTTACCTTATGTATATAGGATCTACATATCTAGTAGTCAGTAGGCTCTGTCTGCATGAAACTACAGTACGTAGGCAGAATCAGCCCTGTTAGTCACTGGTTATCGGCGGGTCTGGGCAGATATGCTGCAGAGCATATTGGTTTTCATCCTCTGTTATAGTCGTAGAACTGTTTATGAAACTTCATGTAGTAGAACAAAAACATTTTATATAAAATAGTCTTCTGTAGTTTCTGGCCCTTTTCTACATTGAGTATTTTAGAGTCTGGTTCTTGTTGATTACTGAGACAACACTGGTGATGTACCTAGCCCATGCTCTCTCAAAAGTGCAGCATGGAAGAGAAAGGCAAGAAACAGGGAAAGTACAGATGTATGCATTTGCTCCAGCTCATTTGGAGAGAGGATTGGTACCTATATGTTCTGTGATCAGCAGCCTTGCACATCTCATTGGAGCCACCTGGAGCAAAGACCTTTGTGTAGTCCCTCTCTTGAGGTAGGAGCAGGAAACACAGACCCAGAACAGCAAGAACTGGACCCCGTAACAGGTTTCAGAGCTCATACCTGGGAAAAACTGGAACACGACTCCACTACAGATTGAGGCCATCTTCCCTTTTATAGTGGTATATCTGTAAGTGGCTGCAAGCGTGGAACAAGTTCTTAGTCCCCTGCTTCATCGTCCTTAGAACTGCTTAAAGCAGAGAGAGGCTGAAGAGGGCTTGAAGCAATAGTCAATGAGCACGGAGCATTTTCCAAGGGATTTTCTCAGCAACCTATTGGCCCATCCCCAACCTTCTTTCTTAAGGCTTCTCCTCAAGCACTTAGTCTCAGTATATGCTTTCTGCTTTCAGGACTGTAGTTTGACCCCTGGGGGTGGTTATGTCACCAGCCTCAGTTGGTTTGTAGGGTTCAGAAGAGTGTTTACTTTCAAATTTACCATCACAGACATGGACCTGGCATAACAATTTTTCTCCAGTAGTGTTCCCTGCTGTGCATACTCAGTCAAAGCCTCCATCTCAGGAGATGTACACAAGTGTTTCAGTATTGGGACAAAAGAAGGTTCAGGTCCAGAGAACTGGATTGCTTTTCCTTCAGTTAAGGGATTCCCAGTAAGAGGTTTTTCCTGTCACTACAGATGGCGAGCATCTATGGCAGGGCTTGACAAATCCTAGGCACCAGGTCACCATGGCACCCAGGATTTTGCCTCTGGCACCTAGCAGTGCTTAACAGCCAGGGAAGCGAACACCCTCTGGTGCTCCAAAAAGGGCTGGTGGTGCTGACATTCCCAGTGCCACCATCTTCCTGTCCCCCTGCCCTCCCGTCAGTGCCACCAAAAGTACCACTGGCAGTGGCTTTTTCAGTGGTGGAGGACTTCTACACATTGTCCTTGCTGCTGAAAGTAGCTGTGGTGGTTTTCCAGTGATGGGGTTCTGGTATGGTCCATACTGCTACTGGAAAAAGTGGTGGTGGCTAGGGCTAGGGCTGGGGGTGGCTTCTCTGCCACAAACCTAGGGGCGGGTAGAGGACAGTGATTTCTCTGCTGAAAACCTGGGGTGCTTCAGGTTTTGAGTTGGTCCCTAGGTATCTGACAGATATCTGAAGACCTCATCTTTGGGGCAAACTAAAAAGAAGGAAAGAGAGAAGAAAATACCTTGTCCAGGCCCCATAGTCATCTGACTTGCTTGCCTTGACAGGTTCTTTCAGGACAAAATAAATAAGTAATAGTCCATTTATTTGTGTCTGAAAATTGGTGACATAACTAACAATTTCTGAAAGCCTTGATCTGTCATTACCTTCAAGCACCCAGTAGCTGACCTAGCAATGATCTGCTGCACACCATGTAACCCTTTTCTTTCTGGTCATTCCCTGCCATTGTGACATTTCCCTCCACTCTTTTCAGAGTAGCTTGCTTGAAGTTTACACCTCTGATTCTGTCAAAGAAGGTAAGTTTGAACTTGTGGATTTCTTACAGCAGGGTCTGCTTCTCTCCAATGATGTTTCTAGCAAAAGCTTTTGTTGGTTGTCCATCAAAGGGATATAGAAAAGTCTTCATAGCACCAATCTCAAAGGATTCAATTTTCTTTTTGTTAGCAGCACTCACTTCCCATGATTCATATGCCTGTGTTGCTGTGGAAATCAAGGTTTTTAGTGGTTGAATTGTTGTGCACCTTGAGACGCCATGGTTTTTCCAAACTTTGATGAGGGAGGTTGTGGCTCATATAACCATTTTTAGTCTTCCAGTTTTTCTGAACAGCCTCCTTTGTTGATTATGTGTGGCTGTGTATTGGATATGTGAAAAGGCTGTACTGCTCAGGAAATCCAGGAAACAGACCCAGGACTCCTTTGCTTACATCTGAGTATTCTGATGCTGATTTTCCAGGGAGTGGCAGGTCTAAGGACATAGAAATCCACATGTTTACAGGCACAAGAGTCCCTTGATATGTTTTGAGAAGAGGAACAACTGTTCAATTTGGAATAGGACCCATAGGAGGAAAAACTTTCAGTTGTACTCAAATCCATGTCTACCTCCTCAGGAAATGTGTAAAGCTAGGTTTACACCAGGGGTTTCAAACTCAAATCACCACGAGGGCTGCATGGGGACTGGTATGTTAGCCCGAGGGCCGCACCACTGAAACCTTTCCAACAACAATATTGCAAATATGAGTAACAGTAGTGTTGTTGCAGGCCGCAGGAAATAGCTTTAGGGACCACATGCAACCCCCGGGCCATGTGTTTGAGACCCCTGATGTACACTATACACTTACTTTGGTGTAACTATGTCATTTGTGGATTTGTTCCCCTCTCTGAGTGATACAGTTACACCAATCTAAGCTCCTGGTGTAGGCAAGGCTATGTTGAAAGGAGGGCTTCTCACAAGGAGAGGAATCAACTGCATTGACAGGAGAAATTCTTTTGTCGGTTTAGGAATGTCTTAATTGCAGCACTGGCAGACATGTTTGAATTAATGGTACTCTGCTACCTTGGAAAATTGACGTAGTCGACTTGTACTTACAGCAACCACCAAGATGCAAAGGGGCAGTAGATCGTAGTGAAATGCAGCAGCCGTGAAGTTGTAAAACAGGTAGAATCTTGTGCGCACTTTGGAATCTTGACTGGTGCTGATAGTTCCACCTTCGTTTAGGCTTAAAAGGAGGTGTGCCTTAGCTATGAATGGTAGATGGAAGCTGACAAAATCTTGGACTAATAAAAATATTGTTTAATACCAAAGAGAAGATTTGTCAGACCAGTGTACTTGAGTCTTACTCTGTAGTCAGGAAGCAGCTGCATTAAATGTAAGTCTTCAAAATGCTGAAAGCTGTGTAGATTAAGATGTTTTTGTGTGCTTTGAAAGGTGGCAAGTGTAAAGTAGAATGTTTTTAAGACAATTTAAGAAAGAAATAGAAATCAGGGTACAAGATTGGCTACAGCTGAGAAAATTACAATGGTGGGGACACAGCAGAAGTCAGATGATAGCATATCAAAGAAATTAATGCAAGCACAATCAAGAGTAATCAGACCTGAAAGTACTATGTTGACTAGGCAGTAGGACGCTGAATTCAAGGACATGGCTAAGGAACAGGCAATGGACAAGAGTGAATGGTGACGCTGTGTGTGGGATAAAAGAGAGAGTCCCATCAGATGCAAGTCTTATGATTGGAGCATATTCTGAAGGAAATTGTGGGATTTAAGAACTTTCCTTTTTACTAACTAGAGGCAGTTCCAATAGATAGGATGCCAGAAAAGAATTTAGAGGTTAGCACTGCTGAAGGAGCTCAAGAGTTTTTAATTTTTTAATGGGAAAATGGGAAAAATTTGCCTCTTCCCTTTCCCCAATCCCCCCCCCCCACACTTTTTTTTTTCTTTTTGCTGTAAGTCTCTTGGACTCTGCCTTCAGATGGAGTTGATAATTGGACATAAATTTTCAGTCTTTTCCCCTCTGATAATCTGGATTGATAGAATTAAGCATAAAATATTTACATTTCCTCTCTTCTGTGAGTATTGATTAAAATTATGAAAGACAACGTTCAGATTTTTCTCTAGGAGAGACCCAACTCTAAAGCTGGGTGTGTTTTAAAGACTGCCTGTTTTAATTAATACATTTCACGAGTCATATGGGTCTCTTAGCTTAATGTTGGTATATCAGTGGTCAGTTTACTTTTAAGTAGTGCTGTATAACCAGAGTTTGTGTTAGTTGTTGCCATGACTTCATAATGTTTCCCTTAATATTGCTTGTTCATGCTTTCTCATAGCATACTATGTGGCATGTATAAGCATTACAATTAATCAGAATTTCCCGAATTATTATTTTAGTGTTTTTTGTGGGGAGTGGGGAAGGGCTAATTTTCTGTTTTATGCATGTTTATTTTAAAAAAAACCAAACAAAAAAGCCCACTGCCTCTTCTCTGTACTTTATTCAGGAACTGTTGTTCCACTGTAGCCATGATATATTCAGGTTTTTCAACTAGTTTATCAACTTAAATGTTCCTAAAGCAATATACTCTGAACATTTTAAATTGAAGGTGAACTGTCATTATACATAACATTTTTTCCATTTGTAACATTAGTGATCAGTAAAGTAATATTATTTTTAGAAATGTTTATTTGGTTTCCTCAAATTTACAGCAAGCTTTTATGCCCATTGTATGAAGTCTTTTTAAAAAGACACTAAATATGTCAATTAATAACTTAAGTAATGAAATAGATTAAAATTTTAAGGCAGTACCAAACTGAGTGGTATTTCAAGCTCTTAGAAGGACAGAAGTGGAATTCAAAAGGACCTTGACAAATTGGAGAATTAGTCTCTAATCAGCAAGATGAAATTCAGTAAAGATGAGTGCAAAGTACCACATGTAGGAGAGAAAAATCAAAAGCACAAATACAAAAATAATTGGGGGCTGTAATACTAGAGAAAAGGATCTATGGGTTACATTGGATCACAGAGTGAATTGTGAGCCAATAATTTGATGCCATTGCATGGAATGGTAATATTCTGGGTTGTGTTAACAGGAATGTCATGTAAAACAGGGAAGATAATTGTCCCACTCCATTCAACTGGAGTGAGGCTTCAGCTGGCGTTTTCGAGGGAAGTTACCAATATAGGTCAGAGGAATACTAGAGTGTTTTGTCGACAAAAGTCAGCGCTCGCTCGCTCGCTCGCGCTCTCTCGCTCTCTCTCTCTCTCTCTCTCTCTAATTGTAGATGAGACCTTAGTTGTGGAATCCCCATTCTTGGAGGTTTTTAAGAACAAATTGGACAAACACTTTGCAGGAGTGGTTGGAATACTTGATCCTGCCTTAGATGATGAAGGGGATGCACAAGATTAGTGGTTTTCAAACCATGGGTCATGACACAGTACTGGGTTGCAGTGCCCCCTGCTGCCGCCACTGCCAAAAGATTATAATGCATTGCTCGAAGATGTAATTGTTGGGTCGTGGGCATAAATGATTGTTTTTCAACTGGGTTACAAGAAAAAAAGGTTTGAAAACTGCTGCTCCTGGATCAGTAGTTCTTAACTAGGGTATACATATTCCTGGGGATATGTAGATATCATTTATGGCATGCATCTGCTTATTTAGATATTTGCTTAGTTTTACAACAGGGTACATTAGCAAAATCAGTACAAACTAAAATTTCCTACAGACAGTGATTTGTTTGTACTGCTCTGTATATATACTATACACTGAAATGTAAGTATAATATTTATATTCCCATTGATTTTGTAATTTTGTTAAAATTGAGAAAGTAGGCAGTTTTTTGGTGATAGTGTACTTGTGACAGTTAATTTTTACCTATGATTTTGTAAACAAGAAGTTTTTAAGTGAGGTGGAATTTGGGATACACAAGAAAAATCAGATGCCGAAAAGAGATACAGTAGTCTGGTAAGGCTGTGAGAACCACTGCTCTTGATTCCTTGAGGTCCCTTCCAGGCCTACATGTCCAGTTCTGACATTTTGAAATTAGTTCAGTAGTTTGTTTGTAAATAATAATAAATATTAACTGGAAAAATATAGATGTAATCATGATCCAAAAGAAATTGTCAGCTTTGCTGAACATCTTTTAGAAATGCACTGTTGGATCTTTTTATCCCACCGCTTAAGGATTACTATGTCAGTTTCTAAGATGACTTCACAATTAAGTGGTCACTAGCATTCTGTAGCTGGCAGTGTTTTGTTGTTGTTCTCCGGTATTTCTGCCTTTTAATCTACCTGGTAGTCCATCAGTTTAAGCTCAAAGTTTACTCCAAACCTTGAATTATTCTGTTAATAGGGTAAAATGATTTCGAACACTATATTTAAAGTTGCTACTCTGTAACTATCAATATTTACATTTACTTTGGTAACCTAATAAAAAAATCATTTTTAAAAAGAGCTGTTTTACCTGAAAGCAAGTATTCTCTATAGGTTGGTATGTCATCTTAGAAGTAAGTCATTTTGATTCTTCCCTCTGTGCTGCTTAAAAATAATGATTCGATAGCCGTAGAAGAGCTGTCAAATGATCTTATCAATGTATTTGTAAGGAAGATCTTGTGATTCGGTAGAAATGTGCTGTGTAACCATCCAGTTTGTGCTCGTGTGGGAACTAATCTGAATGAAGTAGTAGTGAATTTAATGATATGGTAGCATTCGATAATGGCCTATTTTTTAAATTAATGTACTCCTTCCTAGATTTTAACTTGTCAGTTTACAAACCACGGGATATTGTGGAGCTGAAGATCTTAGTAGGATCTTACACCAAGAGATACATAGCTATGTATGTAGATCGGTGGTTCCCAACCAGTGTGCCATGGCAACACCCAAAGTGTGCTGCGAGCATCCCTGAGACCTGGGATTAAAGTTCCCTCCCTGCTTATCCCAGCCATGTGGGCTGTGCAGAGCTGGGAAAAGTGAGGGGTTAAAGTAGGGGTGAAGGCACCAGAACACAGTTCCAGGGCTCCCTATTTTTAGTCAGGCAGCCTTTTGTTGCCCCTAAAAATAGAAGAAGGCACTGGAATGCGGAGTTCCAGGGGTCCCCCTAAAAATAGCAGGAGCAGCTGGAACGAGAGTTCCAGTGGCTCCACCTTAAACCCTGCTCCACCTTAAGCCCAGTCAGCAGAGAGCTAGGGGAGACTGGGAGTGTGCGAATCTCTCTCTGCAGGGTAAGCAGCTTGTGTCAGCCAGCTGGCAAACAGCCCAGGTAAGGGTTTTGGGAGGGAGGGCTGCTAGGGTTTGTGTGGGGACAGTGTGTGTGTGTGTGTGTGTGTGTGTGTGTGTGTGTGTGTGTGTGTGGCAGAGGTGGGTGGGAGTGGATGTGTAGCAGAGGGTGTGTAGCTGGAGTTGTGGGGTGGCTGTTTGGTTGGAGGTGTGTGTAGCTGTGGGGTGGCTGTATGTGGGGGGCTGTAGCTGAGGGCTGGAGGTCTAGTTCTGACCCCTGCAGTGATGGGAGGGTCCATCACAGGCAGCAGGGGGCTGGGGGAGGGGAGGATGGGAGTCACTGGGGTGAGAGGGAGCAGCAGTGGGGTGAGGATTTGCCCTGGGTGGCAGGGAGCCACTGTGGCGAATGGGGAAGTGGGGCTCCCCTGCCCTACCTTCCCACTCCCCAGGCTCACCCCTACCCCTCACAAAACCACTCTTGTTCTCCCTTCCCCTTCCCTCTCTTGCCACCCTTGTGCTGTTCCCCACATGGCTGCCCTTATCCTCTTTGCCACCCCTGCCCTGCTCTGCTCCCCACACTCACTCCTGCCACGGCACACGACTCCTGATCTCCCCTGTTTTGCAACTCCTGCTCTGCTACCCCTACTACCCAACATAGCAGCATTTCCAAAACATTGTGCTGTGGTTCATGAATATTCATAAGTAATTTAAGTTAATTTAAATATTCATGAGTTTTTAATAGCAGTGTGCCTCAAAATTTGAAGGGATCAAGGTGTGCCACGTCAGAGAAAAGATTGGGAACCACTGATGTAGATCACTAATTATGCCTTATTGGGACCTAGCATAGTACATATCTATATATCCTTTATCCCCAGGAGCTAGATCTGTAGATGTGTTACAGGGTCTCAGAGGAGGTGGCTGTATCTGCTACTTGTGTCATAGGTAACTGTGTCACCCTGGATATGCAGGATTCTGTACCCAGGGGTTAGTCAAGGTCACAGTAATCATATTGTGTACATTCAGCCATCATGAATTAATAATGTAAAACATCGCATTAAGGACTAATTTGATTAAGCAGGGATTCTAAGGGCACTGTCAGTGCAGGTTGACAGTGTTAGTTAACGGGGAAGAGAGAAGAGGAAAGTCAAGAATTCAAGACTGACAGAAAACAAATGGGCAGAAAACTTGAATTAAGATGCCTCTAATATAGAAGCTTATAATGGCTAAAATTCTTATGAATGTGTTGGTAATAAATAGCTTATTGATGATCGGGGTGGTGATAACCCTGTAGGGAGTCACTGTGATATATTTGTTTTGTGATAGTTGGTATAAAAGGACTAGATAATAAAGTGTATTTTGGAGCAGTTCTCTGAAGCTATCTTGAGAGGTTTTTTTTTCCTGACACCTTTACACCGGGGGGGGGGGGGGAGCATGTGGCTAATGTTGCCCCTCCTGCAAATTACTCAGTACTGTCTCTGATTCTGTGTAATTATTTAGGATGCTCTAAACCTATTGCTTAGGTCTGTGTGTGCTTAAATCTAAAAAATATGATCTTTAGATAAAAGCATGTTTGCTTGTATTGATCATTACAGAAGGAAGTATTGTGTTCCCACTGATTAATTCCTGAAAAAGCCTGAAATGAAATAGTTAAGTTATCACTGCTGTGAGTTCTGAAAACCCTGGGTAACAGCTGCACTAAATGGGGGGATAGAAAATGCTTTCTGGCAACTATTCCCTTTCCTATGCAAGTGGGTGGAGAATGGGTAAAGACTTGGTTCTGGTCCCAACCCCAAAGTCTTCTAGTGTGACTGAAGTATTGCAGAGAGTGAAGTAAGGTATTCCAGGAGAAGATGAAAGTTCATAAAGATTTTGTCCATCTGCTTGCTTACTTCTCTGAGGTGCAGAATCAGTTCTGAGAACCATCTTAAAAAAAAAAAATCATTCTACATTCAGTTCTTGTGCATGCAAATGATATGTCTAGAAAAATGTAAGGAGTGCAGTATGTTCAATAATTGCACAGTAACATAAGTGGCAGAACTTAAAGGGAATATTGATGTTTAATTTTTCAGCTAGAATTGAATACTTGTGAAAAAAAATTGATTTCTACCTGAAGGTACTGTCGTTTCCATGTTTTACTGGCAGAGCAATTCCTTCTAATTGCTACTTTTCTGTTTTAGGGAATTTTAGTTAAACGTGTCCGAGGGCTTGCTCATGTTGATTCCAAGTAGGTGTGTGTTTGCCATGTGCACAGTTGTCATGGTTTTTCCCTTAGTAGTACCAGTGTGGTTGGTGAAGGTGCCCCCTGGAGTTGTGCCACCATGTGCCATAAAGAGGGCCCTGCTGACCTGCCACACCTGCATTTCATTTTTACGATCCATGATCATGATTGGAGATGCATGTCTCTTCTCTTACTTTGGCAAGTTTTCCACTTGCCTTCTGCAGTCATGAGTGGACTCTTCACTCAGACATAGTGAACAGCATCTTCCAGCGGTGGGGAGTTCCTCAGATAGGTCTGTTCATGACAAGACTGAACAGGAAGTGTCAGCAGTTTTGCACATTCCTGAACCATAGCCTAGGTACAATCCTAGATGCATTCATCTTTCCTTGGGAAGACCACCTGTTTTATGTATTCCTGATCTTCCTGCTCTTTCACAAGGTCCTGTTCACAGCTGCAAGGGAGAGAGCATTCATCATACTGATACTCACAGCCTGGCCCCAGCAGCACTGTGGTACACAGTGCTACTGGAACTGTCAGTGGCTGCTCTGATTGTCCTGCCATTGGTGTTGGGCCTAATCACCAGGCCCACAGCCACATTCAGCATTCCAACTTTGAGTCTCTCCATCTCACAGTACGGAAGCTTCATGGATAAAATCTGAGTCAGCAAGATCAGACTCTGTTAGAGGGGTCCTCCATGGCAGCAGGAAATCATCTACCAGAACTACATGTGTGGCCTAGTAGAAGAGTTTTTTTTTTTCGATTTGTGCAGTGCAGAAGGATACCTCTCCAATGACAGCATCAAATACACCAGCAGTTCCCAGCCTTTTTAATGCGAGTCATTTCATTGTCATCAAAACCTTCTGTGGGCCACCAAGTAAGCAAGCCATTTTAAACATTTTTAACAGCCCGTGGCTGAGAGGAGTCAAACTCTTATAGCAAGGGGTATTAGAAAAGCAGCAATTTCTAATAATTTATTATGCTCACTCACAAACATATTGGACTTGTCACAGTATTTTTAGCTGCAGTACATTATTCTCACTCTTGCCACCACCAGCAGTACGCTCATTAACCACCAGTAGTACATGGACCATAGGTTGGGAACCACTACAATACACTCTATACTGGACTATATGCTGCACTTGAAGCAACTAGGTCAGACAGTGTTATTCCTAGAAGTTCACCAAATGGCAGTCTTTGCATTTCATCCAGGCATGGATGGTCAGTTAGTCATTACTAATTTGATAGCATCCTGTTTTCTCAAGGGCGTCTGTGACCCGGGCCTCTAGGATAACTTTCTGAATGTGCCAAAATCAGGGCAAGCTGCAAAACCAGGGGCCAAAACCCCAAACCACTGACAGGTGGTACTTAAACCAGTCTCCCAGTCAGTAACAAAACATACTTCTAATTCCCCACTCTGGTCATCACCAAGCATAACAAAATAGAAACAGCCCCCTTTATTGCACATCAGTACCTCTGGTCCCCATCTAGCCACTGGGTCGCTTAAAGAAATAAGTTCTCCTGACCCCAAAGGGCCAGCCACATCACCCAGAACAATGCAGGCGTAGATCTTACCCAAAATACCATACTGCCAGCCAGTCCTTTAATAACCACAACTAAAGGTTTAATATAGAAAGAAAACAAACGAAATATGAGAGATGTTAAAGGGTCAAAGTGAATCACATACATACAAATGATTGAGTCCATAGAAAGCAAGGTCTTGGAGAATCTGTAGTTTGCAGGTTAGTCCGAGTCCTCTGGTATGCACCCAGCACCTGCGTGGGTTGCAGTCCTCTGTGCAGTACCAGAAGAATAATTCCAGAGGAGGGTGTTGATTGCAGGTTGCAGACTGAAGACAAAATGGGGATGGGGCCACTGCCTTTTATCACCTGCTTTCCCCCATGCTCTGAGTTTATTGCCAACTCAAAAGGGAATTGAGTCACATGGTCAGCCTGGGTGACTGGTCGCACAGGTTTCTTCCTAGGCCCACTGTAGATGGGAACTTCTTTAATGGGCAGTTAAGAGGACAGTGAGTTTGCAGACACCTAGTCTGGGATTGCCTTAGGCTCAAATAACATGGAACACACACAAAACAAATAGATTCATAATTTCTAATACAGATACGATACCTACATATAAACCATATAGTCATTCCTAGCGGATTACAGCCTTTCTATTGATACCAAACGTGGTATATCGCATGTGGATTATTGCAGATATGAAGTATTAATATGAGATGCTCATGAACGGTCCCCTAGACCCAGTAAGCATCACAGTGTCAACAAGCTCCATTCCCAAGTTTACCATCTCGTACAGGCATGAGACCTTAATCTGGTGCTCTGAAAGCTTATGGGGGTACACATCCACTTGGAATGGACGTGAGTAACACATCTTAAAGAAAAAGTTTCTCTTTTTTGAGAGAGATTGCTCAAATCCATTCCAAGTTAGGTGTGCGTGCGCATGTGCACGGCTTGCTGGAAAGTTTTCCCCTAGACTATGCTCAGAGTTGGCTGTGGCCACTAGGGATGCTTCATGACCCCATATATGTATTGCTGCTGACTCTTACCTCTCCAGTTCCTTCATCACTGGAACAGTTGTTTGCTTGTACAGCCAGCTATTCCCCTTTTTTAGAGTTGTTGTTAGAGAGTAGTTCTTAGAGTCTTAATTATTCAGAGTCATAGTTAGTAGAACAATAGTTAAGTGTTTTTGTTTTGGAGCTTTTCATTGCCTCAGGCCTGGAGGACAGGGTATACCTGGCTTCAAAGCCTGCTCTGCGTACAACAAGTTTGTGTCAAGGGAGAACCCACATGCATCTTGCCTGAGGTGCCTGGGTGAGTTACACTTGCAAGTCAGGTGTAAGATCCACAAGAGTTTTAAGCCTTGCACCCAAAAAGATGGAGCAAAAAATAAGTCTGCTTATGATGGAAGAGGCACTTTGCCTGGCAGAAGCTGGGGGATCCCATCTACAGCAGAGCAGGTTCAGTCCAAAGCACCCTGGCATTAGGCAAGAATAAGGACTCGGGGAAAGAGCCCTGACACCAGTGCTCCCTGGCACTGACAGAACTGCACTGACGCTGCTCACATTTGCTGGTGCTGAAGAGAAAAGATGGCGAGATGCCGCTCTTTCATGACTAAGTCAACTAAATGTGGGTTTAAAGTGTGAGCTGAAGTGGACCACTCGGACCCCAGCACCATGTCCTGTGGCACCATCAACTCTGGGTCTGGTTGAGGATCTGTTGAGTCTGGTGTCGGTGCCTTCCCCAACTCAGGGCAGGAAGAATTAAAGTTGACCTCCACCCCTGAGACATTTGAGGTGGCTAGGGAGCTAATCACTCAGACAGCTCTGTCAGCGCAGGAGACTACTCTGGCACTGGATTGAGCCCTGATGCTGTGTTCGTGGGGAAAGCCAACCCCCTTTAAACCACTGTCTCCATGTTGCCAACCTCTGGTACCGTTGGCATAGAAAATGAATTCACGCTGTCCATTTCATTGGACACTGGCTGAGAGCACGTCCTCCTGGCACTGCTCCCTGGTACCACCGATAGTAGTGGCAGCAACAGGAGTGCTGTGGTACTGCTCACCTCATCACCAAGGGCCACCACCACTGCTCCAGCACAGCTATCCCTGGAGGGGGCCCAGTACCAGTCTCTGACACTACCTGGTACCACTCCAGCCTGGTCACTGCAAAGCCGTTTCTCCTCAGGGTCAGATGAAGGCTCGGCCATTTCACAGCCCAGCAAGGACAGTAGGGCTGGTAGGAGTGGCTACCCTTTCACTCACAGCGGCCCCAATGGCAGATGCCTCTGCAATGACCCTTCTGGACCCCCTGGCCCTACCATCAGTCTCAGGGATCAGTCACAGGATGCTGTCTATGCACAGGACCTAGATAACTACCATTACAGACGGCTAGTGCTCCAGCAGATTTGACAGGTGATTCAGACATGGAGTTAGTGAGACTGGAAGGCCATAGACCAAGGGATACCCAGACTTGTTCTGCCTCCTATCCTTGGAACTGCCTATAATGGATAATCAAAGAGAATTGTCCTCCTTTCCACCTGATGAGGCGGTGGCAGGAGCTGGTCCGGCAACCACACTTGATGATAGTAGGGCTCACCAGGGCCTATTAAGAAGGGTGGCACAGAATATGGGCTATACGTGGAGGAAGCAGATCCCATCGTGGACATTTTAATACCCAAGGGACCCTCAAAGGTGGCATTCCCCCTAATACCACTAAGACCTGTGCCATACCTTGGCCTCTATTCTGCACACCACTAAGAGAATGGAGTGGAAGTATTTTGTATCAGCTAAGGGCCACAAACATTTTATACACGTCTATCTCTGGGCTCTTTAGTAGTGGTGGCAGCTAATGAGAAGGAGCACCAAGGTCCCACTCCTAAATCAAGAGACGTGAAAAAATTGGATCTGTACCAGATCCAGATGACATGTACCAGATTTTAATTTGAATTAGTACTGCCTTAACATGTCAGAAATACAGTGGTTAAGATAAAACATAAAATTAATTACAGAAAAATGGATTTTAAATGATTGTAAGTTGTAAAAGTAGAGGGGCCAGAAATAGTTACCAAAGAAATAAAAATAACACAGTCTAAATTCTAACAAGATTTGAATCTGGAAGTAGCAGGAATTCCATTAGGCTTGCTGTTCTGTGCTAGTTGGGTATTGCTTTATACTTGTGTGCTGTATCAGTCTCTGGATTTAGCTGGAGCAGCAAGTGGGTGCTAGGTTTTAGAAGATTAATGATCTAAGATTTAATCTCAGGAAACCTAGCCTGAAGACTTGCCTAACTAGATCACATGTGGGCCATTTTATTAACCAACTTGCCAGTGTGACTTCCTTGGCGCTATAATGAGTCACCTAGTTGGATGAGGCAGCACTCCCTTCTCTCCATCCCTTTTATAAATGCAAACATTACGTTGCACTTCAGAAACAGAAGTTATTTGTCTACCAGATTTAATGTAGATAGGAAATGTAAGTACAGTTTCTGTTGTTGTTAATTAATAGAACAAATATGATGGAGTTTGAGTTTATGCATAGTTTACAGTGCTGAGTCTTCCCTAGGTTTAAGTCAAGGGATTGTTGCTTGCCAGATGAAAGTTGAGTTGAGATCCAACAAACACTGTTCAAATAAAACTCTGTCAGGCACTAAACACTGAAACAACTTGTGTACAAGCTGACCAAAGCACCATCCTGCAGTGGAAAGACTAAGATGGCACCGTCTGTATATTAGGGCTGTTGCGTATTTCATAAGAAGACTTTTTCTTTAGGCTATTGCCTACACTTAAACCCCTGCAGCTGCAATGCTGAAGTTGCTTTGTTGAAGATGCTTACTACTGTGATGGGAGACATTCTCTTGTTGCAGTCTATCACACTGAGAGGCAATAGAACGTAAGTGGACAGAAGAATTTTTCTACAGGCCAGGGCTGTTTGCACCACATTTTGGGTCAGCTTCATTGTGTCACTCCAGTTTTGTGGCTTTTTCACACTCACAAGTGATGTAGCTGAATTGACTTTCTAACGTAGACCTAGCCTTAATAATGTATGTAGATGTCAAACCGATACTACTTGGGGTTTACTTTTCTGTAGCAGGAGGTAAGGATTCCAGTAAGCATTAATTCAGCCTATATTGGTTTGGATGGTATTGAAAATTTTCCTGTAACATTTAATTTTTAAACTTAAAATCTATGAAAGAAATCAGCACTCAAAATCATAGTGTATTATGGGTAAGTTAGATGTTTTCTATAAACAATATTTTTATAGGCAGTTTTTTCTTTGTCTTCCCTACAGATTTTGAAGCTCTGTTACTGATAATAGAACATTAAACACGTGCCAGCCTCTTCATACAGAAATGTCTGGATCATATGATGATTCCGTTGGAGTGGAGGTTTCTAGTGATAGCTTCTGGGAGGTAATCTGAACACTGTATTGTAGAAGATTGTTTCTAATTCTCATCTTTTCTGTAGATCATTGTGATTTCTGTGTATATGCAGAGTTACAGGCAACTAATGACAGTAAAAGTCTAAATAAAAAGTAAAGCTATTTTGAACTTCAGAAGTAGCCTTCAGGATACCACTGACCTTTAATTTTTAGCCCAGTTCTGTCAAGTTATTTAATAAACTGAAAATGGTGACACAAAAGATCATAAACAGCATCCATTTTAGTAGGATATGGGTGTCAGTTTAAATTATTAGACTTCCTAGCAGGATAGAAAGATTATATGTGTCATATATTTCCTCCATTATCTAGAAATTGACAAAAACTAAGGAGTATACTTAAAATCTGCTGTACCTAGATGACAAACAAGGAGTCCTGTGGCACTTAGATTTTAATGTTATAAAAATTTAAAATAAAAAAAGTAAAACATATTGAAATAAGATCTTTGGAATAATTTAAAAGAGAGCTCAATGTTTTAAGTACACTACTTTTGAGGCTGGTTCTTGTGGTATGAACTATAGCAAGGCAGGCAGAAATGGGCTAGGAAAGATGTTTAAGTGTTTTCTGTAATAACTGGGGTCTTGCTTTGTTAGATTGATTAGTTTTGGTGGCCTGTTGGTGTCAAGTCTCTCATCAGGTAGCTGATGACTTAGAGGCTTGGTAGACAAGTAGGCTTGGCAAAGTTTGACTTTTATCTTGTAATCTTGATGGATAATATTTCTTTGTAACAGTAAAAATACAAATTAGCAGCATCTCATTTCAAAATATGCAAAGTAAATATCCTTCAAGTGATTGCTCCTGTCCATTCCCAGAGTAGGTGTGCGCACGCCACATGCATGACTAGCCGGAGATTCTTCTATGAGTATCTGTAGGGCCGGCTGTGGCGCCCCCTGGAGTGGCGCCGTTATGACGCGGCATATATACACCACAGCTGGCCCGCACCTCTTCAGTTCCTTCTTACCGCCGTGACGGTAGCTGGAGACTGCCTGTGCCTAGCGCAGATGCCATTTGGGGTACTAGTAGTGAGTTTATCTAGTTAGTTGTAGTTTTCTTCTTCCCTCGCCTGCCCTGGGCTGGGGCCAGGGCATGTCTGGTTTTAAAACATGCGGCTCTTGCCGTAAACTGATGCCCTTGGATGATCCACATGGCTCTTGTCTGAGGTGCCTCGGCGAGGCCCACCTCAAGGAAAAGTGCAAGATCTGCAGGGGCTTTCACCCCTGGACTCAAAAGGAGAGGGAGCAAAGACTGTGCATCATATTGATGGAGGAAGCCCTCCGCCTGTCTCCTTCCCCAAGGGTGAGCTCTACGGCACCGTAGGTAAGAAGCGCTCCGGTGGTTGCTCCGAGGGCCTCTCAACTGTGACAGGAGTATAAGGGCTCTCGGCACGTGCCTCGGCGCTGTCGTTGGCACTGGAGCTTTCCCTCCGGCACTGCTCCCTGTCCCCGCCAAAGCAGAAGAAAGCCGGTGTGGAGTGCTCTCCGAGATGCGAGAGACCAGCCCAACCAAAGAAACCGTTGAAGCCTGGGGTGCCATCGAGTCTGGCCCCGCGCAGGGGTCCATTGACTCCGACTTCAGTGCCATCACCGATCCATGACATCTTGGAGGAGGAGATTCTCCTCCCTGTGACGCCAGAGGCGTTTGAAGCGGCGTCGGACTTGTTGGGTCAGGCAGGGCTGTCTGAACCCGCACTGCCTCCATCTTCGGCACTCCCCAGGTCCGTGCCATCGAAGGGCAAGCCTCCGCTGGGGTGGCCACCTTCGCCGCACTCCCCGGCACCGACGGAGTCCAGGGGCTCAGGGGATTGAGCTGGGAAGAAGGCCTCTGGTGACACTACAGCACCGTCCAGGCACCGGTCTCTGGTGCCGCCTGTCATTGTGGCGGCAGCCGGGGCGCCCCGGTACCGCTCCCCGCTTGGAGCAAGAGAGCGACATCGGTCCTCGACCTCATGACAGCGCTCCGGTGACCGCAGCCCCCAACGCCGAGTCTCACCCCATGGCACCGTGCCCCTGTGGTCCCCAAGTAGTAGGGCTTCGTCAGACTCAGACCTGCTTGATAAGCAGTCACCCAGACGTAGCCCGTTGCGGTGCCATGAGCCAGCACCTCAACCTCCGCTGGCACCGCAGTGGCCGCCTCAATGGCTAGGGTTTCCCCAATGGCCGTTCTGGACCTCCTGGGCTTACCACCAGGAGGAGGGCTCCAGGGCCAGCAGGGCCCACTCGGTCACCAGTCCTCGACCTCAGTCCTCCTTCCCAGCGCGTGGACAACAAGAAGTTGGGTACGCTTCAGATGTGGAGTCAGCCAGGTGCTCCTAGGTCTCAGAGACCCATAGGGCAATCTCCCCAGTAACCTCGGTGGGAGAAGTGGTTGGCCCTGAGCCTTCGTGGGAGTCATCATCTTCACCCCCAGATGAGCAGGTGGCAGGAGCCAAACCGGCGCCACCTCAGGAGGATGCTAGGACTCACCAGGAGCTCCTGCACAGAGTGTTCAAGGCCCTGGGGCTGCCAGCTGAGGACATAACAGAGGAAGAGGATCCAATGGTGGACATTCAAGCTCCAGAGGGTCTGGCGAGGGTGGCCCTGCCCCTCATTTGCACCATTCAAAAGACCATAAAGTCCTTGTGGCATTCACTGGCTTCCATTCCCCCGACGGCTAAGGGAATGGAGATAAAATATTTTGTCCCGTCTAAGGGGCATGAACATTTCTTTACCCACCCTGCCCCCAGCTCACTGGTGGTAGCCGCGGCCAATGAGTGGGGGAGACGAGGGCACCAAGGTCCAAAGTCAAAGGAGGCCAAGAAATTGGACTTGTTCGGCTGCAAAGTTTACTCCATGGGAGACCTCCAGCTGAGAATTGCGAACCAACAGGCTATTCTCAGCAGATACACCTTTAATGCCTGGTCTTCACTGGATAAGTTTATGGACGAGTTAGATCAGGATGCTAGGCCGGACTTGGCAGCCGCCATTAAAGAGGGCAAGGTAGTGTCCAGAGCCCTGTTACAGTCAGCCCTGGACGCTGCGGATGCTGCCACCAGGGCCATGGCCTCAGGTGTTACTATGCGTAGGAGCTCTTGGCTCCAGGCTTCAGGCCTCCCACAGGAGGTTCAAAATACCATTCAGGATGTGCCCTTTGAAGGCCCAGACCTTTTTTCTCAGGAAACGGACTCTAGGTTACAGACCTTAAAGGACTTTAGAGCCTTGCTGAAGTCTTTGGGGCTCCACACACCAGTGGCGCAGAGTCGACCTTTCAAGCCCCAACCATCAGGCTGCCCCTTTTATCGGCGCCAGGAGCCTGATAGGAGACGTCAAAGGGCTGGGCACAGGAGCAGCCAATGCCAGTCCAGCAGCCCCATGGCTCTACTCATTTGCCCCCGACCTCGAAAAAGACCTTTTGAGGGTGTGCTGGAGGCCGACCTCCCAGTGTCCCTGGATCCTTTCCCTACATTTTCAAACCGGTTGTTCCGTTTCTTCCATGCGTGGTCAAGAATAACGTCAGACTCCTGGGTCCTGTGGACTATCCAGCAGGGCTATTCCCTCCAGTTTGCTTCTTGGCCCCCCTCCCACCCCCCCCACCCCCTGCGTCCCTTTTCAGGGACATCTCTCACGAACAAGACCTGGCCTGGGAGGTGGCAAGCCTCCTAGAAAAGGGAGCGGTAGAAGAGGTCCCACAGAACAGGAATCGCAAGGGGTTCTACTCCAAGTACTTTCTAATTTCCCAGGGCAAAAGGAGGCCTCTGCCCCATACTGGACCTCCGAGATTTGAACTGTTTCCTGAAAAAGATCCATTTTTGCATGGTTTCCCTTCCATCGCTTATCCCCTCCTTGGATCCAGGGGACTGGTATGCCGCCCTCGACGTTCAGGACGTGTACTTTCATATTGCCAGGCACCCCAGGCACAGGAGGTTTCTTCGCTTTATAGCCATGGGCAGGCACTTCCAATAAACAGTGTTACCTTTCGGCCTGGCAGCAGCACCCAGGATTTTTACAAAGTGCCTGGCGGTAGTGGCAGCCTTCCTAAGACGTTGGGGGGGGGTCCAAGTGTTTCCTTACCTGGATGATTGGCTGGTATGTGGTCGGTCTGCCAGCATGGTTGCCAGCCATCTAGAACTAATCACAGGCTTATTCACCTCCTTAGGGCTAGTGATTAACCTCCAGAAGTCAACGTTGGTTCCTGCTCAGTCCACAGAGTTCATAGGGCTGTGGCTGGACTCCAGGTCAGCGAGGGCCTCGCTTCCCCGGTCCCGCTTTGAGGCCATCGAGGGGGCGGTCAGAGATTTGCAGAAACACCCTCTCACGTCAGCACGAGCCTGCTTGAGACACTTGGGTCACATGGCGGTGTGTATGTATGTGGTGGCTCACGCCCGCCTGCGGATGCGTCCGCTCCAGCTGTGGCTGTCTTTGGTGTATCGTCCGTCTGTTCACAGCATCGACAGCCTGCTTTATGTGTCCTGGGAAGTGCTCAGCTCGATAGACTGGTGGGCCCAGGAGTCGAATGTTTGCAGCGGCCTCCCGTTCAGGACTCCCCAGCCAACAGTGTCTCTGACCACGGACGCGTCGGACGTGGGGTGGGGGTCATATATTGGGGTCAGAAGAACTCAAGGCCTCTGGATGGGGAAGGAGCTTACCCTTCACGTAAATATCAAAGAACTGAGGGCTATTCAACTAGCATGTCAAGCCTTCCTCCCCCTTATAAAAGGGAAGGTAGTGTCGGTTCACACGGACAGTACGGCAACCATGTACTATGTCAACAGGCAAGGGGGGGGCTTGTTCCCCCGCCCTGTGCCACGAAGCTCTAGCCCTATGGAACTTCTGCATTCCCCACGAGATTCACCTCAAAGCATCCTGCCTGCCAGGATCCCAGAATGGGATTGTGGACTCCTTGAACAGGAAATTCCTGACCCACGAGTGGTCGTTGAAATGGGAGGTCCTCGAACGGACCTTCCAATGGTGGGGTTATCCCAAAGTCGATCTCTTCGCATCAGGGTTCAACAAGAAGTGCGAGACCTTCTGCACCTTCAGGCGCCTCAGTCGGGGCTCATTAGCCGATACGTTCGAGATATCGTGGACGGGCAGCCGCTGTTACACCTTCCCGCCCATTCCGCTAATCCAGAAGGTCTTGATAAAGATCAAGCAAGACAGAGCGAAGGTCGTCCTCATAGCCCCATACTGGCCAAGACAGTTCTGGTTCTCGACCCTGGTGTGCCTGTCGACTGAGGATCTGATGACGCTTCCTCTGGGCGTGGACCTCCTCACGGAGACCAAGGGCGTCTGGTCCACCCGAACCTGCCCTCATTGCACCTCTGAGCCTGGAACCTCAGTGGTTGACAGCGGAGGAGAGACTATGCTCTGCCAGTGTCCAGGAGATCCTGAGCAGTAGTAGAAAGCCCTCAACCAGGGCTACATATAGAGCCAAGTGGCGTCATTTTGCCTCTTGGGCATCAGATAAACAGCTGGATCCAGTCCGAGCACCCGTTCCGGTAGTGCTCGACTACCTTTGGCACCTTAAGAGGCTAGGCCTTGCAACTTCTTCGATCAAGGTGCACTTAGCCGTGATATCGGCCTGCCATGAGGCCTCAGCGTCAGGCCCACTATTCTCCAACCGATCAGTCAAGTTTTTAAAGGGCCTCGATAGACTCTTCCCATCTATGAGGCGGCCTGTAGCCCAGTGGGACTTAAATCTTGTCTTATCTAGACTTAACGGGGGCCCCATTTGAGCCGCTTGCTGTTTGCTCACTGCTCTACCTGTCGTGGAAGGTGGCGTTCCTAGTTGCCATCACGTCCGCAAGGCAAGTTTCAGAAATTCGGGTGCTGGTGACGGACCCCCCTTTACAAAATTCTTCAATGATAAGGTCCACTTGCGCCCGCACTCCGCCTTCCTTCCAAAGATCGTCTCCGATTTTCACTGCAACCAGGATATTGTCCTTCCGGTCTTCTACCCAACACCATACACATGGGACAGACAAAGAAGACGGCACACCCTGGATGTCAGACGTGCCCTGGCCTTTTACATCGAGAGAACCAGGCCCTTCCGTAAGTTGCAGCAACTCTTTGTGGCGGTAGTGGACAGGATGAAGGGTCAGCTGATCTTGTCCCAGGGGCTGTCAGCCTGGATCATAGCTTGCATCAGGGAATGCTACCGGCTCGCCCAAACTCCCCTGCCAGCGATCACAGCTCATTCTACCAGAGCTCAAGCATCATCAACAGCGTTCGCGGCCAGGGTGCCAATTGCAGAAATATATAGAGCGGCTACCTGGGCATCACCTCACACCTTCGCTGCAGCACTGTGCGATTACCCAGTAAGCGCAGGCCGATGCGAAGGTGGGCCAAGCTGTCCTGCACGCGGTGGAGTCCCGGTTCCAACCCACCTCCTAAGGTAAGGCTAGGGACTCACCTACTCTGGGAAGGGACAGGAGCAATTGTAACCCATGTGCATAAAAAGGTGCAATCTCTTTCAGGGATCCTTACAGCTGGGTTATGTTGCTGGGCAGATTTTGCAGCCCAGAAACCAGAACTTTCTGGTAAGAGAGTGTGGGAGCACATTGAGCATGCTCCACAAGTTTTATTGTAGTGCTGTAGTTACATGCCTGAGAGGAGCGGACAGAGAGCTGCAGAGTACATCGGCTAAGGGACTCAGTGAAAGGAGCTGAGCAGGAGTGGACTGCAGGATGTTTTCTCCCTGCTTTGGACTGTTTTGCAGGGGAGTTGTCTGCAGCAGAACTGAGAGTTGGATGGCCAGTGACCTGATTGCTTGGTGCTGGCTACACAGGAGGAAGAAAGGACTGCATGGCATTTGTCTGAAGATTCCTGCAGCTAGAGAGGATGAGGATTGCTTTTCTTCTTCATTTAAGCCTCAAGGACTTAAAAGACTGCAATTGAGATAAGGGTGACTCCATCTGAACTTTGGGACTCTTGAGTTTCTTACTGTTTTGTTTAAATTCATCATGTTTTCTTAGAATAAGGTTTGTTTAGTTAGTTAATAAAGTTCATTGTATGTTTATGCTGAGTGGTGGTTTAATGTGGGATGGGAGCTCTGAGCATTCTTTGCTGTGAGTCCTGAATAGACTGGATCCTGGCTCTCCAGCTGCTTTCTGCAGGGGTTTTCTCTGTGGGGCACTGGAGAGGGGCAGGTGAATTCATTTGAGCCCACCCTAGCAGGTTACACAATCACTCGAAGAAGAAGAGGAGGTTACCTACCTGTAACCGGGGTTCTTCGAGATGTGTTGCTCCTGGCGATTCCATTCTCTCCCACCTCCCCTCTTGGAACTTGGAGGAAGGAACTGAAGGGGCGTGGGCCGGCTGTGGTGTATATATGCCGCACTGTAACGGCACCACTCCAGGGGGCGCCACAGCTGGCCCTATGGGTACTTGTAGAAGAATCTCTGGCTAGCCGTGCATGCGGCGCGTGCACACCTACTCTGGGAATGGCGAGGAGCAACACATCTTGAAGAACCCGGGTTACAGGTAGGTAACCTCCTCTTACTTAAAACTCTAAGTTGTTCTCATAGAGAGTTTTTTTTCTTTCTTTGCTTCTCTGTATATTATTTATATATTTTTTGTCAGGTCATCTGCAGATAGTGATGATGTTTATTAATATTTACTGATATTAAAAAAACTAATCTTTCCAAGCTTATGTAAAAGCAAAAGTTATTGGATTTGGATGCTGGCTTCTCATAATTTTAGATTAGATATCAAAGGAATACTTAGATTGACCAGTTAATGGTTTCTGTAGGATAACTGTCAAACTAGATGCTGTAAACTTTCCTAGAAGACTTCTCTGGCTGAAGTGGTCCACTCACCCCTGCAGAGTATCTGGATACCTCAGCATAAAATCTTAAATGGGTTTTTTGTTCATTTTAGGATGTTCTAGTTCAATACTTTCTTCTCAGTTAATGTCTGCTTTGCAAGGACATTTTGCAGATTTAGCACAGTGGATCTTTTGCCTATAGTACTTGTAGCTCTGGGAAGGCAGAAACCAGACTTGCCAATCAAAGTAGGCTGGAGTTGGCCACCACATGGAAGACCTGGCCAGAGCATATGAACTGTTCCAGCAATTGTAAGAAGGCTTTACTAGGCCTACTCAGAGCAACAAGAAAACAGAACAACCAAAAAGGGATAATTTTTTATTCTTGCAACTCAGCTTCTTGGATCTAAGCATTATTGGGCTCTTGCTCAGCCTTTGGGCCTCTGCAGCAAAGCTCCTAGAAACAGCCTTCCAGTACTTTGGCAGCTGGCTTAAGTAGCTTTGAATAGCATCTCTGGGCAGGTGTCTCATGCAGGAACACCAAAGGCAACTGGAGAAATAGGAAGGCTGGCAGAAAAGGGCACAGAATGCCTTGGTAGCTGACTCCTGTTTGCCTTGTGTCAGCTATGCCACCACACCTGCTGAATTAATGGAACCTTACTCATGCTGTTGGTGGAATATATCTTGCCTTTTAGTAACTCTCCTAGATAAAGTCAGCCTTGGAGGAATGAGGAAAAACAGCTAGACATTCAGGAATCAGTAGGTGGTAAAAGTCCTCTTGGCCCACACCTTATTTCTGTTCACCCTACAGGTCTGTAGCCAGTGGCCATGGCGCTGCATGCAGCTTTTTGGCTGCTCCATTGAGGCTCCAGGCCCTGCCCTGTCACTGGAAGACCCTGCAGGCAGCCCGCTTCTGGATCTGGGCTCCTCCCCCCCCCGCCCCACTAGGGGGGGAACCTGCAGGGGGCCTGCTCCTGGTGACCCTGTGGCAGGCTCCCTGGCCCAGCTCTCCCTACAAGGAGGCTACTCCCATTGCAGATCTCAAAATACTTGGTTATTGAAGGAATTTTTAAAAAATGGCTGGTCTTATCTTTTGAGTTACTGAGCCCCACCCTACCCACTAGAAAGGTGTCACTCCACCCTTATGGAACCCTGCCATACTTACTTATGATTCCAGAAACACTGTGGCTGCTCTGGGTAAAGGATTTCCCTGCCACTACCTCAATCAGGAGCTGAGGGAACTTCTATAATGTTTAGGAAATTAATTTAGATATCATCTATAGCAAATTAAACAAGTTTGTCTCTCCCTTCAGACCCTTTTTCATACAGTTACCTTAGCTTCCTTATTTTTTTTCTTCTAGAAACAAGAGTGAACCTTGTAAGGTCAGTGTATAGTCAGTTTCTCAAGGCCTACTCACTAATTCTTCTTCAAGTGGTGTCCTTATGAATGCTGTACTGCAGTGGTTTTCAAACTTGTTTACTCAGGACCCAGTGGAAAAAAATAATTTATGCCTGTGACCCAACAATTACATCTGAGCAATGCATTTCAGGTTTTCAGTGGCAGCAGCAGAATGCGCTGCAACACACTACTGGGTCCCAACCCATGGTTTGAAAACCACTCCTCTACTGTATTGCATCTGAAATCAGAGATCTTTGGTAGCAGTGTCTGTCAGCTCACATTTACCTCCTCTGCCTTGCACAGTGTGCAGGAAGTACATATAATACTGTATGATCTGACCATCCTTACTACTTCCTGTATCACCTGCAGTCTGGAATGAAAGCCTTAGTGGAGCCAGTTTTTTCTTTTTTTTTTTTTTTTTTTCCACCTTCTGCTTAGATGTTAGGTTTTTTTTTAACAAAGAAAGAGGAAAAAACTAATCATTTAGTATTAATTTTTTCTATCTTAATTTAATTACTGTGATCCTAAAGTATGTAGCATAGTGTAGGATTTTGTTTTCCTGCTTCCCTGCCTTCCCAGTTGGGAAGCTACCTCATTCTTACACCTGGTTGTCCTGGGTTTAAGAAGTGCATCTTCTGTGGGGCCATTTTCACGATAATGGATGGTCATGAAGGGTTCTTTAGTTGTTTGCAGGAGGAACACGGTCCACAGAAGTGCTTCCACTGCTTTGATGTGAAACTTAGCACAAGAAAGGACAGGGACATCAGATTTAAATTTCCCATGATGGAGAAGTCCCTTTGTTTAGCACCCAGTCCTAGCTCACGCTTCTCCCCAGAGAGGCCTGTGCCATGGTCAGGATTGAGTAGAAGATCTAACTCTCCATGCTAAAGTAAGAGAAAAACATCCCCTGACTTGACTGAGGGTAAGAAGAGATTGGTGCACTCTTCAACTGCTGAAACACAAACCCAAGAATACCATACTTGGTTAGGTTCATGGTATCAACAGCTTGTATAACAAAGGACCAGGCTCTGCAAAGGCTGTATTCCTTAGCCTCAAAGAAGCTGTCAGCACCACTTTCTATTTATTGAGCCCTCATTCTCATCCACAGCTCTGCGACCCCTTGTGGTGCCAAAATAGTTGATGGCACCAATATCGGCACCATTGAGGTCACTGGCACTGAGGAAGACCTCAACACCAACTTCAGACTGCTGCTATGCCATTGGCTGAGAGAAGAATATCTGATGCCACTTTATGCTCATGCTGAAAAATACATCATGGCACTCCCATTCTGTAAATTCCCCACCTATAAAGTGTCTGACGAAGTGGGATTTTCTTCCAGAAAAGCTCATGCAATAAATAAACTTATTAGTCTTTAAAAGTGCCACGGGACTCCTCATTTTTGCTGAGCCAGATTAACACAACTACCCCTTTGGAACATGCATAACAGTAGCACTGTTGATGTGCTCTGTACCATAGGACTACAAATACGTATTGGACCTAAGAGCACTGTTCCTTCTAAGCTGTGCGCGTGTGGGCGCGCACACAGGTCATGAAAGCTGCGCACACAAAAAAATAGTGCGCACAAAAAAATTCAATAGTGCTAATATTGGTGCTCACAAAGAAATGTCTTTGCGCAGACAAAGAAATTGTTTGTGCACATTGTTCCCTCTATTTACTCGTAGACTTTGCCTAAGAGTATCTGATACTCTGGAGTCTCCACTCCTTAAACAAGACTTACTTTGTCTCATATTCTTCTGAGTCAAGTCGTGCCTCATTTTCCAGTAGGAACAGCTCCCCCTTCCCACGTGGTGCAGAGGAACAATGAAGAGGGCATAGAATTTGTTGCCCCATCAACATTGGGGCAAATATTGCTAGCTTTGCAAACTTAGCCCTTAACATGTCAGGGTACCCAGTCCTGGCAAGGTGTTCTCTGGATGCAACCACACATTTCTCTTCCACCTAACTGGTCATACCGAGATCCTTGGGTCATGTATAGGGCTTTGTTTATTAACCTGTAGGCATAGCAGATGCAACTTGCTCCATCTGTCCCATGCTCAATAATCGCACAACTTCTGAACGTACAGTCTCCACAAGCACAAGAGGAAGAACCAATGCCAGAGCATGAAGAGAAATGTTAGGGCAATCAAGAGGAAGAGGCACCATTGGTCCTGAATTTCTTATCCTCCCTTGTTTGAGGCTATCATGCCACAACCTCTTACTGCAGCCAGTTATTTTAGACAATTTTTTCTGAAGAGTGGCAGACTGTCTATAGATCCAGCTGGGGGAGCTTAAAGAAAACAAGATGAGCTTTGTCCATTTTTGTCTTGGCAGCAAAAATTGCACTACCTATTGATAGTGCATTACTTGAATCAGCTAATCTTTTTCTGGAAGATCCTAAGCTCTATCCTGCCTACAGGAAAATCTGTGGATAGAAAATGTCATGTATCAGCAAAGAAAATGGAGTTCTTATTTTAACACCTTATTCTGAACTCCCTTATTGTTAACACTGTGCAAGAAAAGAATGGACAATACTAGTCCTGATCTGCCTGTCCTGACTGGGGATGCTTCACAGGAAAGTAAGTTGGGCTATCAACCTTCGTCCAACATCACAGCTTCTTTCATGGGGCACTGGATGTGTTTGTCACTCCAGCCTACAAACATACCATTTGAGAGGGTACCCCTTCTTGATGCAAAGGTCCAGAAATAGCCCTGCTCTGATTCAGTAAAACACATCTTATTACTTAGCAAATGTGACACCACTGAAACCACATAACTACATAAATGGAATAAATTCCAACATTGGTGTGCCCCTAGGCATATCAAGGCAGCTCATGTTAAATAAGTAGTGTATTTCACATTGACCCAGTGTTGCAGTGTAGGCCATGCATCAGTTACTGCACAAGGTGAGTAACCTCCTTCCATTTTCCTCCTGTCCACCTGAGAAACTTGAAAGAAAGATAAAAGCCACCAGGGAAGGACTTTACGGGTTCTGATCACAAGAGTCACTTCTACACAGTGGAAATTTTTTAAGTCTCATATTTTTTCAGTAAAGGAAGGAGCAAGAAGTTCTCACCACCCCTGAGTATCACGTAAACATTTTTATTTTCTTTGGGCAGAAAAGGGTTCATGTGTACCTATTCTAAAATTCTCTCATTGACACAGTCTCTTTTTGGATAAGGTCCATGTACTAGATGCTTGTCATGCAAGCCCTGATTCTTTCCTGGAACAAAATGTTACCATCAATGGGAGTCCACTGACACCCTGCAGTTGATATTACTTCATAGATATTAATTTCCACAGAAGTTCTGCATTCTTTCCAGGCAAGGATTCAGAAGCTTGTGGCCTCGAGATTAACAGCGTTGTCAGCTCTCCGCTTGTATCTGTTAGGGTTCTGATGAATATAGGCCTCTTCACCAACATACTTTTGTATGTGAAATTCCATGGTGTTTCTTCAGAAATCTCTTAATTTTTTTGAGCACACAGTATCCATCACCTCTCTCTCTCTCTCTTTTTTGATTTCATTGCTGAGCAGTACTCAGAAGACAACACTATGTTGAACATGTTGAAGTCAGAGAGGGCTGGTGGAGTATATCTATGGCAGCTTCAGGAGCAGGAAGCATCATTCAGGTAATGAAAGAACGGACATCCAATAACATAGAATAAATAGGCACAGGCTTGGAGCCATTAATTGTCTCCAGTCCTGATCAGTAAAGATGTCCTGATGATGTCTTCCAACACTTGAGCAGTGACTTCTATCAAAGAAGAGGAAAGTACCAGATCCTCAACCTCTTTTCTGTTTCTGGGGAGCAAGGAAGAGGAATAATTTTTTTTTAAAGCACTATAAATAAATGTAACCCTTCTGCCAGGGTGAGATGGCAGAATAAGGGCCAGATTCTGTATCTAGGGGTTTCCAAATAATGTACAGCACTAATCAACTCGAGCCCCCACCCAGTCTTCTAGGAAATCCTGCACTATGCCCTGCGCACCCCAAAGGGGTAATGCTTCCCCACTCGCAAGCACAAGTCTGAGTGTGATATACAGAGCTTTTAATAGTAATAAAAAAAGACTATAAAGATCCTATAGCAAAAAATTGACACTGATCTGGAGAGTCAGTGCAGAACAAGGTTCCCATCAAACCCTAGGGTATGTAGGGAAAGTCCCACCAGCTCTCTGCCAGCATCACCCACTGGTCACTCACTCCATCCACTTGCACTGTGCACTGACTCTGTCTGCTGGCTCTGCCAGCAGGTCACTCATGCTGTCCAGCCCTCAGTTGGCCGCTCTCACCGTCCGCTGGCTCCATCCGCTGGCCATGTCTGCTGTCCAGCCATCTTCTGGCTGCTTTTCAGTGGTTTCAGCTTAGAGAAAGGGTCCCCTCGCTCACTGATTTCAACTCTTAAACTCAGAGCAACTGTAAAACAGCTTCTTCCATTTAGAATAACAAAGAAGCCTGGTCACTCATCTATTCTTTCACAGTAGGCCAGGGGTTAAGGCAGTGCCTCAGGCATAGCTCAGATAAGCTAATGCTACTCCCCCACCCATTTCTTAACCTCACGAGGCTGAAAGAGGGGGAGAGCCTCTCTTTCTAGGTTTTTTTCGTTTTGTTTTGTTCCTAATGGTAACTTTCACCCTTCAACTAACCTAAACAGTTTTTGAACAATCAAGAGAGTAGTATATTACAAAAGACATTATTTCATGTTTCTTTCAGTAGAATTACAGATATTGACAGATTTGTGATCAAATTAACCCAAATACCTTTACCCATATTACCCTGCACCCATAGTGAGACTATACTAATATGCTGTTTGTGCTCATGCAAATACAAAACCCATGCAGATTAGTTGTGCCCCCCCCCCCCCGAAGGTGTTAGAGACGGCTTCTAAGCCTGCCTTGCATAAAGAGGAAATAAGCATCATAGCAACTGTGTAAGAAAGAAATAACAAATCTAAAAGTGGAGCATACACCTAAGGTTTCAGGTAGAGAATGTGGCCTGGCCTTCAGTTGCTCTCCTATCAATGGATCTATTTGTATCTATAACCCAGCAAAAAAAATTGAGGTTTTATTTTAGGAAGTGAGACTAATTAATGTTGAACCCTGGGTTCGCGATGTGACTGGGATGGACCAGCGACACCCACCAATGAGACAGACACCAGTTCAAGTAAACAAAGCAGCTACTTTTATAGTGACACCTTAAACACCTTTAACCACTTAACAGTGTAAAACAAGGGGATCTATACAAAAACACTTGTAATCAACTAACAGTATGAAGCAAAAATTTATATAGGACACTTATAACCAACTAACAGCATAAAGCAAAATCTAAATGAACACTTATAACTAAATGACAATATAAAGCTAAAAACCTATGCAAAGCACTTATAACCAAGTAACAGTGTGGAGCAAGAAAGTCTATATAAAGCACCTGTAAAACACCTCCAGCCAAACAACAGGATAAAGTATGAGAGTCTATGCAAAACACTTACAACCTACAAAAGTACTTATGGTTAAATAACAGTATGGGGTAATGACCTACAAGAGGGTGGCCATAATAAGTCAAGGACTTTTCTGGCCTTTTACTGCCTCAAGATCGGTTATAGGCACTGACTAGCCCACCCGACGCGTATTTACCAATGGCTGGAAGCCATTCCTCCTTGCTAGCCAAGAAGGGTGGGCGGCAGAGTGAAAAAAGTCAGATGAGAGAAAAATAAACCCCCACGCTCCCCCCGTGTACACTGGGGAAGTTTGGGGCCAGCAGTTTAGAGCAGAAGCAGAGTAATGAACAATTATACAGTAAAAAGGATGCAAAATACAAATGACTAACAAAACACCTGTCAAATTAACAACACAAAGCTATGCTAGACCATAAACAACTATATCATGAAAAGATTATGCAGGGTACAGAGAAAATAATAACTACACAAACTATACAACATTCAGGTGAAGAAACTACAATCACAGACTATATATAAATGGTACCAAGTAGAATGATTAAGAGAAGGTAGGAGGCCTATATCAATTTATAATACCTGTCCCAGGACCGCAGTGGAACCCAAAGTGAGGAGGCAGACCAGCTGCAGCATCTCAGCACTTAATCGTTCAATCGGTAATCCGTGTACACCCAAAAAAAAAAAGATCTCGTGGGTGGGTGCTCCCTGTCTCAGTCGGGGGATCAGTCCGATCGGGTCGCGACGTGCCCTTTAGCATCTGAGGGTGGGAGAACCACAAGCTAGCTGAGACAGGGGGTTTTAATAGAATTTTGCCCAGCCAGAGTAAAAATAGCCAATTAGGAGAGGGATCCTGGTCAGGACCAATGATAAAACTGGGACCCCAGACAATGACCTCTCCTTCGTGGTGACGGGGGTGCCGAGAAACTGTTGGGGGGGGGGGGGTAGAAACTCACCCCCTTCGTTGTTGACAGAAACTAGGAGGAAAAAAAAACTCACACAGGAGATTGAGAGCCATCAGGGGAGATTGATACTTAACGTTCTTCCCCCTTGTGCTGGATGGCCCGGAGATGGAGGCCAATCAGGGAAATCGATACTTAACATTTCTCCTTGAGAGTAGCATAATCCAGGGGGCTACATGTGGGGTGGGGTGGCCATCATGGCTGCCACCTCCGCTGAGAATTAATTGCATGGTTGCAGCTACATTCTCCTAAGGCCAGAAATTGTGTTTTTCTGTCTTTAACTGTCCACACTGTTGTTCAGGACAGAAGTGCACACATGATGCGTACACAAAAATAAGCCATGTGGCCCCATGTTGTTCAGGAGGCAATATTTCCTCCAATTTTTATAGGCTGTGTGCGCAAAAAATTTCTCTGTGCGCTAATATTAGCACTGTTCAGTTTTTTGTGTGCACTTTATTTTGTTGTGCATGCAGGTTTCACAACCTGTGTGCACATGCACAACTTAGAGGGAACAATGTCAGAAGGTTCTGGTTCTTGTGTACAATTAAAATGACAACTACCACTCACCTGTGTCCCCTTTCCAAGAAGCTTTTGGTCCCAAGGACAAATTTCTTCAGCTAGACCCACAAAAAAACCCTGCACAATGAAGAATCAATTTAAAAGAAGGTATTTAGATGTGTTTAGCACTCTTTTTAGCTTTGAAAAAATATTCCACAAACAGGGCATCTTCAAGAGCTAGATCTGGGTGAATGATCATGTTCGGGTCAGAGCATGGATGTATTCTGTTAATGTAGAGGCAAATCAATTTTCTCAGAGTTCTTGCAGTTAAGTGTTAAAAGTATCCTAAAGTTTCAGGCTTTAAAATCCAAATGGTAGCCATTTTCAGCTCACTACAGACAGGTTTGTTCTCTCATCCAGATGAAAGTTTTCTTTTTAGACTGCTGCATATCTCAAATCCACACCAATGAGAACATCTTTTTGGATCTAGATCGTGTATCAAAAGCTTTGACTAAGCATCTTTTTAATTCCTTGTCCAAAGTGTCCTTAGATTTTTCTACCTGTAAAGACTGTCATACTGGTTGTAGTCGCTTCTGCAAGGAGCATTTTTGGAAGCTAAGGTCTTAATGTGAAAAAGCATTCAGTACTTAATTTGTGCCAGAGCTGAGCCCTGGCATGTTTAGAGTTGGCAGTTCATAGCTCCAGCACTTATGGGCTTGTTGCATCAGCTATGAAAGACTCAAAAAAAAAAAAAAAAAAAAAAAAAAAAAAAAAATATTACTTGAGCCCTGACATCCTTCTCATTGCAAATTAAGCACTGCATTAGTGCACCTCTCATGAGGGCGAAGTTGCTCTGAGTCTTTATTTCCAAAATTAACCTGGTTTATAAGAAAGTGTTTTCCATCTTTCTTTATCCACATGCAGAAACCTTAATAAGAGCTCCATTCACAAATGACCTGTTAGAAGAGCATTAAAAATTAACATTGAATGCAGCATTCAGTTCAGGAAATCTTCACCTGTGGTTTACAATCCTCATCATAAATAAATAAATAAAACTTCCGGTAAGACTTCGGTTATTAGATGACTAAACTGCTATATTTCAGAGGCCGTGAAAGGTAGAAGCCTCTTCTCTCTCTGCTCCCTGGGCCTCAAACTTTCATGCTCATTTATTCAAAGCCAGGGTACCTTTCTGATTTAAGGAATCATAGCTTCGCTAAGTTTTTTACAGATTAAATGCACAGGCCGACTTAGTCTCTCCCACTGGAGATGGCGTTCTGTATGTTATGCTTATCCCTTCTATTATAATTAAAATAAAATGAGAATGAGATACATCTATTTTACTTATTCTCCTTTATTGTTGACACACTGCTACTGGAGATCCCAGGTAATGGGTCAGCACACTTTGTGAGCAAAGATAGGAAAATGTCTTAATTTACCAAGAATTTCCTTTCTTCTGACAGGATCCAACCCAATCAATATAAATTATCAGTGAGGGATATTTAATCTGCCTGTTTCTACTTTCCTTCTGGGTAAAATAGATGTGTATATCCTCTGATAGTTGGCATGGACGTCTCAATTTTGCAATAGAAAGTGTATGAATTTCTTGTTCAAGTTCACTACTGAATTAAATTTCAAAGGATTTACTTCCACGGATGCTTCATAAATCTAAATACTTCAAAGTTGAATTCAGAGGTTATTAAATAGAACAAAAAATTCATATATTTGGATCCACTTCAAATTCCATCTCAACTACGCATGTGCCTAGAAAGAAAATAGGGAATGTCACAGATTAAACCTCTCTCAGAATGATCAGGGGTTAAAGTATAATTTGGCAGGCCCCCCTAGTGCCAGTGCAGGCCCCCTTCCTGCACCCCAGCTCCTGATCCCCAAATGCCTCCCCCCCCCAACCCCAGGTCCTGCCCCGCACACACCTGCCCCCATTCCCAGCTCGTGGCCGCCATGGGGAGGGGCCCTGGCCTGGGCTGAGGCTTTGGCCTACAGCCTTGTTTCACTGAGCATGCTCAGAGCTGCTGAGTATGCTCAGTGAGCTGAAGCTGGCAGGTGGAGTTTTTAGAATTCCCTGCCATGCCCAATGTGGCAGAATGCCATTCTGGGGCTTGCTGTTTTTAGGGGCTCAGCATTCTGGCCCCTAAAAATAGAAAATGAAGCCAGAACACTGCATTCTGGGGCCTACTATTTTTAAATGGTGGGTCCCAGAATGCAACATTCCAGCTCCATTTTCTGTTTTTATGGGGCACAGAATGCTGAGCCCCTAAAAATAGTGGGCCCCAGAACGGCATTTCAGCACATGCCAGCTAACTTTAACCCTCTGAGAAAGATAGTTCCTGCACTGGGTGGATTGGACGTATAGACTTCTCTGTTAGAAGAAAGGAAACTTTTAGGTAAGGTTTATGTTTTCCTATATTCAGAGTTTCTAAAGGCTGTGAAATAAATGGTTAATACATTTTTCTTTCTCTGAATTGGTTCTTGAAAAGTCCCAGTTTACTTTTTTATCTGCATTTCTTGCCTGTTACTACAGTGGATAAAAACAATAGTAGGAACCAAAGCAGATTTTTAAAGCAAATTCCAGTCCTAAACACATCATTGTTTATGGCTTCTCTCTGGCATTCTTCCACTAACATTTATAGTAGGGCCCTGCACAAAGAAAATAGTTTAATCATGTTTGGAGACCATGATATAGGCAAGGTTAAGTATGTTGATTGTTTTTGATTCTCATGTCAAATTACGTCAATTTTGTAACGCTTTTTTTAAAAAATGACTTAAAAAATGAACCTATCATGTTTTTCTAATAAACTCTCCAAAATGTTACAATTTACTAAGAACTTAAGTAAAAGCTCCTGTCGTGAGAGAGACCAGGAAATGTTTGCTGCTTGTAGTCATCTGGATATTTGTTGCAAGGCAGCCCCCTGGTCTTGTAGGCATCCTAGTAGAACTGGTCTTAAATTGTTCCCATTTAAGCAGCATTCGCAAATATACTTAAACACTTGGAATGAGCAGAATTGCTAATAGTTTAGAAATCTGCACTTTCTATATTTACCATGTCATTAGTTTAAAGAAAATGTTCAGTTCACTTGCACATTGTTTTAAATATAAAGGTTGCACTAACACTTTTCAGTATATTGCACACAGTAGAAGTTAAACTTTTGCACTGTTCAGTGAATTTCTTCTCCTGCCCCCTAGACATTGCTAATGGATATTCACAGGAACTTGACTATTACATATTGTTTTTGAGAGAGATTTATTTTTTCCAAGTAGAGAGCTTTCAGGAAGTCTAAATATGCTGAATCTACTGAATCACTGTGTCTTCGTGTCTGTTGACACCATAGTTTCCCTTTACAAAAGCCATGTTGACTCTTCCTCAACAAATCATGTTCATCCATGTGTTTTGGTTTTTTTTATGATAGTTTCAACAAATTTGCCTGGTAACAAAGTTAGGCATGCTAGCCTTTAATGTCACAATTGGAGCCTTTTAAAAAAATCATTGCTATGTTAGCTAGCCTTCAGTCATCTGGCACACAGTCTCATTTAAGTGATAGGTTATATACTATACTTAATAGTTTTGCATTTTCACATTTGAGTTCCTTCCAAACTCTTGAGTGAATACCATCTGGGTGCTCAGCTTTAGTACTGTTTGACTTATTAGTTTGTTCCAAAATCTCCCTCTATTAGCACCTCCGTTTGGAACAGTTCCTCAGATTTGTCACCTAAACATAATGGCTGGTGTGTTGGGATCTCCCCCACATCCTGAATAGTCAAGACTGATGCAAGGAATTCATTTAGCTTCTCCAAAATAGCATTGCCTTTCTGGGGTGGTGCTGTTAGCTTTTTGTGTCTTTAGTTAGTTGCTTTTCAAATTCTTTCATGGCCTGCCTAATTATACTTTTATATTTGACTTGCCAGAATTTATGCTCCTTACTGTTTTCCTTGCTAGAATTTGACTTCTAGTTTCTAAAGGGTGTTTTTGGCATCGAAGCACTTTTTACTCTGTGGTTTAACTGTGCTGGCTTTTTTTTTTTTTTCTGGTTTTCTCACTGTTGTTTAATTTGGGGTAACCATGTAATTTGACTCTGTCTTATGGTGTTTTTAAATAGTCTCCATGCAATTTGCAGGCATTTTACCCCTTTGATTTCCATTTTAATTAGTTTCCTCATTTTTATATAGTTAAATGCTACTGTGGTGGATAACTTTGTCTTCCAGTCCCCCCCCCCCCCCCCCAAGGTGTTTAAAAAAAAAACATGGATCTATTCCATAAGGAGTAAGTATCTGAACAGATGAAATTAAATTAAGCTCTATCAACAGAAATTCTATTCTTAAACAATAAGAATAGACCAGTAAGGACTGTATTACCAGTCACATAACCAGGATGATAATGGTGAATGTAAAATACTCAGGGAGATTAGAGAGGCTATAAAGGTAGAAAACACAATAATGAGGGATTTTAACTGTACCGATGGTGATATGTAACCCTCATATTGATGGTAATATATCACCTCAGGAAGTGTTGCAGAGAGAGAATTCCTGGATATCAGTGACTGCACTTTGCATCAGGTTCCCATGGAACCCACAAGCAGAGCTCCAAGTCTAGATTTAATCTTAAGTGGGGCACAGGATCAGCTCTAAAAGATAGTAACAGAACAGTTTGGTGCATTTGATCAGGAGATTGCAACCTTTTTGGGGTACAGGTTTTGGCTATGGTGGTTCATGCTTTCATCATCATCTCAGGTAAGTGCCTTCTTCATGGGCTAAATCTTGAAATTGTTTAGAGGCTGAGGCTAGCCCAGAACGTTCCAATCTAAGTGGAGCATTTGTTCTTTGTGCTATATTAACTGCTTATTAACTTCTGGATATAGTTTGGGATGTCTTTGACTCATAAAATCCTAAATTGGGGGTCAGCAACCCCTGGCACATGTGCCAAACTTGGCATGTGGGCCAGTCGCTACTCAGGCTCCCCCAATTGTGGCCTGGAGGTTGGAGCCAGAAGAGCCATGTGTGGTGGCTCCAGGCTCCCGCAGCCTGCACTTCCCCGCTCCCCCCCTGTCCAGAGTGGAGGCTCCAGTCCCTGGTTACACAACAAGCTTAAGTGGTGTGGGAGGAGCCTCAGGTCAGGAGTTGGACAGGGGCGGAGGTGACTCTCAGTGCGGTGTGGCATGACTCGGGGGCTCAGTGGCCAGTGCAGCTTGGTGGACAGCACAACTCAGCTTGGCTGGACTGCAGGCATGGTGTGGCAGGTGGCGGCGCACTGCAGTGCGACTTGGGGGTTGGCCTGAGGCTTGGCTGGTGGTGCTGCCTGAGGTTCCAGCCGGTACGGTGGGTGGCTCAGGGGCCAGTCTGGCAGCCAGCATGGCTGGGCTGGGCCGGGCCAGGCCGGGCTGGGCCAAACCTCCGGCGGCGCCACCAGCCAAGCCTCAGACGGGCTGCCAAGTCATGCTACACTGCGTCTGGCCTGAGCTACCCACTGCACCGTGCCTGCAGCCAAGCTGAGCTGAGCCACAGAGGTCCCTGAGTTGCCCATTGCACCGGCTGCCAAGCTGTACTGGCCGCCGAGCACCCGAATCAGGCTGTGACAAGCTGCGAGTTGCCTCCACCCCTGCTGAACTCCCGACCCGAGACTCCCCCCACACCACTTAAGCTTGTTATGGAGTCGGGGACTGGAGCCTCCATTCTGGACAGGGGGGAGCGGGGAAGAGCAGCCTGTGGGAGCTGGGAACCCAAGGCCGCCACCCTCCCCCCCCAGGACCCTAGCTTTCTCCCCCAACCCGGAGTTACTGGCCCCACCCCCGTTTGGCCCTGCCCCCAGCACTTGCCGAGCATGTGGTGAGTGGGGCTGGCATGGGGGCCAGCAAAGGTTGCCAATCCCTATCATAAGTGACCTCTTCTTATTCCCTGCTTCCAAATTTGAGATTGGTATAGGCATTTGAACTGGAACCCTCTTGGGATAGGAAACAGACACTTGAAATTCATTCCTTCATAGTCCAAAATAACCTGAATATATTTACCTTCAGAGCATGCTACAAAGCACATATTTTCCTTGAGAAGGCATTTAGGAAAGGCTGAGGTAAGTGGGTGTGGAGACCTCTTGAGACTTGGGGGGTTAATAAATATTCTTATGCTAACTGGTTGGATGTGGAGGGGGATGCGGTGTACTGTTGTTTTGTATTTTGTACTTTAACTGATAGTAAAAGTGCGCATACCCTAGAACTAATTTTCTTCTAGGATTGATAAGTAATCTTAGATTCTTATACCTCCTTTCGCAGGAATGTGTTACATGTGGTACTAAAGACGAACAGATTTATTTTTCCCATGGTCTTTAAGTGCCACACAACTTCTTGGTTTTTTTTGCTCAACTAGACTCACAGCTGCCCCTTTGAAAACTGACACGTGGTACAGCCTTTGTAAACTTGAATACTTTCTTGCATACATTTGAAATTGTTTTCTGGCTCCAAATTTTTTGTTCCTGTAATGTTGCTACTGGAGGTAGGTAGTTCTCATAACTGTTCTTCGAGATGTGTCACTCTTGTCCATTTTACAACTCACCCTCTGTTCCTTCAGGAGTTTTGGCTAGAAGGAACAGAGAGAAGCAGGGCTGGCAGCACTATTTACATATAAGTGGATATACATGCTGCTGCAGAGGGTGCTAGCTCTGGCCCTTCTGGTAACACTAGGGGAAAAATTTCTTGCACTGGCCCACATAGTGTGCACACAACTAATTCAGAAAGGACATGAGCAACACATCTTGAAGAACAAGAGTTGTGAGGCAGGTAGCCATTCTTTCTGAGTAGCTGCTGCTTGTGACAAAGCAGTAATTTCTTAACCTCTTCTGAGGAATGCCAGATCTCAGCTTGTAGTTTGTTCCTAGTGCTGTTTAGGGAAATTGCAGAGATGCATATTTTACAATTAAAAAAAAAAAAAAAGACACTAAGAAACTACCTGACTTCAGTGTGTTACAGTATTTTGCACCAAATTGGAAACTAACACATGGGGATTCCAAATTTCTGCTATTGTTTGACTAAAAGGGAAATATCACTATGAAAATCTGTGACTTATTTCAACTTCACAGGTGCACTAATATGGCCTACCCGTTAAAAGTGAAAGTTTTCAGTTGTGGGAGATCTGTGAATACTTTATGCCTTACAGATATATTGTCTATTTTGTAAAACTGTGTGGAGACTGATAAGTCCATGAGTGAATTAGTGGGCCTGAATAAGAGGAAATACCTGACTAAGAAGTTCACTTTTAAAATTCTGTAATTATTTTGATAAAATTTGTACTCATGCTAAAGATCAGAGATTTAAATTATTATGATTGAAATCAGTCTGCCTGGATATAAATAATAATCTGGTCTGCCAGAATTTAGAACAGTACTTCTTAAAAAGGATGAATGTTTGATGACTGCCAAAATAGAAACAGTACAGTACAAATTCTCAACATCTCTGCAACCATTTAAAATGACTTCTGTTGTTATAAAGGTTTTAATACTCATCAGTGGAAGGTAGTTCAAGTCGCATTCACTGACAGCTCACCTGGTGTTGCTGGACTTCTGATTCTCAGCACTTGTAAGTGTTTTTGAGAGAGCCCCTCACAAATAGTTTTGTTACAAAACTACATGAGAAATAGCACTAAATGATGACGTGCAGGGAAAGGAAAATAGATTCACTTGTTTGTTTCCAAGTTAGTAACCTTTCTGTATGCAAAGTCTAAAAGCACCTCAGGATTTATTTTTGTGAACTGTGGGAAGCATACAGTGAAAATGGCCTTTTTTAGGCAAAACAGTTCTATCAAGTATCAAGCAAAAAATAAACCATGATCATATCCTTGCAAATCTGGCAGAGATGTACAAAAATGCAACAAACATTACCAGCTGGGATTTCTGCAGTTGGTACAGGCTGCCTACAGCAGAAATGAAGATAAGAAGAAGCATGTGTTTATGGGAAATTAATATTACAGAAAATAATTTAGTTTACTTTCTATAAATTGGTGGTTTCAAAAACTTTGTGGTGTGTTTTCTGAGCTATGTTTGTCATTAAGAATTTATTAGGAGAAACACAATCCTCCTTTAGTATAAGGATATGAACTTTCTGATTTCAAAGTCCCTTCCAGCTCTACATTTCTGTGATTTCGATAAATATTCAGAAGGGTAGTTTTTTTCCAAACCAAACTGATATTACTGTCAAACGTGCTGCTTCCCCCTAGGATTTATTCAGGTCTTTTTAATTGTCATTGTGAAATATGAATATCAATGACCAGCAAGCTGCATATTACCAGAAGGAAGAGTACAAAAGTTAGAAGGCTAATTGGAGTGCTAAATGTTTTTAAGCACATCTCACTTTTTTCTGTCATTTGCCTACTCCTCTATTGTACTGGGTGTTGTGAAAGCAAGTTCAAATATCCACCTTTCTGAGACTGCTACCAGTCTGCCCTATATGAAGATGAGCCTTTGTGATAGAGGTATGCCCTTTAGAAACTAGATTTAGGTCTGACCTACACAAACATTTAATTAACAAGCGGGTTATGACTCTTCTCCGTGCTAGCCTGCTACAGGCCAACTGCTCTGTGGACCCTGCTGATGTGCAGTAACAGTCTGTTGTTCTTTGAGTGATGTCTGTATGGGTGCTCCACTGTGGGTGTGGTAGCACCCCTTGTACCTGGAATTGGAAGTCTTCAGCAGCTGATTTGTACCACCGCATATATACACTTCCCACCTTTGTGCTCTTCTCTGAACATGCACTACATTGTGCAGTTTGACTGCTCCCAGTTCCTTCTCTATCACTTTTTGTCTGAGACTAAATCTGCAGAAGAGCCCTCTTCACCTATTTGCTCATAAGTTGTCTTACCTGATAGTATAGTGTAGTTTCTTTTGTCATCTTCTCCTTTTCCTCTTCTATCTCTCCCCCCATCCCAAAAAAAATAAAGGGGCAAGGAGTCCTGTGGCACTTCTCAGTACTTGTGGCACTTCAAATTGATTTAAAGACTAACAAATGTATTTATCACATGAGCTTTTATAAGAAAAGACCGCGCTTCATCAGTTGTTTTGGAAGTGGGTGACTTACAGACTGGGAGGAAAATAAAAGCAAGGAAGTGCAAGTCATACTATCAGGTCTCCAATTCTGTAAGTTCTCCATCTTCAAAATGTTCAAAGTGGGGATTTTTCTCCCATGAAAGCTCATGCGATAAATAAATTTATTAGTCTTTAAAAGAGCCACAGCCTCTCTGCTTGTTTTGCTAAACTAGACTAACATGGCTACCACTTTGGGGAGGGAAAAAGTGTGCGTGGATGTGTGTATTGTCTTTTTAAGTTCTTTCATAGCTTAAGTTTGTTTTTCCCCTGCTTCTTTTCTTAACTACAGGACAGCCTATTTTTTCACCCTTACACCTAGATTCTCCAGGTTTGACATGCACTTCTTGCAGGGCTTCTATCCCATAATATAGGGTCATCCATAGCATATATGCTGTCTGGAAGCAGGACACATCCCACTGCCTCACCCTAAAACCCAGGGCTGAAAAAACTGGGACATTAGATTGAAACTTCTGTTCATGGGTAGTCATGATGACTGGCATTGGATCCCAGCTAAGACTCTTGTACAGAGAGACCCTCGTACTCTGTCAAGTGGCTGCTGAACCTCATTTGTCGCGTCCCGTGAAAAGAACATTACCCCTTGCACAGTCAGAAGGCAAGAAACTGACTTCTTCCTCAGAGCCCACCAGAATGCTGTCACAGGTGAGCTCAGTTGCCTCAGCCTCATCTGGCAGGGGGCGTAACTCAGGTATCAGCTCAAAGAAATGATCTAAAAACCCTAACCAGGCAGGCTTTTGGCATTTGTTGCTGTTTCCTTGTTCTGAGAACTAAAACAAGTCACCTTCATAAGCTGTGGCACTGCCGCTATCTCTGGGAGCGATTGCAGCTGTTGGCATTGAATAAGAAGACCATGACACTATCAAAGTCATCAGCTCAGGCCAGGCATCTGGTGCATTCCACAGACATCTTGGAGGCATATACCCTTCTCTCAGCAGAGAGTAAAGTCAGAGACTACTCCTTTTCCTTCTCCCCCCACAGAAAGCTGACTAACTTCCATTTCCAACTGCAGAAGAAGAGGAGAGTAGGAAGCTCCATCAATTTTACATTTTTTGTCCTCTTTATCTGATGAGGCTATAATGTCTCCACCTTCTAAGTCTGCCAGTGACTTCAGACTTTTAAGATTTATGCTAGCAGATTACAGAATTGTTGCAGATCTCTTTAGAAGAAGTTAAAGGCTAGGAGCATAAATGTTATGTCCCAGCAAAAGATACTGAATTTTTATTTTCACACCCTGTGCCAAATTCCATGGTGATCAGTGAAATTCAAGAGAGAAGCTCAGTTCCAGCCCTGTACCAACAACCCAGGTGGAGATTGGAAATGCCTGAATCTCTTTGGACGCAAGGCATATTCATCAGCTATCCGCCAATTTAGGATTATGAACTATGAAGCTTTCATGGTGAAGTATAACTATGTAAACTACTACAAATTGGAGGAACTTTGCCATGACCTACTGGAGACCAAGAAGGAGAAGTTCTAGGTCTTAATTTCAGGAGGACACCTACTTGCAGTATAGCCCTACAAGATTTGCTAGACTTTGCAGACACTGCCATCCGTGGTCATGAGGCATGCATCAAGGCTCCACTTCCAGGGTTTTCCTGAGGCAGTGAAAACCACAGTAGAGAACATATCATTTGAGGGCCAGAAACTATTCTTGAGGCACACAGCTAACCTTCTCCATTCCCTTAAAGGTTCTTGAGCTGTGCTTTGTTCCCTCAAGATATGTGCCCCAGCACCGAAGAGACACTCAGAAGTACCAGGTCTCCCCAGGATCTCCAACCTAATAATACACTCCTCAGTGGTACTGTGATGCCCAGTATTGACTGCAAAAAACTCCTTTAGTACTAGGCTCTTCCTCAGCAGTGATGTAATCAGTGCTAGAGATGGTTCCATTGGGAATGTCACTGCCACCATTGATATTGAGGCAAGCAGTTAATCCAGTACTGCAGTTTGCACTGGAACTGAACTTGCCTGTGACACCAACTTTTTCTGGCACAGCTGGTGCCAGCTATATCAGGAGTGCTGATCCTGATGGCATTCTGGGGCATGGGTGATCCGATTCACCTGTGGTCTCCCTCTGGAATCATGCCTCCCATGTATTTAAGATTGCAGGGCAGCTCTGCTTCACGATCAGGATCCTCATTTTCCTGATGCACTTAATTAGAGGTTGTGTGAAGGCCCCTAGTAGACCAATACAGTTACCAGAGTTGGCGTGTGCTCCAAGGCCAGAATGAAGGCCTCTGGCCTTACCCATGTCACTGTCTCTGTTGGACTCAGTAGGCATCTTGTCAGTCCCAGAGTCTCTCTCATCATATAAGTCAAAGGTGAGATCATCTGCTCCTGCAGCAGTTGTGGCTGTGGATCAGCTGCAAGTCCACACGCTCATAGTTCATCTTCCTGTGGAGTTGCCAGAATTTCCATATATAGAAACCCTTCCTCAGAAACAGGATCTGCATCTGTCCCAGCCAACAGCCTCATCCTTTTCTCTGGGCAATGTGATGTTGCCTGGTTAGTCCTCCCCTTCCATCCCAGAGGACTTCAAGGTGTACTAGGGCTTCTTTATGTTGGGTTGCCTTGTCGCTGGGCATTTAAGTGCAGTTTCTTCAGATGAATACCTATAAGCTAGTGAACATTTTCCAGCTCTTTCCTTGGGAGAGTGGACCTTCCAATTAATGAGGCACTCCTCAAGCCTGTGTAGATGCTGTGGGGTTTGCCAGCCTTGGTACTGTCAATGGCCAAATGCTTGGTGAAGCATTATTTTGTGTTGGTATAGGCATGCAAAAGGTTTTTATTCCCACCTGGCACCAAACTTCCAGGTGGTCATAGTGGTGGATGGTAGAGCCCAGGAGGATTGGTTCGTAGCCTTCGCCAAAGAGAGACTCTGCCCAAAATATCCAGGCACTATGAAAGATACACCCTTTCTCTTCATTCCAGATGAGGATTGCAAACTAACAAGCTCTGCTGGCCAAATACAGCTTCCTCAGTTTGTTGACTATGGCCAAATCTGAAGACCAATTGTCTGAGGCTTCTCAAATGAACATCAGGCATCTGTTACTGAGGGCTGCTTGTTGGCTAAAACGTCCTCGCATTCTGCCCTTTATATTGTGATCATTTCAGCCAGGGCAATGGTGTATCCATAGGCAATTACTATGAGATGGGCTTCTTCTTGATTCCAGAGTTCTGGGGTCACAGTGGTTGTCCAGCAATTAATTGAGGATTTCTTTGATACACGCATAACACGGGGGTAATACTGTAACATTGTACAATTTGCATCTATAATACTGTATTATAGTAGAATGCTTAGCATTCAGTTATGCTGTATGATTCAGAACCATGTATTCGTATGCTGAATTTACAAATCTCTGGTATCAAGAGGGAATTACAGCAGTCCTACAATGATGTATAATAAAATAGATCAGTTTTATCTGTGGTCTGGATTTTGTCTGGGTAACACACTTCCGTAATACTGTCAGCAACTGTGACTTAAAATTTTGAGATCTTTTGAGATACAATTTATGAGCAAATGCAGTTAGCTTCCAATAAGGACTTAAATCTTTGCTATAATAGCAAAGAACTATGTAGTTAAGATTCAGACATTTTAAAGTTCAAATCTGTCAGGTTCTCAGTTGACATGGCATCTTGTCCTGTTGAAAGTAGAAACTGAAAAGCTTGTTTTTGCAAAACATAATGCATGGTCTGTGCTCTGACTTCACAAAAACTTTCTTAGGAGGGTGACAGGTGAATTTTTCTTCAATTTATTTCATTCAGAGTAAGTTCTGGTAAAAGGTTTAGGAGAATTTAATGCATAGCATCACAATTCCTTACTTCCCTAAGCAGTTAAAAAAAAAATTAACAGCATGGTGGAAGTTTGGCAGGTTAATCACTTATTTAAGCAGGTCTCCCCAAGAATGAAGCTGAAAAAAAAATCTCTAGCACCTCTTGTCTGTCACATCAAGTAGTGGGGATCCAAAGAAGTGCCAACAGAAAGATAACATATGACAGAACTTCTTTCTGGCTCAGCTTCAGAACTGAAACTTTGACCTGTATTTCAGCCCAGGACCCCAGTAAGTCCCCAGAATCTCTACATGGAAAAAAAAAAGGGCCAAAAACTGCTCAAGGTTAAAACAGTAGGCAGTTCTACTCCCTTATTCTGTTCCCGCATGTGCATATAAATAGAATGATGGACTGCATGTCAGGCCCTATTTTTAATTTTTAAATGTGAAATCTTAATGGCCACCTTATATCCAGGAAAAAAACCAGAAGTCTGGTGGCACGTTAAAGACTTGACTTAAATTTATTTATTGCATGAGCTCTTGTGGGAGAAAATCCCACTTTGTCAGACACTTTGAAAATGTGGACCTTACAGAATGAGAGCAAAATAAATGCAAGAAAGTAAGTCGTAGGATCAGGTCACACTGTAACAGCAAATCAAAGCAGTTAAGTTTCAGGCACTGGAGAACAGCATATAGAGGAAGGTAAGGTCAAATCACCTGTTGTAATGGGAAAAGAATCCATAGACCCTATTCAGTCTTGACTTTACAGAGTGAAATTTGCATATGGATTCTTGCTTGGTTTACTGAAAAAGTGTGAAATGACCTTGTAACTTACCCTTATCTTCATTTTATATTCCCCCATGTATTGTAGTTCAGTGATTTTCAACCAGTGTCCCATGGCCCAGTGTTGTGCCATGAGAATTGTCCAACTATGCCATGCAATTTTGTATAAAAGTAATGAAAATCAATGTAAAAAATGTTTAATCTTAAACAGTATTCTATCCAACTAAAATGTCAACTCATAAAACTCATGACAATTAATAATCAAATTAAAAGTGAGGTATCCGTCTTTCAATTCTGAAACGTGAACATTCTGAATACAGATAGCCAATGTACAGAATTAAGATGATGTATGTTTTTTTCTGGTGGATCTGAAACATTAATACATTAGATCCTTCTTCAGGTTGTTGTATGCTGTATGGTCTAGTAAGACCATAACCATAGTAACTGAGTAAATGTAACGTTACGAGCAATTAATTCAGTTGAAAAAAGTGGGTGTGCCATGGAATTGTTTCATTGAAGTGTGCCATGTTACTGAACCTTCTGCTGTAGTTTCCTTTCATGTGTTTGATGAAGTGGGATTTTACCCACAAAAGCATATGGGATAAATGCATTTGTTAGTCTTTAAAAGTACCACAGGACTCTTTGTTTTGTTTTGCTGAACTAGACTAACACCACTATCCCTTTGATATTTTTGCTGTTTCATCTACAGCAGTCAACTTTTGACACGCACATTCTGGTAATGTGCCCTCAGCATAGACTATTGCCTTTTCTTCATTAGAAAATCACAAGTCAATCTGACATGGGTCTACTTAATAAATAGTGATTACTGTGGTGGCTGATGCCCCCCCTACCCTCCTTGGGGCTCTCACCAGGAGCACTTCCACTGACCTAAGAGGGACAGGGTGGGGAAACTGAGAGCCTGTGTCTAGGCTTCCTGTGGGCTGTTCACCCCCTATATACCCTTTCCACTCTGGGAGCCTACCATGGGCTTCTCCCCTCCCCGTTTCCTACCTGGATTTAGGGGAAACTACCCAGGAATTTGCTGTTCTGCTGTCCACAAGGACCTGGCAGTTATGTCCAATTTCATTGCTGAGTGGAGAAATTGACAAGGTTACCTCCACCCTTATTGCCCAGCTCCCAGACCCTTTAAACACAAAACCTCACTACCCATCTCTACTTTGGCAAAAAAGATAGCTTTTGACCATCTATTTGTTAAAGAATTCAATAGTGTTTCTTTTAAACAGGTTAGGCAGCTGTTGTGCTGTGACCAGTGTTTGTATGATCAGGTTTGTCTTATTGTTTCCTTGTTTGTTATACCCACCCACTGTCCAGACTGACCAGGTCTACTGCTCATGTCAGGGAGGCTTATTTTTGCAACCAAAAAACCCTCCTAGTCCTATTATAATATTTCCTGCAATGTAGGAGACCACAGAGATGGGAAAGCCAGGGTGAGGAAAGGGGTGGGGCAGGGCATCAGAGAAGTATGAATTGGCCTGTATGTTGTGGTGAAAACTAACAAAGCCAGTAGGAGGAGACAGACCGGCTTGCAAATCAGGGTAGGGGTGAGCTCGCACCTCAACTTCCATCTCCCAGGCCTTCCGCTCCCCTGGTTAATAGAAGCGTATGACCTGACCCTGGCTAGTTTTTCTATGTGTTTATTTTTTAAATTAATTCATTTTGGTCTGCCAACAAGTCATTCTGTGATTCAGGAGCCAAATAAAAATTACACTCAGTTATGTTACACAGCACCTGTACTAACACTATAGCAGGTCTACACTACAGATTATTATTGCAAAAAGTCAGTCTTTGGAAACAAAGCAGTGGTGGTATACATGCAACAATGCTCCCCCACTCTTCTCCTCCCTCCCACTCCAACAAAACCAAGCCACCTTGGCAGTGGATAATTGACCTGTGGAACTCTCTTTAATCATGTCATTGAAGCTGAGTGCATGGTGTAGTCACGGAAGGATTAAATATTCATAGCTATGTTGCTAGCCTCCTTTTACTTCAGTAGCATTAGAAGAACAGAACATTTTTAGAGGTGTATAAAGTTCAGGGCATAAGACAGCTTCTAACTGCAGCAGATTAAGATCAAGATTCCACTGTGTGCAAATTATTGTGTAATTTCTCAGCCTGAGATTCCTGGCAGCTGTTACAGGCCTTTGCCAAATATTAGATGGAGAATAGATCTGATGTAGCATGGCGGTTTCGAATGAGACTTTGAGACCATCTTATCACAGACTCCTTTTTGTCAATAACTTTTAAAGGAGAAAAATTGATTCACTATATTTGAAACTCTTTTCCCGCTTCAGTTAAAGTAAAACCTTTCAGGAGAGGATTCTCTACTAAACTTTTCTGATTTTGGTGCATCTCATTTTGTAAGTTTAATTAAAATATATTTTGGTGTCATTCACATTTGCACCACTGCAAATTCTACTCAAATATTGACTGTCAGTTTGATACCTGAATTACTTAATAGAGTTTTTATTAGTTAACAAACGTGCATGACAAACTAAACAATGCAGTACCAGTTTTCATTTGCACGGAACTATTGTTAAGACACTGACATTGACGTTGCTTCAATGTTATGCCAAGAGAAGAGCAAAGGATAGAACTTTGATCCTTCATGGCTCGTTTATGATTGTGTGGTTGCGTATTGGTAGTGTCAAACTCAGAAGTTCAGATGACACATTGACGTGAGCAGAATCTGGGTATTAGCTGCCTTTATATAAACAAAAGTCTTCCCACTTTCTTTTCTTCCTATTTTATTGTTTTTCTTGTGAGTGCTTAGTACTATTCTCCCTGCCAACCACTCTGTGTGCCTCATTGCTTCTTACTGAGTCTCTTGAATACCAGCATCATTAGGTGATGGGTTGATGTCAGCTCTGGCTGAACTACTCCTGGCTAGTTGCACACTGCTTGGTGGATGGTTGGGCTGGGAATGTGTTCGTGTGCTGGACAGAGCTGAGAAACATCAGTTGTAAAACCAGCAGAAGTATTAACTGAGGAGGAAAGGTGGTTATTGGTCGTCTTGCAGATCTGCTGCAAATTTAAAATACTTCAACTAATTTAAACTTCTTGACTTTCATCACTTTCATTTTTATAAAAAAAAAATTTAACGTGTGGTAGAACTTGTAATGGATTTGTCATGCGTGCGTACGTGTGTTCAAAATGCTGCTTGGAGGAGCTGGTTATGTAAAGTGACTGCTAGCTTTCAAAATGTAGCCATTAGTAATTCCTAGAAAAAGATCATATTTCAGATGGTTCTTTAATGTACAGAATGTGGAAAAAAAAGCTCTGCATCAAAAAGAGTAAGTGCTGTATCAGAGCAGCTCAGGGTCAGCCCTTTCCCAAAGGATAAATGCTTTGGGAGGACACAGTAGAGAGACTTTTGTGTTTGTGCAGTTGTATATTAAATTGTATACAATGAAAAACTAGTTAAATGTGCTATGTCATGTAGATTAAAAACTCAACTTTTGTCTCCTATATCTTGTATTATATAATGATGCTGGCTGTAGGTGTACATTATACATTTCTAAAATTCTAGCATGCGTTAGGGTATAAAAATTTGAAGGTGAAGTCAAAGTAATCTTAAAAAAGGGACAGTTCCTGTGTTAAAGCCGTTTTTATTCTTAAACTCCTAGTTGAGTCCTGGAAAATGATAGCCTGTTTTCCTCATAGAATGAATGAGTATCAAGTAACAAACCAAGCTTTCCATCTTACTTTGCCAGCATGCTTCTACCCATTGCTGGAGAAGGGGGCCACCTCTAAGAATAATATGGTAAATCATTTCCAATCTGGCTGCAGCTCTTGGCCAATAAGTATTCTTTGTGATTGTGATAGTGGTTTTTGTGAGGTGGATGCCTATACATTAGGGTTTGAATGATGGCAAACCATTACCTTGTTTTACAAATCTCTGAATGGTTGTTTAAGGGTAGCAGTCTTAAGCTATTACCAACATGGCCAGAAACCTAGGACTAAAATGTTCCATATTATATTATGAGTACTCTAAAGCAGTGGTTCTCAATGCCTGTGTCAGGACACATTACTGTGTCATTACACAGGGGTGAGTGTGTTGTGGAAGGCCAGGGAGGTGGCTGGGTTTGGTCTGGAGAGGGTGGGTTGGTGTGTTCTGTGGGCTCCTGATATGCCACCAAGTGTGCCTCAGCCAGCAAGAGGTTGAGAACCACTGTCCTAAATCATCCAAGTCCTATTACATATCACTATATTGAAAGGTAAGTTCTTGGTAAAAATTTGAATTTGTAGGGTAAAGGAGAGCCATAAAATTCTAAGAATGTGTAATTAAACACAGAAATAACTGATGCTTGTATGAGGATTCCACTGGTGATGGATGTTTGCGTAATCAGATTTGATAGTATTTAGTTACAGAACTGGGGCAAGGATGATTTGAACAAATATGTATGTTCCTCCATCATTAAGAGTCTAGTGGAGACCTTTTTAGTACTGCTTTTTTCCTTAATTTATCTAATCTTTGTGTAATTAGTACACAACCATCTTTGTTCTCTTAGTTGTCAGAATAAAGTGAATCACTGCCCTCTTCCTGTTGAAGATAGGGGAAAACACTCATTTTTCTGTGGTACTAGATGAAAGGTGTATGGCATGGGCATTTTGACATCTCCCACTTAAGATTTTGGTGTCTTTGTTTCTGCCGTGTCTCATCCTGTGAAGCAGCTTTTTAATGGTCAATACACATTCTTTGACTAGATTAAAACAAACCACTTGTGTGTCAGTAAGACAGATCAGGTGTCTTTGGGGGAATGGGGTAGGGGGGAGAAGGGAGGTTAGTTGCCACTTGGCATTCTTTCATTTGCTGAAATGGTATGCTGAACACACAACCGTAAGGGCATTAGTTGTCAAAGTCAAACCAGTAGCGTGCGGGGGGCTTGCTTCAGGGTGCCAGCCTGTGAGGGGGTGCCAGGCAAACCCTCACAAAGCCCTGCTCCATGGACTGCCCCTCACAGCTAAGTTGACTGTGCTACTTCCAGCCCTAAAGGGAGTTGGGGAGGGCAAGGCTGACAGCTGCAGCCCTCTGCCCCCCAGAGCTGCACATAGCAAGGGAAACCTAGCCCAGCCACAGCCAGGACTTTGAGCTCCCTGACCTGCGTGGCTGGGATCGGGATGGGGAATTCTCTCAGCATTTATTTGTGGTAAATAAAGGAGGGTGGGAACCAGGGGGTCTCCTGGAGCTGGGGGGGGGTGAGGAGTGGGGAGCTAAAGCTGGATGGTAGCCCCCCCCCAAGTCTCCTGCTGCAGGGGCTGAAGCAGCCTCCAGCTCTGAACAAGCTGGGGAGGAGAGGTAGGGCTGGGGGCTGTGAGTGACCACTCTCCCCAACCCCTGACCCTGGAATGGTCACTGCTGCCCAGCAGGAAAGAGAAAGGAGAGGGAGGGAAAAACATTTCCTGAACCCTCGATTGTGACTTTGCTTCTTAAAAAAAAACAAATAAAAGCTGGGCAAGCACTTTTTGCCAGTAGGAACAATGTATGTTAACACCGACTCCCCTGGAAAAATACAGAACAAAGCTGGCCCTGCAAAGCTCACCAGTCTGAGCTGTGAGCATTCAGTGTGAGCACTATGCACTGGGTGAGAGGGGAGGGGGGTAGCAGAGCCAAGCCTGCATTTCACTGCCAAAGTCTCCACCCCCACCCCACTCTACAAATATAGATTCCCCCCCCACACTCCATGGGGCAGCTGGGGGACAGCAGCAAGCCACCTCTTGCTGTGCACGCAGTTGGGGTAGGGCACAAATATATACTTAGCCCCTGTGCGCCAGAGACCTTCAGTAGGCTACTGAGTCAATTTCTTGTGTCACTTTGGCTTAGCATATTTTGGTGTCAACATTGTCAGCCATTGATGAGCTGAAAATGAAACGTGGCCTTTTATCTTGCCATAGAAAAAGAATTGCTTTTTTTTATTCCTTCTTTTAAAAGTGGGAAGGGCTTTCCAAAAGTGTACACCTGTGTACTTAATTTTAGAACTGTTCTGAAACAAACGGATTTATAAAAAGGTTACTTTGCTGTCTTGCCTAGTTTTCAATCATTTACAAAATTCTGTTGTAACATTTTGTAAAAAAGAAACCTGAAAGGTAGGGGTGTGTGTGTGTCGAGGACTCCAGCTTACTCTCCTAGCCTTTATCCAGCTATAAAGACATCAAATACATTTTGAATATAAAATATTCAACTATACGTTCATCCTCCATCTGATTACCAAACTCTGTTTCTTTGCAGTGGGGTAGTTTTGGAAGACAAGTAAATGATTCTCATGTTTATGTTTACAAAAAATTTAGTGTGTCTGTAGACGTATTTCAGTTTTCTCCACTGACTGCACATTAATAATGGACCCAGTGTGGGCTCCCAGATCCTTTCCAAATGGAACTAGAGTTAGCTACTTGCTTAGTCCATTTTTTTAAATCTGTGTTTCAGTATTGAAAATCTGCTGCTTGTCTTCTGAGTGCCACATTTTAGGTGGTTGAGCTCTTCCATTTTACTTATTTACCCTTGGAGCTTTTCTTTATATATCATAATGTAAATCTCACAATGTTCCTGTATGCGTTCCTTCTTAACTGTAGTTTCTGTAATACAGAAAGGTGTAGTTTGTTTTTAACACATTTAACAGGAAACTGGGAGGTGGTGGTTGAACCTCTTAATGACAGATGCAGGAGTAAAATGTTCTGTTTTTGTGTTGAGTTGAAAACTAGGATATTACTTGGTTTTGTAGACAACTAATACCATAAAACAGTTGTTCATAAACATTTTTCATGGTGACTGACTCAGCTTGCAGCCAGAATTATATTAAAGGGCTATACTTTTATTACAGTCCTGGATGCCATTACTACAATAGTGTTGATTTAATATATATTGGTGTTTCTATTTTTCTCTTAGGTAAGTATAACTTTCAAAAGCAACTAATACTTTAGCAAGAAAACATGCAATGTGACCCCTGAGAATCTAATGAAAATGGTTTGCTGTAGTCTTCCGTAAACCACGTGGTACTTGAAATTGAAATCTTGTATTCAGCTCTCCTACTTAAACTATATTCTATCTCATGCTGTCTTTTAAATTAACTTTGCTCTTTCAGTTGGAAATTATGCTATAAATAGTGGAGTCTGTTACCATTTTTTATAATCTGTTTGGTTCCTGTTTTCATGATGTTGGATTATGTTGAAAAATTGGAGATTGGCCTCTCTTGTGGTCAAACAGTTTTAAAGTAGTAATTCCTAAATATTTTGTGTATTTGTAGGTTGGAAATTATAAACGCACAGTAAAGCGAATTGATGATGGTCACAGACTTTGCAACGATCTCATGAACTGTATTCATGAACGTGCAAGAATAGAGAAGGTTTATGCTCAGCAGCTTACAGAATGGGCAAAAAGATGGAAACAACTTGTGGAAAAAGGTAACCAAAATTATTTTGAGATTAATCTCTGAGGGTTTAACTTGTTAAAAATTTTGTTTCTAAAGGAACATTTTGACACTAGTGATTACAAGGTGAAAGTGTGCACAGAATTTCTTAGCCCCTTAATGGGATCTTTACAAAAAATAAAAATACCAAATGCTGTAAAAGATGAGCACAATTATCAAAACTAAATTAAGGCACCCACTCATGAACCAGTGATTTGCTTGCTTATTACAGGTAGAAACCAGGGAAACTTCTCTCTTATAAATGTAGTACAAAAAAACTGTTGGTATTTCAAGTAAGTAATGGTAGAAGACACATAGTACAAAGGCTGCAATCAAATCTTAAGGAGGCACTGGCAGTTGTGGTGGGGTATCAACAATGAAGGGATTATGAATCAGTTTCAAAGAAGGCTGCTTTGCCTGTGATAGTACATAATTATGAAAGATTTGAGCATCATAATAGGCTACTAATTAACATGAGTGCCTAGCATGGTACTATGGCCAAAAGAGTAAATATGATTTTAAGTGTATAAACAGAAGTACGTGAAATAGGCTATCAGGAGTATATCGAAACAGGGATACATCAGGCAGGGAAGTTTTTACATCTGAACTAGTCAAATATTGTGTCCTTTTCTAGTCTTTATAAATCCACAAACATTTCTGAAAAATTGGGGAGAGTCTAGAGAATGAAGGACTGAAAAATGTACTATATGGTGAAAGTTAAGGAGCTCAGTTGATTTAATTTATTGATGAGTTGGTTAAGAGGGGAATTGGTTGTGGTCTACATGAACCTACCTGTGAAGAAAATATCTGATGGTGGGGGCTTTCTAACAGTCACAGGTATAATAAGTTCCAGTGGCTGCAAGTTGAATCTTGAATCTGAAAACAAAGTGTAATTTGTTAGAGAGGTATAATACACTGGAATAATTTACCAAGGTATGTGGCTGATTGCCTGTCACTTTAAATTGAGCATATGTGTCTTTCTAAAAAAAATGAGGTTTGATGTCAGAATTAATGGTTTAAATTTTAGTGCCTTTGTTAAGCAGAAGATCATTCTAAACGATTGAAATGGTTCCTTTTGGCCTTAAAAATCCTATTAATCTGATCGTATAATTTTAAATAGAAAAACATGAGTACACTAATTTCTGATTTAAGATGTGAAATAAAAGGTAGGACTCTGCATTATGTATAACTAAATACAATTTAAGAAATCACTAGCAAACAATAGCTTCAGATGACTTTTTAGGGATAAAAATCTTGTGTGTTGTGACTTATTGAAAATGTTTTGTTGTGTTTAGGCCCACAGTATGGAACAGTAGAAAAGGCTTGGCATGCACTTATGTCAGAAGCTGAAAAAGTGAGTGAATTGCATTTAGATGTTAAAAGTGCATTGATGAATGAGGATTTTGAAAAGATCAAGAACTGGCAGAAGGAGGCCTTTCATAAGCAAATGATAGGAGGATTTAAGGAAACGAAAGAAGCAGACGATGGATATAGAAAGGCACAGAAACCCTGGGCAAAAAAGCTAAAAGAGGTACAGTAAGTTGCATGTTGTGTATCAATATATTGATGGTTCACAGAAATCACTAATGTGGGAAGGCCTCACAGTGTACTGGATCCTTTCTCATTCTGGTGTTTATAGATCTTCTTCTGGAGAAGTCTTCTCTTGAATATTCCTCAGTAGCCACTGCCTTCTATCCAACTTCAGTAGCCTGAGCAAAGTTCTGGAGAAAGTGGAGTTAGCCTGTTTTTCCTGTCCTTTATCAGCACTTGTTTCAGATGAAGGATTTATGACTTAGTTGAGGCACAAACTGCGGAAGAAATGAACTCAAGGAAAAACATTTGGAGTCAGATAAATAAATTTCTTTAATTTATTTAACATTGTGTCTGTTGTTTAAAAGTGTGTATGGAAGGAGAGACAAAAAAAACAAGCAAGGATTTGATTCAGGGCATCACTGAACATGTCTTTCCTCAATAAATTTGTTTAAGCTAAACTGAGTGATGATAACTTATTTTGTGTGGATGGAGAATGTCAGATCATGTAAATATAATACTTGGTTTTCTTGCATTCATTCTCCTGTGTTGAATTATTATTAAAATTGCTTGAGCATAGCAACACATCTGAATGTGAAGTTCTTCCAAATCTTAAAACGTGATTACAAGACTGTTATTCACTCATACATAGCTACTGTTGGTTTTGTCAATTGTACCAGACAAAAAGATTCAAAACTTCATTTATAGGTAGAAGCAGCTAAGAAAGCATACCATACAGCATGCAAAGAGGAGAAACTGGCTATATCCAGAGAAACGAACAGCAAAGGAGATCCAGCATTGAATCCAGAACAACTTAAGAAATTGCAAGACAAAGTGGAAAAGAGCAAACAAGATGTGCTAAAGGTAAACTGCATGCTAGTGTACCGTTCATGTTAAAATGTTTTGTGCATACTGCTTTGCAAATCTCTTTTTGTATGGAATAAACGCACAACAAACGGCAGTGCAAGCGAAACCAGGGTTGGAGTGACAAACTCTATGTGGAGCATGGCACTTTTAAAATCATGGTCCTTGTGTCAGCCATAGTGTTAAGAGACCACACAGCCCTCTGTCCACAGCACATGTCAATGGCAGGTTTGTAACAATATGCAAGCCTTACACAGTACTGTTGCTTTCAGTGTTGCTCGATGTGGGGAGAGAAAGGGAGTTCTTGAATGAGATGAAAACAGAGTTATCCTTTCAGTTTGGGGATGGGGACATGTAAGGCAAGTTCAGAAAAGAACTAGATAAGTTTATTGAGGATAGATCTGTCAATGGCTTTTAGCTCAGATGGTCAGGGCTGCAACCCTGTGTTCTGCCTGTCCCAGCCTCTGCTTGTCAAAAGCTGGGAGTGGATGTGGATTGCTCAGTAATTGCCCTGTTCAGTTCATTCTTTCTGAAGTACTTGGCTGGCTATTGTTTGAAGACTGGCTACTAAGCTAGATGAACAGATGGTACCTTCTACTCAGAGCTCCCCAGATTTATTTAAACTCTGCCAAGCTTACCTAGAGCATCTTCACACTCACGGCCTCCAGATTTCCTGTGTAAATGTTTTAGAACTCAGTCATTAGCCTGGTGTGCACGTTTCTAATTGTACTGGATGAACTAGCAGTAAGGTTTTGTCAACATAAAAGGAGTAGCATGGTCACCCTCCCCCTTCTCTGTCAAGAAGCAATTGGTCTCAATCAGGTGTATTCCACGCCAGATTGCACCAGTGGTTCTGCATCTAGCAGACTTATGGAGCCTTTTGGCAAAGTAGCTCAGCAGGCAGTTTTCAGATGACCATGAGTGGAGAACTCAATTCTGCAGAACATCTTCCACAGAATATGTAAGAATAGATCTTTTTTGTTGTAGACTAGGGCAAGAAATGCCACACATTTTGGTAAAAGGAAGCTGGCATCCATGCCACCTTTTCTGATTCTCTTTATCCCATGGGCATTGGAGAGCATGTACACCTACCCATCAATCTTATTGATACCACAGGTCTGAGGAAACTCAAGCAACCTTCAGCAGTAATGATCATTCTTGTCCTTTCATGACTCTCTTCTTTTGACCTAATGAGCTTGTCAGTACAGTACCACATCACAGTACCTGTTCTACCAGGCATGATCTCTCAAAACAAAGGTTGGATGTAACCCAAAGAAGGAGTCTTATGGCTCTGTATCTTTTACCTTTGACAGCATAGATGCTGGATGGTTAACTACTGTTAACACCTTGGTACACAGCAAAAACCACTATACTAGACCTAGGCAGCTAAATAGAAAAGTTGTTCTATTTGGGCAACACAATGTTATTTTCCTAGAAAATCCAGTTTCTGCTATTCAGGACTATTTCCTATCAATCAAGGATTTAACTATCCATTGGCTCCATACCAGCATATTTGGTAGCAATAGAAGCACATCACTTCTTGTTCAGGGTTTCATGTTAAATTCTTATACTGTTTTTATAGTTCCTCAAGGGTTTTATTCATATGTTTCCCAGTCCAGAATCTCTGTCTTTCCTAGAACCTCAACTTGGTATTAGGTAGCTTAGTGGGATCATCTTTGAACCCTACTAACCTGCTCTTTATGCCATTTATCCACAGAGTGTCTTTTTGAGTTCTGTAACATTGGGTTGAAGGGTAACAGAAGTTCCACATGGTGGGTTGACCTCATGTGGTCTGTCTGAAAGGCAAAGTAATTTAGGACTTGCTCTAAATTTTTACCAGAATTTTCTTTATTTTTACTTAAATCATCTGATTCATTTGCCAGTTTTAGATCCACCTTTGCATGGATTTCATGACTCACCCCCCTTTCCTGCTATGGAAACCTATACCATCTGGATTCTGTATTAGTGCAGGAGGTGAGAGATGGTTGAGCCTGTCTTTTGTGTCCTTGGGTGGTGGGAGAGTATCCAAAGTATGGGACAGCTTTAACACAGGCTTCTAGTGAAAAGAATCTCATTTTATATGCATGGGGCATGTGCATAGCTGAAGTAGAATTCACATGAACTGTCCATTTTGAATCAGTTGCTGTAAGGTAAGTAACCATTCATTGATGGTTGTCTGATCTCACCTCCAAATCATCTGAACACGACATCTGTACAAACTTCTCTGGATGTGGGAACTGCTGTGTTTTGTGCTTAAAATTGTTAAAGAAATTGGAATTGAGATAGTTCAGTCTAGGTGATCTGTAGTCTCATTAGCTAGATTGCTTTCAACACCTTTAAAAGGTTTCTTTACCTTTCAGATTGAAATAGCCCCCTCTTATGGCCAATTGAGATGTTGCATAGCATACAACCTAGAACAAATACACTTGTAAATATAAATGAAGCAGATGTTTCTATTATAGTCTGCTTATTGACTGTTACAGTATTGACTTGTTCAACATTCTGTGAACCTGTTGTAATAGGCTGATAGTAACAGTAAGAACAACTTGCACTGCATCTTTTTCAGACAAAAGAAAAGTATGAAAAATCACTGAAAGATCTGGATAATGTTACACCTCAGTATATGGAAAACATGGAGCAGGTATTTGAACAGTGTCAACAGTTTGAGGAAAAACGTTTGCGTTTCTTCCGGGAAGTGTTATTGGAAGTTCAGAAACACCTTGACTTATCTAATCTTGCAAGGTAAATTTAAAAGACCTAAAATCTCTTGATAAAGTTGGTTTAATGTGTTCATTAAACTCTGTTCATGCAGTAAACTAGAGTAGTAGTTTTCAAATTTAGGAATGGGACCCAGTACTGGGTCGCAGACCCTCAATCACTGGGTTGTGGCACCCCCAGCTGCTGCCAAAACACTAGAATGCATTACTCAAAGATGTAATTGTTGGATCATGGGCATAAATGATTTTTTCCAGCTGGGTCCCAAGGAAGAAAGTTCTGAAAACCACTGAACTAGAGTTCACAATCTGACTAGTGTATTTTGAAAGTGTTACTTTTATCTGGTAATAAATCTAAAGAGTCTAATAGGTCAGTAGAAGCCATTTCTGTTGTTTAATTTGTTTGTTTTGTTCTAGATCAGATGTTGGGAAGGAGAATGCTAATCTAGTAGCCTTGTTCAGAATTTAGTGACTGAAAGATTTTGTTTCAATCTCAAATTAAGGTTTTCAGAAATGACTATTTAGCAGTTATTAAAGTGACATTCTCTGTAGAATTTAATTTAGATATTAGTTTAGAATTACAAAAATGGCAGAATGAAGTTAAATATGATTTTAGTGGCTTGAAATAACATTTCATTCTTGAAAGGCTAAACCATAATTCATTAATTTAAGACAGCATCGGTATAAGTGCATAAACACATCTGACACTAATCATTATTAAAGGGACAAGACTGAAGTAGTACTGGAGATAATGAAACAATTTTCCATTCTTAATGGATTAAAACATATTGTAACTGTTAGAGAGTCCACCATCACTCAGGATCTTACCCATATCTTCATTCTGAATGATATGTATTTTCTTTTTATTTTACTTTGGGCAGATTACTATGTAGGTGCTAACAACACACCAGAAAGACGTATTGCAAGGAAATATAATTACATAAGGAAGGCTGATTATGTTAATTCCTTGTATTAAAAATTCATACCTGTTTTGACTATATTTTTCATTTCTGGCATTTCAGGTTTTTCTGGTGTAATGTTCTGAGTAAACATGTTAAATAAATATAATTTACATTAGAATTCATTAGTCATAAACAAAAACCGTCATAAAAACAGTCTCTAGTGCAGCGGTTCTCAAACAGTGTGTCTGGACACATTATGGTGTTGCTACACGGCAGTAAGTGTGCCAAAGAAAGCTGGGGAGATAGCTGGGTTGGGGTGGGGGGTGCTAGCCAGGGTGTCCTAGAGGGTTGCAGTTCTGCTGTCAAGTGTGTCATGACCCACAAAAGGTTGAGAACCACTGCTCCAGTCTAGTCTAGACAAGCTTTCTGAAAATTTCCATAAGTGGATTTTTACACAATATTATAAATATTTGTACAAAACTGTTAGCAAATTTTAAGTGATGTTTATCACTGATAAGTTACACAGAGGATGATGCATAAAATGACTTAAATAAAACAAATACAGCTTTTTAGGGGAAAAAATTCAATAGCTGGGCTACATACATTTTCTTATTTTGCTGTTACTGATAAGTTTTGTGCAAAGATTTGATATGCATGTCTTTTGTCCTACACTGCAGAATGTGTAGTATGGTGTGTTGGCTCATATAAATCACAGTAAAATTACATGATTTTCTTTTCTGATTAATGAATTCATCAGATTTCTAGTAAATATATATTAAATGGAAAAACAAATTTGTCTGTAGTTACAAAAATATCTATCGTGAATTGGAGCAGAACATCAAAGCAGCAGATGCTATTGAAGATCTGAGGTGGTTTAGAGCTAACCATGGTCCAGGGATGTCAATGAATTGGCCTCAGTTTGAGGTAAGAATTTACACCTTTAAAAACCTGCTTTTTTTGATGTTGGGTTTTTTTTAAACCATCCTTTCTCTTAATAGCACAGTAACTTTTTTTAATATAGTTTTAAAAATCTGAATATTCTTTGCCTCCCTATTTTTGGCTTAATTTTTTTTATGCTTGTTGTCACTGAATCTAACACTTGTAAACGGTGCTAATAGTTAAATCATTCATATGACACTTCTATGGGTGAGTTCATATGAACTGTGCTTTAGCTGGAACAACTGTTCCAAATAAAATGTCCTGCATATTCTCATTTATGTGCTATGGCTTTGACTTTAACTTGGATTCTGTTGATTTCAGCAACCAGCTAAATGAAATACAGCAAAGCCCATGCTTTCTATAAGGAAAAAAAAAGTTGTTAGTAACTAATCCACTTCTAAATCTGATGTATAGATACTTGGGTATTTCAAATCCATATAAAAATGAACAGCTTTTTAAAAAAATCCATGTAAAAATCAAGAATTTTTTGTTTCCAACACCTGCACAGAAAATGGTAGTGTTTCACTATAATCTATAATTGCTGCCAGAGCCATTAATTGTATCATGAAGACAAATTTCTGTCTAATTTACTCCATCTTTCTAGTTACTTGTTTTATGTTCTGGTGACTCCAGGTAAAGTATCACAAGGTTAGAATTTGGATTTGATGTTGCCTGGTAAATTTGTTCTGTAGTGCTGTTAACATCATGCCCTTCCCCATCCCTCCACTTCCCAAATATAATTGGTGCTAAAAGTATTCTGAATGGGAAGGAGGGGGAGTTCTTAAGTTTTTAAGCTAATTTTGGGGTACCAAGTTGATGGAATTAAAATGCACTTTCTTCAGTAAGGGAACATTGGAGATACTTGAGAGCTTTGCCTGGATAAATCCCATTTTAGCAGCATTAATATGTTGTGACGTTTTCTTTTTTGTTTTCACATCTTCGGCCTTTTTACCCCTCACTTGGATGAAATGCTGATACCAGGATACTAATAACAGGAGGATGGGGAAAGGCTGAAATTTACAATAAAAATATTATGTTGTTGGGTTTCTTGGTGTAAAGTTTAGAATGACATGACTACAGTTGCTTTTTATGCATGGGCTGTGCCAGGCCTCTTAGTATAAGAAGCACATACAAATGTAAGATGTTATTTTTCTAATGGACTAATGTAACTTTGTCTTTACATGCAACAAGGATGATGTAAGTAAAAAAAAAAAAAAAATTATTGTACTTGGAAGTGCTTTCCGTACATTGTAAGCATGATTAAGTCCGTGGTCATTGTTATGTTATGGTATTTTAAACTTCCAATCTATATCTATCCAAAATAGTTCAAAGAACTTGTTCTTTATTGAAAACAAATTCGCACCTGCTTTTTAAGGCTAATATCACATATTAATTGTGCAAAAACAAATACAGCTTTCAAATTAATTTTTAAAACTTCACTTCATTTGAATGTCTATTTTCATTATTTACATTTCGTACAACAAACCCAACTCTTAAGTTTTTACTCTGTTTGCCCATAGAATGGGGGATGTAGAAGAAACCACAGGGTGCTTGGGAATTCAAGATTTTCATTAGTCAGTCCACTTTGGCCTGTATTGCTGCAGTGTTGTCACTCAATTCCTGCTTTAAATTAAAACAAATGAGTCTGGTGGCACTTTAAAAGACTCCTTGTTTGTGTTGCTGAATTAGACATGGCTATCCCTTTTGAACTTGCTTTGAGTTAGCATGCTATTCAGGATTGATTTTGCAGCTGTTAGTTGTGTTCAACTCTTCACTCTTATGCCTGCTTGTTTACCTACAAATATGTATTTAAATGCTCCAAAATATCAAGGCATACATATTTAAAGTCATGAAAATCATGGAGTTTCATGATCAAACTTTTATCTTACTGATCTTTTTCTAGTTATAAGATAATATGTTTTAGCAACAGTAGCTCAAATATATTAACTGGGGAGCTGTACCTTAATGACTTAAACTGAAATGCAGGATCAATGCATTTCATGCAATAGGTCACCTCTAAAATAGCTTATTTGTTTAACAAGTTGATTTATCCACAGATCATTCTTGGCCTGCTGTTTATCCATTATTAAACTGCCATTTTGAAAGCTGTGTGTATCACCGTGCCTGGCTGTTCTGTAGCAGTGGATGAACACTCTCCGTACTAACTGAAGAGTCTGTATTTGTGGTTTCTCCCTTACTTGTAGACTAGTAGCAGATGGATAAAGTAAACATGGGGGAGTTTGGCATTTTTAGAGGCAAGGAGATCAAATGGAAGGTTTCAACTGGCACAAGAATTATAAATTAGTATATTGCATCTCACATTGCCTTGTTTTAGACTCAGACTCAAAGGTCAGAAGGGACCATCTCTTCTGACTTTCTGCACAATGTAGGCTCTGGAATCTCACTCACTCATCCTGTAATAAACCTCTAACTGAGTTACTAAGGTTCTTAAATCACTGTCCTTAAAATATCCAGGACAAAGCTAATCTTTATGCTATTAATCTAACAAAGTTAATCTTTATGCTATTTGTGTAGAACAGCTGTATTTATTCACATAAGCAAAAGTTTGACCATAAGAGAATTTTGGTGGTTTCACTTTTTAGAAAGAGAATTTAAAAAGGTATTCTGCTGCCACCTAACTAATCATTCTTATGTGTATGTATCAAGTTAAAGATTTATCTTTCTGCCTCTTATTTGATGCATATATCATAAATTGCAGTGAATTTCGCTTTTGCCTTCATTGGGAGTCTGGGAGTGGAAACTTCCTGTGAATGGAGGGACCAATGGGAAGTGGGGGGAGGCTTCATGGTGGGGAAGGAGGGTCCTGGGGGTTCCTGTCTACTTTCTGATCAATTCCTGCTTCTCTGGGTTCCATTCCTTGTTCCCCACCCTGATCCTGAGCCTTGGGGCAGCTCCCTATGTGTTCTGGTTCCTGCTCTTTGGCCCGCTTCGAAATCCCTCCCCATTCAGTGCTTGAGTACCTTTTGGGGTCTGCTCCCAGGCCTCATAGACGTTGCTGCAGCATAAGTGTCCTGTTCTTAACCTGTCCAGGCAAATTTATGCAGGGGCAGAACCTCCACACTATTTCCATGGTGAAGGCACTCCTCCTCCCCCCCCAGCCCCACTTCCACCCCTGGGCTTTATTATGGTCTCTTAGACCTAGAAGCAGATGAGGAAAGGAACAAATTTAAACAAAGTTTAGGTCTGTTATAAAACTGTCAGCTAAACAAGTGTCAAAAATACAGAGTACAGTAAATGCTTGTTTGCAACATCATGCAAGAGCAACCGCTGGTTGAGCAGCATTTCTCCTGGAAATACTTTCCCTACTGTGAATTGTCAACTTCCTCTGTAATAGCGTCAGTTGCATGGGAGCAACGTAGCAAAAAGCCACCAATATGTTGCTACTAATGAGCATCCACTGTATTTTAAAAGAATAAGTACACCAGAAGTTTGATGCTGGTCTGTGATCCCATGGTTTGAGAGGTGGCCTGGCTCTTCCTTGTTTCCAACTATATCACATTAAGGCAGCAAAAAGTATTCTGCTGGGGGCGCGCGCCCCCGTGATTTCCATGAATAGGGAATGAGGTGACCTAAGATTTCTGCTAAAATGTTGGAGAACCCCCAATACTGACTAATACTAAAAAGGATCAACAGTTGTATGCCAAACGAAATATGCCAAAAATAACTTGGTGAACAGAAACTATAACTTGCTTATATATCTCTACGATTATCTATTACACCAACCACCTTTCACTGGTTTAGTTCATGTGACAATGTCATATTAAAGCTGTTAAATGTTGAGTGGCTTTCATAGTGATGATGGGCATGGTGTAAGAGTCTGGGAGAAGTACTGATGTCCTCACAACTCGAACAGGGATGCGCAGATCCCTCTGAGTGGATGGCAGGGGAAAAACAAGAATAGAGCTAAAGATAAAGTTGAAACATTTCATGTGTTTTTGTTCTTATTGTACACACAACTAATTAAATTCCTTAGTGCAACTGAATTTCAGTATTAAATATTGTGCTGCTGATTAGCTTAAACTCTCACCAGTGTCTCTTGCATTTATTTTGTAGGAGTGGTCTGCAGATTTGAACCGTACTCTCAGTAGAAGAGAGAAAAAGAAAGCTTCAGATGGAGTGACTCTAACAGGTGTTAACCAGACAGGAGACCAAGCTTCGCAGCATAATAAGCAGAGCAGGTAGAATTTTTTTTATGTCTGAGAGACAAAGGCTGAAAGAATAATAGTAAAAAATGGTATTTTGAAGTACATTAAGTGGATAAAGGGTCAGAAACTTCACCAATCACCTTGGTGAGAGGAATATGATTCTTTAGTCTCAGAACAAGACACAGTGCTTTGCAATATTTCTCTGTTTAGAGATCAAACCGAAACCCCCTTAATTTCAGTTTTAAAAGACTTTTTAAGCTCAGTGAATACTTTGGTTTTATCTTATTTTTGGGTTAGTCAGCATATTTTTCTATTCATCCTGGAAGTACAAGAAATCATGCTTATTCAGAAATTAAAGTTTCTCTTAAGTAGCTTTTTATGAATTTATGTGGAAACATGTTCAGTTGATTGCAAATTACTACATTAAATAGATATGTTGTTGTCTTTGACAGCTCATTACTATAATAGTCAAATTACACTGAAGAGTCCATTGAGATTTCTGAAAAGTCTGGAGATTAACAGTCCTTGTACCAATGCCAAACAGCATAGACAGAAAAGTATTACACTTAAGTATATAATATTTATATCTATTGCTTTTGGAGAGACCTGTACTGTCCTAAGAGACCTGAGCAGTGCTCTTGACTGGTGGTTCTTGATTGGAGAAGGGTTAACTGCTAGGTAGCTCATTCTTAGTGTGACACTAGTTACATATGTATTTGACTTCATTAGCAGATAGGGTCACCTTAATCCTTTTTCTCTCCCAAATAGCAATCTTAGTGTCCCGAGTAATACAGTGCAGTCATTACAACCAAGTTACAATCCCTTTGAAGATGAAGATGATACGGGGAGTACTGTCAGTGAAAAGGAGGACAATAAAATCAAAAAGTTGGTGAAAGAAAGTTTTTTAAATTGTTTTCAGACTTGTTCTTTCTCTATCCAAGGTTCCCATTTTTGGGGGTTTCTACAAAAGCATCATATGGTACAATGCATGGCAATCTTTACAAGAGGTCATATGAACTGCCTTGTAAACCTAACTTTTCTTTTTCTAACAGATTGCATATGTTGCCTTAATCTCTTCTTGTTTGAAGTTATACTAAGGTTATTGGCAGTTGGTAATACAACTTGCTGGTTGCTTTTCGTTCTCATTTAACTTTTCTAAAATGTGAACTCTGACGGTCTGCTGCGAAATTGCTGCTGGAACTTTGCTGCCAAATTTGTGCTTACTGAACAAAATTCACTTCTATGGCTTTCTTTCCACGCAATACTTTCTCAATTAACTATTTCATTGATCCAGTCTTAGTGTGTTCCTTAACTATAAATAAACTATGTGCTATAAAAGTATAGCTCTAAAATAGTGTTTCTCAACTGCTGAGTTGTGACCTATTGGAGATCACAAAAGGCAATCAAGTGCTTGGGTGGCATTGAAAATTTTGTTAGCATTTTTCCCCACTACCTCTGTGCACATTTATCTTTAGAGGTCACGTATTCTCTGTCAACCTCTCAACACAAAAATAATAAGACTTATCATCAATACACTTAGTACACTTTTTACTGTTCTGTAATAAATGTAAGGGAGGGGGTTGCAAAAATTTTTAACTTTAAATAAAGTGCCAGCAACCAACACAGTTAAGAAACACTGCCCTAGAAATATAAAATTTTAAACCATTGGCCCTAACGTATAAATGATTAAATTTATACGCGACTAGGTGAGACTGGTGTATGTAAACTCAATGTTTTAGAGCAAACTACAGTTGTAAATTTTAACATTGTAGTGTTAGCAGTTCTGAGAAAAACCAAAGCTATCCTACTGAGTGGTCTGATGAAGAGTCCAACAACCCATTTTCTTCCACTGATGCAAATGGAGACACTAACCCATTTGACGAAGATGCCTCCCCTGGCATGGAGGTGAGAGTACGAGCACTGTATGACTATGAGGGCCAAGAGCATGATGAACTCAGCTTTAAGGCTGGTAAGTTTATGTCATTCTCTTGTATGCTTGTCAGAAGGGGAAGTTGACAGAGTCTGTGAAGAGTATGGCTTTTTCATCTCTGCAGTGGACAGTGGGGACTGGGATATTGACAGAAAGACACTTGAATTCAAAATGGAGTCCACATTGTGGTAGATGTTTTACCTGGCAAATGATCCATCCTCCTGTCTACAAGCATCTCTTTCTCAGCTGTCTACAATAGCAAATTAGTCTGGATTAAGGAGGATTAATTCGGACTAATTTTGGTCCTTGTCTACACTAGGCTTTGCCTAGTTGGAACTAACAAATTTTTTAGTTCCAACTAAGCAAAGCTTAGTTTGAACAAGTAATTTTGAATGGTTAGTTTGAACTTTTATTTCAAACTTTAGTTTGAGCTAGTATGATGTAGTCATGTTAGTTTGAATTAAATAAGTTTGAACTAAGAGCACTTTTTAGCTGGAACTAACTTTTAGTTTGAACTAGCTGCACTTTTCTCAGTTCAAGCTAAAAAGTTAGTTCAAACTAAAAAGCCATGGTTAATTCAAACTAACCAGACTCTGCTTAGTGTGGACTAAGCAAGTCCAAACTAAGCTTTTAGATGTAGACATAGCCCTCCTGGGAGTATTGGCAGTGCCTTTTCATACCTTGCAGTTGCAGGGAGCACTAGCTCTTGGGAAGGAAGCTCTCTGGAGGCGAAGGGGAAATCTTATGAAATTAATTCTTTCTTCTTCACTGAGGCAGTATCTGCTGCCGCTACTATAACTCCCTAGTATTGCCAAACCTAAAAGATCAGAAATCATGAGACTTTGGGGGAAAAAAGTTACAAGATGAATGTGAATCATGATATTTGAAGAAAAATGCCTGCTCTCTTTTGTAATTGATTTAACAGGAACTACCCTTTATGCCTCCTGCTTCCTCACTTTGCACGTTTTTAGGTTAAAATCTTAACATTAAATATGTACATAGACTGGGAAAGGCTTCCACTACTTCTCTCTGGGGAAGACTGTTTTCCCTATCCTCCTTCTATGTCATTCTCTATTCCAGTGGCTCTGAAAGTTTAGGTTGTCCTCTGTAGTGGGATAACCAGGGCTAGCGTTGGACTCTCTGAAACCAAAGCCCAAATGTTTCAGCGCTGGGTGCTGGGGCTTGGGCTTCAGCTCCATTGCCCATGACAGCAGGGTTTGGGTTGTCACTTTGGTTGTCTGGGTCTCCAGCTCCATGCAGGGTTGTTGTCATGGAGGAGTCACAATGCAGTGGTCTATCCTCTGAGGTCACCCCTTGGATGTACTCTCTCCAGCTATTTCTCCTGCCTCCTGGGGTATTGTTGTCCTCTCCTGAGCTATGAGCCCACCCCAGCAGCAAAAGAGAGGATGGAGAATAAAGCTGAGCTTGCAGGGAATTGCAGTGCAAGAGGTGCCCTCTAGTCCACATCTACCCCAATACACACTCCTGCAAATTGCTCAGTTGCTTTGATGAACAGTACAACACTTGAAACAGTTATGTACAAGCTGGAGGTGCTGCTGACTCTAGGTGGGATTCTTTTCTGGTATTTCTTTCAGCCATGCTAGCGTAGAAAGGTGACTTCTCCTTTGTTCACCACAGGAGTAGACAGTTTGTCATGTTGTGGGAAGAACCTAAGAGGAGTAGCCACTGATGGTGGCAGGCTGAAACTGTATCAGGGCCACTAGCACAAACTGCAAAAAACATCATCTGGTGCAGCATCCTACCACTCACCTTCACAGGCAGCTCAGACACAATTATTGAGATAACAGCTATTGACTTGTGAGCAGTCTCTAAAAAGGATGCAGAATCGCATTTTGCAAAAATTGAGATTTGGCCATCTTTCTTCCTCTTCCCTCAGTGACTGGTTATGGGCCTTTTTTCATTCTCAGATGGCTCACTTAGTGCATTACATTATAAATGGAATCATTAAATTAATCAGATCATCTTCAACTACAGTAAATACAGTGAGTAAGTACATAGTTGGGTTGTTTCTGCTAAAACATGTAGCCATAAAAAAGTTAATATTGAAACGTAATCAGCCATCATAAAGTTTTAGTTAAAACTCCAGGGAGATGTGGAGTTCAGAGCTGCTCTTTCAAACTGCCTCTCGATTCAGTTAAGACTGTGCCAGTTTGTTTTCTACCTTGAAACGCAGGAATGGAAAAGATCACCTGAGTTATAGAGTTGAATCCAGTTACATGCTGTCACAGAGAACCATGTCCTTTAACCTCACTGATAAATGTATTGAGCTTTATCTTAAAACTAATTTGATTGTTTGCCCATACATCTCCTATATGAGGCTGTTTCAGAACCTTTTTTCCAATTTTCAACCTAAGTTTATTTGGAGCCAGTTTATTTGTTCTTGTAACAATGTTGCCCTTTACCTGAAATACCCTATTTTCCTGTCTCTCCCTGATTTATTTACAGAGAACAGTTGTATTCCATTTCAATCTTGCTTTATTTAGCCTAGAAAAATAAACCCCTTCAGCCTCATCGCATTGCATAGGTTCTCCATTTCCCTGATCCATCCTAATAAGCCATCTCTGTGCCTGTTCCAGTCTGAATTCATCTTTCCAGATCGTGGATGACCAGATAAGATTCTATTGGTGACTTGTACAATGACATGAATGCTTTGCCATTCTTTTCTGGAAATATTTCACCTGAGAGATCCTAAGATTGCATTTGCCTTTTTCACAGCCCTTGGACATTTGTGACTCATGTTCATCCTGCATTCAGTTAATTCAACCAGGTCTTCTCCAGTGTTTCCAAATGAGCTCCCAGGTTATGGCAGGAATTTTACTAGTCCAAACTGCATGGCCTTGCATGTCTGTATTGACAGTGCCTTTTAAATTTGTGTCAACAGTGGATTTCTTCAGCCCTCCCTTCTTTTTGTGCTAAAGTCTGTTTTACTGAAGTCTAAATTAGCTCTACTACATTTCCCTTGTCTAAGAAAACAGTTATTTTGAAAGGTAGGTCTTGGGTTAGTCTGGCACAATGTACCTTTGGTAAACCAATGTTTCGTTTTGTCCCATTTTCCATTAACTTCTATTAAAATGCTCCCTGTAATCACAATATTTTGATCTCAATATTTTTAAACAAACAGGAGCTACCATAAATCCTGCCCAGAGAGGGGAGTAGCACTAACAAGACAGCCAAGTTCCTATTAATGCCTCACTGGAATCAACAGGATCCAAACATTACTATTAACCTATAATGGATTGTGGCAACTTCTCTTCACTTCCTGCTTACTCAGCAGGACATGGAGATGTGCTAATCTGTCTGGAATACAGCAAGTAATATGTCTGACAAGTGAGAGGTGCTAAATTCCAAGGGATTGGCATGGTAGAGCCTGTCTACAGCAAAATGAAGCAATATTTATACAGTGGTTAAACTGGACTCAGGCATTCTGGGTCCTGTTCCTGGCTATATGACTTTGGTTAAACTATTTAACCCTGCTGTTCTCAGTAGAAAATAATTCTTAAAATGTGGATAGTGCTTACCTATGTTAAAAGAGACATAGTTAGATAAGCTGTTTGTAGACATTTGACTATCTCTATAGATGCTTTAATAAGTGCATATTACATACAATCTGTTGTATTTTAATATATAGTTTATATAAAGTAACAGTTTTGGGGTTACTGCATACCTAATGGTTAATTCCAAATCCCCTGCTAGAGGCTTGGGTGTAGAATGGCTACCAACAGGAACTCTTCTAGGTTTGTGTAATAGAATCATAGAAATTGGAAGGGACCATGAGAGGTTATCAAGTCCAGTCCCCTGCACTTATGGTAGGATTAGGTAACCTCTTAAACCATCCCTGACAGGTACTTGTCTAACCTGCTCTTAAACACGTCTAATGATGGAGATTCCACAACCTGCATAGACAACTTATTCTAGTGGTTAATCCTCCTGACCGTTAGGAATTTTTTCCGAATGTCCAACCTAAACCTCCCTTTTGTAATTTAGGTCCATTGCTTCTTGTCCTATCATCAGCAGTTAAGGAGAACGGTTTTTCTCCCTGCTCCTCGTGACAGTCTTTAGGTACTTGAAAACTGTTGTCATGTCCTCTCTGTCTCCTTTTTCTAGACTAAATAAACCCAGCTCTTTCAATCTTCCCTCATGTTGCAAGTGTTACATACCTCTTACCATTTGTGTTTCTCTTTTCTGGGCTTTCTCTAGTTTGTCCAAATCTTCCCTGAAATGAGGCACCCAGAACTGGGCACAGTACTCCAATTAGGGCCTAATCAGGGCAGAGTAGAGCAGAAGAATTATTTCTTGTGTCTTTTTCTTACAATACTCCTGTTAATACGTCCCAGAATGGTGTGTGGTGGCTTTTTTGCAACAGCGTTACACTATTGACTCATATTTAGCTTGTGGTCTAGCATGACAGCCTGATCCCTTTCCGCAGTACTCCTTCCTAGGCAGTCGTTGCCCATTTTGTATATATGCAATGTATTGTTCTTTTCTAAGTGGAGTATATTACGTTTGTCTTTATTGAATTTCATTCTGTTTACCTCAAACCATTTCACCAGTTTGTCCAAATCATTTTGAATTGCAATCCTATACTCCAAAGCGCTTGCAGCCCCTCCTAGCTTGGTATCATCAGCAGACCTTTATCAGCATATTCTCTATGCCATCGTGTAAATTACTGATGAAAATATTAGACAGAACCAGACCCAGAACCAATCCCTGCAGTACCCTGCTCATTATGTCCTTCCAGCAAGACTGTGAACCATTGATAACTACTGTCTGGGAGTGATTATCCTACCAATTTTTCATCTTATAGTAGCTCCATGGATGCTGTACTTCCCAAGTTTATTAATGAGAAAGTGATGTGAGACCATATCAAAAGCGTCACTAATGTCTAGATATACCACATCTACTGCTTCCTGTCTATCGATAAGCCTTGTTAACCCATCATAGAAAGCTATCAGGTTGGTTTGATATGATTTGTTCTTGGCAAATCCATGCTGACTATCACTCAGGACCTTATTCTCTTCTAGATGTTTGCTAATGGATTCCTTAATTATTTGCTCCATTATTTTTCCTGGTACAGAGGTTAAGCTGACTGGTCTATAATTTCTTGGGTTGTCCTTATTTCCCTTTTTATAGATGTGCACTGTATTTGCTCTTTTCCAGTCCTCTGGGGCCTCTCCAGTCTTCCATGCTTTTTCAAAGATAGTAGCCAATGGCTCAGGTATCTCTTGAGTCAGCCCCTTGAGTATTCAAGGGTGTATATCATCACGCCCTGGTGACTTGAAAAGATCTAGTTTGTGTAGGTGATTTTTAACTTGTACTTTCCCTATTTTAACTTCTGATCCTCTCCTGTTTTTACTGCCCTCCCCTATGTCAGGCATCCAGTCACCACCAACCTTCTTGGTCAAGACTGAAATGAATAAATCATTTAGTTCCTCTGCCATTTTCACATTTTCTGTTACTGTTTTTCCCTTGTGGTTGAGTAACAGACCTATGCTGTGCTTGGTCTTTCTCTTATTTCTAATGTATTTAATATCTTGTTACCCTTTATGCCTTAAGCTAGTTTGATTTGTTTGTGCCTTGGCCTTTCTGACTTTTCCCTTCCATAACTGTGTTGTTTGTTTATATTCATCCTTTGTGATTTGTCCAAGTTCCACTCTTTGTAGGACACTTCCTTCTTTTTTAGGTGATTGAAAATCTCCTCTTGTCATGCTTCCTATCCTTCCTGCACAGTGGAATAGTTTGCTCTTAATACTGTCTCTTTGAAAAACTGTCATCAGTTGTTTTTCCTCTGACATGCTTCCTATGGGATCCACCCTACCAACTCCCTGAGTGCACTGAAGTCTGCCTTCTTGAAATCCATAAATCTTTATTTTGGTGTTTTCTCTACTGCTGTTCCTTAGACTCATGAACTCCACCATTTCATGATCACTTTCACCTAAGTTACCTTCTGTTTTCAAATTCTCAACCAGTTCCTCTCCATTTGTCAAAATCAAGTCAAGGATGGCCTCTCCCGTACTAGCTTTCTCCACCTTTTGAAATAAAATATTGTCTGCAATACATTCCAAGAACTGGTTGGATAATCTGTGCCTTGCAGTATTATTTTCCCAACAGATGTCTGGGTAATTGAAATCCCCCATCACCACCAAGTCCTGTTCTCTGGGTGATTTTGTTAATTGTTGAAAAAAAGCCTCATTCACCTCTTCTTCCTGGTTAGGTGGCCTGTAGTAGACACCTGCCAGGACATCACTCTTGTTTTTAACTCTTATTTTTACCCAGAAAGTTTCAACATGTCTGTCTCCTATTTCTGTCTCCACCTGAGTCCAAATATACACATTTTTAATATACAAGGCAACATCACCTCCCTTTTTCCTTGCCTATCCTTCCTAAGCAAGTTATACTCTATGTTAATATTCCAGTCATGTATGTTATTACACCAAGTCTCTATGGTGCCAACTATGTCATAGTTGTGTTTAGCTACTAGCATGTTGAGTTCTTCCTGCTTATTCCCCATGCTTCTTGCATTAGTATATAAACATTTAAGATACTAATTTGATATCGTGCCCCCCCCCTGCAAGTTCTGAATAGTCTCTCTTATCCTTCCTGTTACAGCACAGGCTCCCCCCCCCCCAGTCCAACCCTTCCCCCAGGTCTCCCTGATTTTGACTTAGCCGTGGGCTTTGGTCACATTTCCCTTTAAAACCTACTTTAAAGCCCTCCTCACTAGCTTGTTATTCAGGGATCAATCTCTTTCAAGATCAGTTTGAGGGAGTGTATACAAATATTCAACCATTCTGCATAAAATGTATTCTCTTGCTATTGATTTGAAGCTGGTAAAAAAAAAAATGTTGTGATAGAGAAACTTTGATCTCATCTCAGACATATGTGTTGTTGTATAGTTTGTTATAAAAGATTATAGGTGTGTGATTAAGTTCTTCCAGAAATAGAATACCTTGATCCAAAGGGGCAGCTATGTTAGTCTAGTAAAGCAAAAAAAACCAAGGAGTCTTGTGGCAGTTAAAGACTAACAGATTTATTTATCGCATGAGCTTTCATGGGAGAAAATCCCACTTCATCAGATGCTTTGAAGAGGGGGAACTTACAGAATTGGATGAAAATAAATGCAGAGGAGTGCAAGACATGGGATCAGGACATACTGCAACAGCAAATCAGAGTATTTGTAAGGATTCAAACTCTAGGAGACAGCATACAGAGGGAGGGTGAAGTCAAATGACCTGTTAGAATGTGAAAAGAATCCATAGTCACAATTCAGCCCTGCTTTCACACAATTTAATTTGCATATTAATTCGATTTCTGCTGTTTCTCTTTGAGGTCTTGATTCTAAAACAGAATGATTTTGATCTTGCATCAGGACACTTAACACTCCATTACAACTGTGTTTTGCCATGACAGCATTTCATAGTGCAGACCAGACCTGACTGAAAATCAGAGTAACACAAGGGGGTTCTAGAGAATTATTACCAAAGTGCAACTGTGCTGTTATTAGCAGTTTTGAGAGTCCCAGTATAAGAAGGTGCTCTAATTTTAGCAGCCATTTTCTATATTCCTGATTACACATGCAGAAGGCAGAGTTAATTGACATGATAAACAAGGTGGTGGATAGCAATGATGAGTTTTACAAAATTTTAAACAAATTCTTAGTGCAGAAACACTGTTTGTAGCTATTCAAAAGTTCTAAATCCTGTCCATGTTAACTGACTGGGCAGGGGTGGAAGATCAAAATTTTTTTCTTATAACAGAGGTGGGCAAAATTGGGTCCCAGCTAAGTGCCAGCAATTTCACTTTTTGTCTCCAGAGGGCTCTCCTCCATTACATTTCTGCAGTGGAGCCAGATGACAGGCTACTAAAACTGGTTGCCATGGTGGCCAAAAACATACATTTGTCAAGCCCTGTCTTACTGAGGTGATTGTTCCATTGCTGATGTGAAGCAAGTTGGAAGATAAAGGTTTAATGTTTTGTTATTGAATCTGCCAATCTTCTACTTGGGAGGGAAGCTAACAACTTGAGGTCCTCTGGATGTTTCAAAAGAATTAATTACAAATCTTCAGCAGCTGAAAACAAGTTCATTCTTCCTGTGTAAAGTATTAGGCTGCTTCAATTGACAATATTAGTTGTTCAGCTATGGCTTGTGATTCTGTCTAAAACCAAATTTTGATTTGTCTTTTTGAAGTCACAACCATGTATAAATTTCAAATTGCGAAGCTGGGAACACACCAGAAATTAAATCCCACTTTTCATTAATCTTTTTAACATCTTCTTTTAAACATAATATAGAGAGGAAGATGTTTGTTTTCCTCACAAAACGTACAGTAGGTATACCAGTAATCTACCAGTACATTGAGAGAACATGTCCCTGCAGTATAACTTTCCACTATATGCCTATGTAGACATTTTTTATGTATAGGAAAAATATTGTGTACTTTAAATGACAAATGTTAACCCTTTAAAAATAATTATACTATAATTATAATAATCTCTGAAGTGTACAAAAATGTCACTTTTTGGAAGACGTAGGAATGCTACTCAAATTTAGCTTTGTCCAGCCCTACTCTAGAAGGGTAGGGAGTTAATACTAACCTGATGTAATTCTTGAAATTTTATTTTCATTTTGGTAAAGCAAAGTATTTTCAAGTAACTTTTGAAATATCAGTGGTATATGATTTCACTTCTATAAAACTGTCATTCAAGTATCTTAAAGCGCTTACTCTGAACTCTTTTATTGTGTATGTCAGTGTTTATAAAATGGGATATTGGTTTTTATGATCAAATAGAGTTGGGAAGCACTTGGTAGGGGTGAAGTGGAGAGTTTAAGAAAGAGTGGGGATATCATTGATAGAGTTGGTACTACACTATCTATTTTTATTACCGAACTGTTATAATTTGTCATACGAGAATCTGTTCTTTGCAGGGGATGAGTTAACAAAAACAGAGGATGAAGATGAGCAAGGTTGGTGCAAAGGACGTCTGGACAATGGACAAGTTGGCTTATACCCAGCTAATTATGTAGAAGCAATCCAGTGACAAAGGCTCAAGTGATTCTGGAAATACTATAGTAATTCTGTAAGCCAGAACAAAATGCATTCACAAGGAGAGGAAATGAATGATGTAGAGAATGAATATATATATATATATAGATTTCTTTTAATGTAAAGGAATTATGGATTGATATTGACTTTGCAGTGATTTAAAGATAAAAGCTAGACCTGGCAATTTGAACAAAATACAATTTGTACACATTAGAAAACAAAAGGGTCATTGAAAACTGTAGAACAAGGAAATTACTCTTCCAGCTTTTTCCTATCTAATCTACATTGCCATGTTTTTTGCATTTTCTGTACTGGTGCCCTAATCTACTCCAGGGTATATGGTTTATCCAGATTTTCATTTAATCAGTTATCTTAAGTGACCTTCAGTAATTTGCAACTTGAATTTTTAGAACTATGGTAGTTCATTTTCTGTTTGTTCTTAGCAAGATCCGAAAGATGCAGTATTTTTTTATTTCAATCCTGTGTCGGTAAGCACCTTTTTTATGCTTGGGTTTACCAATTGATACTTAAATTATGACAGATTGATTCACCAGTCAAGTGAATGAGAACTTTCCATATTGTAATGTTAATCTTTCCATGCTGTCAGTATGGATTAAAGTTGTAAAACAAGTATTGTATTTAATAAGTGTCTGTTACAGAAGATTGTTTTGTAGCAGAGATATCTGCATATATTATGTTTGGGTTTCTATTATGAATGCTATTTATGCATTTTGACATATAAATGTGAGTTTTCAAAATAGATCGTAAGTAGCACTCTAAAAGCAAAACCAATGTAGGCTATTTAAAACTATTTCAGTCATATTCTTGCTGAGAAATTTACCCTTCTGTAAATTATTAATGATTTTACCAGTGATTTGGAAGGTTAGATGTGTATGAAGACTAATCTTCAAACAAAAGAGACTGTAAAATAGACTAAACTGCTTTTTATTAAGAGGCTCTTTATGTTGTGTATATGTATATATAATTTGATATTCAAAAAAAGTAAAGAGCATGTCTACTGTTAATTTTACAAGCCTTCTGACTGTCGATTAGATTTAGATTCTGCTTGAAAACATAAATTATAGGCATCTTTAGATCTGCATTGTCATTGCCTATTAGTTGTGCTGTATCATAAAGCAAGTATTCTGTGATTCAGATTCTCAGAAATATAGGAAATACAGCAGTATACTCAAACTGTATTTGTCGGTAAACTGTGGATCCAAATATAAACTAGCTTTAGTCCCTATGTGGATTATTGTAGCAGAACACTGTAAAGATTTCTGCATCTTGTTTGCAGTTACAACTCAGTCATGTGTAAAAGTGTCAAAATAGTATATGTTGGTGACATATTTAAAAACTGGGTTGTACATGTTATTGCAGTTTTCTGTCTTTAAAAAAAATCTAAATCTTATCGGGTGAGTCAAAATGCTATGTTAGGATGCTACACTGTAATCAAATTAAGGAATCTATTTTCATATAATTAAAACACTGTAGGTGTTCCTTGGCTATACTGTATGCTTTTTGAGATCATAGAGATATATTTAGTCAACATTTCTAACCAATAAGTTGAAATGTACAGGGTTAGGAAGTGGATATACGTCTTGTCTAATAAAAATTTACCAGCATAAATGCTCATCTACAAGATAAAGACTTAACAAAAACTGTCAAGACTTTAGGGTTCTGGTCTCTGTATTCTGAAATATTTTAGAAAAATAAAAAAATCTGTTAATCTCTGTAAACATGTCCAATGAATGTCTTACTTCCTAGTGGAATATGACCATTTAGCTGTGAAGCAAATATTCTAAGCATTTCACTGCAACTTGAGATGAATAAACAAAACTGAAGTCAGTCTATGAAATCCAGAAACCTAGCGCATGATATGAATAGAAGTCTGTCCTCTTGGCAAAGAAGGAAGCATGGCACACAATTTCAAATGTATTGGGATAAGCCTTATAATGGAAAAAATATGGAATAAGGGGGAGAGAATGGATTATTGCTTCAGTATAACTCAATCTGTCTACCAGACATGTGATACTTAACGCTGTTCTCCCTCAGGGGGGCATGTTTAATAAAATTAATGTGCCAGATCCAAACATTACATTTCACAAGACCTTTCTGCTTATCTCTGAGTTGCTGCTGTATCTGCTGAAAGATGCTGTCAGAACAGTGAATGTGCTGGATGAAAAATGAAGCTCCAATAGCCTGGTAGCCAAAGGAAGTATGCTAGCATTCCCCCTTTTCCAAAAGAAGACACATGCAGCCTCACAAGTTCCAAAGGGACAGCTGTTCCAGTTTAGTTCAGCAAAACAAATGAGTCTTGTGGCACTTAGACTAACAAATATTTTAGTTGCATGAGCTTGGATTTTCTCCCACAAAAGCTCATGCAATAAATAAATTTCTTACTATATAAGTGCCACGGGGCTCCTTGGTTGTTATGCAATCTCACAGTACCACACAAAAAATTGCATTTTTAGTATCTTAAAAGTATTAAACTGAATTCAGTAGGGTTTATTAATGTTTGTATTGCTGCATCTGTCACAGCCACAATGATCTATGCTTTACTGTAGCTGTACACTTAGCAGGTGTAATTAATAAAGCCAAAATGGCCAAGAATTTAAAAACTGGGTGGTAAGAAACAGAGAAACCCAGTGATGGCTCAGTCTGTTAATACTCTGGAACAAAAGATTCTTAACCACGCTTTAGCTGTTCCCCTCACTTCACATTGACTCACAAGATATTTTAGAATTTAAAATGACACAGTGACATTCTTGGAATCTTGTTATACAGATTTATAACAGATTCCGATGGCCCAGTTGTGCCTCCAATGCAATCTTCCCAGTTGATTCACTCCGTGTTTTTTTTTTCTGAGGGGGGGGAACCAAACAAACAAAATGTTCATTTCAATGATGCTAGGCTCTCCAAGTTTTAACCGCTGCAAGACCTGTCATGACGCCGTGCTGGCATCAGATGGACGTGCCATATGTATTAAATGCTTAGGCGGAGGGCATTTGTCCCACAGATGCCCCCACTATCAAAACTGAAGCACCAGAGCACGCAAGAACGGGGACCTGCAACTGAAAGTATGGCTGATGGAGTGCTCCCTCAGACCAGCCTCCAACCCTGGACAAAACCACTCCTGCCACCAAGGCTCACTCCTCTCAGACCCACCACTCTTCTTTGCCTTCAACATCTAAGTGGATACAACCATCATCTCCGAGACCCTGTATTAAAGGGGCTTCTGTCTCCTCGAGTATGCAGGCATCTAAAACCTGAGAAGGTCTGCATCTGTACACTCCGACCACAGAGAAAAGAGATCTTGCCCAATGGGCCTGCGCTGGTTCACTGATGAAAACTACCGCTGCTTCTTCGAGCAGTGTCTCCGACTGCTCCACCATAGGTGTCTTCGGCACCGTGCACCAGGGATCGGAGATTCTCACAGCAGTGCCCAGAAGGGAGGGGGCACACACGCGATGAGGAGCACTGAGTCACTTCGTGCCCTTAGGGACTCTCACGCGTGCCCCCCCCCCTCAGTTCCCTCCTTTCCGCCGTTGGCTCAGGACGGTTTTTCTCACAGCTCCGCTTGAACTGAAACCAGTGCAGAAACAACAACATAATCTACTACCAAATACAGAAAGGATAGGAAACAGTTAAAAGAAAAGGAAACTAAAAAAAAAAAAACCAAAAACCAGCAAAGCGAAACTAAACTCCTCATGCCGATGCCTCCGGGCTTCAAATGCTGCGCCTCCTGCAGAGAGGCAATACCAGCGTCTGATGGCCACAATCAATGCATCAAATGCCTTGGTGAGGGACACTTATCTCACAAGTGTCCTCACTGTAAAAACCTCACCTCTAGAGCAAGGAAAGAGAGACAAATGAAGCTGAAATTGCTTCTTATGGAGGGCTCTCTTAAACCAGCTTCAGAGCCTGCTCGCTCCCCGGCTGCCTCAGACAAGCCGGAGAAACGGCACTCCTCAGAGCCTTCGTCTCTGACTGCAAAAAAACCTAAAAGCAGTCACAGAGTTGATACTGCCCTTAAGCCTCCAAGTGCCCCGGGCAATTCTACCCCTATTAAGGGAAACCGCTCGCCTAGTTCATCTAAAGAACAGGGGCGAGAGACTGCGGTGGTTGCTCAGCCTTCAACACCGCCTGCTTTACTGACAGCCGTGATGCCTCAGCGAGCAGCTGGAACGGCACCGGCAACAGCAGGGGCTCTGACCCCCCCTCCTCCCTTCGGTGCCGTTCTCGGTGCAGGCAACCTCTTCTGCACCGATACCTGCCTTCTGCCAGTCGCCACAGAGCTCAGTTCCGCCCCCCACCTCAGCCGTCGGTGCCGTTGGATCATGCTGCCTCAGCATTTTTCTCTGCTCCGGTCACTTTCCCTCAGGTGCAGCACTCGGCTCCATCTCAAACCCTGCAACGCCCACCTATGACACTAGAGGGAGTTCCGTCCTCAGAAACTACTCGGAAACACAAGCAAAAGACCCACTACTGTAGCCAAACTCCCAATTCCTCTCCAATTTCACCTCTGTTCGAGATGGATTCCTCACAGGATCTGATGACATCTATATCATTGTCATCTTCACAAAGCATCTGCTCTGATACTCCCCAGCCAATAGCTCAACAGCCACCTGCGCCTCCTGAATCTTCTATACCACCTCAGCAACTTCAGTACCCTGGTTTTACCTGGGCACCTCCTCCATATACCAATAATGCCCCAATGGCTATGCAGTGGATGCCTTGGGGACCCTGGCCTTACTACACCCCTGTACAGCCAGCTCCCCCCCCGTGCAATAATTTCCGACCATTCTTCAGCAGGCAGCTCCACAACTCGGCCAACGTTCTCATTCTCCTCTGGGACAAGTCTTAAATGAAACATTGGCTGACCACACTACTAAACTTACCAAGTCAGACGATAATAAACAATTCCATGACCTATTTAAGAGAGTCGCTGACGCAATGGACATTTCACTGCAGGATACATCAACCACTCCACACAAACTCTATAGAATCCTGCAATCATCAGTCTCAACGAAAGTCGCCCTCCCAATCGATGCAGGTATTATGGAGCCTGCTGATGCTATCTGGCAAACACGAGCATGAACAGCTCCCACTGTTAAAAAGATTGACAAGAAATATTTCATTGCCCCAAAAGACAACGAATTCCTCTTTACCCACCCCCAGCCAAATTCCTTAGTGATAGAAGCAGCAGCTCAAAGAGCAAAGCAGGTGACTACCAAATCAACCCCTACTGATAAGGAGGATAAAAAACTCGATCTATTAGGCAGGAAAGTCTACACTTCTGCCTCTTTGATAATGAGAATAACTAATTATTTGGCAGTTCTTTCTAATTATGACCATGACAACTATTCAAAGTTCGCAGATTTTATTGACCATATCCCCCAGGACAAAATAGAACAATTCAATTCACTAATCAAAGAAGGTCAATTATCAGCTAGAACATCTTTTCAAGCAGCACTTGACATAGCTGACACAGCTGCGAGGGCTATGGCCTCTGCAATCGTAATGCGCAGATCTTCCTGGCTGCACGCTGCTGCTCTTCCCAAGCAGCTGCAGAACACCATAGAGGACCTTCCATTTGACAAAAAGAAGCTGTTCGGAGAAAGAACAAACGACATTATGCATACTCTGAAAAATTCTAGAGCCACTCTCCGTACTCTGGGCATTTACACCCCTGGCCCATCGAGGAGGACCAACAGATATCATCCCTATACTAACAGGCTCTCATACTACTCCCAAAACGAGAGATATGATAATCCTCGTTCCAGACCAAGAAATCAAACTAGACGTAGGCAACCGAATCGAGCATCATCCGCAAATCAGCACTCGAACCCTAAACAACAGTTTTGACTTCTCAGTCGAGGGATCGATCAGCCACTCCATAACATTAAAGGAAGCAATTTATCCTCACACCCCCTACTTCAACTGCAGGCTTCTGCCCTTCCTCCCCAATTGGAAGGCTATTACAACGGAAAAATGGGTCATCGACATTATTACCAACGGATACGCCATCCCATTTCACACAAAGCCTACTTCCCATTCCCCTTTCCCGTCCCTTTTCAGGGACCCCCTTCACATACAACTCCTTTCACAGGAGATAGACAACCTCCTCTCTCTTGGGGCAATAGAGTATGTCCCCAGCCAATACAGGGACAGCGGTTTCTATTCCCGATATTTTCTTACCACCAAAAAGACAGGGGGATGGAGACCTATATTGGACCTCAGGGCTCTCAATGTTTTTATCCGAACCCAAAAATTCAAAATGGTCACGCTTCCAATTATTCTTCCAGCACTAGATCGCGGCGATTGGCTCGTATCCCTCGACTTGAAGGATGCTTATTTCCATGTGGCAATACGTCCAACCCACAGGAAATTTTTGAGATTCACTCACCTGGACAACCATTATCAATACACGGTGCTCCCCTTCAGTCTCTGCACGGCACCATGCGTCTTCTCCAAAATTATGTCCGTAGTCATAGCCTACCTCAGGAAGGAAGAAGGAATCATAATTTTTCCTTACCTGGATGACCTCCTTATCAAGGCTCAATCTCCCGAACAGGCTCAACATCACCTGCAAACCACACTGACCCTGTTCCACCAACTTGGCCTTACCATAAACTACGAAAAATCCTCACTAACCCCCTCGCAAGACATTCTCTTTATAGGGGCAAGGATTCACACTCGTTCCGTTACAGCCTTTCTTCCACAGGAAAGATTTCGTGCCGTGAAGCGCCTAGCTCAATCAGTACAAATTTCTCCCTGTGTGACGGCGCATACATGCACGAAACTACTAGGCCATATGGCTGCCTCTACTTACCTGGTTCACAATGCCAGACTGTATATGAGACCATTCCAGCTATGGTTTCTCAGGACCTTCAAGTTCAGGAGACGGGCCTCTTACCACCTTCTCTCTGTTCCAAAAACAATAAGGGATTCTTTAAACTGGTGGACCTCCCCCAACAATCTGTTGCAGGGCATTCCCTTCATACCACGAGCCCCGTCATTACAGATCACCATGGATGCATCAAAGATCGGTTGGGGTGCCTGCCTGCAGCACAAAACGGCTCAGGGCAGATGGTCGATGCACGAAGCACGCCTTCACATAAATCTCCTTGAGCTTCGAGCAGTATGCAATGCCTGCCATCACTTCTTCCTCTTCATACAGGGACAAGTCATAAACTTCTGGATGGACAATACAACCTGCATGTACTACATCAACAGGCAGGGAGGAACCCACTCCCTATCTCTATGCATAGAGACCATGAAACTCTGGCATTGGTGCATCACCAATCACATACACATTTCGGCGATGTATCTACTGGGCAAAGCCAACATAATAGCCGACTCTCTAAGCAGGTACTTCCACCACAATCACGAGTGGGAACTGAAGGACTCCATCCTTCAGCAAATCTTCAAAGTGTGGGGTTTCCCTACAATCGACCTATTCACAACAAGACACAACAGGAAGTGCCTTCATTTTTGCTCCAGAGCAGGGGTGGACCTGCAATCCTTAGGGGATGCATTTCTCATCAAATGGAACAGACCGCTTCACTATGCGTTTCCCCCTATACCTCTCATTCCCAAAACCCTAACAAAAATACGCCAGGATGCAGCCAGGGTTATACTAATAGCACCATCATGGCCAAGACAACCTTGGTATTCCCGTCTTCGACTCATGTCAATAGCAACCCCAATAACTCTTCCAATCGTACCGGATCTCCTCTTTCAAGGCAACGGGAAAATCCTACACCAAGGTCTCAACAGATTACATCTGACAGCCTGGCTTCTCAGTGGTTCAACCAAGTAGAATTAACATGTTCAGATACAGCAAAATTCATTCTTCTAAACAGTAGGAAGCCAGCCACTAGGCATACTTACCTTCAAAAGTGGCGCAGATTTTCCACCTGGTGTTTGCACCACACTGTAGATCCATTTACGGCTTCCATTGCATTGATACTGGACTACCTCATCTACCTGAAAAACACAAACCTTTCTGTTAGCACAATCAGGGTGCATTTGGCAGCAATATCGTGCTTCCACACAGCTATTGACAACTCCTCAGTCTTCGCTCATCCTATACTGAAAAGATTTATGGCAGGACTCCAAAACCTTTATCCTCATTTTCAACCGCTAGTACCTCAATGGGACTTGACTATGGTCCTTCAAGTACTAACTAAACCACCTTTTGAACCCCTAGCCACATGTTCCCTTCTATACCTCTCTATGAAGGTCGTATTTCTGGTTGCGATCACTTCTGCCAGACGAGTTAGTGAACTAGCCGCGCTAATGGCTCATCCGCCCTTTACAGTATTCTTTAAAGATAAGGTGTCATTGAGACCACACCCTAAATTCATTCCAAAAATTTCATCACCCTTCCATCTCAATCAGACAATACACCTTCCGGTGTTTTTTCCAAAACCCCATTCCACTCCTCATCAAGCAGCTCTCCATACACTGGACATTCGCCGAGCTCTCGCGTTCTATTTGGATAGAACACGGGACTTTAGAAAATCACCTAGACTTTTTCTCTCCTCAGTTGAGCGTTCTAGAGGAGGAGCAGTGTCCAAACAAAGGCTATCGAACTGGATTTCATTCTGTATACGGACAGCATATCACTTATCTGGCCGACAGCCGCCAACCACCATTCATGCCCCTTCCACCAGGTCCATGGCGGCCTCTAAGGCATTCCTGCGCAATGTCCTTATTCTTGACATCTGCAGGGCAGCCACATGGTCTTCAACGGACATGTTTGCAAAGCACTATGCTATTCAACAATTAGCCACTGATGACACGGCAGTGGGCACAGCAGTCCTAAACTCACCACGCCTATTAAGCTCCGAAGTACCCACCGTCCATTAATCCGAACAGCTTGGTAAACACCTAGGGTGGAGTAGTCGGAGACACTGCTCGAAGAAGAAGTGAGTGTTACTCACCCTTGTGCAGTAGCCAAGGTTCTTCGAGATGCGTGTCTCCAACATGCTCCACTACCCGCCCTCCTCCCCTCGACTTCGGAGCTGCTCTTTCTTTCGGCTCTGCGGTACGGAGGGAACTGAGGAGCGGGGGGGGGGGCACGCGCGTGAGTCCCTAAGGGCACGAAGTGACTCTGCTCCTCATCGCGTGTGTGCCCCCTCCCTTCTGGGCACTGCTGTAAGAATCTCCGATCGCTGGTGCACGGTGCCAAAGACACCTATGGTGGAGCATGTCAGAGACACGCATCTCGAAGAACCTTGGCTTACTGCACAAGGGTGAGTAACACTCACTTCCTCGAAACCGACAGAAGCTGCAACATCAGCACCAGGAGTCAGACTGGTGCCAACACCACTGTCCTAGGCCATTCCAACAACTGAACCATCGACTTTGGTGCTGATACCTCCTCTGCCAACACTCTCGGTGCCATCTGTTCCTGCACCGATATCACACTATGCTGAACAAGTTCCTATCTCTTCAGCACCAATACCAGCTTCTGACCACTCAGCTCCGTGGAAGCATACAGAAAAAGAAAAAACATCAATCTAGTGTTCAGTAACCATGTCCTCTTACTCCTGCCACTCCTCAGGTCTTCAGCACAGAGAGTTCACCAGTATCCCAAGCTGGTACAATATCACCTACTCCGCTCTCCAGCAATGATGATGAAGGGGATGAACATCCTGCCATTGTCTCCTCCAGCCACCTTTACCATGGTTATGCCATAAACGAGAGCCTTCCCATATTATCCATGGTACTGGCCATGTTGTACGGCCCTCCCTCCTATCAACAACACTGGCCCTCATGGATGCCTGGTCTCATTATTTGTCCCATTCACCCAGACCCTCCACCTCGCAGCACCAACACAGACCTCTTCCTCAACCAGTTTCCCCACCAACACAGGATGCTCACGAGGTAGAAGATATTTCAGAGGACCCAGAACCAAGGTCTTCTCCTCACAATTCTTTGTCCTCAGACAAAGCCATCATTCCATCTCCTCCCAATACATCTGATGACTTCCGACAGCTTCAAGAGCTGTTTTGTTGGGTAGTAGAATACCTTGAAATCTTCATGCACGATACCCCATAGTTCCAGCATACACTTTTAAAGATCCTCCAGACAAAAGCTTCAACAAGAATTGTCCTCCCCATGAGCACTGCCCTCATTGACCCTGCTATGGACATCTGACAGACCCCAGCTACCATACCAGCAACTTCCAGAAAGCAGATAAAAAGTGCTACATCCCCAACAAGGATTCAGAATATCTTTTCAACCATCTCCTCACCCAAACTCCCTTGTCATCGAGGCAGCAAACCAATGCCACAAACAGTTATGCAACTGCTCAACCCCACGTGACAAGGAATATAAAAAATGGATCTTCTAGGAAGAAAAGTATGCATCTTCCACACTTCAACTAAGGGTGACCAACAGCTCTGTGTTTCTTGCCAATTATGACTTCAACAACTATTTTAAATTTGCTGATTTTATTGACTATATACTAGAGCAATGGTTTTCAAACTGAGGGTCAGGGCGCAGTACTGGGTCATTGCGCTCCCTGTTACTGCCATCAAAAGTCTGGAATGCATTGCTGAAAGATGTAATTGTTGGGTCAGAGGCATAAATGATTTTTTTGACTGGGTCCCAAGGAAAAATGTTTGGAAACCACTGTACCAGTGGAACAAAAACATCAGTTCAATGCATTCAGAAAGGAGGGACAACTCCTAACCAGAATCGCTCTCCAAGCAGCTCTCGACGTCTCTGATTCTGCAGCCCACACTACAGCAACAGGACTAGTAATGCGCAGATGTGCTTGGCTGCACTCTGCCAACCTCCTGAGATAGTTACAGGCCAACAATCAAATCTTCCCTTGATCAGAAAAAGCTATTCTCGGATAAGACTGATGACGACATGCATGGCTTTAAAGACTCCCAAGTGAAATTATAACTCTTTGGCATATATACTTCTGTCACATGCCGCAGACTTTATTGATACCAGCTTTACAACTCAAGGTATCAGTTGATACCCCAAAAGAGATCGCAGTTCAGGCATCAGGACCAACAGATGTGCAACAGAAATGGCTCCCAATGCCCCCCCTCCCCCCGCATCTCCTTCTAAGCCTCAGTTTTGAGGTCATAGTCAAGGGATGACAAACCTCCCTCTCAACCTTGAGCTGGCAACCCAGCTGATATGTAAAAACCAGTTATTCTGTTTTCTCCATTCCTGGTCAAGCATCACATCAGGAAAATGGGTTTTAGACACCATCTATCTGGGATACACCATCCCGTTCCTTTGTAAACTTACCTTCCACTACCCCACCCATACCTTTTCAGGGACACCACTCACGTACAACTCCTTAGAACAGGAGGCCCTATGCCTTCTACACCTAGGTGCTATCCTAAGAGTCCCCAACATGCACCATGGTAAGGGCTTCTATTCCCCCTACCTTCTTATACAAAAGAAATCAGGAGGTTATCATCCTATCCTTGACCTCAGAAGACTGAACAAGTTTATTACACACCAAAAATTTAAGATGCTCACCCTGTCTATGATAATCCTGGCTCTAGAACATGGTGACTGGTTTGTGGCCCTCAGCTTACAAGATGCTTATTTCCACATATCCATACATCCTGCTCACAGAAAAATATTTCAGATTTATCATAAATAATGTCTCATCAATGTACAGTACTACATTTGGTTTCTTCACAGACTTAGGTACTCTCCAAGGTTTTTTGGTGGTCGCAGCACATCTTTGCAGACATGGCATGAACAATTTTCCCTATGTAGATGACTGCCTGATAAAATCATCCACCTTCATGCAGACTTCCCAGGCGGTTGCCCTCGCTACAGCACTATTCCATAGTCTAGGTCTCTTGACCGCAACACCAACTCAGGATCTTCATTTTATAGGAGTTTGCCTAGACTGTTCAGGCACATGCCTTCCTACCACTTCAATGACTTGATTCCACTGTACGATTGACTCATGCAGCAATCTGTGCCCCAACTATCAGTGCAAGAGACTGCTTACAACTCCTGGGCCATATGGCCTCAACCACCTTCATAGGCAAAGATGCAAGACTTCACGTGAGACCTTTTCAACTATTTGCAAAAGTATATAGACCACAATGCCATTGCATACACAACACAATCTCTATACCTTTAGAGATAAAATGCTCTTTACAATGGTGGATGATATGGCCAAACTTAGAAAAAGGACCCTTCCTTCAACAAACCTCTTCTATACTTAGGACTACAGATACATCTCTTATGGCAGGGGTCTCAAGCACACAGGCTATGGGCAGCCCCTAAAGCTGTTGCCTGCATCCCGCCATGACGGTATTGTTACCGATATTTGCAATATCGTTGTATGGAAAGATTTCAGTGGTGGGGCCCTCGGGCTAATGTACTAGTCCTCATGCAGCCCTTGTGGTGGTTTGAGTTTGAGACCCCTGCCTTATGGGATGGGGGCAGATAGTCCATACAAGAAACAAACGTGCTGGAGCTTTGTGCAGTTCGTTATGGCCTGCCTCCATTTCCAACACAGAATTGCACATCAACATCTCAAGGTTATGACCAATCACATAACCTGCATTTATTACATAAATAGGCAGGGAGGTGTTTGTTCCAAACCCCTTTGCATCGAGGTGATCGAGCTTTGGAACTGGTGCCTCAAAAATGACACCATGATCTCAACCTCATACTTGCTGGGTGTTCAAAACACAATGGCCGACTTCCTCAGTTGCTCATTCTCCCACAACCATGATCGGGAAACAGACCCTCATGTATTGCGCAGAATATTCCAACAATGTGTACCAGCTCATAGACCTATTTGTGACATTTCATAATCTCAAATGACCAGTGTGCTGCTCGAGGATGGGCATAGGCGCTGGGTCTCTAAGGGACACCTTCCTACTGCAATGGACCATAAGCCTCCTTTACGCCTTTCCCCCCATACCTCTGATCCCCCGCATTCTCCAGAAGATATGACAGGAATTGGCCACTGTAATAATGTTGGCACTGGCCTGGCCCAGGCAACCGTGGTACTCTTCCCTCATGGACTGGTCAGTAAAACCTCCAATCACACTTCTGCTCAAAGTGAACCTCCTCCCCACAACACAAAGACAACACCATTCACCCAGACCCCCACCAGACTACACCTAACAGCCTAGTACCTTGTTGGTGCAATGAAGAACTCCAATGCTCTGACGCTGTACAACACATACTTCTGAACACAGGGCCAGCACAATGCAGGAAGCCCAGTAAGTGTTGCAAGGGGGTGCTGACATTTGAGGGGCCCCAAAATGGGCCACTGTGGTGTTATGTCACTCATCTGCATTGGCATCTGTGGCAGCGGGGTGGGGGGAGGAGGGGGCAGAAACGCTAGCACTGTTCCTGCCTGAACAGTCACAAACCATCCACATGTAAGACTTACCTGCAGAAATGGCAGAGGTTTCATCACTGGTGCACACAAAACCAGCTACACCCCTTCTCAACATCCATCCCAGCCATTCTGAACTATCTTCTACGCCTAAAGACAACAAAGTGTCCACTAGTGCTATCAAAGTGCAGCTGGCGGCAATTACAGCGTTCCAGAACCCTACAGGGGACAAGTCCCTATTTACACATCCTGTGTTTAAGTGGTTCCTTTCAGGAATTCAAAACCTATACCCAGAGGTACATCTACCAATTCCTACTTGGGACCTGAATGTGGTCACTAAGACATTAACCAGACCACCATTTAAACCTCTAAGCAACTTGCTCTTTGGACCATCTGTCCATGAAAGTGGGCTTCCTCATTTCAATCACCTCAGCTCACTGCATTAGCAAACTCACAGCTCTTATGACTTTCCCGCCATACACAGTATTTTGTAAGGATAAAGTGATGATGAAACCACACCCAGAATTTATTTGTAAGATCTCATCTTCATTCCACCTTAACCAAACTATTGACTTATCTGTCTTTACACCAAAACCCCACTCAAATCCTTCTGATGCCATCATTACACCTTAGATGTTTGTTGGCCCTTGGCCTTCTACCTGGAAAAAATGAAACCTTTTAGATCGATAAATAGACTCCTTGTTTCATTGCACCATTGAAACAAAGGCCAACTAACTTCTAAACAGAGATTAAGTGGATCTCTGGCTGCGTGTGTATGTGCTATGACATCTCATCAACACCGCCACCTGAGCAGATACGCTTCCATTCTACCAGAGCAGTATCTGCACATATGGCATTCCTACACAATGTCTCCATACTTGACATTTCAAGGCAGCCACTTGCTCATGAATCCATACCTTTATCAAACATTATGCTATTAACCAGGAAGCTAGATCAGATGCCACAGTCACCCTATCAGTCCTTTCTTCTATGAAGAAATATTAACTCTGAAGCCCCTCCTTCCTGCAAGGACACTGTTTTAGAGTCTCCCAAGGTGGAGGACCCACGGGGACAATACTAGAAGGAGAAGGGAGGGTTACCCACCTTGTGCAGTAACTGGAGCTCTTCGAGATGTGTGTCCTCATGGGTGCTGCACCACCCATCCTCCTCCTCCTCCCCTCTCTGCTTTGGAGCACCTTCCCTTTTGGTTCTGGGCTGAGAGGAAACTGAGGGTGGTAAGGTCACATGGGCACCAAGAGGGTGCCAAGTGGCATGAGACAGTCCCTCAGTGCCTGTGTGACCCAGATGAGTACTAGTAGAAAATTCAAGCCATGTTGCATGGACATGCCAGCACCCAAAGTGGAGCACTCATGGGGACACACATCTTGAAGAATTTCAGTTGCTGCAAAAGGTGAGTAACCCTCTTTTCCCTGCACAATGCCCAAATAATTGGGCTTTGGGTTTGGGTTGGTGTCAGCCGCCTCCTAACTCGCTAACATGCTGTGACAGCTGGAACAACAGCTGTGGGTGGAAGGGAAGGGTTTACAATGTTGAACAATGACATTTGTGCCCTTCATTTCCGCTGTGCATGGGATTCTAGCCTCATCCAAGTAAACCCATAGTTGGGAGGAAATCTAGGTTTTATTTGGTTATATATGAACTCTATTTTGAATAGGGACATCCATGTTTGGCGATGGTAATATTGCAAGTATGCTTGGCAGGTTGCCAAGAATCTTACTTTGCCCAGAGTTCAGGAAAAAAGCAAGAAAAGCCTCAGGTGTGCAAAAGGATAGTGTCGTGCACAGTGCCTAAGAGGAGGAAAAATTACAGCGGGAATCAGTTAGGGATGATCAGGGCAAAGTTATGCAAGTCTGGAAGCCCAAGAGAAGGGTGCTGCCTGTTGGAGTGGCAGAAGTGCTGGTAATTTGTGTGGGCTTTGGGTTGAGGAATAGAAGCAGATAGGTAAAGAAGATAAGTCATCAACAGACCGTGATGAACAGCAGCTGTCACCTCATTTGTGCCTTATCTGTGATTCCCAAGGGCTTCTTCTCCAGACTATCGAGAGGAAGCCTGACAAGCTCTCCAGGAAGAAGAGAAAAAAGCAGTAAATACAAACAGACTTGTGGGATCTAAGGGTTAAGTTCTAAAGGCAGCAGTGTGTAAGGTTCATCCACACTGGTATCCTAACTGCAGTGTTTGTTTCTAGGACGTGGGGTGGTATTTACCTTTGAATATTTGTACCTGCATTTTCTATTTTCTATTAGCATAGAATCATAGGGTTAGAAGGGACCTCATGCAGTCATCTAGTCTAACCCCCTGCCAAAAAAGCAGGACCACTCCCACTAAATTATCCCAGCCAGTGTTTTGTCTAACGTTTTTCTTTCACTCCTCATCGCCAAATAAAGAGGTGCTTAAGGTTAAGGTCTGAGTTTGTATTCTCTTTGAAAAACCTGGAGATAGATATGGCAGTGCCAAGAATATGAGAGTTGATTTTATCTTAGCCCTAGTCTGACCAAAATGGCCATTTTCATGCCTGCCTCTTTAGAGCTAGACACCTCCACACTCAGCTATATCTCTTTAGTGGAGTGGGCCTCAACATGAGGCTTGGGGGCAAAAAGAGGCCTATGGGGGCTTTCAAAGTATCCTCTCATGCTGGAAGCAGAATGAGGGTGCTGCATAAGGACTCAGGCAGAGCACTTTTCTGCAGGGCTAAACCAGTGCATGGCTCCTTGCTGCAGCCAAGCAGATAAGAGGTTAGCGTTCCCCTCTCCCAGCCCCAGCAGAGAGTAAAGCACTCTGTCTGGGTGCCTAGGTGCTGAGAATCTGGAACCAAATGGAGGGGAGCACTTATCTTCTGTTCTCCTGGGAGCTACTGCCTAGGGACCTAGATAGAGCACACAAGACTATCGGATGCATGCGGTTTCCCTGCTGCAGCCAGGGAGACGAGATATGTGAAGAGACGGCTTCCTTGTGGAACTCCTTCCTTCTTGCTGCAACAAGGGTGGGGGCTGCTGGCAAAGGTTGGTGGCCCTTCAGTGTTGTAAAAATGATATCTGTGGCCCTCAAGCAAAAAGGTTAGGAACCACTGCTTTAGTGTACCTAATTGCATTTACCTGAAAGCTACTGGTGCCAATCAGACCTTCCAAAAGGGCAATGTTTGTGGTGTTGTAAGATATCAAGACATATGCATGTGTTAGTCTGAAGTATGGCACATTGGTATGAATTATAATTAGAAAACAATGTAGTTTTGCATGTGCTGTTTACGCATTTAACTCCATTAACTACTAAATTTTCTTCAAAGAAATATTAGGCATCTTCAGTAAAAACTGTCAATGTCAACAATGAAGTCTAATTTTTAAAAAGTATTTATCCAAATGTAAAAAAAAAAAATAGCTGTAACTGGTGCTTAGATATGATCTTCCACAGGAGATCCAACACTCTATCAGGATCACCCATGTGAGGGACCAACCCACTTTTCATAGTAGACTGATAGGACCTGAGGGTTATAGTGGATGGGAATTTGGAGATGAGTAAACAATGTGCTCTTGTTGCCAAAAAAGCCAATGACATACTGGGTTGCATTAGTAGGAGTGTTACCAGCAGACTGGGGGATGTGATTATTCCTCTCTATTCAGTGTTGGTGAGGCCATATCTGGAATACTGTGTCAAGTTTTGGGCTCTGCAATACAGAAATGATGTGGGCAAATTAGAAAGAGTCCAATGGAGGGCAATGAAAATGATTAGGGGACATGGTTAATGGGGAGAGACTGAAGGAACTAGCCTTATTTAGCTTTCAGAAGAGAAGACTGAGAGTGGATTTGATAGCAACCTTCAACTACTTGAAGGGGTGCTCCAGAGAGGAGGGAGCTAGGCTGTTCTCAGTAGTCACAGAGGAAAGAACAAGGAGCAATGGTTTCAAGTTGCAGCTGGGAAGGCTGTGGTTAAATATTAGGAAACTCTCACTAGGAGGGTGGTGAAGCATTGGAATGGGTTACTTTGGGAGGTGGTGGTATCTCCATCTTTGGAAACATTTAAGGCCCAGTTAGACAAAACCTGGCAGGAGCGGGGCACTGGGGAATCCCGGGGCCGTGCTCACCCCGGCCCTTGCAGCGGGGGGGCTGAGCGGGACGCCCCTACCCTGCGGCAGTGTTTCCGGGCAGCCCAGGGTTTAAAGCCTGTGGGGTGAGGTGCACGTCTCTGCTTCACCCTGCGGGTGCCTGCAGCTCCCTGCAGACATCCGCGGGGTGAGGCGCGGCTTGGCTTCACCCCACAGGTGCCTGCAGCCCCCTGCAGACACCCGCGGGATGAGGTGCGTGGCTCCGCTTCACCCCGCGGGTGGCTGCAGCCCCCCATCTGCTGGCCAGAGGACACCCCTCAGCACCCTGGCCAGGGTGCTGAGGGGGAAGCCCTTCCTCCCAGGGTGCTTAGCACCCTGGGATGAAGGTCACATGTTGTTTTGGAACACTTTGTTCCGAAACAACATGTCCACACAGGGCTGTTTCGAAATGAGCTGTTTCGAAACAACCTTGTTTTGAAAGGAAATGAGGTTTAAGCCGTTCCGAAAGAACGGCAGCCATTTCGAAACAAGTGGTTTGCTTGTTTCAAAATGGCCATGCGTCATGTGGCCATGGCATTTCTTATTTCGAAACAGCGAGGTTGTTTCGAAATAAGAATGCTGTGTGAACACACCCTTAGAAGATTCGTGGTGAAAGGTCAGTTGAACAACCAGTTAGAATTCAAAGTGGCCAGGATCCAGTTTCTTTTTAGAGTTTTGGGGCTACTGCTCAGTGAGGACAAGGCAGTCTTCTTTCCTCTTCAGATGACAGAGATTATAGAGACAGTCCTGGATTCCACAGCAGTCTGGGCTTTCCTCCTGTAGTTAAAGATTTTTGCATAAGTTGTCTGATTCTGCCAAAACAAATGATCAGATGGAAGAGTTTGCAGACAAACCTCAGGGTTTAAAAGTGGAAAATAAAAAGGTTAATTAATTAAATGAGTTAACAAGTGCTATCAGTATTAAGACATTGTATAATGTTTAAACAATAATTAATTTTTAAGGACGAGTTCCTAAAATAGAAAATTAGTGATGAATCTGGTAATGACAGTTCAGAAGCAACTTCTTCCTTCAATTTCCTCTGACCCTCCCTTCTCTTACACAACTTACTTCTTACGTGACCCCTTGTATCTCACCTGCCAAACCACTACATAAAGACAGACTGTAGGCTAGCTAGTGCCAAGAGAAGAGAAACAACAGAAGTGCTAGCTGGCAAGAAGAAGAAAAGACATCAAGCAACGTTTGCGGAAAGAAGAAGGAAAGACATTGAGGGACAGAGAAAGAAACAAGAACGCGCAAGGTGAGGAGGAGCAATGCTAAACAACGTTGTATGTTGGCTATTGGTAAGTGGCTTAGCTCAGTTCCTGCATGGTGCCTAAGCAAAAGATAACCCTTTTTGTTATTGTATGATCTGATCATATGACATACACTTCCCTGTGTTTATTTTCTCCCCATTCTGTAAGTCACCTCATCTTTAAGTGTCTGATGAAGTGGAATTTTCTCCAACAAAAGCTCATGCAATAAATAAATGTTAATCTTTAAAAGTCCACAAAATTCATTGTTTGTTTTCATTTTTGCTATAGTAATTGACAGAAAAGGATGTTAGATGGACAGGGGAATAAAAAGAAGGGTTTAGTGGGTCTTGACATTTAACGAATATACAAGTATGTCTGTTAATAAAGTTTAATGATTGCTGAAAGACTGCAACCCAGCCCCTCTCCTTTTGGTACTCCTTTGGTATTAAGTATTATAGTGATGAATTCAATAGCATATTATAGTGGTAGGTGTTATGGTGTAGTAAGATATTATAGAATGTTAAGTTATAAAATGCTAAAGATATTATTTCTTATATCACACTGAATGATTTTCTGTTTAAGACCTAATTACATTTAATTAGATGAATAATAAAGAAATATATGTTTTCAAAGAATTTACAATCTAAGCGTTAATCCTTTGAATGGAGAGCTGTAGCCATGTCTCCTCAAGAGTAAACTGAGGCAGGTAACCCAAGGGATTTCAGCCTGGAACATATCCCAGGCTAGACTATGCTACTGACCTATATAAACAAGGCTGGTATAAAAGCCCTAAAAATTATGTAAGATAACACTCCCATAAACTAGATTCTAAACTGTTAGCCATTTAATTAGACTTGATTGTAAACTGTTAGGCTATGTTACTTTTATTAATTCGAACTAGTAAGTTCGAGTTTAGTTCGAACTAAACTTAAATTTATTAGTTCGAATTAACAAAGTGGACTAATTCAAATTAACATTACGTAGAATTAGTCCACTTTGTTAATTCAACTAACTGCCCTTAATTCAAATTTATTTTCAAACTAAGGTTAATGCTAGTCTATTTATCTTCAGCTGTTGTTAGCTGGTCTCTTTATCAGGGATAATCTCTTGATGTAGTTGGTTTACTTATTTTACCCAGAGAACCACTCAATTCATCCCTGTGAGACACAAATTCAGACCTTTGGTCAAGCACTGACACTTAATTAAGTAGTCTCTTGAAAAACAAGCTCCTTTTATTTAATTTATAGTATTAATACAATGGAATTCTATAGGAAAAACGGAAAGCTTAATCTCATACAATTCTTACACTAATGTACAGCATTGATAGAATATTTAAATACAATATTTATAACTCTATGCAATACAAAGGTAATTATACAATGAGGTATTTAACATTCAATTATCCTTAACACAGCCTCAGCTACCTAAGCATTCAGTAAATGTGGAAAAGACAAGTGCTGAATGGGTAGACAAAAAAAAAAGGTTACTCACCTTGTGCAGTAACTGAACTTCTTCTGGATTTTTTATGTGGCTTTGTGGGTACTCCATTTGTGGTGTCACGTCCCCTGGCACCATTGCTCAGAGATCTGTACATCAGTATGTTCTTGGGCCGTGCACAGGCTAGTGCTGTCTCGCAGAGCCACTGGTGTGCTTCCCTAGAGCAGATGCACAGCCTGAACCTCTCAGTTTCTTCTCTACCAGAGAGGAGCCTGTGAAAAAACTCAAACAGAGGGAAGGAGTGTGCGTCATGGAGCACTCACAAGGACACGTGTCTTGAAAAAGTTCAGTTATTACTTAAGGTGAGTAACCTTTTCTTCTTCATCGAATGGTATCCCTCTGGGTGGTACACTTGTGACTATGCATCAGTACTTCAATGTTGAGGAGGGAGCATAGTTGCTAATTAATCTGGACAGATGATAGTACACAGATGCCAACAGGATGCATTGGTGGTGGTGGTGGACTGATCTATGATATAATGTTTAATGAAAGTTAGCAGTGATGGCCTCATGGTGGCCCTGCATATTTCTGTTATTGAGACATCATTGAGATAAGTAACCAATGTAGCCATCGCTCTTGTTGAATGTCCTTTAGTCATTGGCGGAGCTATGGATTTCTTTGTTCGTAGCATATTTGATACAGGATGGGATCCACTTGGCTATTCTTTGACTTGAGAGTGGCTTTCCCTTTGATGCTGCTGCTACTGATGTGAATAGGTTGTCTGATTTTTCTAAACCCCTTTGTTCTTTCTAGATTAAAAAGTGACAGCTCTTATCACATCTAGCGTGTGGAGGATCATTTCCTGTGAATCCTTGTGAGGCTTGGGGTTGAAGGCAGGTATGTGTATGGGTTGGTTGAGATGAAAGTCAGACACTGTCTTTGGTAAGAACTTAGAATGAGGTCCAAAACTGATATTGTCTATAAGGAAGTTGTGCCATTAGTGTGCTTATCTCCTTGACATGTCTGGCAGATGTGAAAGAAACCAGGAATGAAACTTTCATAGACATGTGAAAGAGTGAGCAGGTTCTGGTAGTCACAAAAGGTGGCCTTGTTAGGGATATGAGCCCTAGGTTTAGGTCCCATTGTGGAATGAGATTTCAGCTAAAAGGGTTGACTTTTTGAAGGCCTACTAAGAAGCTTTTTGCCATTGGGTGGGAAAGTAATGAGCAGTGATATTCCCAGTTACGAAAGACAAACATTGTGGGTAAGTACAGTCTTACAGAGCTATTTGAAAGGCCTGCTTTTTTAAAATTGTAGTGTATAATCAAGAATGACTGGGGTTGGTGAAGATAATGAGTTGATTGGTTTGGTTTCGCACCAGGAATGGAATTTCTTCCAATTTTGCAGGAAAGACTTGTGGAAAGTTTTCTGCTGTTTCTTAATATTTCTCTAACTTCCTCTGAGCATGCTAACTCCTGAGTACAGAGCTATTCATCATCCCAACTGTGAGATGAAGTCTCTATGGGTATGCCCACATGAGTCTTTTATTTCAAAACAACACTGGTTGTTTCGAAATAAAAAAACTGAACATCCACACAACGTTTTCTTATTTTGAAATGACAGGGTCTGTCATTCAAAATAAGAACTGTCATTTCGAAACAGCTTAAACCCCATTCATTTTGAAACGGCTGTTATTTCAAAATGGTTATTTCGAAATAACGCTTTTTGGACATGTTGTTTCGAAACAGCATGTCCAAACGGCCTTATTTCGAAATAACCATTTCGAAACAACAGCTGTTTTGAAAGCAGGCTTTCCCTTAATTCGAATTAACATTTTCTTAATTCGAATTAACTTATTTCGAAATAATGATGTATGTGTGGACATAGCCTATGTTTGGCTGATGGATTTGATCACAGTATGATATAGAAAGCTGTGTCTGTGAGGCAGTGTTAGTGGTTTGCATGTTGATATTTGCATTAGTCTGTAGTGTTGAAAACCATGTGCAGGCAGATTTTGTTATCTTCCAGAAACAAAGACAGTAACAAAATCTGACCACATGGTTTTCAGTACTACACTGGGGGGTGAAGAGTTGGCGAGGGGCAGCTGGGAGGTGGGGGAGAAGGGGCAGAAGGGAGTGGCATATTGACAGCCCCAGCCCCAGAGCAGTGCAGTGCTGGCTGAGGGAGCCAGAGGCTGTTTAGGAAAAATTATTTTCTCTCTCTGACAGATGGTAGGTCAGAGGACTTCCTTATTTCACAGGTAGGTCCTCCAAAACTCAGATTTCTGTCATTCCGGACACCCTATCCCAAAGTAAGAGCCAGAAAGCAACATTCATAATAACACTAGTTTATTAAGGGAACAAGGGGGAGATGTGTATATATATGATTCTAAGGGGGTAAGGAAAACATCCAGATAAGACTTATGAGCAGCCTCTAATCAGTATATGATTAATATAAACCAGGATTCGAACAGACTAACAAATGATTACAAACAAGACTCAATAAAGTGCAATGACCTTAGGATGCCAGACTGACAAAGTATACCTTCCCTGAGGAGAGCCCTCCATTTCTCCCTCACCCCCCTTAGGGCGCCACAGTCACCCAGGTGAGTATTTCCCAGAGACCCAACCCTTATGCAGGTAGGTATTTCCACTGAACACCACAACGTGAGGATTAGGACCGTATACCCAATATCCCTTCGAGGACCCTTCAGGTAAGTGCCCCTTTTCTGCCAAAGGCAGTTTGAATTCCCCCTTCACTCTGGCAGGCTGGTAAAGCCTCTCCCTCAGATGGTTTTCCTCTTGCAGCTCACTGTCTTTCTTCACCCACAGGTACCATGCACAATAGCCCGGAAGAGGGGCCCATGCTGATCCGAGTTCCAAGAGTCCAAACTTTGCCCATTTACTTCAGGGCCTCTTCTGGCCAGGCTTGCAATGAGAGTCCATTCACCCCCAATACGAAGTCCTTGACAGGGCCTTCTCTAGAGTCTGTGTACTGACTCAGGTCCCTGCCTCTTTGGGGACTTGTCTCTGCTGGTGGTCCAACGACGTCCTCTTCTGGCCTACAAGGAGATTCTGGGGAACGTGCCTGAGCCCCCTGATTCGAGGAACCAGGTGCTCAGTTCATGGCAGGGTCCTAGGCTCCGAGGCCTCCCTTTAGTCCGATGATGCAGTCTCAAGGCAGTCTGAGCTGATTACAACTCCTTCACAAGCAGAGGCAGGCACCGTGAAGCGCTCACTCCCTCAGCATACCCCCCTTAAATATCTGCGTGTTCACTAATCCGGGAGTCCCATTTTCACGCCACCAGGCACCCTCGTAGAGTTCTATGTGGAAAGTTCCCGAAGGGGATGCACATGGCGTGCTGCTGGCTCACGCAACCCTGGCTGTTACCAGCAGACTCTGCCTGCTGGCAGGTTGCCAACAGCTTCTGTCCATCATCACTTATACTGTTACATTGTCTTCCACAGAGTTCCCATTCTTAACCAGGCTACTCCATTCTCCTAACCTGACCGCCCCAGTGCTTGTGAGGAGCAGCATCAAATATTAACAGCGTATCAGGACTGGTCTTAATTAACATCAACACATACATGTACTAGCAACATTTAGACGTTAAATCTTCCCCAACAAGGTGACGGGCTGGATGGTGACCTCAGGTAGGCCAGATCCAGTCCATGGAACATATTTTGCCCGCCCCTGTCATAGACGGAATAATTCCTTGTGAGCTATGTCATTTAATTGCCATTCATGAACAGGAATAAAACATCTGCATAGGTTGTCTGCCAGGGTGTTTTGTTTGCTCTGTAAAAATGCTTCCGATAGCTTTATATTGTGTTTTATACACCAGTACCATGGTTTTGTTGATTCACTGCAAAGTGAGCAGGATCTAGCACCCCCTTGGCAGTTTATACAAAACATGCAAGCAACGTTGTCATGAGATTGATTGAGTTGTTTTTTTATGTGTGTGCTAAAAAGTGTGGGCAGTCGGAAAGCATTGTGGACTACTCATAACTCTAAAACATTTATGTGGAGATAGGATTCTGTTTCTGATCTTTGACCTTGAGCAGTACGTTGTTGCATGCGTGCTCCCCATCCTAGGAGAGGTGCATGTGTTGTGATTATTATTGTTGGAGGATTTTGGATTACTAGAACTCTCTTCATCTTTCTTTCTTTCTTGTGTCTACCCTAGAAGGGAATCTCTTGTTTCCTTTGGCTATGGCTACATTTAAGAAGTTAGTTTGACTTAACTTAATGTCCATGGATAGGACTTGCTAGTTCGATTTAAGAAGGGGACACAATGGGAAGTTTGGCAACATGGCACCCAGGAAGGGCCATGCCCCCACTCAATTCATAGAAAGAGGAAGGCATCCTGAGACGAAGAAGGTCAAACCACATTAATTTGTACTAATAGTTGGTTTGAAATTAATCTGGCTCCTTTGGTTAATTTGAACTAATAAATTCAAATTAACTGTTACTTCCAAGTTAAGTGAGGTTTTATAACTTCGAAGTAAGCGTTCATCCTTCGAGCTAAGGAATTGCTTAGTTCAAAGTAATGAAAGCCAGTGTAGCCATGCATTAATTTAGTTTGAATTAATCATCATTCATTCAAACAAAATTGCAAGTGTAGACATACCCTTTGGGCTTATCAGTGGTTTCCCCAGGGAATTCTTGTTTGGATTGTATTTCCCTTTGGAAATTGTATACCACAGCAGGCCATCCCTTGAGGCATCACATGTGCATGTGTGTGTGAGGTGCTATAAAAACTGATGCTGCTGTATGACCTAGGAGATGCAACATTATATGGGCTGTCATGATATAAGAATGGACTATTTGCATTATCAAGATTTTGATGGTTATGAACCTTTCAGATGGAAGAGGAACTGGCTGTGATGGAGTCCAGATCAGCAGCTAAGAATTAAATCCTTTGGGTTGGATTTACATTAAATTAAATCCTTTGGGTTGTATTTAAAGAGGACTGAATCCAGGCATTTGAATTCCAGCAAGCTTGGCATCTTTCTTTTGCTCTTGCTTGCTTGCTTGCTCTGTTGTTTGGTGAAGAAAAAGCAATGAAAATTTCTTCTTTTGTTTCTTCCCCTCTTCACCCTTTTGGTAAAGGGAAAACAAAGGGGGAAAGAAATGAAGAAATTAAAAAAAAAAAAACCTTTTTGAAAAAAGCAATTAGTTAATTGGGAAGTAGAAGAAAGCCAACTAAAACTGAGGTAAAACACAGATTTTTAATTAAATTAAATTATTATTATTAGTGTTTGTTGTTGCTGTTAAAGGGTAAGAATAGCTACTATAAACTATTGAAGAATGTTCCATCTCAGACTGGTGGCTGAGAAAGTTTCAGGCCATGAATGCACCCTAGGTAATTATGCAAACAGTTCCTCAACACAGCACCAGCATGTGTGTGGCCCAAGTGCATTATGCTGTACAGATCTGTGGATAAAGGGCACTGCAAGACAGGATGTGACACCACAAATGGAGCACCCACAGGGACATGACTTGATGAAGAAGAGGACCTCTTATTCAGACTGCAGACATTCAGCTTTATTTGCAGGTACATACACGAGGATCCTTTTTCCTTATGACCTTTTACAGAAAAAAGTCTTTGTTGGGGGTGGAGAGTGGTTGGGTACTTTTGATCTGTCTGAGCATAACAATTATCTTTTGATTATAAGCACAGCCTGGGTCCTGGGTTCAATTCCCAGGGGGTTGGACTCGATGATCTCACGAGGTCCCTTCTAGCCCTATGATTTGATTGATTGATTGAACTGCATTAGCTCAATTGTTTAAACGTAAGGTAAATTCCATGCTTTTTGGTGATGCTTACTGCAGGTTTTCTTGCTCTCTCTCTCCAGCAGCTCTGCCAGTGTCCTGGTCTTGAAGGCTGTTCTCTCCTATTGTTCCTGTCTACTGTCTGTTTCTGCAGCTCTTGAGCCTTGTAGTCTTCTCTCCTCCTTTCCCTACTGCTCTCTTTTCTACTGCAGTCCTCTTCTCTCTCCCTCTCCTTCTACTGCTTTCCACTGGCTGACAGCTGGCTATTTATAGTCCATTGGGGTGGGGGGTAGTAGTATAGGAGTACTGAAATGTCAGATGGAAGGGGATCAGAGGGGTAGCACCTACAGAATAGAAAGCCTCACGTAGGTAAGGGACAGGGATCAGGCTTACATGGGGGCAAGACTGACTTTTCTGAGGCCAGATTTTATCTTGCTGCTTCCTATCTTTTCTAACACTTTTATTTAAAATATCACAATGTTTTACCACTGATCCGACTCCTTTAGTTACTCTTGTAAGGTATTTATCAATTTTAGAATTTTAAATCCCATCTGAGGCTTTTCCTTTAGCCTGCATTCTTGAATTTTAATAATAGGTCTGCACAGCTCTGGACAGAGCTCCTGGGCTATAATTCCCCTCCTTGTTGGGTTTGTAAACCTGTTTAAAAGTTCCACACTTTTAGATTGTGAGTTCCCAGATTTGAAAATTTTTGTCAGTTAAGACTCAAGGCTCTCCTTTGAGGGAAACTGAATCAACAAAGCTTCATACTGGATAACTTCATACTGGGACAACTCCTCTTCTCTGGTTCTCACATGGGTAGGGTTACCAGATACCAAAGCATGGAAAGGAGGACAGAGAAGTACAAAAAGGAGGACATTGGAGGACACACACACATCTGGGGCCCTGCCTGGGCCCCCTTCATCCACCCAGCCACCCCAGGTACTGCTCCCCCAAATGCTTGCCCCATTAATCTCCCAACTCCAGAGAAATAAGCCTAGATCTCAGTTACAGTGTGAGATTAATTGCAAGAACAGCAGCTCAAGAACATCAAATGAATGGCTTAAGTATTTTTCGTCTTAACATTAAAGTAACCATAAAGCCAACCACTTTAAGAGGTCACAAAATTAAGTATTTAATATTTATATCAAGGCACAGAAGAATCACACTGCAGAACTTCTATCCAGATTGATATTTTTACATTATGAGTTGCAAATGGAAGCAAAGCTCCAATAAATTTAATGTAGTAATTATGGACATGATTAAAATCAGTTTAAACATAGTAAGTTCCTTCACAGAATTCACTCTCATTATTTGACACACAGAGGGGCAGGCCCTTGACTACATGAAGTCTAACAGAATTTTAGGTGTTGCCTTCTAAAGGAAAGGTAATCTCGTCAGCAGTATTCTCACCATGATTTGAAATTAGGGGTGTGGTGCAGGGGATGCTCACTAATTTGGTATAACACTGTTACTAGCTGACAACTGGGGGGGGGTTGGGAGGGGTGTATGGAGATCCCTGTCTAGCCTCAGTTTTGAGCCTTACTGTGCAGTCTTTTACAAAAATCACAAACAAGCTCTAAATTTTACACGCACAGGAAAAGAGAAATCAGAAGTGAGAGCTGCTGGTTTTTATGTGAAGACTTGCCTGAAACTTAGCCTTTTACCTAAAATACAAATTTCTGGAGACGTCATATCCTATGTCTGCCATAAACCACAGATGGATATATATCTATGTTATGACCATTGACATTTTCTGTTTGCTTTTACATGAAATACACATCAAATGGAGGGGGAGGGGAGTAGAATTAGATGTTTGTGTCTATCAAATGCTCCACCCAAGAGGACAGCACCTATTCTTAGATGCAATGATCAATTTTTTCCTAAATATACCAAAAGAAACACTCTCCGTAAAAGTAAAATAAAAATAAGCATATAATATATAAGCAAAAGGCAAAACCAAGCTGCTTGTTTTCTGAGATTTCATGAACTACTAACAAAGGGACAAATATTGTAATCCTTGCTCAATCAAATTTCCCACTGACTTCATTTAAACTACAGGATCAGGCCCAGCCCAGCAGCTACTTTAGAATGTATAATACTTGCACATCTGTGTATCTTAATAAAATTTAAGGATACATGTATAGTGGACTAATCTCATCTTGGAAAGGAGAAGTAAATTGAAAAATCAGATTGAGAAAAGGAAAATCATATGGATTCAAACCTCACAATCAAAAGTGAGCTTTCCTTGACCATGGAACAAAAGATTTGTTGCCAAAAGCCAAAGTTCATTAGGAGGAATAAAGATCTGGCTTAGCTGAGCCATTAGAGAAAGAAACCTCCCTAGAAACTCTAAGCAGGGCAGCAAAGCAGAAAGTGAAGAAGCAGTCACAGGTTTGTCACTGTGCACCACAGAGACACCATCAAGCTGAAGAAAAGCCCCAGCCCCTCCAAAAAATAAGATCATGCCTTCCCCAAAAGCAGGTGGAGGGGAAGGGGAGCAGACCTGAGCTGGAGCCTGGAAAGAAGCCCAGGGTGAGGAGCGATAGCAACAAGGCAAAGGGAAACCACTTCCATGGCCCCAGTCAGCCCTATTCACTCTCAATAAAGGTGCACCAGCCCAGCAAGGGATTGTCTCCAAATTCCCAACCCCACCAGCAGCTGCAGCTGGGCTGAGCTGGCAGGGAAACATATCCTGGAGCTGCGTGCTTCTATTTTTAGAGAGCTGCCCCAGCCTCCAGCAAAAAGCTGGACAAAAGGCACTCTTACACTAATGCCTGGAGGATGGAGGATGGCAAGGGCAAAAACGAGGGCATGTCCTCCTTTTGCTGGATGTTTGGTAACCCTACACATGTCATACTAAATTTGTGTGCCGTACCATGATCTTTACATTTGAAAAATTTTCATTTGTTCCTACTAGTTGAATTTCCTTTTTATTCAAAATACCAGGAATATAAGAGCTATTGACATCACTATCTGTGATGTTAAAAGTATCACAATAGGATGTAAGAATCTATTTAGACACTTCATTGCAGTAGAGGACAATCCCATAGATGTCTTCCATCATCTGTGTTTAGCAAGCCCTTTAAGTCTCAATAATCTGTTCTGTTTGTTTTGCAGAGTGGTGCACAGGGACTAAAACATCCTTTGCATTTTCTTTCACTTTTGCTCCTTGTTTTTGTAGCTCTGGATGTTTTATTAATTTTTTAACTAGACTTGTATCTAATCTTACAGAAACTGGATGTATCTGTTCATACAAGTGGTATCAGTCTCTAACTTCTTCCTTTATGGTTTCTGACAAACTAAATTTAATATTACCACTTACTACAGAAGTACCATTACATAAACATTTGAAAAGTTCATGAATTATATCATATCCATGATAAATTTTGAATTTTGTATACCAATTTCAAATAAAAATACATTGATTTCCTACTTATACAATCACTGAATTGTTTGATGAACTTAAATCTAACTTGTAATAACATTTTCCCTTATTTAAAGAAATATCATATGATTGAATGGTGGTGTTATTAAAAATGTATACGACCCCTGCTCCTTCTATACAAGACTCAATTTCCACTGTTTCCCATGTTTGATTTTGTTTTATTGCCCAAAATCTATATCCAATTAGTTGCATTACAGTTATGTTGACATTCAGCCTAAGTGCTATGACTGGAAATATCCATTTTATTTGGATATTAGATATTACAAGTACAAATGTAATTATTCAATTACCTTGAAGGTCATCTCTGAAGCTTACCATTTCCTACTAAGTGATCAATTTCCATTCAAAATCAGAACATAGTTCCACTTTGCCCTTTGTACCTCAAATGGGTAAAATATCCCTGATTTCATCCCTTACAATGTCTTGTATCGCATCATTTATCCACATTTGTGCCTGTATGTATGCCAGTGCTAAAGATACATTGATATGTAGCACTTCTAAGATAATTAAATGATCTGTTGTTTGTGACTTTCCTATTCTGGGAATCAGGCTGGCAATCAGATACAGACCAGGGCTTATTTCATTTAGGGAGGCTTTTTAAAGGTTTTGCTAAATCTCTCAAATATTTACCAATCATACTTAATTTATTTGCTCATATTTCTGCAAATATACTATTCAAAATTCCTATGCCTGTTCCTGCTTCTCCTAGATCTATACACTTCTCTTCATTCTATAACCTGAAGTTCCTGGGAAAAGCTGAGTATCTAACCATCTTTTCCATCCTTTAACCAAAGTTTCAGCACACTTATGGCATTGTGGTCTAATGTGTGATACTGGAGCTAAATCAGTTACTGCCTTTTTCAAAGAGGGATCTATTAAAAATTGTTTGTTTACACCCTCTTTAACTACATATGGACCAATGTCCAGTGATTATAGGTTCAGATATCCAAGGGAAAGAAAAAGGATAACTGAAATTGTAACCCTTGATTTCCCAAATTCCACTGCCATGTCTTCTAGTTATATTTGTTTGAAACTCGCATTGATAATTGAATAGCATTTCACCTGAATATCCTATTTCACATTCATCTTCTTTTACAATATGGTTACACCATGGTGCCTGGAATCATAATTGTCCTTTGGATATAATTTCAATACACAACTTACATTGTATATTTTCTATACTAACCTCCTCTTGTGGGTCTTTATTTTGTAATTTACTTGATGTTTGACTAACATTATTACGATACCACTGTATAAACAATGTGGTTATACTCTTCTGACTCCATTTTGGAATATTCCGTACTACAACAGCACACATAGATTCTCTACTTAATTGTATAAACATTCCTCCTAATCTTGTAACTGCATTAGGTCCTTCTGTGATTACATATTGCCATTCTCCTAGTGTAATCATTTTACTAGGTATCTTTCCTTTGTTTTCAGTTACAGTTCATTCACATTTTGAGGGGTGGGCAAACTGCAGACCATGGGCCGCATCTGGCCCATGAGGTGCCACTGCTCTCCCCCCAATTCTGCAGCATCTTGCCTTGGCCAGAGAGTCGCTGCTGTTCCTCCTCCTTCCCAGCTTCACCCTCTCAGGATGGAGCCGGGAGGAGGAGGAAGGCAGAGCACAGCAGCTGTGGCACTGCCAAAACACTGCTGCTCTGCTTCCCCTTCCTGTCTCTCAGCTGTGCATCTGGGCTCTGTCTCAGCTACAGCAAGGCTCTGTGCTGTGCTGGCCCACCCCCAAGTTGGCTCTCGGGCCTCCTCAGCCCCAGCTGACTCCCCAGGGCTGGCTCTGCATCAGTGTGTTGCCACCCCTCCTCCAAGCCAATCCCAGAGGGAGGATAAGGAAGGCTGAAGCTGGGAAGGAGGCTCTGTGCTGCCTCCCTAGCCAGCACTGCACCATCTCCGTCTCCAGTTTCTTATGGCCAGTTCTGTGCAACCCTGCACTGGGTGGCCCAGTGGTCAGCTATCTGCTGCCTCCGCAGCCTGCTAATTAAAATTATTACCCACCTCTGGTTTAGGTGCTAAATAATATTGGGGGTGAAGTACCAATCATCCGTGTTCTTCAGAATTGTAAATGACGGAGCATTTATGTTCATGATAAGATGTTCTGTGTTTTCTACTGTATCTTCATTCTATACCCTCTAAGGTTCCCATCATAACTGTTACAGTTCTTAATTTTGTATAGTTATATTTCTATCCTTTCCTTGAATAGTAAATTCACACCCTTGTACATTATTGACAGTAACTGGAACCTTGGGCATAGCAATTGTATTCCTGTTTCTATATTTTGTCCTTGAACTGACTTAGGCACCGCTTCACTTGTAGGGCTTTCACTAACCATTCTAATGGATGAACAGGCAATTATCATAAATCTTTTAATAATGCACATTGCTACACACTGTTCCCTCTAAGCGTGCACACAGGTCATGAAACCTTTGCACGCAACAAAATTAAGAGCACACAACAAAATTCAACAGTACTAATATTAGTGCACACAAATAATTTTTTTGCATGTACAGCCTGCAAAAAATTAGAGGGAACATTGTATGCCATGGACCTGTTCCAACTACTTTCTCATGTACAGTCCCTCTTCCTTCTGCAGGTTTCCATCTATAATTTGAGGGCTGTGAAATTTTCTTGTCTGACCTTGTCCACATTAATACTTTTTCCTGACTGTTAAATATTATCTGTATCAGCTTTGTGTGACATGCCTATAAGTTTTACAATTTTGGGCCATAAATTCTACAATTCTGGCTGGTCCCATAATAACTTTCACCAATGTACTTTCAAATTTGGGTACTGAGAAGACACACTCCTCAATAGTTCCAGAGGGAATGTCATTATCAGGATAATCTCTAATCCACTGAATTGTTGCACTTGGAGTTGTCGTGTCTGAACTCACACCACCACAGAATTCTATGTGCAACAAAGCCACAATGAAAATGACTTCATCTTCCATCAGTTATTGCTGAAATGAAATGAGCACAAAGATTCTTCATTTTCCAAAACTGATAAGAAGTTGTTATTCTACTACATTTTCAACCAATACTCAGGGCCGGTCCATCCACAGAGGCAACTTAGGCAGTCACCTAGGGCACCAATCAGTAAGGGGCACCAAGGGTCCTCCCCTAAGGCCATCCTTTGAGGTGGCAAGAGGGGCGATCACCCCTACCCTCGTGGTTCCGTGGGTCCTGCACTGTCCTGCCATGAGCAGGCAGTGCAGGGCCCGCACCACTGGTCCTCCACGGCTGTGTTGTTTCCTGTTGTATTCAGCACAGAGCTGAAGACAGCGGGAAAGGGAGGGTTGGGAGACTGAAGCCCAGCTTCTGGGCTGGACTTCCCTGCCCCCAGGTGGAACAGCCAGCCCAGGGATGGAGCAGACCAACCCAGAGGCTGGGCTCTGCTCTCTCACCCTTCCCCTGAGCTGACTGTTCCACCCTGGGGGTGGGGCGGGCCGGCCCAGAGGCAGGGCAGGAGAGCAAAGCATAGCCCCCAGACTGGCCCACTCTGCCCCCAGCTCAAGCAAGGGGTGGGAGTGCAGGGCCAGCCTCTGGGCTGCCCTGCGCCACCCCACACCTCCAGCACAGGAGTGTGCAGAAGCAGGAGAGGGACTGATTGCCCTGAGCCATGGACCCCCCCCCCCAGGTGATGCCAAAATCATAGGCGCCTATGGCACCTGTAAACCTTGGACCAGCCCTGCCAATAGTGATTTACAATCAAGCCTTAAATTTCTGTTTACTTAATCCTAACTCTATTTTACAATCTTTAAACAATTTCTATAGCTACTTACCCTATTTATAATTTATATGGAACACATACTATTCTTTCCTACACTAATATTTATTTTTTCTATTATTTAATCTCCATTTGATGATGATGTCTATTCTTCCATGGTCCCATACTCATACCCTTCTATTTCTATTACTCTGACACACTGATTGGTTTTTTGTTTTTTTTTCATCCAATGTGGATGATAAGGGGCACGCTTTTGGGAATCATGAGAGCTTGCCAAGCAAAACCCCCTAGTCTATACCTTTTGGGTGTTGCCAGCAGAGCAGGGTTCATTCCATGTATGTTGGTAATGAAGAATAGTAGGCTGGTGCTTAAATATACTCTTGAGTGATGCAGCCCATCAGGTCAATTTTGGTTGGTGATAAAATTGATTGTGTATGATTTCTGTACACAGTCTGAGAATTATTTGTCCTTGTCCTTGCTACTGAAGGCGCTGTCCTTGCTTTCAGACTAATTTTCTTCCATTTTTAAACAATTTTCTTATCTACATAAAATAAGTTTTAGTTCCATGTATTCATTTCATATTTCTTTTTTATGCTTATATCAAGTGTTAGATTTATGTATTCTTATATATTTTTATATATGTTGTATGTTAGTTGACACTTGGCCAAATGGCCTATATTATTCTAACTTTTCTAAACTTTCCTCAGTTATAATAACATTCCTCCTTCTGTGTCAATTGCACATTCTAAAGCACTTAAAATATCCATCCCTAAAATACCATACCCACTTGGGTCAAAGTCCTTTAGTCCAAATTTTATAGTGACTCCTTTTGCTCATATTTTGAGTTGTTATTGGGAAGTTCATGGGGATTATTACCCCATCTGGTTATGGAATAGATCCATTGCAGTTCCTCCATGACTTGTCCTGGGACTTCTAGTCCATTTATATTTAAGATGGAAAATCCAGCTCCTGTGTTAATAGTAAGTGTCCTTTCTATTGGTATTCCATTGGCTGTGTCTACACTATAAAAGCTAAGTCGACTTTATTAAGTTGACTTAATAAAGTCTACTTAAATTTGACTTTAAGTAGACCTTTTTAAGTCAACTTAGTGAGTCCACACTGCATTGTCAACTTTATAAAGTCAACTTAAGCCAGGGGACCCATTTAAAGTCAACTTCATCAACTTTAAATGGGTCCCCTGGCTTAAATTGACATACATGGCCACACTGCACTATCGACTTTATTAAGTCGACTTTAATGTCCACATTGTGTTAAGTCAACTTAATAAAGTGAACTTAACCCCTAGGTCGACTTTAAGGGTGGGAGTTATTAAGTTGACTTAAGGAAGCCCTTAAGTCAACTTAATCAACTCGAAATGTGGAGAGGATTTTGCTTAAGTTGACTTAAGCCCATAGTTAACTGCTATGGGGCTAAGAGTCTTTTATCAGCCATGAAATCACTCCTTTGGGTAGGCCGCCTTCTTTGCCACTACTAGATCAACTTTCCTCACTCTTGCTTTCACTGTCCGTTGTTTTCTCCTGAATAAAAGAGTCTCTTCTTATTCCCTATTCATTTTTATACTCTATCGCTTATCTATTCTAACTTATCTAGATATAGTAGCCATGTCCAATGTTTTTTTCATAGTTGCCAAAATTGTGGTGAATGTGTTAACATTTTTGCCACATGACGACAAAAATTTAACTGCATTTTATAGAATATAGAGGGGTAGAAAATACACAATAATATTTTGAATTATTTACTGATAGAATTAATGAAAAATCTGACATATCTTTTCATTAAGTTGTGAAATCAGGCATAAAATCAGTTAGACTACCTCTCAACCGAGCCTCCAAATTTTCATCCAATATCTGCGACCTATATTTTGATTTCATCATTTTTACTGCAGAAAAAGTTGATTTGCAGAGCCACATTGAACAAAAAATTGAAAACAGTTTTGGAATAACTGTATTTAGAACCATGGGCCTATTTTGATTTAAAATATGAGTCCACATCATAACAATTCAATCATCTTTCAAATGTTGAGAGCTTTGAAGTAAAATCACATCTGTCTCAGAAAGGTGCCCCTCCAAAGAAAGAAGCCTCACAAGCTCTTGAGATAGATGAGAATTGTAGATGTCAAAGTGAAATGGCTCTTGCATGAGTTCAAAAACAATTCTGTACTTTTCAAAACTGGAAAAGCACTGTTCAATTTTTAGAGTAAATTCTGCAACCAATTCACATAGCCCTGCTTATCAAAATCAGGCTTTTCTTCATATACTGCTCCATATTCAGAAAGTGTGTGAAATCTTGAACCTTCTTGCGTGCCACAAAAAGTTTCAATTTTATCATAAATTCTCTTATATATTGCACCAATTCACAAATAAGTTTATTATTTCCCTGAAGTTTCAAGTTCAGATCACTTGTGTGAGTGATGATGTCAGTCAGAAGACATAAGTTGCATTACCACTGTTCATCCTCGAGAACATCATAAGTTGATATCTTTTCTTTCTTAACAAGAAAGTCTCAGATTGGGATTAGCAAGGCAGTAAATTGTTGCAAGACCTTTCCATGACTTAGCCATTGTACATTTGCAAAATACACCATGTTCTAAAATCCAGGGGCATCGCTGGTGCCTGGCACATGCCCTGAGTCCTAGCGTCAGTGCCTCAAGTGCTCGGGGTGGCCCCTGCCTTGCCTGTCCCCATCCCTGACCAAAGATCCAGGGCCAGGGTGCCTGTGGTGGCGCCCATCTCTCTGGGCCCAGGCCCTGACCCAGGATCTAGGGCTGGGCCACTTGCAATGGCACCTGCCTCTCCCAGCTGGGGATTGAGGCCTGGCTGCCCGCGGCAGCGCCTGCCTCTCCCATCCCCATCCCTGGCCAGGGAACTAGGGCCAGGCTGGCGGCAGCAGGAGCCTGATGCCAGATTGGGCCCGGTACCAGATTGTGGCCATGGAGCAAGGCCCAGGCCCAGGGGGCAGGGCCTGGGCCTGGGCCTGTGCCCTGAGTCTTTCCCTGGGCAGTGATGTTCCTGGTTAAATCCAGCATCTTCCATTTCATTCACCAATTCTATAAATTGTCAATGGTTCAGAGCATTAGCACAAATATAATTCATGATTTTGATAGCTGTATCCATCAAATCTTTCAAAGTGTCTCTTTCTATCATTTGGGCACAGAGATTTTTTTGGAGCAAAATGCAGTGGAATGACACCAAAGAATTGCCATCAAGGCTATTCTTTTGTAGATGCCGCTTTAAGAGACCAGTAAATCCAGATTTATGCCCTATCATTGCAGGTGCACCATCCATCATTATTGAAACCAATTTCTTCAAATCTAATTAAAACATCTTTGCAACATTACAAAATTCATCAAAAATGTCAATGCTATGAGTGCATTTTTTCATTCCATTAATTGCAATCAGCTCTTCATGAATTTCCAGATCTTTTGACACAAAATGAATGCAAAAAACCAGCTGTGCAGTGTCCTTAATGTCAGTTGATTCATCCAACACCACTGAAAAATACATGCAGGTTTTTAACTAAACACATACTTTGCTTTTAATATGTTGTGCCATATGATGCAATAGATGGGCAACCATTTGATGACTCAGTTGTAGAGTTTTAACATTCTGCATTATGTTGCTTTTTGTCTTCAGTTCATAATTTTCTAGCAAAGTTTTCCTAACAGTACAAATAATTTATTTGATTAATTCTCCATCTGAAAACAATTTCTTTTTTTCACTTAGAATCCACACAGCTTTGTAGCTAGCCAAAGTTACCAATTCAGATAATGAAAGAAATTGTTTTAAATTTTGCTGCTGCTCATTAAATTTCAATTTCAGATGAGTGATTTCATGAACTCGATTTTGGTGGCCAATAGGAAGCTTATTATTAAACTCACTATGTGCGCTTTGAAAATGCTTTCTCTAGCTGTCCACTTTGTTTTCATTAAATTTTTTTTTGCACAGTATACACACTGATTTTTCATTTGTTTCCATAACGGCAAATTCCAATTCCCATTCAATGTGAAATTTATGTATGATTGTCTTCCAATATCTCTTTCTTTGGTGCAGTGTCTGCTGAAGTGCTGGCCTCTTCTTTATCAGTTGGGCTAGGGCTCATACTTCCTTCTAGTCTGGTTGGCTGTGTCCTAATTACAAATTTATCCATGTCTGAAATAAGTATTAAGTATTTTAATAAATTAAATACTTTCACATTCCAAAGGTTACAAAGTGAATACAATTAAAATATAAAAATGGTGGTATGTTAATAAGTACATAAAATTAGAAGTGATTATAATTATAAATAAGATAAATAGATTAAAAAAACTTACTGGAACAAATTTGTGCTTGTGGGCATACACAACACTCACAATGTTAGCTTCTCAGAAACTGTCAAGAAATCTACATTACAGTCGATGCTGACTATAAGGTGGTTGTGAATTACACAGTGCGACGTTTGACAACAATGACCATGTGTGGATTTTGCCCACAGTGCAAGTGCATGTTTCAGTATATGCGTATACTATGTGCTGTATAGGGCCTAAGGATGAATCTGTGATTGTTAAGGATGGAGAGGTGCTAAATTAAGGCAATGTCATTAGTTTGTATTGTGCAAACACACTTATACAAATACACTGTAGGTACAAAAAAAGTGGACACTTTCTTGAACTTAGTACATGTATAAATTAATTTTATTAAAGATTTTCTTTAAAAAAAATAGATGGTAGAAGTAAAGCACCAATTCATCATAGGTCAATAGCTGTTTTGCCACATGTGGCAAGTGGCAACTGTGTTGGGCACTGCAGATTATAGATAAGTATCTGCAGATATAGATACATATACTTCTTGTAACACTTCTCCTAGCATATTATATACATATAGTCCCATAACATAGTCTTATCTAAATCTTTTGAGCATTTCAGTACTCTGAAGATATCCATTCCTGTTGTTCCTAATTGGTATTCATCCAGCTGTATTATTCCAAAGTGCTCTCCTTTGACTATCTTATCTCCCACTGTGAGTTCTAGAGGAATAGTCAATGGTGTTTTAATTACACCTTGTACTCTTTTGATTTTCATGAATTCTGATGAGGTGTATGGGAGAAAAATAGAAGAATATTTATTTAGCATTGAGTGCACTGAACTGGTATCTATGTGATTCATTTGGTAGATCCTCTAATCTCTTAGCATAATATTTATGATAACCATTGAGCTGTCAAAACCATCCTTCCATAATTGTGCTATAGCTTTGAATTTGTTGTCCTTTACTTTAGTGTTCCTCTGCTTATACAGCCTTTTCCATTTTGTTTTTTGCTGCATTTTGGTGGACCTCTGTTTTTTTGCTTTAGTTCTGGTAAATTTTCCAAGAATTCTCCTGTCAACTGTCAGGTGATTTTGGCACAGTTACTGTTGTCAGATCCTTAGATATGCCTCTATATCTATATTTGGAAAATCCCTTTGGAACACCTTCATATTTATCTTTAAAAACTCATCATTGCACCTGCTTCACCTGTTGTAAGGCCCTCATCTTCCTCTATGCTTGTTACTTCCTCAGTCCCGTCTGCCATTTCTAAATTTAAGAGAAATCTTACTATTACCTTTCCCCATTTCTACTTTATGCTTTTGTACTCTCTCTAATACTTCCTTTGGCCAATCAGATTTTATTTCTTCTACAGCGTTAAGAGCTGCCAATCTATATCCTGTTTCTATATAACTGTGTTCTTCTAATCTAAAGTATCTAGCTTAGTTGAGGGAATTTTCCTTAAAACTTTATTTACTAAATCTACTATGATTTTTAAACTTCCAAATATATCTATCCCTAATATAAAGTTATCATCTAATGTATCAAACCAATTCACCCTTTTCTTGCTCCTTCCCTAACTAAAAACTCACTAAAGGACTGAACGGCTATGTCCACACACTGTTTTTAAAGTGAAACAATGACTGTTGTTTCACTTTAAAAAAATTACATCCAGACAACATTTGTTTGTTTCAAAATGACAAGCTCCATCATATTGAAACAACGAACCTTGATTCGAAACAGTAAAACCGGATAGGAAATCAAAACAACCCTTGAATCAAAAGGGTTATTTTGAAACAATGCCATTTGGACGCCTTGTCTTGAAACAACTGCTGTTTAGAATGGAAGGCTTTGACCTTCCTCCCAGGGTGCATGGCACCCTGGAAGGAAGGCCCACCCCCTTAGCACCCTGGCCGGGGGGGGAAGGTGGGGGGGCAGGAAAAGGATCGGGGCACCCCTTTTCCTTGCCACTTCCTCGGCAGCAGGGAAGAAGGGTGCCCCCCGTTCCTGCCGTATCACCTGGGAATGGATGGGGATGAGGGGTGCCCCCAATCCCTGTCCCCACTGCCCAGGAAGTGGTGGGGATGCAGGCCACCCCCAATTCTTACCCTGCAACTGGGGAAGTGGCAGGGAAGAGGGGCACCCCCAATCCCTGCCCCACTGCCAGGGAAGTGGTGGGGAGGAGGGGCACCCCCGATCCCTGCCCCACCGCTGGGGAAGTGGCAGGGAAGAAGGGTGCCCCCAATCCCTTCCCCGCTGCCTGGGAAGCGGCAGGGATGCGGGGCACCCCCAATCCTTTTCCTGCTGCCTGGGAAGCTGCAGGAAAGGGGGGCATCCCCAATCCCTGTTCCACCACCAGGCAAGTGCTGGGGAAACGGGGCACCCCCAATCCCTGCCCTGCTGCCTGGGAAGTAACAGGGATTCACAGAGTCCCCATCTGTGCCCTGGGGCCATTTTTCCCCTGCCACTGGCTCTGGAGAGCCAGTGGCAGGGGACTGGGTGGCAACATGGCCCTGCCAAGGGGCCATGTTGCCACGCCTCCCATGTTGCCCCTCTCCAAAATTGAACTAGCAAATCCTGTGTCAGGACATGCTAGTTTGATTTGGGTGTTTTTGTCTGGTCGTGTTAGATCGATTCAACTTGAATCGATTTAATGATTTTTATATTGATTTAGCTTAAAAGAAATTCAACTTGAATAGATTTAAGCATGTACATGTGGACATAGCCAATGGGACCTTACTTTCTGCTTAATAGAACCCTTGTAGTTTTCTTGTTATTACTGGGAGTCCAAACACGTCCTTTTCCCTAATACTAAGTAAAGAGAAAGTGGTACCTGTGTCTGTCCATCTGCACGCTCCCTTACAGCTGACACTGGGAACACAGGGGATGCTTAACTTCCCTATTTCCCCCCCTCCTTTTTTTGAGAGATGGAGTCATAGGAACCCTCTTTTTATGTTGGATTAATCTTTAGAGCTGTTCTTCAGTGAGTAATCCATCCATTATACCCCTGAATTCATATTTTATTAGACAGTCTCAGGTACATTTTCTTATTGAATCGTGCTCTCTGTGGATCATTCTGGTGAAGATAAGGGCTCTCCCCACTTCTTTACTTTGTTCCCCCTGTCTACTTTGTTTATTCTGTTGATCCCACTTTCCCTGAGACCCACTATTAGAAAAAATTACTGTAGAGGCCCTGTCTCGTCTTTTCCTTGAGACAGGGAATCTCTGAATCTTACGTAGTGTTTTTAAGTTTTCCTCTATAAATTGTAGGGAGGTGAATTCTGCATATACGAAGATCATTGCTGTTTGAATGTTTGGAATAAATCCAAGCAGCTTTGTTTTCTTAAATGGTGCTACATCAAATACTGCCCTCTCTCCCTCTGTTAGTCCAAAGTGTTTAAATCTTAGCTATATATGCCTCTGGTCTTTCTCCTGGTCGTTGCTTTTCTTTATGGAGCCCTGTAATGAGGTGGCTTCCCTGCTCTGGAAGAGAAACAGTTAAAACCCAAGGGAAGGGGGCACAGTCAGTAGCTGCTGGTGGCTGGGAGTACCAATCAGGGCTGAGGAGCTTGTATAAACAGCGGCTGCAGCCACAGCTAGGGATAGTCTGCCTCTGCCTCTGCCTGTCATGGAGGCAGTGTGTGCTGGAGCCCTGTCTGTGTGAGACTGAACCAGAGACAGTGCATTGCAAGTTTCCAGGGTTTGGAAAGGACACAGGCCTGCTACAAGAGTAACAAGTACCTGGGGAAGCAAAGAAATGGCCCAAGGGACCTAAAGTGCATGCCAAACTGGAGCAGGGGGTGTGGAGGTGACACTCAGGAAGGGTGCTTAGGGTCCTGGGGCTGGGCTTGGAGAAATGGGCAAGTCCAGTTCCCTCACCTTGCCCTGGACCAGTAGGGAGTGGTGAATGGACAGACATCGGCAACTGAAGCAAAGTGGACCTGGACTGTGCTAGACCCTGGAAGGGGTGAACTTGAGAGGGGCTCAGTTGGAGGACTGAGGTCTGAGTCATGCAGGGATGGAGCACAGCCTACCAGATGGGGGACCACTTGAGCAGTTCCCTTTATCAGCACTAGGAGGTGCCCATCTGGTGGGTCATGTCCTGAAGAATACCTACACATGGTAGCAAAGAATGACGGCAGATGTTTGCCCTGAATCAGAGGGCCTGGCCAGGCCATGAAAAAGTGACTGTCCAAGATGGAGTTCATGTATGGGGAAGTGGCATTTGTTGAAGTGACCACCTCCTTTCCTCAGTGGACTCAAGCATGACTAAACCTGGAAAAGGGGAAGGACTGGCAGCTGAGGTGAGTTACAGTCTCACTGCAGTGCGTTCTAGAAGGTCAGCAGCTTAGGGACGCAAACTGGTGACTTGAGGCCTATGTCCAGAGGAAGGCAGTGTAGCATACACTGAAGGAGATTGAGCAAGATCTCTGTAGAGAAGTGGGGCCTAAAGAGTTGGGGTGTGGCCAGTCAGGTCACCAATCAAGGGACTATTCTGCTGGGAGAAGAAGGAAGAGAGGTCAGGACAGGCAGACAGGGCCTCTGTAAATGGAACGGGGGGGGGGGGCTGGGCCCGTTGGACCTGTGGGCAAGCTGGGCGTAGCAGAGGGGAGACCTGGTGGGGTGGAATACCCCTGTAATGGGAACAGGGTGGGGGGGGGCTTGTGGAAAAGCAGCATAGAAAGATGATGTGCCTAGAAAGAAGGCTTGTGGGGCCAGGGAAACCGAAGAAGTGCTTCTAATGCTGGAAGCCAGGACATATAAGACAACAGTGCCCCCTACCTTTGTAGTGAGAGGGCTTTTCTTAATATCTAATCTAAATCATCCTTGATGCAGTTTAAGCTGAGTAGTTCCCATCTTAGTTTCTGCAGATATGGAGAACAACTGCTCACTGTCCTCTTTATAACAGCCCTTAACATACAAAAACTGTTATCATGTCCTCCATCAGTCATCTTTTCTCCATTCTAAACATGCCCAGTTTGTTTATCCTTTCCTCACAAGTCAGGTTTTTTAGGCATTATGTCATTACCATTGTTCTCTGGACTTTCTCCAACTTGTTCATTTTTCCTAAAGTATTGAGCCTTGAATTGGATATAGTACTCCAACTGAGGCCTTGCTAGTGCCAAGTAGTAGGGTATTACCTCCTGTGTCTTGCATACAATACCCCTCCTAATATACACCAGAATTTTAGCCTTTTTTTGCAGTTGTAGAACAAAGTAGACTCACTGATTAAATCTGTGACCCTTTGTAACCCAGATCTTTTTTAGCAGTATAAGTATTCAGCTGGTTATTTGTGATTTGTAGTTGTGCATTTGATTCTTCCTTTCTAAATGAATTACTTTGCACTTATCTTGATTGAATTTCATCTAGTGGAATTTAGACCAATTTGTGAACATCATTTTGAATTCTAATCCTGTTCTCCAAAGTTTTTAAAACCCCTCTGAACTTGATGTCATCTGCAAATGAGATAAGCATGCTATCCATCCCTTCTTCAAGTCATTAGTGAAAGCAGTATTATTCTCAGACTGACCCCTGTGGATCTCCAAATGTGTTGCGATAGTTTGACAGTGAACCTTACTTTCAAGTAACGTCTTTCAACCAGTTTTGCACCCAACTTTCAGTAACTTTATCTAAACCACATTATCCTAAATTGCTTATGAGAATGTCATGTGGGACTCTGTCAAAAGCCAGTTGTAAAGAAAAGCTCTGTGTAGCCTGAAAGCTCATCTATTTCATCAACAAAAGTTGATCCAAGAAAAGCTATTACCTTACTCTCCTTGTCCTACTAAAATCAAAATATTACATCTGCTTCCTCCATCCACTATGCCAGTAATCCTGTTAGTTAACTAACATACAAACATAACTCCAATATAAGGCTAAGATTTTTTGGCAAAAGGACTCCATTTTCCAATACAGTAGCATTCAGGCATCCAAAAAATCTTCAGTTAAGGATATCAAATTAACTATTATAAAAAAAAAATTTTGGCTCAGATTTTTTGACCTTATATAGGTATTGATGCCACGTCTCTTACTATCTTGTTCTTTCACCATTGAAATCTGTATCTTCCTTTACTTCCCTTCATGCTGTTCTAACTCATTCTTTCCACTCATTTACTCCATCACTTCAAGAATAATATTGCAGAGCAAGGTGAAAATAATTACCATCTTGGTAACTCTTAAAAGAATTGAACAGCAGCAACACTTCCTTCCATCCTTTTTAGTCACTAGAATGGAATTGCATCATAAAACAAATCATGTACGAAAACCATGGTTCTGTACTAGACTAAGAGGACTAAGGTTACGTAGTTTAGGTCTGGCTCTAGACTAGCGGAATGCTTTTCCAGGTGGGGCTGACAAATAACATCTTCAAATGTCAAATCTACTCTGTCAGCCCATCAGTTGAGGTGGGAGACTCCGTCATCTGGGATTACTTTGTGTTGCACTGTAGCCATTTCTCAGTTGTAACTAAAATTTAAATCTCATAACAGATCCTCATAGAGCGCAAGAACCATTTCAAGGGCTTTAGTCAAAGCTGTTTGCTGAGAGCCTGACGCCTCTTACAGCCTTCTAGATCCAATGCTACCACACCAGGTGCTTAACTAGCGGTTGGTTACTCACCGTAACCGTCCTCCTTCAAGATGGGCTGCTCACATACATTCAGTTACAGGTGTCTACATGCTGCAGCGCACGGTAGCTCGGAAAGTCTTTAGCGATAGCCTGTCAGGGCAGGGCACACGGCCAATGCCCCCTCATGCCATGGCCGCGGCTATATAGGTGACCATGACCCTGACCCTCCCAGTCCCATATACCTTTGCCAACTCCGTTAGTGGGGACGGTGGAAGGGACCTGAATGCATGTGAGCAGCCCATCTCAAAGAAGGATGGTTATGGTGAGTCACCAACCGTTCTCCTTCGAGCACTGCTCACATCATTCAGTTACAGGTGACTGCTAGCCGTACCCAAGTATGGTGGGAGGAATTACAGTCTACCCACGCTGAGTACAGCTCTGCCCACAGCGGCATGATTTCTCGCCTGTTGGGCAATGGCGTAGTGCATCGTGAAGTTATGTACCGACGACCACATAGCAGCCCTGCAGATCTCTTGGATTGAGACCTTAATGAGGAAGGCTGCGGAAGACGCCTGAGCTCTGGTAGAGTGGGCTCTCACAGTCTCTGGGAGAGGCGTGTTTGACCTTCCATAGCAGTCTTTAATGCAGTTCACAATCCACTTGGAGATGCATTGGGAGGATACCGGGGAACCTCTCATGTGTTCCGCGACTGCCATGAACAGTTAGGGATCTTGCGGAAGGATCGGGTGTGCTCAATGTAGGTTAGGAGCACTCTCCTCACATCTAGGGTGTGCCACCGTCTCTGGTTTTCTGTCACCTGTGGGTCTGGATAGAAGACGGGCAGGCAGATTTCTTGGTTCATGTGGAAGGGGGTGGCAACCTTGGGGCAGGAACGAGGGGCGGTGACATAGGACCACCTTGTCGGGAAAGAAAACCGTATATGGGGGTTCAGAGGATAGGGCTCGTAGCTATGAGACCCTTCTGGCCAATGTAACAGCCACCAGGAAAGCCACTTTCCAGGATAGCACTAGCAGGGTGGCTGAGTCTAAGGGCTTGTACAGCAGTTCTGTCAGAGCCCCTAGCACCACGTTCAGGTCCCACTGTGGAGTGGGGTTACGGATGTGGGGAAAAAGTTTTCCACTCCTTTCAGGAATCTATGGCAGAAGAGTGGGACCCCATCTGTCGTTTGGTGAAATGCCGAGATTGCT